>OU744336.1:15483178-16166357 GCA_916610165.2 Gymnosoma rotundatum
TTGCGCAAAATTTTTCACGTCGTGGACGGACAGAGCCCCAATTCCTGCGACCGATGATTAATCGATAAATTTGGATCCACTTCAACACTTTCGTTTAAGCAGCGATATTATCTTCAGTACACACATTCCTTCGACGTATTGGTGTTATTGCATCCTCTAGAGAGTATGTGGTACGAAATCTATCCACAGTTCAAAAGATGGCTTGCTCAGACGGAAGATTATGTGCACCATTAAAATCACTAAGTCGTGTATAAGTTTCTCGAGTTGATGACTGATTTTCAAAGTAAACTTGGATAATTTGATAGCGTTATTCAAGCGTTAGTCTATTCATAATGATTTGCCAGAGTTTACTGAAAATAATGAGAAAAAAATTTTTCATCAAAATTTAATTTTTAGTGTTATTTTTCATAATTTCAAGTTCCATCATGCTTAAAAAACACCTTTTATTTTAAAATTCTTCTTTTATGCTGTAACAAAAATCTAGCACTTTGCTTTGCTTTTCTAAATTTATTTGTATTATAAATTTTTACACATCACTTCTCTGAATATGTGTTAAATTAATCGTATGTGACTAGAAGCAGTCAAATGAATTTTAAAAGTTCAAAAGTTAGTTTTTGACACTTTTTAAAAAAGTTTTTTATAGCTTTTTATTTTAATAGTCTTCAATACTTATTCACTTAAAGATTATAATAAAAAAATTAAAATAATTTTTTTCTTTATGCACAAAAGGTTTAAGTTTTCTAAAATTTCTATTTGACACAAAATCTTTTTTTTAATAATTTAGTGCGAAAATTATAGTGAGCTGATTTTTTTTCAGTCTGTGTTTGCAACAACTTGAAACCAGCATGACTTTGGGATTCATACAAATCTCGCTCGTATATCGACAGCTTCATTTACAGAAGTCTGTTAAACTACAATTTTGTTTCTTTATTTTAAGTTTGTCTCTTCTTTAAAATATATTCCTTGGCTTTCGTTGCCTGCTGCTCTTCACTATACGCCGCTTTCTATAATAGAAAATTAAAATGAGAAAACGAAAACTTCAGAAAATAAAGCAATTGTTGAAGAAAACATACGCAATAATAGTATGAGCTTTAATTTTTTTTTTTCTTTTTTGAAGTGTTAAAAGCCTGCGGATTGAGGATAAGAATATCTCAGTATTTGTATAACTTTTTCTTTTTGTTGCTGCCACCACCACTCCTTTCAATTTTCTTATTAATTTGTACTTGTTATTGTTAGTGACAACAACTCAACTTCTGTACAATATCTTTTATATTTTTTTTCTTGTCTCATGCTTTTTCTCAACATCATCATTGTTATGAAAAAAAAAGATGTTTAATTTTTCTTAAGTTCCTTTTTCGTTGTTGAAAACTCGTCCATTAAAAAAAACTTATACAAGAATACACTTTTACCACTCAAGATATAAAAACTTATGCAAACCAAACATACGTAAATACATATATATTTTCTGTAACAAAAGTCCATGAAAAATGTATTCTTCCTGTCATAATTCTCGTTTTGTATTCGCTTCTTTACCGCAATTAAAAACAATTCAACATTTAACAGAAAAAAAAGAAAGCACTTATTTTCATTCATAAAATTATGGACCGTGGGTTAAAATGGAAAAAATAAACATATAATTATTTTATAATTTTAATAGTTAATAGTTTTTAAATGCAAACCAGAGATAAACTTTATTAACAGCCAGCAAATAGTCGATTATTTAATTATCACTCTAAAATATAAATATGGCATCCTTCCCGTGTTATAGGCCTATCGTTAAGTAAGTAGTAATAATTGTATAACTTCTAATCTACTTTTCGGACTTGTTCAACATCAACTTTTAACATGTACCGGGTGTCCCAACTAGAACGCAATTTTTAAATTTGGCGCGATTCGAAGTGTCATTGTTTGACATTTGAACAATTGTTATTGTTTGCTTGTAGAAGGTACGAGGTACGATTCTCAATGTGAAGTTGTTTTACCAAAATGGTGAAAGTTTTGCGGCTACAGTTCGCAAATTGCGATCAATTTGGGGTCACATTAATGCTCCAAAAGAGTCAACTGTAAAGAGATGGATTTGCCGAAACTGGGTCTGTTAGTGATGTAAAGACAACAACGCGCCTTCGACCAGGTCCATCGACCGAAAATATCGCAGCTGTACTTGATGACATCGCTCAAACTCGATTCGACACCGAGCTCAGCAAATTGGTGTCTCCAAATCCACTATGCAGCGAATTTTTACGAAAGATTTGCATCTTCATGCATACAAAGTTCAATTGACTCAGGAACTGAAGCCAGCTGACCATGGACAGCGAAGGGAGTTCGTTAATTGGGTATTGGAAAGACAACATGAAAATGCTGATTTTGCCGATAAAATCATCTTCAGTGACGAGGCCCATTTCCATCTTGATGGCTTCGTCAATAGGCAGAATTGTCGCATTTGGGGTGAGGAAAATCCTCGAGTGAGAAGCAAATGCATCCTCAACGTGTCACTGTGTGGTGTGGTTTTTGGGCTGGAGGAATCATTGGACCTTTTTTTATGAAAATGAGGCAGGTCAAGCGCAAACAGTCAATGGTGTTCGGTATCGTGAAATGATAACCAGTTTTTTTTGCCTAGAATTGAAGAAACAAATGTGGAGGGCATGTTTTTTCAACAAGACGGCGCCACATGTCACACAGCCAGAAAAAAAATTCAATTGCTGCATCAGTCATTTCCCGGTCGTATTATTTCGCGTTTTGGAGACCAGAGTTGGCCGCCTAGATCGTGAAATTTAACACCTTTAAATTTTTTTTCTTTTGGGTTTTTGAAGTCGATGATTTACGCGAATAAGCCGACGACAACTCAAGCCTTAAAAGAGGAATTTGGACGCTGCATTAATGAAATACCGTAGCATTTATTCAAAAAGGTAATTGAAAATTTCATTAAAAAATCGAGTGTGTGCCAGCAAAGCCGCGGCGGCCATCTGCACGATATCTTGTTCCATACATAACCTCATTCTGTCTTCTTTACGATATAGTAAAGTTTCACGATTTTTTTAAATATTTGTGTTTTTTTTAAATTAAAAAATTGCGTTCTAGTTGGGACACCCTTTATAAGAGGATGGCTGTACAGTGAGCTACAGTGGAGAAATTCGAGTACTACATTGTGGTATTTTTCGTATTTATTACCCGATTTAAAAGATTTAATCTATTTGCTTTATGGGTAATTGTGTTCGTAAAAGTAGACTTGCAGCTGCTAAGTTATTATGATTGCAATAAATGTATAATTTTGAAAATACATTTAATTACAGCTTTAATATTTTATATGTATGAGCAAAAGCCTCATAATATTTTATATGTATGAGCAAAAGCCTCAGTGACTTTAGTAGCCAAGTCCTTAAAATCGGAATTTATAAAATGTTTTCGTAAAATCAATGAATTGGAATTGCTGCTGGCTTGAATTCATTTCTAAATTCCTAAAAATTTATGTTAAAGAAAGCAAAATTATTTTACAAATGTATGCTGACGTTTTCCTAAGAAAACAAGAATAATTAGATACCAGCAGAATATAATGCTGCATTTTCTGGATCGCTACATTCTTAATCAGCATTCTTCGCATCTACCTTCGTTGTGTACATTGTAAACATCATCTATTTAACCAACTAACTTTGTAAATAAAATTGCGAGAAGTATTCATATCAATTAATTAATTTGGTTAGACAAAGTCCACACACAAACCAAAATATTTCTTTACTCTTCTCTATGTTTTTATTTGTTTTTGCCTTGTACCAACCGTCGGTTGGTCACGAATGAAATTTTGATTTTTTCATTATTCTTACTTCTTTCCTCACAACATTATAGATTCTGTTTCAGTATCGTATTGATTGTTACGAGTTAGGAATAAATGTACATGAGCTGTGCCTTGCGTTTTTTTTTTTATTGTTTTATTTAATTTTTTTATGAAATTTGGAATTTTCTTTTCCCTTGCACTAAAAATTTAAGTTATAAATTTTCCGTCAAAATTTTATTCGCAATAACATGTTAAATGGAAATAAGCAAAATAAGCTTTGTAAAAATTTTTTAATGCCAATATACAAAAAATAAAGCCCACCTCAAGCGTACCTCAAGCTTCTTAAAAATACACCTTATAAACTTTTTTTCATTTAAGGGAAAATATTTGAATCCGCCTCTATATTATAAGAAATACAATGCAACGCCGAATTGCTTGTTGGGATTTACTGTTACTGATCAGTTAGAATTGTTTGCCTGTAAAATTAATGTTTGAATCAGATTTATCAAACGGTTGAGTAAATTTTGCATATGTAAATATGCGTTAGAAGTGGAATAGTGTTTAACGGAAATACTTAGTGACGGAGTTTCAACACGCTAGAACCTTCCATCTTTTTTAGTTCGCAATAAAAATTCTTGAGGTAAAAAGCTGGGCTGGTAGGGTAAAGGCAAATAAATAACTTCTTCCTCACAGATGTTGAATAAAATTGAAAAATCCACAAAAAGCCTCAGAACTATGCCAGGGTCTTCCTGATAGGAGTAGGAAAATATTTGTTTCGGAACATACCAACTATCAATCTCCACTGCTTGCGGTGGTCCCCACACAAAAATTAATTTTTTGGTACCAGTGTTGTAAATGTCTCAAGGGTGTTTTTAGAATATTGACTATTTTACCAAGCCGGTCAATAAACATACTGTAGATGATTTTAAAACTTAAATTGTTTATTAAATATTCAGGAACCATTTTTAAAATTTTTTTTGAAAATTACCATGATCAATAAAAGTACAAGGTGGTAAAGATTACAGTGTAACTACACACAGAAAAAAGATTGCTAAAAAATCAGTTATAATATTCAAAATTCTACTATTAACATCATAATTTAATTTTTATAATAAATAAAATATAATCTTGACATATTTTTTGTTTTATGAACTAACAAATTATATTAGATCTTAAAGGTTGGTCACAACAACAATTAACAAAGTTTACCTAAACAATTTGTGTCTTTACTAAAATCTATTCGGGTTATTGGGAGATGCAACGAAACTAATTCCGGACTTTAGTATCGAAACCCTAATATTGGTAGTCAGAACCACAAATATCGATTGCGTTATTTCTTATGAATTTCTTGACATAATAAAAATAAATATTTTATAAGAAATATTGAAATTTGAAAAATATTTAAATTTATATATACCTGTGCAATAAGATTTATTGAAAGTTCGGGAAATTTCTGCTTTAATGCTGAAAGGTGAGTTAGAGGCATGTTTAAATAATTTAAATAATGAAAAGCATGAAAGCGTGAGAAAATGGGAATGCTTAGCGCTGAGGCAAAAGTTCATGTTACAGCCATGAGTTGTATTATTTGTTTTCTTTTTTTTCCTAAATAAAGATAAATGTGAAAAAGCAAAGTTGTGTTATTTGATTCACAATAATATTTATTATCGACTATCGAATCAATTTTTAAAATAGTTGGAAGCACCACATTTATTAAGTCTTTTAACCGAATTTCAGATAATAACTACAACCGAACAAATTCGATTGGCAACAAATTCGGTTCCCATGACGAATCTCTTTTCTCTGTGTACAAACAAATTTCCCACTGTGTAACAATATAAGGAAAAGAAATGAGTGTCATACAAAAATCAAGGACTTTCAAGTGAAAACTGCACCCAAACACACAAGAAAACAAGTACACAAGCACCATGGAGCATTATTCCCTTCAAGCAACATAAACAAAAAAAAACAAAAAATTTAGTAATAACTGACTGTTGTTGTCACAGATCATTTTTTGTTTTTTTTTTTTTTTTTTTGCCCAGTCTAGTTACTTCCTCCGATTCGTACTGAAGTGCGCTGTACAATACTTTTGTTTTTGTTTTTTTTTGTTTTTATTATCGTACAGACATCCTCATTCATATTTGGTGGGAGGTCGGAAATATGTGTATTATACTGATGATGAATATGGTCATCAGTTTGGGTCTGTTAAAAAATGCGTTGGTAGTTTGCTTTACTTCAAAAAGCAACAACAACATAAATTTAAAATAAAACATTATGATGAAGGACTCAAAAAAGCACAGGAAAAAGAATGTCAATTTCACAAAACAAAATCAAAACTTGAATGTACGAAAGATGTTTTGAAATGGAAATCAGACACAAAAATTGAAGAAGAACATGCTGGAAAAAAAGAAAAAAATCTGTAAATCACAGACATAAAAATTAATCTATGAGGACGAAAATAAAAAAAAAAATATTGCATAATTTTGAAATTTAAAGTAAATCATATAAAATCAAATAAAAACTTTTATTCATAATTTCAAAAACTTTTTCATTGACAAAAAACAAAAAAAAAAAAAAAGAAAATTGCAACTCACACATCTACATATTTTGTGGTCTTATACACTATTCTTTAATGGTTAAAACGTCAGTATATTTCTTTTATTCTCATTTCTATTAAAGCATCTTTTTACATCTCCTCCACTTCTATTTACTATTTTATTTTAAATAAATAAATTTTAAATAAATATTCAGAAATTAACATTACAATGAAGTTTTAAGAGTATAAAAACAAAGTTACCTTCCTTTCTTATCCTTTGGTTCCTTACGCTTTCTAGTTTCTTTTTTCATTTCAATGTTTTTATCTTGATTTTTATTTTTCATTGATTAGTAAATGCATTGCATGTTTTAATCTTGTACTGAGTTCTGCTCTAATCATACGATCCCGCTACGAACATTATGACGAGGAAACAAATATACTAAATTTTATACCCTTTACCACAAAAAGTAGAAAAAGAGTATATCTCTGTTTGTAATTTCTACAATATCCATTTCCGACCCCATAACGTATATATATTCTGAGTTCTTATGCACAGCGAAGTCGAATGAGCCCGTCCGTGTTAGTGTTCATATTAACTTTGCCATGACACTAGATGAGCTAGTGCACCCATCGATCAGAGATAAGTTCGAAAAATGTTGTTGTTTAAAATTAGCAAGATCGGTCTATCACCTTCAAGGCAGCGGGCAAAACACCACATCTGTCTCTAATTTTTCCATATCATTTGGAAAATTGAAGTAACTCCACTCAAAAGAAAACAAATATATAAAGCTATAGAGAATTAAGATAAAGGAGAAAAACATCGTGTGAAATAATTGCCGCTCGCCCATATTTTCCGAGTAATGAGCCTCTAAACTTTTTATACAAAAGTACGATTGAGCAACATATTTTTTAACGCATTAATGTGGGTATCATTTGAAAGCTATTTAAGAGATATATAAGTGAATACTACAAAATTTTGAAAAATACATAACCCATTGAGAGCCGATGACTTTTTAATATACCCTGCAAACATCTTCAATCGCCGAATCTTCCCCCGCGAATCGCCGGCAAGTTGTCTACAATCGCGGCGATTAATCGCGTGCGAGCCTAAAATTACCTTCAAGCGATTCGTTAAAACGCTCGCTTGTGTCCTGTTGCGATTCGCAATTAACGACTGGCAGGCGAATCACAAATAGCGACTCGCCGGCGATTCACAATTAACGACTCGCAGGCGAATCACAAATAAAGATCCTCAGGTGATTCGCAAATACAAATTGAAAGAAAATGAGGATGACAAAATATAATTAATTTACTTTATTCGTGCTTGATTCCTTCAAATATAAATATTTCATGATATTCTCATGAAATATTTATTATTTTAAACTAAACTACAAAATGAAATGTATTACTGCGGGGAAAGCATATCCATATGGCCATTTCACTACTGCTCAAATAGCTCATCAGTGGATTTTACCCAAATTTTGTATAGAAAAACAGAAAGTCTTATATCAAAAGCCAAATTGATTAAATGAGAACTCCATTGAATCAATAAGACAGAAGACAATAACAACTCAAAAATGTTCTACACAAAAACACAGCAAACATTTAGTAACTATTTTTATTTTTTCTTTTCTTTCATTTTTTTTTTTTTTTTCATTAATTAAATTTTAAAAGATTCCGAATAATAAATTTTCATTTTGATGACAAAATATATTTATTTTTTATATTTATAATGCATTCACGCTTTTATTTGTTAGTTCATTTCTTTTCCAATCACTTGTTCAACTGAAATGAAAATTTTGCTAATTGCTCTTGACACCAAAAATTTATTTTCCCGTTACCTTTAGAAAACAACAAAAAATAAAAAATTCCATCGAAAGTTATGAAAAAACACAGATGACTCAACTCAAATGGATAAAGAATGCAAAAATACGTTGTTAGTAATATTTCCCGTTACTGGTGTACGCTCGCGTATTCATATCGTAAACGTAATCAAAATTGTTTTCAGATTTAAGTGCTTTTAGAATAAAAAATGACTTCATGTGTACGCTCGCATATTCATCGTTTCGTTGTAAGGCATAGGCAATGGTTAGCGATTTGTATTCCCTGAGCAGAATCGCGTAATCATCGCCAAAAAATCTCAAAAATGTTTGTAGGGTAAAACTATATATATGTTGTAATTTTTTTTTTTTTCTTATTTTTTAATTATCTGTCACCCGGCATAGCCGAATATAGCATTCTTACGTGTTTTTATTAATTTTTTCTTTTTAGTTATATCTCCTCTTCTTTGTAGAGTATTTCGTCAATTAGAATAACTGCAGGTATAATTTTTTGTGCAATATTTATTTTAATTTTTCCTACTTCGTATTCAACATAGAAAATATAAACAGTTCTGATGGTTCTTTAAATGTTTCTTGTGCGTTGACTAGTCTGTACAACATGGTTTCTACGCCACAATTCATTTAACCCTTTCGGGACGGAGTTTTATTTTGCAAACCAAATTATGTATGGTAAAATTTTTTTCATATTCTAAAAGGTATGATAAAAGTATTATGTTCTCCATACTTAAAAATTTTAAATTCGTCCTTTTATCCTGGGACATATAATCCCAACAAGTATTTTCATGGGACATAAAATCCCAATCAGTGTTCTCGAAGAGCGATTCGAAATTAAAAAGATAACTAAAATATATATATTATTAGATTGAGATAAAAGTTAACATTTATTTTTAACATTTTAGGAATGCAATTAGGTATTTATTTGTGGAATGGCCCAAAACACTTGTAACATAAGGCGTTGTTACAACCTGAGCATATCATCTTTGTTCGCTTTTCTATGCCAAGTGAAGAAGAGCGGACACAGCGACAACGCTTCTCTTGCTCTACTGGCAAGTGGTCTCCAATATTGATGCTATCCGTTTTTGGACGTTTGGCAGTTCTACCTCCCTGGCGATAGATTGAAAATAAAGAAAAAAGACAGTTTGAAAATTGCTGGGACGTATTATCCTAGTAGTCCCGAAAGGGTTAATGTTGTGTCGTTAACTGTTACAATAAATATTAACGGTTTTCAAGGTTTTGCCAGTTTTTAGTTTATGACGCCAGATTATTTTAGTTTCAATATTCTCTACATCATAAAAAATCAAATAGAATACGGAATCCATGTACCATACCGTACCACATGTACCATACTGCAGATTTCCCATTAAATATTTAAAATAAAAATTGGCATAATAAATTAGGTCCTACCAAAAAGTTTTTCTGTTCAAAAAAAGGCTTTTATCCCCTAAAATTGTAAGTTTTGCTTGGGGTTGTTGTCTTAATTTAGTAATACGGCATTTACACTGTGCAATTTTTTATGAAACTAGAATGAAATTTTTGTTAGTTTGTGAAGCAGGAGGAGTAATCAATGTAGCATTGCTTGAGTTTTGAGGGGATGTTACTGCTGCTAATGTAAACTTTTAGATAACGCATTTCGCTGTAACTTAAATAGAAAATTGAGAAAAAATGCCTCAAAAAATTGCATAGAGTAAGTCTGTACTAAATGAAAAGTTTGCTGTATCAGGTGAAAGCTCATTGAAAAATTAAAGGTATGGACATAGACTGATTTGACTGATTTTCAATAGCAAAATTTTCAAAACTATGTCTGATCTATCTCATCTAGTGCGTGGCGAAGTTGATTCCAACACGGACGGACAAACGGACATCGCTCAATCAACTCCGCTATGCATAAATACTGGAGAGAAGTATTTGTACAAAATAGTAACAATTTTAAAGTTTAAAAACACGGGAATATTAAATAATATAAGTTAAACTTTAAATTTATTGTGCTATCTTCCTTCCCAGTATTGATTATTAAAGGTGAAAGCTTGAATTTTGATTTTTGTCTTTTTTTTAAGAGAAGTGGCACTTCAGGCATTAATAGCTACTTTGTCCGTAACCGTGCTACATTCTTTAGGAAAGGGATAGATGAGAGAGAAGAAAGGTGGTGAAAAGAGATAGATATAGCCATTTTATTAATTATTTTACTTCGCCGGCGAATATGCTATGGAGAAGTACCGACGAAGAAGGCTGCATTGTAATTTTTTGACTGCCGCAAGGGTTGAACCCAGGGCAGCCAGATTTGTAGTCAACGTGCTTACCGCTTAGACTACAGCAGCTTCTTTTCTTTTCTTTATAGTTTAGACAAAAATCTTTAGTTCATTTAAAAAATTTGTGAGAAGTTTCCTGACAAGCTAAGTAAGCGGTAGCGAAATGGCCTTCGAGACGTACTTTCACCTTCAATAATCCATACCGTCAAAAGAGCACAATAAATTTAAGGTAACAATTTTATTCTCACCAATTTGATTAAATATGCATTTTTATTTAAATATCATTTCAAATCAATTAGGAGTATTAACTAAAAGCCAAACATATATTAAAATTTAAATAATAAAAATTCCCTTGTTCGATTAATATGTAAATAAAGTTTCATTTATTAAAAAAATTTTTTAATACAATAATAACATTTAATTTTATTATTATAATCCTTGTTTCAAAGTTTCTCTTTAACAACAAAAACAACTAAATAGCCCACGTGTACTCTAGTGAACGGAGTACAAAAACAAATTGAATAAAAAAAAATAATAAAACTTTGATGGGTCGTATATTTTAAAGATGGTTGTATGCAATACGAGTACTTGGAAATAATGAATTTACGCTGAAACTATTCAATTGATTTTATCTGACAAAGTTTCAGCTTCAACAGCAACAAGAATGACAACAACCCATCAACTGAAAGGAAGAACTAAAAGTAAACTGATGGCTTTCATCGTCTTAAAAACTTTAAACAATTTGCCTGTATGAGTTACAAATACGGTATTCAAATTAGTGCTGGTAAATATTGACAGTTTGTGGAGGCCAAGCTTTGAAGTAGTCAAGTATGACTCTAAAGTTGTTTGCATTTCTATCCCTCAGTAAAAGACAACTTAGAGACTGCACTGCTTCAAAAGAAAGATTACTTTATTTAAAATATAGATTTACTGGACTTCAGATCGTTTTGGAAATGATCTTATTTTGGCATGAAAATCATCTCTGACGATTTTTTGTTAAGAAGCAAATTTTCCATATAGAGAACAACGCTTATTATGTGGAAGTGCATTCATTCATATATGTACATATCGGTGAGTTATCTGCATCCTGCTCTACAGAAGGGTAAACTGTGTCATGGTCCTTTTAAATAAAAAAGCAAAAATAACATTGATCTGCCCTTATTGGAAAGCCCTTTGTACTTGTTATTATAAGTTTTCAATTTTAACAAACAGCAACAAGCAATCAAGTTTATTTGTTGCAACAACACAGTCTGCGTACTTCAGAACTTGCAATAAATTGTTGTGATGTTTTAAATTTTTTATTCTTATTTTATACCATTTTTTTTTTTTTGTTTTTCTTACCTCTATCTCTTCTTGTTAAATTTTTTTGTACTCACTTCTGCATCTTTTTTTATCATCAGGGAGTAAGTGATTTAAATGATATTTACCAGTAATTGTACAGATAAAAAACAATATTGCGCTATAAACAGAAGCTGAATTGAATTAGCTGCCAGTTTTTAAGACACAAAAAAAAAGAAAAAAAAGAACTTAAACAGGACATTTTAAACGTGCCTTATCAGTATTTTATTATGTGTGAAGTAAAAAATATGGTACGCACGTTTTCTTATTAAAGTGAATATAAAAATGTTGTGGTTAATTTTGTTTTCAGAGTTTTTTCTTCCATCTTCTTTAATAATTCATGCAAGATAATGTTTCAAATAACTCTGGAAAAAATATTATCAAAATTAAATTTCCTTCTTTTTTTAATTTAAAAGCAAATTTAAGTTTTCTAGAAAATATAGAAACGCTCTAATCAGTGTTGCCACCACAATAATTTTTTTGCAACCAAACGAGAAAAATTAACCAAAATTAAAATGATTGATTAATGATTAATTTTTTATTTTATTTAACATTTTAATACACAAAACTTCTACTAACGCAGACATGAGAACTATTTATCCCCATAATACGAGATTAGTTCTTATGGCACCTTGGGGTCCGCAAGTTTCTTACCGGTTTCAGAGAAATTTTGTGTATGTTTACCTTTGAGTACATATACTTGAGAGGTTGAACTCGATGTGAGGCATTGTGCTTGAGACCATTCACAGTATTTGTTTTGTATAACACACATAAATGAAAGAGTCATTTGGAAACTAACATAAAAAATAAAAATAAAATTATATATTTTACATTTTGGCTGAATAAGTACTGAAAACAAAATATAAGTACACAACTACACATCGAGAAAAAAATTTTTTTTGACAAAATGGTAACGCTGGTTCTGATACAAAATGTTAACGAAATCAACAAGAGACTGAAATTGCCATTGGCTTCTTCTGAGGTGAGTAAATTTTATTTTATTTATAATTTTAAAGGGATCATAAACAATAATTTATTTAATTAACTTAAATCCAGGGAATCTTTTATTAAATTAATACATTTAAAAAATTATTGTGCTATTTTTATCCCGATTAAATTATTAATTCTTAATCTTTGTTTTTACTTTATTATTTGTACAGGAATTTTTAGTTTAATATATTTGTGAGAAGTTTCCTGAAGAGCTAAGTGAGCGTTAGCGAAATGGCCATCGAGATGTGCTTCCACATTCAAATTTCAATAAAAAAAACAGCACAATAATTATTGAAATATATTAATTATTTATTTATTTTATTTATTTATTTATTTTAGAAATTTAGTACAACAAGAATACAATTCTTATTTAACAGTACTGGGTAGATAAAGGCACATAGTTTGATTTACAAGTAACATAACAGAATTAGGTAGAAATTACAATTATAAAAATTAATTATAAATTAAACGACTACATTCTTTAGGAAAAGGATAGATAAGATCAAGGCGAATCAATTACCAGGTGGCATATAGGCGAATTCATTATTTTTTGCTGCTGAAAAGTACTGTCAAACTTCATACATAAAAAATATACACAGATTTTTTATATATGGAGTTTGACAGTAGTGTTCACGGCGAAAAATAATGAATTCGACTACGCTGCCACCTGGTAATTGATTCGCCTTGGATAAGATATAGACAGGTGGTGAAAGGAGATAGATATATTCATTTTTATTAATAATTTTACTTCGCCAGCGAATATGCTATGAAGAAGAAGTAGCGAGGAAGGAGGGTGCATGTTTTATTAATTCCGAATATGTAATTATACCATTAAACAGAAAAAAACATTTTTATTTTTTGATTGCTCCAGGGTTTGAACTTAGGGCAACCAGTTTTGTAGCCAACGTTCTTACCACCTTGACTACAACAGTCTCAATTTATGACAAATAAAAAACTTTCTTGGGATAGCGGTCGTAGTACGATTATTCTCATTTGGGTAGCGAAGCGCCCCGGGAATATGTAATATTATATAAAAACATAGGAAATTTTTATAAATTCTTGACAATTAGCCATCCGAAATAGACCAATTTTTTGTGAAAAATAAAATTAAAGGGAAAATTTTACTCACAGATTAAACAGAACCAAAGGAATAAGACCTGTTTTAAATGCTTCAATATGTCCCTTCTTAGCATACAATCGAAATTTCTCCCTTGCTTGCTTGTTTTATGGTAAATACAGCAAAAATAAAATGCAAATTTACATTTATGGAAATTTTTATAACTTTGCTGGGAATTGTGGGATTTGTCAGTCGTTTAGAAGAAGAATAAGTTAAAGCAGAAAATGATTGCCACAATTTTCCTCAGCATTTTTAGGCAGTGTACGGTAAATATAATTTATTTAACGAATCAATTTAAGCATAGAGAATTTAAGATAGACCTCATTAAGAAACACTATCAGTTAGTTAGGATGTACTTTTTGTTTTTGCGAACTATTTTACTGCTAGACCCATATGAAATTTTTTTGTTCTTGTTTTAAATATAAATTCTATGAAAGAAATTTTCTTTCGAAATAGTGGGAATGACAGTTAGTCCACGTTTACACTATACCATTTTTTGATGCAACTTTTTTTTAATTCTCCTTATAAGTTGCAGTAATATTCGCTGTTTTAAACAAAACATAACCAACATAAAAATCCCCTCAAAACTGAAGCTATGCTGTATTGCTTACCCCTCTTGCTTCACCACCCAACAAAAATTTCATGCTAGTTTCATAAAAAACTGCATAGTCTAAAGGCCGTATTAGTATCACTTCCAGTGCTTTCAAATAGTGTAATATATTAAATTATTAGTTGCACTATTTTTGATAAAAATACAATTGAAAAATTTAAAAAAATATATATTTTTAAATCGTGTGCTAATTTTTATAGAAAGCAGGAATAATTAAGATACCAGCATAATTCAACTTATTATTATTAAAATGTTAAACTTTACTCAGGCTGTTGCTCTTATTATGCACAGTACGTTCTGTGCGTATATTAGTATGTTTTAAATAGATTTTAAAAGCATTTATAAATATGCATATAAATAATAATAAAATGAAATACAATACAGTGAGCATAAAAATTTATTTCGTTTTCAATTAACATATGTATGTATGGATGTCTGTACAAACATAATTACAGAATCCCACATGCATAATATGTAGAATCAAAATAAAAAGAAACATTTTCTTTGTACATCTGATGTTGTTGTTATTGTTGTATTTATTTAAGTTTATGTTGACGAAATTTATTATGATACATTTTAATTAAACTAAACTAGAGTAAATCTTTTACACTCAAACACTCACTAAGTCTCCCACTCACAAGACACAAACCCACTACAAATTTCACTCTTTCGCCAGGGATGTAAGACGAAATTTAAAAAATTACACCAGCCGGCTTTATAAAATATGTATGTATGTGTTCTGCCTTCCGAATTTAAAAGATAAAATCTAAAGACAACGAGTTTTTTAATGAATCTTATTTACAAAATTATCAGATTGATTTTGTAGATGTGTTTTTAACTGGAACAAATAAAGAATCCTGTTTCTATAATTACTGGCCAATCTAAATTTCATAATTATGTTAATAAAGAATTATGGAAGAAGCAAAAGATTACAGAAATTAACAAAATTATAATAAGGGTAGCCTGTTCCAATGTTGCTTGAGATACTGGTACACTGACATCCCTTCCAGAGTAAAAATTGGTTGAATTATTAGCCCAAGTAGCAAAGCAAAACAGCCGTGGTGATCTTAGACAGTTACGCAAGCGATGTAAGACAAACTTAACCCTAGAAAACTAAACCCTTTTTTTAAACGCTTTAAACTTAACCTCGCCTGTGAGGCTACTTTTTAAAAGATAAGAGTTTTTTTTTTAAATTTTTGTATTATTAATTATAAAATAAAAACTAATTCATCAAGTTTTTTTAATAGTCATTAAAATACAAACTAGAATCAGCACTTCAAGTACTTCTTTTTCGAAGAGATCATTTGAAAAAGTTTGAAAAAATTTTTTAAATTTAAAGAAAAAAGATTCAATTTACAAATTTTATTATAGCTATTTGTACTAGTATTCATAAAAATAATATATTCAAAATATCATTTACATTTTGGTTTGTACATAAAAATTACTACAGGCTTTCTGAATTAAAATCTCCCATATATTTCTAATCGGAGCAAACTTATCCGTCTTCCTTCTATCTTCTCGTGTACTTCGATCATCAAAATGGAGGCAATTTAGAAGAAAAACAAAACGTTGCATACTCATTGTAGCAATGTTTTGAGATCCACAAAGCAGGGGATCAAAAAGCTCTTTGGTCGATAAATGGTTATTTTTGAGCGCAACACTTAAAACTAAAATTCCTACAAAAGCATGAAGTTCTTCTAATCTAGTTAATGATGTAGTGGTAGTTTGTTTTTTGTACTTATTTGCTTTAATCTGAATGTCTTTATTAGTCCGAAGAAGAATTTCTTCAAACGTATTTGATCTGAACAACTTTTTAAATAACTATATAGGCTTGATTATACATCTTAATTCTTTTTTTGATCCTGGGTCAATATGTACAATATTCCTCGCTAAAGTTCTGTTCGAGGTTTTTCTTGCAGAAGACGGTTCTGTTGACCATATATAGTGGTTCCTACCTCTTACAACAATCTCTGAAGGCTTGATTATTAGAGAATCATTGCTCTGTTCCTTTTATTGTGGATTGAATATATCTGAAACTTTAAGTATATTTTCTACTTCATCCTCAGATTCGACTTGAAAATTTGGATCAACTTGACTGTTGTCTGAATCGAAATTTTTTTCTAAATTATCCACTACTTCGCTTCCATTTAACGAAAGCTCTTCCAATCATTTTTCTATTTGGGATTCAGATGTGCGCATATCTAAATAAAATAAAAGTCCAAATAATTTTGCAAGCAAAAAAAGTATCTATTGTTTAGTCAAAAATATACCTTTAACACTAAACCTCGCCTCTCAGGCACCACGAAATCGTAATTCTCCGCAACAAAAAAACTTTTTGCAACTAGCGTCCTCTGACAAGCTCACACGATTGATTACTGCGATGATTTGAAAGCTCGTGTTGTTACTTGTAGTCTATCAAAACAAAATACGTAAAGCTAGAATACGTTGCGCCTCTAAGGCGGGGTTTAGTTTTGTAGAGTTAAGTAACATACGGACCTGCCTTTATTTTAAAAATAAATTTTTGGATAAATTTTAAATACGTTTTTTATCTGGTTTGACTTAAATAATATTTGAATTGGTCTCTATTTATTTAGGCTCAAGTTCGTAATCCTATTCATCCTATTATTATTGTGATATTTCGATAACCTTCGATTCTCGGAAAATTTTAGTAAGACTTTCGTATATCCACATTCAAAGTATAAATTTCTCTTACTCAAGTTTTCTCAGAAGAAACAAATACAATTAAATAAAATGACAAAATTGCGTTTAAACTAAATGGAATAGTAAACGACCATGCGACCTGGAGACTGAATAATAAATAAAAACTCTAGATTACAACTTTATTTTTTTTTTTTTTTCAAATCATACCGACAACAATTCTCGCATAAATTTCATTTAAAAAATTTTAAGTTTTAAGAAATCAATAATTTAACGCCTTGAGTTGCAACAAAAAAAAGAAATAAGTATTGCCTTAACTTTTCCGTCCCTGCTTTACACTTCGATTATGAGCCGCAATATAATAATCGTAATAAAAAGCAAAAAAAATGTAAAAAAGCAATCAAAATTACAACTACAACAAACGCGATGTCAACAGAAAAAAGACAATAAAAAGGAAAAGTATTGTTTTTTTTTCTTTTTATCAAGAAAAAAAGTCCAAGATCAAAGTAAAATTCTCGACGAAAAAAATTTATACTTCAAATTAGCTTAAGTGAGACAATGGAACCTACAACAGCCAGAAGTACAATCTCACAAATATTTAAACAAAGCATTGATTGTATGGCATAGTAAAAGTCATTGTTTTAACGTAACGCAGTTTAATTAATGTGTGCAGAATTCAATTGAATTGTATTTAAAATAAAAAACAAACGAAAAAAAGAAAACAACAAGAAAATAATACGAAGTAGAAAAGAAACGTGTGGTTGTTATTTATAGATGAATACTAAATTGTGAGACGCAACGACATAATTTCGTATCTTGTATTGTAGATTTCGATGGGAGCAAATTTTTATTTCTAAAAAGTCAACTTTTATATTTATTAAAAACATACAGAATAACAGCTAAATAGACAAAAGGACAGTAAAATAGACAGGCTAAAAAAAAACACGTATTAACTGATGAAATAGAAAGAAAAAAACATTTCCAAGATAAGCTTTAATAATTGCCGTAATAAACAAACTAACACATGCATATACATTTGCAAACAGGGTCGTGAATTAAAATATTTTTATATAATATATAACGCATCCAGCACTGTGGGATGATTTACTAGAAATAATTTCTAAAGCAAAAGAATAAAAACGTTCTGCTTTTGCTTTAACTATATTTTTAACGTTTTCGTTTGGGAAAGAATCTTACAAAGTTAATGTTGTGTTGAAAACTGAGTAAAAATATTAAATATGTTTAAGCTCTAAATACAATGTTAAAAAAGATTTAAAAAGTTATTGGTTAAGAGAATTAAAATGTTTTTTATACCCTTCACCACAAAAAAAGAAAAAGGGTGTGACGACTAAGTTTGTCATTCCGTGTGTAATTTTTTACAATATCCATTTCCGACTCCATAAAGTATATATATTCTTACTTTTTATGCATAGCGAAGTTCATAAGCGATGTTCGTCTATTCGTCCATGTAAGTTGATTTCACAAAAAAAGTAAATATGTCAATAGATCAGATATAGTGTCGAGAGAGGTGCTGTTGGAAATCAGCATGATCGGTCCATGTCCTTCGAGGCAGAAGGCAAAACGCCACGCCTACCTTTAATTTTTTTATGTCATTTGAAACAAATATATTGAGCGATAGAGAATTAAAAAAAAGAGAAAAAAACATCAATTGAAGAAATTGGCGCTAATCCATATTTTCCGAGTTACGGGGCCCTGAAATTTTCAGATTTTTTTAAATATCAATATGAGTATCACTTTAAAGCTTTTGAAGAGATCTTTAACGAAATATTAAAGCTTTTTAAAAATGCTTAACCCATTAACAGCCGATGACATTTTTATGTAAAATTGTATGTATGCAGTACCAAAATATTTTTTATTTTTCACTAAACTAGATTTACATAGATGGTGAAGGGTATATATGATTCGGCATAGCCAAATATAGCACTCTTACTTGCTTTTTTTTTGTTTTTTTTTTAATTTTATTAAGTTGTTTAATAATTTTTATAAAAATCCTATCAATTTACGCGTTGAAAATATGAAACTTTGTAAGATGAATTATAATGTGTTTCTATTAAAATATTATTTTCTTTTAAATTGATGATTGATATTTTATGAGAATATCATTTTATGCTTGTTCTTCTTATAGCGGACATAAAAATACTTAAATGTAAAGTGCTTGCCTATTGCGGTTTAAAAACAAGATCACGTACGTGAATATCACGTCACTATTGGGACACCCTTCAACTTAGAGTTCATTTTGTTCTTGTTCCCATAGAGGACATAATTTTTTATACACTATCCAAGTTCGAAGTGTTTGACTTTCACAGTTAAAAAATATCAATATATTTATAAATATTATTTCACTTTCGCAACACACTTTAATTTTTAGTCGCCATAGTAATACACATTCCAGTCGAGCAGAGCTTGCAGCGAAACCAGTAGGTTGGTTACGGAAACCTAAAAACTTTAAAAATGCCCTAATGCAGAAAAATGAAAGAAAAAATGAAAAAATTTTAATAGTTACTGTGTTTGTTTAGATTTGCTGTTTTTTTTATTCAAATGATTGATATAATTCTCATTCAATCGACAGTTTTTTTTTTAAGAATTAAAGTTAAAATTATTGATGGAATGGAAACTATAATCCGTTTTGTTGCTTAACTTCTAATGATGGAAATTTTGTGAGAATTTAAAATAATTTTCTGTTGTTAAAAAGTAGAAATTTTTCGATCAACCTAAATAATGGCAAATATTAATTCAAATTATGTTATTAATTTGGTACTGTTGAAAAAAAAGTTTTTTAAATATTTGCCCTATTCACAAGCCCCCTAGTAAGTGCTAAGTGCTAACAAATTACAACGGTGCTAGCTGTGTTGTTGATAATTTTCATGCAAACATGCGATACAACACTTAGTACTTTTTTTCATATGTGTTTCAAACGTTGTATAGTGCCTTATTTTTTAATGTGTTTATTTTATGTTTAAATATTTTATGTTTAAATAAATTAAATTGAATTAAAAGATATTTTTATTAGTTTTATTTATTTAATTTATTGATTTCTGTTGTATATAGTAGGAGAGGGTATATTGGAAACATATCTTAAGGTGTGTTCTCTGCCACCTTGTTCTAAATTATATTTAATAATAATGTTATGAAGAATGCAGCAAGCCATTATCCAATCATTGCATCTTTTCTTATTTTGTGCTGATAGCATTCTAAACTTAAGTTCTTTTAAGCTTCCAAATTTTTCCTTCAGTAATATAACTTACTTGAGTCAACCATTAATATATCGAAACTATATATTTCACACAAAAAATTTATTAATTTACTTTTTTCTGTTTTCTCCCCCATTTGGCTTATAAATAACAAATGATGAATAGCACTTTTCTTCTTTTTATTCAGTTTTTGACGTATGAAGTACAATGTACAATGGCACATTGATACAATGGTTGTTCACAAAGAAGTAAGCAAAATATTGCATATTACCTACACCTTAGCAGAGCTTGTGAATACGGCAATTATGTTTACATTCAATACTCGAAAAAGAAAGGATTAAAATAATTTATACTTTAATTTTTTATACTGAATACTTTTAAATATATTAGTTTTTTTATGATTATTGATAACACAACCATTAACACAAATTTACAAATTCTAGCATTTCAAGTTGTTTAACCAAAAAAAACCCTATAAATCGACTTTCGAAAATTTTTATGCTTTCAGCTACATATTGTTCAATTTCTACCACTAGAAGTAGTGTCGATACTGCGTTACATATCAATAAGAAAATCAATTCTTTTTCAATAGAGCACAAAAATTTTTTTAATTATATAATAAAACCATACAAAATATGATTCAAATAGTAAAAACTAAATGCGTGTTGATGTTGACAGTCTGTGATGGCTGGGTTGCTTTGACAATATATACATATTTCAGTTGATAATGCCATAGCAGCATAGCAAGTAACACGTTGCCCGTTAGTCGGCCAAAAAGCATATTTAGCACCGAGGCTCTGTTTTGATTGAGTGCTATTTTAACAAGTAAAATTTGAGTCTTTCAAACAAAAACCAAACACACGAGCTTTTCAAAATGGCAAAGCAACTGCAATGAACGTTTGTCTGATGTGGACTTTCAGGCTCCATTATAATTGCTTCTCACTTGGAAAACATCGGTGAGGCCATTATCCTGAACGACCATAGATAAACGACAACTTATTAAATAAAGACACGGGAATGTCATTAAATTATTTAGTTTAAAAAAAAAAAAAAACATTTGTGCTACTTTTTAAATTAATTTATTTGAGCTAAAACTGAATGATAATCACGTATACAATTTGTAGTTTTAGCAGGCTAGTTCTACAGCAATGTTCAAGAACCGTTATTTATCGCGAAGACGACATGAATCGGGTTGTACATTTTAACTTTACTGAAGCGTTCCGTACAGTCGCAGGTTTTTGCCAATAACAACTGTTTTACGGTTTCCTGGCTAACAAGCAGACGGCATTTTAAATAAGCTGCATCTAATAAAATATGCAATATGACTATTGTTTAGTTTTTAAAAAACTTTTACCACAGTGCGGCATTGTACGTTGTCAAATACTTATTGATGAAGCAAAAGCAAATACAAATGTACACGCATACATACGTTCATTTGTATGTATGTATATTGATGTGTACTTATATGGATGGATGGTCATATAACTGATAAGACTTAAATATGAAAAATAACAACAATAAAAACAATACTAATTTACAATTCTAGTATCGCCAACATATAAATCCAGAGACACCCATGTATCAACATTCGATTTGTCTTATTTTGTTGGAAAAGAAAAACACAAAAATACAACACGATGTTGCATTAATTGTAGAAAGGTAAGTAAATACTTTAAAATTGAACTTTTTTAATTAATTGCACTTGAAGAAATTTTAAAAAACATACTTACCGAATTAAAATAGTTGAGATATGTATGTATTGAAAAAACAGAATTTTGAAAAGCTAAAATGTTTTATTGCGTTTGTTAAATGCTAAACTGTAAAATAAATTGCGTTATTATTTTGAAACGATGTAAAAAAATAAACTCAGCTGTAGTATGAGTGCATAATATAATGCCCTAACACATACTAATATACAGATCGTGTAAGCTAATATGCAGTTAAATATGTACGTTAATTGCAAATGATATAGCAAGCACTTCCGTTATCCGTTTTAATACGTACGTTTGTTACATGTGTTTAATCAAACAAGTAAATCAAATACAAAAATCTCACGTATACACACGCATACAAACTGTTGCACTAGCTTTAATTAATAAAAAAAAAGGTTTTTAGATTTTACCGTTATTTTGATTTTGATTTGTCGTTTTCTTGTTAATTTTTTAGTTTTTAGTATTTTTTTACAATATTTTATTTAAAATAATTCGCGCGCTTCCTTTATTCGTATTTTATTATAATGTAACACATATATACAATTACAACGGGTAAGTGTATATACATATGTATATATATTTTGTGAGAGTATGTACTTTTGCTGATTTTTATTTATTTTTTATCTCAAACTTTTTGTCGACTGAACATTTTTTTCGAATAATTCCAATATTAAAGTAGATATTTATTAAATTAATTTTTTATTGTATATTTCTTGTGTTTTTTATTTTAATATTTCTTGTAATATTTACACATTTCAGTTATTGCAACATTTACCTTTAATTTTAAAACAACCGTTACGTATGGCAGCTCGAACTCAACTGAATTTACTGTTTAGTTTCCATTTACTTTCAACCATTTAGCCGAACGTCAGACAATTTATACGAACAGCATCCACAAACAACAGACAAACTGAAAGAATCTTTCATTTTTTTTTTCTTTCTTTTCCTCGTTTGGCTTGTAAACAAAGTAAACTCGGAGCTACGTTGTTGGCTGTTGTTATTGTTGTTATCGCTGCTGTTGGTGATGCTGTTGCTGTTACATGTATTTTATAGCATCATCTGGTTTTTATTTTATTTATTTAGTTACAATATAATAAACTTACAATTAGTGTAAAGAACAGTGGTTTAGTTAGTGGATTTGTCTTCTTAGAATCTGGCTGTGACAGTAAGGGTGAGGATGGTAATGGTATTTTATTGGTGGTAATTTTATGTAAACATTATTATACTTCGGGTTTTATCCAGCTTATAGGAAATTCCCTTAAACATATTGACCTTGTTGTGGTAGTAAACAAAGAAATCTAATTTTTTTTCTCATTCTGATATTTTTAATAAACACGAACATAAAGTACACTTATATTTATTAGGGACATTTCGAAACGTCCTTTTACCCATATGATACAAATACTCCAGAAAAAACATCAAAGACTATTTTCAATGGACATGTAGTTGCCTAACTGTTGCTGTGAAAAAATGTGCAGCAAAAGCAAAAACGAAATTAAAAAAAAAAGAAAGAAACGCATTTGCTTTAGCTGACTGTTTCTTTCTGCAGAAAAGCAAACAGCAAAGTAATTATTTTAAAAACGTTTGCTGTTGCTGAAGCAATCAGTTTTTCTTTATTTTAATTTTTGCTATTGCTTAACTGTTTACTATGAAGTTGTGGCTGACAATGATTGCTTTTTTTACTGTTATTTGTAACTCGCTGCTTTTCACCTCTTTTAACATTTAAAACGTATTTATGTATTTTTTACTTACAATATATTGGAAAATACATTTTAAAAACGTTGTTTTTATTACATGGTGTTTTTTTCCTTTTTTTTTAAAGTAACAGCAAAAGAAGAAACAAATATCAACTTATTGCTTAAGCAATAGCAAACGTTTTTAAAATAAATGCTTTGCTGATTGCCTTGCTGCAGAAAGAAACACATAGTTAGCTTAAGCATATGCGTTTCTTTCTCTTTTTTTGCATTTACTTTTTTCAGTGCTTTGTTTATAATAAAATGTTTTGTAAATGCTGTGACATTTAGTTTTCTTTTATTTGCTGAAAAACATGTAACCAAAGCAAAGATTTTAGTGCTAATTTAAAGCAAGCAATTGAAACCCTGGTTATAAACTTGTAAAAAAAAATTTTGTAAGAAAAAAAAACAAAATTACCAAAAACAACTTTTATTTTTTATTCAATAAATCAAACAAGAATTATTAAAAAGGAATTTTTTAATTAAAGCGTTCGAAATTTTAAAATTTGTAAGGTTTTTGTTAAAAAAAAAGGTATCTTAAAAATTAATGTTTTAAAAAGTAAAGCCATTTGTTTGAGGAATGCATCTGGGAAATGCAAAAGTTTTGTTGTTCCAGAAAGTAAGGGGCTTAAATTGTTTCTGGATGGACATGAGATACCATTTGTAAACAATTTAAAATACTTAGGTGTCCATTTTACGAAACTTTTTAAGTTTAATTTTCATGCCAGGATTTCTCTTGATAAAGCCAAGCGGATAAGAATGACTTTTGCAAGATTGTTGAATTCTAAGTATTTGCCAAAGAATACAAAGTTACTTATATACAAAATGAGTATAAGGCCAGTCCTACTATATGCGTTTTCGATTTGGTTTTCCTTTTCGCTAACGGTAATGAGTGAGTTTGAAATATTTGAACGTAAAATTATTAGACAATGCATTAACAAGCACTTTGAAAGTACTAATAAAAAATTTTCTAATCAATATATTTATAAGTTTGCAAAAATTAAGCCTTTAGCTTCTTACGCTTTTGACTTAATGAAAAAATTTCTTAATTCCCTAGATTTTATAGACAATAACTTAATTCGGGATGTTTTAAACGATCAAGTCGGTCTGAGTTGGTTAAATACCAGTTACTATTCACCATTAGGATATGTTGAACAGGAAATCGCCTGCGTAAATAGTTTAATGCCAAAATTTTATCTGTCTAAAATTTAAGGTGCCCATAGAGGGTAATTATTTATTTATTTATTTTTTATTTTTTCTTATGTAGGTTTAAGTCTAGTTTTTAAGCACACCATTAATTAAATTTTCAAAAATGTTGTGTTGGGAGCAAGCACTATTCTTTAATTTTTTTTACACATACTCTGTTAAAAACATAACAAGTTTGTTACTGTTAAACTTATAACCTTATTAAAACAAAACATTATAGTTTTAAGTTTTTTTATGTAATTGATTGTTAACATTTGTTTTCTTTATATATGTATGATGGTTTCAAGTCTCAAATAAACTTTACTTTACTTTAATTAAAGCGTTCGAAATTTTAAAATTTGTAAGGTTTTTGTTTAAAAAAAAGGTATCTTAAATTTTTGTCGAGTAAAGCGGGTTTGTGAAACTAAGTGAAATTACAGCTAAGAATGGTCGAACTTTTAAATATTTTTTAACAAGCGATCCAAAGTCTAATATTCGAAAGGCTTTTGTCAGAATTTTAACTATGTGCAGGGGTTACGATTTCTGCATTTGCTTCAAAATTCAGAGCTATACTAAGCTTAAGAAACTCAAAAATGCTGTTTTGCTATAGAAGTACTTAAATGTAGTTGAAAGATTCGTGATATGTGGGAAAGATTTGACAAATAATTTTTTATTTTTTTTTTTTCTATACTATCAAATCTTCCATTAAGAGCCATTACTTAATCAGCAGCTAATTTTTGCGATTCCGAGCTCTTCTTCCTTTTAGTCGACAGATAATCAAAACTTCACTAAGAAAATTTAGATTTCAAAAGTTCAATTTTGCAAAAGTAAAAATTGAGATTCGACTAAAATTTAAAACCTCGTAGCTTCACAATAAACGAGTCTTACACAAATAATCGTTATTGAAATCGATATTTAATCAACATGATAATATAAACTTTGCCACATATAGGAATTATAAAATACAATCGAAGATCCGAACCTTAGCAAATCATAAACTTAATTAAAAAATAATTTTCAACAAACTTTACCAAGACTTGTTGCACCAAAATATTAGAATCTATATATTTAAAATATCTAAATATTTGGAAAAGAAAAAACATCTTAAATATCATCAGAGCTTTGAGCAACGAGAAGAGCTCAGCGCTTGTACAAGTTTGGGTAAACAAAATGTGAACTCGAATCGCGCTGAAGCTACATAATAATAATAAGTAACATTGCTACATTTATATTTGCATATTAAATTATTTGAATTTCTTATCAGAATTTATTAAAATTGGTGAAAAAAAAGAATTCACTTTATTTTTCAACATTTTTTGTTGCTCTAAGAAAATGAATATCTTGAAGAAAGCAAGCATGATATTAACATTTATAATATATATTGATTTCACATAGATATCCTATTTGGTTTATTCTTTAGTTTCGATTTTGACTTGAATTTTTTAATAAATAAATAAATATTTAAAAAATAAACTATGACTTTTATTCAATTTGCTAGTTTAAAAATAAATATTATTTTACTTTTATAAAAAAAATTTTAAATTACCGATCTTGTTTGTATTAAACAAATAAATTTTTAGTATTATAAAAATCGCTGTTTCCCCAGTAACAAGTCAACATTACTTGCAAATTATACGAATCGATAAGATTTGCCAACCTAAAAAAAATTTACATATGTTAATAAATTGGATTGCTTCGTGACGACAGATTACTCTAAAGAAAATGCGGTGGTAGTCTAACAACTATTTTTAGATTTTTTATTAATTGCATTTTATAAAAACTTCTGGAATACAAATTTCAATTGCAACGGACCTACAAAAAATGTCCCACAAATGTGAAACTCCCAATTGTGGTAAAGAAGCGACACTGCAGTGCCCAACCTGCTTGAAGTGGGGAATACCGGGTTCGTATTTTTGTTCACAGGCCTGTTTTAAGGGATTTTGGAAGGAGCACAAGTTGATTCATGCTTTAGCAGGTGAGTAAAATTTACTAAAAACAAATTAAGAATGCCTGCAAATTGTGTTCCTTACAGGGGGAGCTGCCAAGCCTAAACAGTCCAATGAAGAATGTGGTTACAATCCTTGGCCATTTTATCGATTTACCGGTTCACTGAGGCCTTACGAAAAAACACCAAAACGGAGTGTGCCTGATAGTATAGAACGTCCGGACTATGCCGATCATCCTCAGGGAAGGGCCGCTTCCGAAGAGGCAATGAGAGGCAATACTTCAATAAAAGTTTTAGATGATGATGAAATCGAAGCCATGCGCGTAGCCGGACGATTAGGTCGTGAATGTTTAGATGAAGCTGCAAAGGCAGTGGATGTAGGTGTTACTACAGATGAACTCGATCGTTTAGTACATGAGGCTGCAATTGAAAGAGATTGTTATCCATCACCATTAAACTACTATAATTTTCCGAAATCATGTTGCACGTCAGTAAATGAGGTCATTTGTCACGGTATACCAGATATGAGACCTCTTAAAGATGGAGACATATGTAATATAGATGTCACGGTATATCACCATGGCTTCCATGGCGATTTGAATGAAACATTTTTTGTAGGAAATGTGTCTGAAAAACATAAGAAGCTAGTGCGTGTAACCTATGAAGCCTTATCTAAAGCCATTGAATTGGTAAGACCTGGTGTCAAATACCGTGAAATTGGCAATGTTATACAGAAGTATGTAGCTCCTCACGGCTTCAGTGTGGTAAAGAGCTATTGCGGTCATGGCATACACAGATTATTCCACACTGCCCCCAATGTGCCTCATTATGCCAGTAAGTTATTTATTAAGTAACAATATTTCAGTTATAAACGTTCTGCATTAATTCTAGAAAATTCTGCTGTTGGTGTTATGAAAGCTGGGCATTGCTTCACTATTGAACCAATGATTTCAGAGGGATTGGCTAAAGCAGAACAATGGCCTGATGATTGGACTGCTGTTACGGCAGATGGTTTGTATTCTGCCCAATTTGAACAAACACTGCTCGTCACCGATACTGGTTGTGACATTTTAACGAAGCGACGTGAGAACAACGGACAACCGTGGTTTATGGATAAAATGTAAATTAAAAAATTTTAGTTTTGCAAATTCGCTGTTTTTAAATTTTTAATAAAGCAATTAACTTTTGTTTGCTCATTTGTTAAACCAACTTGGCTATATTCCTGCGAAAATATACATATGTAGGTGCAACCAATGGGTTTTGCGAAAGTAAAACACCGGCGAACTATATTTTATAAAAAGCGAGCTATATTTTGTAATTATAATAGATATTCTAACTTAAGGCAAATACACGAATTTATTTTTCCAGTGGGGCATAATTTAGCAACTTTTCAATTAAGTCCACATGACCCAGTAGCATACGTCGGCAACAATAGCGTTTCAAACCCAATGCGTCCAAAGCATCACTGCAAAAACAAAATTAATTCTGTTTTTTATTGTCGTCGGATCTTACCCTTCCGTGTATTCAGCTTGGAGCAAGCCTAAGTAGGATTCCCATTTGTTACCAATCACTTTACCGCAAGTAAAACAACGTATAGGGATAATCATTTTATTTAATTAAAAATTACTAATCAAACAAGCGTGTCCCATCAACAATAATAGCAAACGAAATGTCAAAATATAATTCATGCAATAATCAGAGTTGCCAAAACTATCGAACCATTTCACGATGGAGATTAGTATAAAAAACGCTAGAAACCGCTAACTAGTCGAAAAAAACGCTGACATTAACCGCTAAAAAATTTCTTGAACAATTTATTTTTATACCCTTCACCGAGGCTAACATGGTTTCACAAAAAAATAAATATGTCAATCGACCAGATATAGTGTCGAAAAAGGAGCTATTGGAAATCAGCATTGATCGGTCCATGTCCTTCACGGCAGCAGGCAAAACACCACGCGTACCTCGAATTTTTTTCATGTCATTTGAAACAATAAATTAACTCCAATCAAAATAATTAATAAATGGAGTGATAGATAATTAATGGTAAAAAAGAAACATTAAGTAATAAAATTGTCGCTCACCCATATATTCCGAGTAACGCGGCTCTGAAATTTTCAAATTGTTTTTAATATCAATATGGGTATCATTTTAAAGCATTTGAAGAGATCTTTAACCCTTTAAGTAAAATATTATGTACGCCTTTTTTATTTTTAATTCTCTGTAACCCCAATATTTGTTGTTTTTTATTGGAGTTACTTCACTATTCTAAATTTACATGGTGAAGGGTATATAAGATTCGGCATAGCCGAAAATAGCACTCTTACTTGTTTAATACTGTTTTTAAATACTAACTGCCGTATTCATAAAATAAACTTATTTTATTTTTTATGAATATGGATATAATTGTTCTTCTCTAGTGAAGAGTTAGATTATCTATACATATAAGTTTTGTTTTGAGAACTGAAATAAATATTAGAGGTTCCGATTAAGTTTAGAACCTTGTAATCGTAGCAGTATTTGTTATGCCGACAGAGACCATATCTAAAGCAACAAAGTAATTATAAAGAGGCAAATAAAAAAAATGAAGAATTGACATACTTAACGGTTAAAATAGCATTAGCTATATTGGTTTGCATTAGGCCACCGTATGCAAAATAATCGCAAGGCTAACTCAGCTAGCTCTTTGAAAATTTTATTTCCAGCCGAATTTTGATATCCAAAAACTTCGTAACAAAAATATGTAGTATTCATTAGATTATTCCATTTTATAGATTTATATTATTAATCTGATTTAAAATTGTTTCAATTATTTCCGGTCGGTCTATAATCCAGTTGTTCCATAGTTGAGCTTACTTTGTAACAAACAAAACTTGCTGTAGCTAAAAAAATGGTAAAAATCCGCCCACCAATTTTTCCAGTTAAAAAAACCAGTTAGCGGTTTTTTTCATACTTCCCACTTTTGGAGCAAAACACCAGCTGATCTAGCGGGAAAACCGTCGTTTGGCAACACTGGCAATATTACAGATAAATCTGTCATTTACTAAATCAACCGCAATAAAATTATGTAAAAACGACTGTTGTTTGAATGAGAGGGTTGCTAAAGTCTTGAAATAACTACACGGTTTTGATTTTTTCAAAAAATTTCACTATAGAAAATCGGTGTTTTGAAAATATCAGAGGTAAAACAGTGGAACCTATTTTATATATTAACAAATAAATAAATAATTTTATTTTTCCTTAATTCGTAATTAAATTAAAAAATTTGGTTTAAAAAGACTGCAAAAATAAATATTTGAGATATTATTCTTCATTTGATGATGTTTCTTGTTGTTGTTTTTGTCGTTGATTTTCATTCGATACTTCAACTGAAGAGAATACTTCATATAGTTCATCCTGCGGTTGTTCAGCCTCAACACCTACCGTATTCTCTACATCTTGAATGGTTCCCTTGACAATTTTGTCAGACCGTTTTTTTAAGCGGGCCTATGGGAATAAGAACTTAGTGAGCATACTTATGTAGTTATTTATCCTATATGTGATTTTGTTACCTCTTCTTCGTCCGGCACAAAAATTCTCAGCGGAGTATCTGTTCCCAATTGTTGTTGTACTAAACGTTGATGTTCCTCAAATGCAGCCGATGCTGGATCTATATTAGTTTTTTGCGGTTTCCGCTGTTGCACGAAAGCTTGATGCTGGTGTTGCTGGGAAGCATACTGTTCTTGTTGGAACTTTTGCTGCTGTTGATGAAATTGGTTCAACTGTTGTAAATTGAACTGCTGCTGTTGCAATTGTTCAAAATCTAGTTGTTGTTGCTGCTCGAGTTTTTGTTGATACTGTTGCCTTTGGGATTCGGCTTGTTCTTCTTCTATATAAGCCTGCAACAATTGTGAAGAATCTTGATGGGCATTGCCATAATGGTTAGACACAACAAAACCTGACTCAGTTGTTCCCTTAATAGCTGAAGGAGAACTTGCAAAGTTTTGCAAATGGAAAGGATCAGTTTCGATCAACTGTTCTTCATCCAAAGAAGGAGCAGCAATCAATGGAGCAAAATGTGGTGCTTCATCCAAAACGGGGTGTATGTTGTTATGAGGGTCTTTCGCGGCCTGTAAAATTTGACCATTACTAGCAACCTGCTGGGTTAAATCAGCATTTACATAACCAGCTTCAACAACTGGTACGGCAGAGACTGCTACCGCTGGTTGAAATAACTGTTGTTTATGTTGGGAATAGAGGTTATTCGATTGTTGTACCAAGTAGGTGGGATTGTAGATGGGAATGGGAGCAGCAGCTTGAATAGCTGTAAAAGGTTGGGTGTATTGTATGGGATAAATTTCTGGAGCTATTTGCTGAGCTGCTTGGGCGCCTACAATTTGCACTAAAGGTTGCGCCACCGACAAATGATTAGTTTGTATGTCTACTGGTAATGGTTTGCCATTGCTAGGCGTATTAAACGGCTCTGTTGCTGGACGTACTGGAGCAGTTGGCAATGAAGGATCTGGATCAGGAGCAATAAGTTTTTGCGATCCTGATAAGGGATCAACAAATGTTTGGTCATTTGTGCTGTCTTCATTAACTTGATAGTTATTGGTATGTTGGTGATAAACTTGTGGTTTAGGAGAAGAGGGTGGTAAATAAGTCTCCTCGCCATGCAGATGATTATCCTGTATTGACAAGTTTGGAGCAGGAATTGTATGTATAGGTGCAAAGTGGTCAGAGATAAAATCAATATGATGGTCCAGCTTATAAAACAAAATGATTTAATTTAAAAAGGTGACGATATTACACACATATGTATTTTACACTTACCGGCAACTGTTGCAGTTCTCCGCTAAAAAACTGAGTTTGAATATTTGGTGTTGCGTATTTAAAAGGCACATCGTAACTAGTGGCAGGTGTGTGAATTGGTGTCAACTTGGTTTTTGTGTTCGGTAATTTTATTTTTAACGGTTTTCTTTGGAATGTTAGATTTTTCATGTAAGTTCCAGCTGCTGTCAGTTTCAATGGCCTTTGGTGAGTTCTTAGATGTGCGGCTCCAGCATTTATATGATGGTGCACATGCGAATGAACCAAATTGTGAGGATGCACATATGTATGACCATGAGTACTAGCGTGTGAATGAGCATGCGCATGGGGACGCCCTTTAAAAACCAACGGAACTGGCTGGTCACTACGAATTTGTACGACCAAAGTTTTTTGTTTAGTATTTGGTCCACGGGCAAAAGCAATTTGTTTTGCATTTTTGGGTGCATTGTATAAATAGGATGCGGGCTCTCCGTAGACTGTGGCCAATAGGGAAAAGAAGAGTAGAGTGAGATGGAACGGCTATAAACAGTAAAATAAAATTTAAATAATATTAGTGAGCATTAAATCAATAAAAGAATAAATAAACTAAAAATAAATATGTATGTATGTAAGTACATATCGCTAATTTACTAATACAACGTCATAACTCAAAATTCCAAATTTTGGAAGAGGATTGTTCGCCATTTCATCCTTTATATTGTGTATAGTTTTCATCTTTATGTCTTTGATAGCTTTAACCTTTTAAGAGAATCAGTCGTTAATCATTTAATGTTTGGAAACTTTGTCAAATAAGAACGACACATTTGATTTGTGGAGTAAACTTGACAACGTAAAAATCATATCGCTTTCTAAAACATCGTCAAATTTCGTTATGTGAAAAAGAGATATTTTTATACACTTCATTACAAAAAGTAGAAAAAGGGTACATATAAGTTTGTCATTCCGTGTGTAATTTCTTTAATAACCATTTTCGAACCCATAAAGTATATATTCTGACTTCCTATTCTAGCGAAGTTGGTTGAGCGATGTGAGCTGTCCGTCCGTGATTTCACAAAAAAAAAAAAAAAATCAATCAATCAGATAAGATGCTATTGGAAATCAGCATGATCGGTCCATGTCCTTCGAGGCAGCAGGCAAAACACCGCGCCTACCTCTAATTTTTTCATGTCATTTGGAACAATAAAGTAACTCCAATCAAAAAAAAAAGTAATAAATGGGGCGATAGCGAATTAAAAAATAAGAAAAAAACATCAAGTGAAAAGATTGGCGCTCGCCCATATTTTCGGAGTTACGGGGCCCTGAAATGTTCAATTTTTTAAATATCATTACGGGAATTCTTTTAAAGCTTTTGAAGAGATCTTTAATAAAACACTAAAATTTTTAAAAAATGCTTAACTTATTAAGACCCGATGTCAATTTCATGTAAAATAATATACATGCAGTACTAATTTATTTTCTTTTTTTAGTTTTTTAATTCTCTGTCACCCCGATATTTGCTTTTTTTATTAGAGTTACTTCAATTAACTAGATTTACATAGATAGTGAAGGGTATATAAGATTCGGCATAGCCGAATATAGCTCTCTTTACTTGTTAAAATTTACATATCGACTTTTTTCATATAATGTATTTTTTTTGAGTTATGGCTGTGTTGATGAAAAATATTATGAAGTAAAACTCCGTTTTTCTTTTCACATTTTAGTTTACGACACAGTATCGGATATATTTTTACAGCAATAATGTCATAATTCAAACAACCCACATAGTTTGTCCAAGACCTCCCCTTTTATGAATCATTTTACTAATTTTAGTAGGAAGTTAACCAGTCTGATATTTTTCTCGATGGCGAGAACGAGTCAAATACTTAAACTGCGATTATCTCGAATGAATTTTTTTGAGTTATGACACTCTAGAGGTAAATGAGCGAAATGTACATAAATAAAAAAAAACTAATATAAAATTTCAGTGTGAAAAATTATTACTTGAAATCTTTGTGCTGATAATCTATGCTAATTGTGCTCGCTTCTTTCAAGTAGAAATATTTCAAGATATTTTCATAAAATATTCCTTACTTAAAAGTAAAAAATGATATGTATTACTGCGGGAAAAGTATTCACCTTTAATTAAAAAAGGCGCATGCCTTTGTTGTGTCATGAATTCAATATTAAACAAACATGGTGCTATAAATTATCAGACTAAAACTGCAACTGACCTTATCCGGTGAACTACTTTGCATGCTAATAAGTATAGGGTATTTTTTAAAGCCCGAAAGAACTTTAAATATTAAAAAAGAAAACAAAAAATTAATCATTAATAATAATTGAAATTTGGAAACGAGTTCGGGCATTTGGCTACCGCGGCTGTTTTTCACAAAGTGCTTTCTTGACGTCCCATTTTGCCACCTTTTCAAGCACTGCTGGCCGTAAGCCTTGAATAACAGGAATAGTTTTCACTTTTAAGGCGTTAATTGTTGCTGTTTTATCAGCATTCACCAGTTTCTACAAGCGGTCCTACAGGAAATTATAGAGAGGTGCTAAATCGCACGACATTAAAGGTCAATTGACAAGTTAATTTTTTGAAATTAGGTTATCGCCAAATTTTGATTTCAATCTTTTTTTTTCTGGATGTAATAAAATCTGTTTAGCAAAAAATGAGCCACATTGCCGAACAGAAACTTGCGTCTAAAAGTAAGTAAGTAAGTAAGTAAGAGTTTTTTTTTAGCCATGTTCAACTAAATGCAACAGAACTGGTTTGGTGGTTAGGAAATAGTCCTGGGTTTGTATTTAACTAAAAAATTATCACGCGTAAAATATAAACCGTAAGAATTCCAACTTTAAATGAGTTCTAGATTTTCTTGACGTTCATTTCCAAATCGTCCAAATAATTCATTTTTGTTTTGTTTTTATAAAATTTTACTTTACCCTACGTCTCCACTAGCCATCAAATTGGTATGAATATTGTGTCGCACAATAATTCGTTTAATGTAGACTCCAAGTGTTCATGTTTCGTTCATGTGCCACCATCGTTAACCGAACATTTGTCTGAGCAATGATGTTCGCCATTAAATATGACTTTCAGTACGATTTTTCCATTTTATCTATTGATTAACATTGCGAAGAATTTCTTCCTTGCTAAAAACATTAAAACAAAAAGAATTATGCTCAGACAGAACATTAACATCAACACGTTTTCGCCACGTACCAGAATTTGATGGCTATAGAGAGGCATAGGGTAACACAATACAAGCACCAAAATTTTTATTCTTGTTAAAATTGTAGGGTTATGTTATATAACCCTATTTTTATCGCTTTGACGCAGCGTTGGCGCTTTTATTTAGGAATTACATTTCAGCCTAAAGCCTGTGCGGAAGACAACGTTCCGCTTTTATTTAGGTATGGCTGCAAGGAAACTAAGCAAGGTCGCAGCAAGCCTTCCTATACATTTTGTTACTGAAGATATTCATAAGTTAACGGTCACGACTACATTTTACAATGATTTTTTGTTTAGAATCGCACGAAAAAAAAACAAGCTGAGACCATGCTCAATTCTGTCACCCATCAAACCTCATATTAAGTTTTGTATTATGCATACAGCGTTTAATGTTTATTAAATTAATTAGTATATATCATGACTTAGAGCAAACAAAAAAAAAAAAAAGGAAAAATTTCTTACTGCACAAAGTATTCATCTATAAAGTGTGTTTGTAAATAAAAGTGATAGCATTATCACATTATCAGCGATTTCTGTGGATATGCCCCACAGTGCCTTTAGTATCTTCGTTTTTGCGTTTAAAAAGACATGTTTTAAAACAACAAGTATTTATTTATTGTCTATTTTATTTTAACAACTTTCGTTAATCTTGGCTACTTTTTGAATTTCTTTAACGAAATAACTAAATATTTTACTTGTTTTTTTTTTAACGCTTTCTATGAAACTAGCTACTTTTTTTAATTTAATATGACAATTAAAATAAACTTGCAAAGATGAGTATAAATGTGCGTAATAATTAACAACTTAACAATTAAACAACTTAATTTTTTTCTTATATTTTTATGAAATATTTTTTTATATTATAATATTGACCACTTTCTAATGTCCATTTTAGTCAAGTTTTTATTTATTTTGTAGATATAACGAAATATAAATCTATTAAAATACAAACAGAAACAATACTAACAGTAATAATTAAATCAATAAATTTTTTGATTACGACAAAAAATACCTCTACACATCATAAATTCATACATAAATAAAATCATTTCTAATTTTCCAATTATTGTACATAAAATCACGTTTTCATCGCTGGTATGTTGTCTAATCGTTTTTGCTGTTTTAAAGAGTTATGCTTAACGTTGAAGTGGTCATTTTACGTTTAAGGAATTTATTCAATTCAAATGAAATGAAAACTTAACGTATTGTAAATGTCTTTCTTAAACTATGGAAATGTCTGTTAAATTGTCAAGTGTACGCAAACGACCATTAACTACCTGTTTTATATATTTTTTTTTTAAATTAAGGCTTTAATAGTAACGTATCTCTCAAACTGTAAATTGTTTTAGTCTACAGACAACTGAAAAGCGTCAGTCTTTCGTTATGACAACTGTCAGTCAGTCAATATGTCAAACAGAAAAAAATTAGCTTCCTTAGGAATTTTGTACATTTAGGGCCAGTTTTTAAACGTGACTTATTAATGTCTTGTACTTTTTTTTATTCGTTAATTGTTACAAAATTTGTTTTTGTTTTAATTAAAAAAATTTTGCTTATCGTTGGTAACTTGGCCTGGAATAACGGCGAATATTCGCCGTCAGAAATAAAACACATTGGTGCATATGAAAATTAACACAACACCGCCGTCAGCGAAATTCGTCGGGCGTGACGATCTCTCCGATAGATTTATTTCTATTTCTTATGCCGACAAACGACGAATAAATTAGTACAAGGTTGCCGTTTCTCCTTTAAGTTTTTAAATATATTAGTAAATGAAGTTATTTTTACCTTAATTATTGTTTATTTCTTAATATTTAATATTTTCCATAAAATTGCCTTCTAATAGCTTTTTCTAAATGTTTAATTTTTTGTATTACTATTTTTGTTCTATGGTAACACTATCAGCTGCCATATGCAGAACAAAACAAATTTAAATATGGACAAAAGTGAACATGATTATTTTAATAATTTTCACAAAACGCAAAATTTTTTTCCTCATTTTTTTTTTTTGTAATGTTTACTTTTTTGTCATAGGCAGCAAACAATTTTGTTGATTATAACAGATGTAACTTTTTGTCCTAATTGTGCGCCACACTGCGAATTTACGCAGCGAACTTTAACCGACGAATTCGTCGTGCTAGACGAAATTTGTCGTTTGTCTCAATTGTGTTCCCTGCATAAATTGTTTTAACTACTGAAATTTGCATCGACATAACAATAAACAGTTCTTATGCTTGAAAAATGAATAAATGGTGTCAAATGCTTAGTACGTACATTAGTATTAGTGTACTCATATTTCGAAAGCAATAAACGAAGAGAACAATTCAATAGTAATCAGTATGAACAGAATTAAACAAGACGTTTTGGGCTCATCTCTAGTATAAACACATAATATTATAACAAAAAACAATGAAAGTTTAAAAAGTAGCAAAATAATAATAAAAATAAAAACATAATTATCACATTTGTTGTTTTTAAAGCTAAGTAAAACTCACTTAAAACTAATTTAAAAATTGACTAACTCTTCTAAATTGATGTACGTAACTAATGACTTGAGAGCTATCGAGAATATATCGTTCCAGAGACTTGTTGCATAAACAAAGAATTGGCATTTAGATGTCGGAGAGCTGTAACTAAAACAAATTAATCTTTTACCTCTATTAAGGGTTGAAAAGTTCAATCGCCCATAAATATGGGCGTGTGTAATATGTATGAAATAAATATTTAATATATTGTACTTTTATTGCTGTATAATATTAATTATTATTACAAATATTTTTAATGTTTCAATTAATATTATTGTTATTATTATTATTGTCCTTATTATTATTATTAATTTAGCGCCCCTTAAAAATTCTGCCATACCAAAGAGGGAGCCCCTGTGCACGCTACTGGTCATAATTGTGTGTGAAATAAAAAATAAAATGAAATATTTTGCTACGATGTACTTGCTTAGATGTAAACGCATGAGTGAACAAATTCGCCTACTGCATGAATTGGTGCACGTAATCATGCCGTCTATATTTTATTTGAAGTTGTGATTTTCTAAATGCCGCAATAAAGGTTTTCTTTTATAAGAAGTCTTTTAGCGACTGACTTAAGTTAAGGTTGCTATAAAAAGACTTAAGACTAATACAATTACAATTGACATTGGTTTATACATAAGTATGTGTACTAAATAGTATGTCTAAGCTTAAATTGACAAGAGCCTTAAAAAAACACATTAGTAATTGAAGAGTATTTTATGTTATATGAGTTAAAAATAATTAGAGTATTCCCCGCCGATGTGTTACTCTAAAACATTTTGCTGCGTTTAACTTGCTCAGTCGTACATGCATGAGTGAATAAGTTCACCTCTTGCATTAAGTAAATGGTGCAAGTTTTTGTTTTTATGAATGATTAAATAAATTTTTTAAAGAGATTATACCCATGTTTAATCGTTACACGATACACGTTTGGTAAAATAGGGTATATACATATGTATATTCAACTAAAGAGCGTCAACTTAAAATTTTCAATTTTTCACATTTTGTTAAAAAACGATATATATCATCAACTCTAACCACTGTCAATCCATTTTCCATTCTTCTGACTACTTTTTCTTTAAAAAAAACCCCTTATGTCGCTCACCATGTCTTCCGAGTACTTACTTTTGTATCAACAAAACAGATATATTTTTAGTTGTACTTACATGTTTTAACAAAACAATAAGAAATCCAGTGTTGTATTAACCCTTAACTACATTCGCTTTTTTAACTTACGTTACTACATTGGTGGGGTAATTTTCTACCCCAATCGAAAATTCTTCCTAGTTTGCAGGGCCTCGCATAAAAAAAGAAAATATTAATGAGAAATATTACAATTGTTTATTTTTTTTAAAATAACATTGTTATTATGTTAAAAAATTCTTAAATTAGAAAATAGAAATTTTTTTCAAGCTTCAGTACAAAGTAAGTTATAAATTATGGAGTGCGACGTGGGGTAAAAATTTACCCCACGAATGTAGTTAAGGGTTAAAGTTAATAAATTATTTTTACGAGGCCATAATTTTTTTATTATATTCCTTTAATATTATCATAAACAGTTTTTTGTCTCTACTGAAAAATTGAAAATTTTGAGTTGAAGACCTTTAGTTGAACAGGTGCGACATATACATATATATATTTTATACCCTTCACCACAAAAAGTGAAGGTTATAACTAAATTTGATATTCCGTTTGTAATTTCTAAAATATCCGTTTCTCCAATAACCATTTCAGCATGAGCGGTCCATGTACTTAAAGGGTAAAATACCGCGCTGATATGAAATGATATGAACAAATAAGAATTTGTTCATATCATTTAAAACAATGAAGTAATTCCAATCACAAAAAAAAACAAATTTATGGGACAATAGGGAATTAAAATATTAGAAAAAAAAACATCAAGTAAAAAAATTGGCGCTCGTCCATATTTTCCGAGTTATGGGGCTCTGATAAGTGCGATTGCGCATCATATTTTTTTATATATCAACATGGATTTCAAGTAAAAGCTTTTGAAGAGATCTTTAAGGATATACTAAATTAAAAAAAAATGCTTAACCCATTAAGAGCAATGAAGTTATTATGTAAAGTAATATATATGTTAATTAATGTTTTTCTTATTTTTTAATTCTCTGTCACCCCAATATTTGCTTTTTTGCCTGGAGATACTTCACTAAACTATATTTACATAGATGGTGAAGGGTATACAAGATTCAGCATTGCCGAATATAGCACTCCTACTTGTTTATCTTTTCATTACTAAAGCTTTTTTTTTTAACATATTTTGATTTAAATTATTTTCTATTTTATTAAGCTTTGGGTCCTTATATTTTTTAATAATATTTTATTTCAATATTTCGGTACTTTCTGCGTACCTTCTTCAGGAAACAAAATTAATATATAAGCAAAATAACAAAATTAATTAACAATTGAAAAAAAAATTTTTTTTGTCATAATGAAATTAAAAAACAATGTTTCAAAAAACAAAAATATAAAAAAGTGTTTTGTGTTACATACATATATTAAGAACAAAACATTTATATTATTTTGTGAATTAAGTGTCTGTATATATGAGCGACATTATCTGTATCTGCTTTAAAATTAATTCTTGTAGTCAATGGAGTATTTACAATGTGTAACATTTCCAAAATATACCGTCTCTTATAATTTTTTTCAATACTAAGAACTGAAGCATTTTCATTATGACAAAAAAAAATTTTTTTTTTTTTTCAATTGTTAATTAATTTTGTTATATTAATATTAATTTTGTTTCCTGAAGAAGGTACGCAGAAAGTACCGAAATATCGAAATATAATATTAATAAAAAAATATAAGGACCCAAAGCTTAATAAAATAGAAAATAATTTAATGAAAAAAAGGGTCAAATAATCATTATTAAACTAATATTTTGATTTATTTAAAATTTTTTCTAACAGTCTTTGCTTCAGTTATAATAAAACAAAAAATACATGAAGATTGTTTTGAGGAAAAGGTTTCGCCTAGAATAATTTTTGTTAAATAAATTATTATATAAAAATTATCAATATGTATTTCCATTTGTATTTGAAATCTTTCTAAAAGTAAAAAAACTGTTATTCATTTGAAATGAATTTTATGTTACAAATTTTAATTGCATTTTGCGCCTTTTGTTAAAAATAAAATCAAACAGTGAAAACTTGGCAAAGTATTTTTAATAGAATTTCACTTAATAAGAAAAAAACTAAATAATTGTGTTTCAGTTAAATAAGTTCACGACACTTTCTTTTTGCACTTACCTTCATTGCGTGTTTTGGTTTTTTACAAATTTAAAAAATAATTTAAAGAACAAACAGTTTTACAAATTAAGTCGAGCAGAAAGATAGTTTTTAAAAGATACGAGTTTTTTGATTTAGTAAAAAAAATAAATTATAAATAAAGCAGGAGGTTCGATTATTAATACGAATTAAAATCACACACTTTCAATCCAACAATAAATAAAGAAATATTAAAATTGCTATTAAATATATAATAACATCAATAAGCTTCATGTCACTTGGATTTGATAATTCGTATTACAAAAAAATAATAATAATAATAAAAAAAAAAAAATAAAACACTTAAAGGCAATTTCTTAATTTTGTGTGTTTTTCTTTTCCTTTGCAACTACTCCGACGTACAACAGTTTATTTAGAAATTTCAAAGTCAACTGAAAGAAATTTTAACAACAGAACGCAGCAAAACCATTTAATAATACAAATAAAAATTGTAATGAAATTGTTAATAAAAACAATAGTAAATTGTAATGGTTAAAGTTGCTGCCATAATAATGATAATAGTAATAAAAGTTGTTGTTGTAATTTAGTTGTGTCTGCTTTTAAACCGGCCTTACCATGTCATTCCTATCCATCCATAGATAGCGCATTGCTCAAAATCATTTTTGCCATTGGAAATTTATAAAAACACAAATACAGTCACTCTCTCTTTCGTAACTAACTTTTTACACATGACCAGTGAACAAATATGATAACTCGTACTCCCAGATTTTATGGTGCAACACCATACTCGGTGTTGTCGTCCATGGAAAGTGGTGGTCAAGCATACATTTTTAAAGCAGCGTTTTTGTTTGTAGCATGCAAACGTGCTTTATGCTTTAAAGTAAAGTATGATTATGAAAATTAAACAGAAAAAACAATTTAAACAACCAAAAAAAAAAAAAAAAAAAAGAAACCAAGACAAGAAAGACAATAAATAAATTGCAAATTGTTTTGTGTGACAGTGGCCTATAATTGGCAAAAGAAAATTGAAACAATTTGTATTGTTTTTGTTCACGAGTCAAAATATATTTGGGGAAAAATACGAGGGTTAGTTAGTATATTATTTCGACTTTTCAAGAACATAATCAAAATATTAAAAATACAGCTAATAATTGATAAATTTTAAAAAATGTGTGGAAAAAGTTTTTTTTTTAGTTCTGTAACAATTGATTGCTGAAAACTATTTTTGAAAAATAAAAAAAAAAAAAACTTCAGGGTATATTTGCACCAGAGATTGAGTCTAGCAATAAATGAATAAATATTTTTAAATAAGAAGACAGTACGTCCAATTCCAACAGTTACTTCGGAAATCATTAATAAAACTCAAGTCATAGTTTTAAGAGACCAAGAAGTAAATATTGCTAAAAAAAAATTGAGGTTATGAGCATATCTCATCATTTATTTCATCATTTAGTACTACTTCTTTGTAAAAATATAAATAAATTTCTGGGCAGAAAAGGAGAAAATTTAAGTAGATCGTCTTTGGTCGCCTCTTTAATGAATACAAATATTTTAACGGCGCTTCGAAATCTTGTTTTGCGGAAGAACTAAGGAACCAAATTTATATTTGAGGTATTTAAAGATCAGGCAGCCAGTTAGAGCTCAAAGTCTTATATCCAAAATTAATCAAATTACAATTAACGAACAAAAGTCAACAATGACTATAATGTGCAGTTTCTGTATTACAAGCAGTAGCGTGAACAGGGGCTCCCTTTAGTGTGGCAGAATTTTTGACGGGCGCCAAATTAATAGTAATAATAATATTAATAATTATTAAAACTTTGAAAATATGTTTTATAATAATTATTATTATTATTTTTTTTAAAGAGAAGTAGCACTTCAGGCATTAATACCTACTTAGTTTGTAACCCTGCTACGTTTTTTAGGAAAGGGTTAGATAAGACAGAAGACAGGTGGTGAAAGGAGATAGATATAGCCATTTTATTAATTATTTTACTTCGCCGGCGAATATGCTATGAAGAAGTACCACCTTGACTACAGCAGCCTCATGAGTCGTTAATTTTGAAAGTAACATAAGTCGCTTTGCTTTTAAGCTAATATAGATATTTATAGGATTGTTTTTCAAAGGTTTTAAAAGTATTGAGGCTAAATCTAGAGAAGACTTACTTACACTTCTTTCTCAGGAAGCTTATTTCCCAATAAAAATTTTGCTCAACATAAAATCGTAGCAGTTCTTAACATTTAAATTTCATTCTTATTTTTTTTTTTTTGGAGTAAGTGACTTATGCCACTTTCAAAATTAACGGCTCACATAATACATATACATATGTACATATTTTTAAATAAATTTAAATTTGAGTTAATTTGTACTTTACTCGTGTATTAGATTAAAGATTCATAATCTAAGTTGTAATTTCCTTTGCGGACCCACTTCCGCAAATCTGTTTATAAAACTCCCCGTATTAAGTGAAATCAAAAACTCTTGCTCGACGAAACCCTTAAGAAGAGGCTCTAAGCGTTCTTGCGTCATTGTAGATCTTAACTCATTTTTGGTGATCGTTAATTTAAAAAAGCTTCTAGTGGCCGGAGTGGCCAAATATTTCAAACTACTTTATATAAATTGGTATACGTGGTTTTTCTGACTACATTATTTAACCATATTTAGGCATTTGTGAATATTTGTTGGTGAATAGTGTTTTTCGTTACGGTACTGAAGAAGATTAATCTCCGCCTTTGCTCTTAAAAGTCGACACTAGCTTTGAATTGGATTAGTTTTCCTACTCCATAAATAACGTCGGTCGAATAATTTTTCTTTCGAGGGAGCTAGCGGACGCTGATGATTTGTTTGGTATGGCAGCTGACATACCTGAGATACCCATGTGCACAACTCGTCTGAATAATTTGTATAGAAATGATTAAAAAAACTGAGTTCTTTTTACACAAGGGTTTTATACCAGCAACACAAAAACAGCGCTTAAATAATAAATTGAGGTTTGTAAATTTCTTACAAATTTAATTTTATTTTTCATTAATTCTTTGTAAGAATTCTAAACAAAAGTTGGGTGAAGCCACGGAAAAGCCACATAACATATATGAGCAGTAGCAATTTTGCTTTTTCCGCAGTAATGCATTTTATATTCATGAGCAAACTGCGGCATTTTTTTATTTATTTATTTATTTATTTTTTTTTTTTTTTTATAACTTTTTATAGGGATCATGCACAATAAAAGTAAACAAAAATAATCATTAACTATTAAATTTACAATTTTAAAATATTTAAATTTATTTCAGTATCGGAAATAAAAACTAGCCTGGTTCCAAAAACAAAAACTTTTCAGCCCAGTGTACAGTGATTTGTTTTTGTAGTGAAATTGCTCCTAACAATGTGGACAAGCAAATCCGTGTAAAAAGGAACAGGCAAATGTTTAAAAAAAACAAAAGACTTAAGACACAAACACCTTATAAATTGTGTTGGGTGACGAACAAATGTTCGCTTGTGTGTTTGTTTGTACATATTTCTGTGTTTGTTTGTACATATTTCAGGCATGTATTGGGCAGATCTCGTTTTTTTTTTATTATTATTTTCATGCTTGATTTTGCTTAAACAAAATATAGCACCTGTTGCTCTTGAAATTTGTATCCACGATTTCTTTCTTAGCCATTTCTGTTTGTGGCAAATGATTTTTACCAAATACAGTCATTTTTACCAGGCGAACATGTTAAGCAACAGCTGTCTGTCGATTTAAGCTTTTTTTTTCAGAATAATTTTTTCTTCTTTTATGTGGCGCCTCTTTTTTTACAGGAATATATAAATAACTTGGCATACTGGTATGAATGAGTGTTGTATCAATGTTTTAAACTTGTTAGAGGAATTCTTGGCACTTGGATTGTAGCCAATCAACAAGAGAATATTACAGAGCAATACTAACCCAATCTGTAGGCTGTTTTCAACAATTACAACAACAAAATTAACAACAGCAACACTTAACGTGATAAACATGCATAAATATAACTTGTTTTACATACACATTCGGACAAACCCTAACAGCACTTACAAATATATATTTTGTGGTATTTATGCAAAATACTCCCCAGCCATATTTACTTAGTATTAATGAGAATACACGAGTGCAAGCATATATTTGTGAAAAACTTATCATACCATTTTACTATCAGAGTTAAATATGAATACAAAACTGGAAAAAATCAACTTAATTGCCTTAAATAAAAAATTTCATCTACAAATTAAATTTGTAAGTTTTAGGTCTAATGTTGTGTTTGAAATAATAACAACAACACAAGTAACGTGTGTTAAGAATTTTAATAAATTTTTATATTTGTACAAAGTGCGTACGTAGTGTTATAGACACGAATGAATCTTTTTTTTTTAATTTTGTTTATTATACAATATCCAGTAATATGTGTCAATTGTTTACTGTCACTTTTACTAATTAGAGTTGAAAGTGTATTGACTGTATTGCATTAAAACATGCTTATAAATTGCTTAAACGCATTTTTGAAATTTTGACTGATTTTGAATATTCATAACTGTTTATAAGTATATAACTTTTATTATTTTTTATTTTCATAATCGATTGTATAATTAAGTTTCATACTTTTTGTTAAGTATTAACATTTCTATTTTTAATTTCACTTGTGCCCATTTTAGCGCTATTGACTAAATGAGAAAAGAAATTTGCAAAATATTAACTTAAGTGGGCTGTGTGATAAGTCTAAAACGCCATATAATGAAAAAAGTTTTTTTTTTATTTAAACATAATAAAATTCTTTATAAACATAAAGTTTTTCTGTTAAAAAACTTTGTTTTTCCAAAAATTGCAAGTTTTGCTTAGGTTTGTTACCCAGCTTAGTAAATGAAAAGGTTGTTGTATTAGGTAAAAAGCTCACCAATTTTTCTGACTTGTTTTATTATAAACATAACCAGCTGCAGGAATACAAGGGAAATTTGAAAACAAAATGTGCAAAAATAGGGGAATGCGTGTTGCTTCGCCTGCTGGCAGGCGTATTTAAATTTCTGTAGCTTATCTAGTACCTTGACAAAGTTAATTTCAACACGCACGGACAGACGGACATCGCTCTATCGACTTCGTCATGCATACGAACTCAGAATACATATCATTCATGGGATCGAAAATGGATCTAAGGTGAAAGGCATAAAAACCTAAAGTTAGTGCAAAGATTTGGGGTTAGGTTTTTTTTGTTTAAGCATTAATTTGGTTTTTTTCACAAATATACAGGCATGTCACAAATTCCGATCGGAATGGTTTTGATTCCGTATGAACAATTCCGATCGATTTTATTTCACCTTCTTCAGCTTTCGATCGATCTTGCTTATTTCTAAAAAAGGCTTAATCTTCAGCTTTTTATTTAAATATGGCAATATTGCGACACCAAAGTTAACAACAAGGCTAATCTTAATAAGGATACCCAATAAAAGTAAATTTGAAAACCGCAAATAACGAAATTTCCAAGAATCTAAATTCCACTTTGAACTTTAAAAGTGGTTTCATTTCCAAGGAAATTATTCGTTTTTCGTTTTAGAAGCAGAACCAATTTGCGAATATAAAACCACTTTCGTTCGGAATCGAGTCCTGTGACATGTCTGATACGAGGGCTGCTCTATATATTTCTGTCCTATTAGTGAAAATGCGAATATTTATTATCAAAAATGGCTTTATTGTTTTTCAAAGTATTCTCCAGCATGATTTATACACTTTTGCATGCGCTCAAACCAGTTGTCGAAGCACTTTTTCCACTCCGATTGAGACACATCTCAAACATGTTTTTTAACACTTCAACAGCTTCTTCTGGCGACGAAAATCGTTGACCACGCATTTTCTTGATGTGCGGAAACAAGAAGAAGTCATTAGGTGCCAAGTCAGGGCTGTACGGCGGATGACCCATTAATTCGACGTTTTGGCCGGGCAAAAACGCTCTGGTTTGAGCCGATGTGTGAGAGCTCGCATTGTCATGGTTAACAATGATTCGTCTTCTCTTGTTGGTTTTTCGAATTTCTCCGATGACTTCAGGCAAACAAATTTTAGTGTACCACTCAGAAGTGACCGTCCTACGTTGCTCAAGCGGAACAGTCGCCACATGACCAGTTTTGCCGAAGAAACAGGCGACCATTTGCTTCGAAGTGCTTCTTCCACGAACAACTTTCGTTGGATTTTTCTCGTCATTGAAGACCCACACGGTCGATTGTTGTTTCGTTTCGAGCTCATACGCATAGATCCATGACCTGTGACGATCTTATAAACGTCTTTTGAAGCACCGCAATCATATTTTTGCTACATTTCTTTGCACCAATCGACACGAGCCCTTTTTTGAGCGACTTTCAAATTGTGCGGGATCCAACGAGAACAAACCTTTTTTACGGCCAGGTGTTCATGCAGTATCGAATGTATGCTGGTGGAAGAAATGTCCAAGGATGTCTCTATCTCTCGGTATGTCGCATGTTGATCTTGCATTATGAGTTCACGCATGACATTGTTTCGGTTTTAGTATGGGCATAGTGTCACTTGTGAAAGTGTCATAATGTCCACGTAGCCTGCCTTTGGCCGGGCGCAAAAATTGTTTCCTTACCAAAGATTTCGTGCAAGTCATTTTATAAAAATATTACACCTTCCTTCCTTCCTTGATATCTATGGGCGTTATGACTTTACATTGATGAATATTATGTCAGTGGACGTTAAGATACGTCACTCAAGAAATTCTTTATAAAAACAGATAAATCCAATTTTTGGGCATTTTTAAATTTATTTATTTTCTTTTTTTTTGGGAATAATGAAACCATAATTGGCCGTTTTTTATTTTTTTATTTACTACATAAATTTCTATATTATTGCAAAATTTCATTTATAAGGCCCTTAACATGCAGAAGACTTTTTTATTTTAGGTTTTAAGTCTGAATCTTTAAGAAAAGGCGAATTGAGTTTCCGTACTAGGGCCATGGGACACATAACTTTGATTGAGATTTGCTTTATTTATTTTTCGTAGAGCACGTGATCAGATCCTTAAACAAACTTAAAATAAACGCGTTTCAAGATTTTAGACCAGTTTTTTTTAATTACATAAATGTTTGGTTAAAAAAGCAACAATTTATCTTTCTTCATTAATAAATTGATTAACTTAATTTAATTTTTCTGAAAGATACTTCTACAAAGTCGATTACTGGATGAAAAATCCATGATACTCCAGAGAGAGATTTTTATAAAACCGTTTATTTCAGTGAGCGTCTCATTTTTTGTTGAAATATTAAAAGTGAGCTCACTCGTTTGTTTGTTCATTTTTAACTCTTGTCCTTAAATGATCGGAAACATTGCAATCTGTGAACACAGTGGTAACACAAACGTTAAAAAGTAAACTAAAAACTGTAACAAGAAATGGATGAAAAATTTAAATTTTTATAGAAAATATAAAAATGTTTGACGTTTAATTTATTTTAAGGAGCACTAAAAATCAAGACGAAGCTCATTTTGTATACTAACGTGTAAAATGAAGAGACATTATAAATTAAATAAAAAAATTTAAAAACCTTGTTCATATTTATTATCACAATTATTTTATTCATATTAAATGAATAGGGCTTAAATAGTTGTAAGTCACCTAACACTTGTAGCTTAAGCAAATTTCAAATAAATGAAACAAAAAAATACAGCCTTTCAAGTTCTTTATGCTCAACTCTCCTTAACCCTGCTCTTAAATTACCTTTGACTACAAAAATACACTTCTAAAATTGGTTATGCCGAATCTTATATATCCTTCACCATATACATATATAAATCTAGTTTATTGAAATAACTCAATCAAATAAATACATATTGGGGTGATAAAGAATTAAAAAATGTATAAAAAATAAGTCTACATATATTTATATAATTGTACATAAAAATGTCATCGGCACTTAATGGGTTAAGCTCTTTTAAACAAATTTACTATTTCCTTAAAAATCTCTTCAAAAACTTTAAAATGATACCCATATTGATATTTTAAAAAATTTAAAAAGTTCAGAGGCCCATAACTCGGAAAAAATGGGCAAACGCCAATTTTTTCACTCGATGTTTTTTTTTATTTTTTAATTCTCTATATCGCCTTACATATTTGGTTTTTTTTTTTTTTTGATTGGAGTTCTTTCATTGTTCCAAATGATATGGAAAAATTAGAGGCAGGCGTGGCGTTTTGTCCGCTAGCTCGAAGGACATGGACCGATCTTGCACCTCTTCCACTCTATGTCTAATTGATTGACGTATTTCAAATTTTCTCTATCAGATCTACTGCCTTGGCAAAGTTGGTTTCAACACTAACACGGAAAGACAGAACACTTTTCGTGATGAAGGGTAAAAAAGGGCAGAACGATGAAAAAAATTATAAAATTAATTAATTTCGAATGGTGTACTACGGAGAGGAGAGCGTTGAGTAAAACTTCGTTTAATCGTCTGATTCCTCCAATTGTACGTGTTCGTTAATAGAAATGAGTGAGAGAAATTAATAAATTAACACAATTTTGACCAATTTTGTAATAAACAACGTTACCGTTATACCTTTTTTGGTATTAAATTGGAATGACTTTTTGTAGAATAAATCTTAGACTTGGCTTGTGTTTATACATACTTGTTTAGCAAGGTTAAAAATGCCGTTAAAAAACTTTTTTGTAATAAAATCTATCCCAAATATCAGACAATACGGATATCACTTGCATACAAAGGTTTACTTGAATCTCATCATTTTTCCTTCAAGAATGTGATAGAAACTTTGTTCTACGCAGTGATGGATATTTTTGTCAAAGGGAATATAAAGAAAACATTATCAAGATTATTGAAGATGGAATTGGCATCTTCAATAATCTTTTAAAAATTATTTTAAGAAAAACAAAAAATAAATAAATCAACAATACATTAAAACAGCTGTTGCTTAATTTTTGCATACTTTTATTTGAAATGTTATTTTTAACAAATTATTTTTTAAACATTAACAATTGTTTTATTTTTCAAATTATCAGCATTCGTATATAATTTTTTTTTATTTTTTTAATTAGTATTTATTAGACATATTGTGAAGTTCTTTTATTATTATTATTATTTATTCTTACATATATTTTTTGTTGTTTTATTTAAAATTACGTTTTATAAATTTAATTTTATATTTTCGTATATTCAATAAAAATTTTATTAAAATTAACATTAAACTACTTTTTATTTTTTTGTTTGTTTTTTTTTTGTTTTTTTGCTTTTGTGAATTGTTAAGTTTACATTTATTTATTTATTATATTTTTTTTGTAGTTAAATGTAAATTAAAATCAAAATTATTGTGTTATGGCGAGCTACATACATTTTATTTTATTAATTTGTATTTAATGCAAAATTTGATGACATAAATAAATAAATACTTCATAATAAATTTTTAATTGAAATTCTTTTTTTTTTTTTGTTTGTAAATGCTGTTGTCGATTTTAGTTGTAGTTTAGGCTGTGAGTGTTGGCATTTGTTTCTTAAGTGCAGCAAATTAATAAAATTACAAAGCTTTTATTCAATTGTTTTTTGTTGTTATTAGTGTAATTTTTATTATTATTATAATAATAAAAAAAAAGTTTTTAATCTATCTAAACAGTTAAAACGTTTTGCCTAATGAATTTTTTATTTTTTTTTTTTTCAGAATACGATCTGAATGAGTTAAGGTGTAGTCGTAAAATGTGTTTGTGTTAATGTGAGTGTAAAGTTTTCTTTAAAAAAATTATTTTTTTTTGCATTTTTTTGTTCTTTAATTTATATTGTACGAGTAAACATGATTTCATCAAGGTTCACAACATGCAGAGTTTTTCTATTATGAATTTTCTATATTATCCTTGTAATTAAAATGTTAATTTTTTTTAAACTTTTTTTTATAAGATGAATATGAATTTATTAATGTTTTATGTATTTGCTTAGAAAACAATAATTTTTGAACCAATTACGGATATTTGGCAGAATATTTCAGATACAAATTTCATATTTGTTACATATGCTTTCAAATTTCAGTATTCGTTGGCATATTGTGTAGCTAAATTTTTAGTTTTTTTTTTTATTTTTATTTGAGAATCAAAAGAATTTTTTTTAATAATCTCATACGTATTTCAATAAAATTAACTATTTTCTTTACAGATGTTAATATTATTATTTGTGCAAGCACAATAAAAATTAATAATATTTGCCCAACGTCTTGTAATTAATAACATTAAATTTCGACATATTCTGTGTAAAACGACCAAACAAAAAACAAATGGGGAAAGAATTTTTTTCGAAAAAAATCTACGTGTTCATAAATTTTCTAAAAAGTAGTGAATCTTATTAAATCGATCGCTAGTAAAATATATTACGTTCATTATAAAACGATTCACCAGTGATGAAATGAAGTGATTGAAAACTTCATCAGATCGGATAACGGAGAACGAATATATCAGGCATGTTCTGAATTCCACACGAAATTTTCACTTTAAATATTTCAAAGCATTGGCCCATATTCATACACACAGAAAAAAGATCGGTAAAAAATCAGTTAAAATATTCAAAATTCAATTACTAACATCGTAATTTAATTTGTATAATAAATAAAACATAATCTTGACAGATTTTTTGTACTATAAACTAACAAACTATATTAGATCTTAAATGTTGGTCGCAACAACAGTTAACAAAGTTTACCTGCCCAATTAGTGTCTGTACTAAAACCTATTCTGGTTATTGGGTGATGCAACGAAACTTATTCAGCACTTTAGTACCGAAACCCGAATATTGGAAGTTAGAATTACAAATATCGATTGCGTTCTTTCTTCTTAGTTTTTTGACATAATAAAAATTATATAAAAAATATTAAAATTTGAAAAATATTAAAATTTATAAAAAAATATGCAATAAGATTTATTAAAAGTTGCGAAAATTTCTCCAATAACGGTAAGAGGTGAGTTGAAGACATGTGTAAATAAAATAGGTTTCAAAAGTTGTATTTACTTTGCAGTGCAAAAGCGTGCAGAGTGGAGTGTAAGACAGAAGACAATGGAGTCAAAAGTGTAAAGCATGAAAACGTGAGGAAGTGGGAGTGCTTAGGTAAAAGTTATTGTTACAGTAAAGAAATGTTTTGTTCGTTTTCCTTTTTTTATCCTAAATAAAGACAAATGTAAAAAATATCGTTCTTTAATTTAATTCACAATAATACTTTGTATCGACTATCGAATTAATTTTTAAAATAATTGGAAGTACCGTATTTATTCAGTCCTCTTAACCGAATTTCAGATAATAACCACAACCGACCAAATTCGATTGGCAACAAATTCGGTTCTCACGACGAATCTCTTTTCTCTGTGTAGTTAAAATAAAGTATACTTTAAGGGAACTAAAGTCGGTTTTACTTTAGAGTCTACTCTTACTCATTCATAGACAATTTAAAATATACTTTTGGCGAAAAAAGTTAACTCTAAATTTTAAAACTACCAAAAACTGTTTTTAACTCATTTTTCCAAAATTATTTTATTTGGTTTAAGAACACAATACTCTTTATCTGATTTATATAACAAAGTGAACAAAATAAAAACAAGGTTACTTTTTTCTAATGTTTATTTAGAAATTGTTTAGAGTATACTTTAGCAAGAGTCGACTTCTTCTATAACTATGAATATGGGCCATTGTTTTTGTAAAAAATTAGCTTATAGCAACAATGCTTTGAACAATTTAAAGTGGAAATTTCGTGTGGAATTAAGAACATGCCTGTATATTTATTTTACTATTTAGAGCATATGTTTGGTGTTAATATTCTGTCTGATAATAATTTTCTGTTTTCCATTATGGCCGTTTCGATACTTTTACACAAACAGAGTGTTTTTGTACAGTTCAGCAACAGATGGCGCTTTTTTATTATGAAATTATATATAAAATAAGACTTATAGCAGACATTGTTATGCGATTGAATTGATGTGACTTTGTTGTTTACACATGAACACAACAACGACAGTACTTCCTTTCACGAGCCTGATTCATGAGTGAATAAAGAATCGTCAAACGAATAAATATTAAAATTTATTATAATCGTGCTAGATTCCTTCAGTTATAAATATTTCATTATATTCTAATGAAATATTGATTATTTAAAACTACAAAATGAATTGTAGGGGGGGGGGGGGGATCGTTAATTCTTATTATTCAACATACAGGCATGTTCTGAAATCCATATGAAATTTTCACTTCAAATTTTTTAAGGCATTAAATTTGTAAAAAGTAATTTTACAGCAACAATGCTTTGAAAAATTTGAAGTGAAAATTTTGTGTAAAATTCAGAACGGTATGTTGGGACATAATGTTTGAACAACAATTAGAAGTATTGAAACCGGTCCTTCAGAAATTTTTGAATTTATGTTTGTTTCTTGAGTGCCACTACTCCGAAAAGTGAAGATTTAATTGTACCAGGGTAATTGGAATTATACTTAGGTTAGGTGCCTATCAGCATTTCTGTTTTACGCCACATTTTATTGCTCAGCTGTACAACATGAGTTCTTAAATTTTTAAATTGATGAAGATTTTTAATGCAGAAATTTTGCGACTTTTTTTTTTTTTTTTGCTTCATTTCAATACATTTGCTTCCTTAATAACTTGAAACTAATAATTTTCGACTCTGTTTACTTTTAACGTTGTATTGAAAATATTATGATAAAAATTTTATGGTATTTTTGTACCAATAAAACTGTATGGGCTAGAGAAATATTATGCGAACTTGTGTTATTTTCTTTAGTTTAAGATTTTAAGAAACAAATTAGTTTTTAAAATGTTTAAGTTAAATTTTTTCAATAAAACAAAACTATAATTTTTTCAGTGGTATCTTACTCACATTTTACACTGAATGAGAATTTTTAAAATATATTTAAAAATTTTTTAATATTAAAAAATTTTAAATATGTGTTTATAATGAAATCTTTGTTAAAGTTAAACTTAAAGAATATAGAATGGTTTGAATATGTGTGGGCTTAAAGAACGGAGTTACAAATTTGTAAGTGAAACTGGAAAAAGATTTAATTTATAAAACACCAAGCGAGGAGCTAATAAGGTAGTGGTATATAAAAACTTCCTTTTGCAGTTTAATGAACTCGATTCACCTGTTATTTTTTTTAAGGATTCAGTTGTTTGGTTTAAATTAGTTAAATTTAAAAAAAATGTTTTAAATTATTTATTCTTTAATTTATCCTGTGATTTGTTTTATTATGAATATTGCTTTTTATGAATAAATTTTCCTGCATTAATTTTATTAATATTTTTTTTATAATTTATTTACTGAAAATACGTTTGTTTTTCTTTTGTTTAAAAATTGGTGTTAATCTTTAAATTTACTCGTATTTAGTTTTATGCATTAATATTTTTTTGTTGATGTTTCTATGTATAACATTTTATACGTTTTGGTTTATTAAGCTTGATTGACTTGTTTTTGTTTGAGATTTTATTTTTATATTTAAGTCCTTTAATCGGTATGGGATTATTTATTTAAATTTTATGTGTGTTGAAAGTAAAAATGATTTATTTGTAATTCTAAATATTATTTTTTTCATTTGTTTTAATCTTATGTAATTTATTATTTTTTTAATTTTATTGTAATCTATTTATGCATTATGAATACATTACATTGCGCAGTAAATGTTTGTTGTTGCAAAGAAAAAATATTAATATGATAAAATAAGCAAATCAATTTTTAAATAATTGTTTTTTTTTTAACGACTTAGCATGCCCCACAAGCAGAAATTATATCATGTGCAAACCATTTCAATTACACTCCATTCGTTTCAACTTCGGCATTAAAAAAGCAGCTTATGTTGGCAACGCTGTGTTCACTTAATGTATATTTTTTTACACATAAAATTTTAATATTTCAAATGAATTCCTTTAAACATGAATGTGTAGTTTCATTGCATATAGCACATACATACATATAAAATTTTTTTGACATAATGGCAGACTTCCAAAATGTATTAACACAAAGTTTATACGCAGTTTTGCTGCGGTATTTAGGGCTTGCACATATACAAAGTTGCCAAACAAAGCATCAATTTAGAAACTTATACGCTAGTAGAAGTCAGCCAGTAGTGTCTACACCTAAGATAATATTTGATATATATTTATCTCATCAAATATCAAATTAAGTCCTATGTAAAAGGTATTTGATCTGACAATAGCTTTGAACCTGTGCGCGCTTTATATTTAATGTTAGATCGTAAATATTGAGCCAAGTTCTGTTCTAACTCTTGGATGTGAAATTAGTATTAAACTCCTTTTAAGCCGTTTAGATAATGCACACGCAGAAAAAAAACATGCTTGTGATATGGTCACAATAACCATATTATGTTCTTTCTAACAATGTATGGTTGCGGAGAACAAATTATAGTTGTTTTCAACAAAACTTTAGTCACGATAAACATTTTTTGTTAACTTTTAACGATTATATGGTTACTGTACACCAAAAATGCAACATGGTTGGTTTTATTTAAAAAAAATTCCAACCACAACCAAACTTATTAAAAATAATATAAAATATTTAACCATAATATATTATAATTAATCAAAGTATGGTTAAAAGCAACAGAATAATGCTTGCGCTAAAAAATATTTTGTTCTAATACTTGACAGTTTCGTAATTTTTCTGGTATCTAAAATTTGAAATTGTTTTTTATTGTTGAAGAAAGCAAAAAAAAATAAAAGTTCATATACAAAATAAATAATAAAAAAAAGGAACTACAATATTTAAAAAAAGTTGAAGTAAATATGCATCTATGTATGTATGTATGCTTACAGCATTTAATGTTTAAATTTGAACATAATTAATGAATTTAATTGAAATTAAAATTTATACTTTGGACAACAATATGGTTGCAAATGTAACAATACTATGTTTTATTAGCAACCATATTACGCAACCATAGTATGTTGCTCTTAGATTATGGTTACCTCAACCATATCTTTTTTTTCGCGTGCAGAGTTAATTATATCATAACTAGTTTATATCCGGTCTGCTTTGCTGGCCCTTAATTAATATTAATTGGTGCATGTATAGGAGATAAGACATCCAATTTTTTTTTTTCAGACTAGACCATGTTGCGCTCAAGAAGAGCCTTTGTGTTGTATACTGATAAAATTATTATTTTTTTACTTGATATAGAAAAAACACACCATAAAAAAGTGCGCGTATAACACATAAGCGTAGACATTTTCAAATGAAAGCTAACCTTTCCGCGAGTTATAAAATAACGAAAAAAGTGCAGCTTGCTGATGAAAAAACTAAAAATTATTTTTTTTCCGAAAAGAGAATAACTTAATTTGGCTAGAACGATAAATTTTCATGTAATAATTTTAGGTCAAAACTTTAAACAACCAGCTTCGAAATTGCCTTTTAATTTCTGAAATATATCCAAAAAAATATGCGCAAAAATCAGCTGTTCAAGTTTTAAATTTATTTTTGAAGTTGTTATCATAGTGTACACTCTCTAACTTATAAAAGTCTCGGCTTTTCCCTGTTTTATATAATTATATTTGCTCTGTACAAATTTGAAGTGTCTGCCTGTAACGGTTAAAAAGAAATGTGGAATTTAACATGAAAATCACTTATCTCCCTTTTATTTTTGATTTCATTTTATTGTTTGTTGTTGTTTATTAATTAGTTACGAAAACACACTTTCTGTGTGTTTAGCCTTTAGCTAAAGGGCGCGCGGACGAACAGACATTATACTTTTTTACCTTTTTAGTACGAAATCCTATTAAAATAATAAAAGTCGTTGAATGGTTTCAATTGTCGTTTTCACAAAATTTAATGGTTATGATTTTTTAGGTTTTTTGATCTGGCAACTATGTTTCTAACGGACACTCTGCCATAATCATGATATCAAATGAAACTGTTTTTGGTTTTGTTCTTTTAATTACATCCATCTTAGAAAATATTATAATGAATTAAGTAATAATTCTCGTTTTTTAAAGTCTCTTTAGCAATGTGTTCATAAATTTTAATTGTAAATCTGTAAGATTTAAACACTTTCTTCAACCAATAATAATATCGTGAAATTTTTTGTATGATTTAAAAATGCTATTGATGCATTATATGTTAAACATGTATGTATGTATGTCATATTTATATTATATTTCTTTAATTTCATGTGTATTTAAATCATTTACATATGTTTATTTACATATATATTTTTAAATTGCGTTATAAAGTTTTTCTTATGTATTTTGCTTTGTTCGTGATTCCTATACGCGTTGGCAGTGTTTTCATTGAACAAATATCCAAAAACTTAGAAGCTTTTTTTTCAGTTTTTTTATAGTGTATTGACAGGATCTTTTTTTATATTTTTTTTTTTTTTTTTTTTTTTGTTAAATAGTAAGTTAACATATAAAAACTTTTTTTTATAATTGGATAATTAAATAAGTAATTTAAATAAAAATCTTAATAAATTTTTTCACTTCAATTTTGAAGTCAGTAAACACTAAACTCATATTTGTAGATTTTATAGTATATTTGCGATTTTGTTATGTTTTGTGAATTTTCTATTTACAAAATATTTACATTAATTTTTTTAATAACTTTGAAACTTATTATTGATATAGATCTATTCCATTCAAAAATATAATAACAATAAAAATAATTTATTTCAAAGAATTTAACTCCATTTAAAACGAAAGTCTTAAGTGCATGTGAGTCTGTTGAATATGAAATACTTCTTCGTGTGCACAATATTTAAAAAAAAAGTGCAAGGGTTAAAAAGTTATGTTTTAAGTTTTATATATTTTTTTTTTGGTAGGTTTACTCTCTGTATAATGTAATTGATAATTAAAAATAACTCTTAGTCGGACAAACGATGACGAACCGGAGAAATGGATTTCGAAATTGCAGAAAGCTTGTAGCATGAACTCCCTTAAGATCATGATCCGTGATTTTTTTTAAATACAAAACATTTTTCATCAACACGAATGGCATCAAAAAGGCTTCAGTAATTCAGATCGTACTTTAAAAAAGTTGAAATTTTGAGGGTTAAGAAGAGATATGGAGAAATCAGCCCACGAAAAAGAAGAGTCAATTCAGAGTGACTACAACGTATTTTTGGTTTAATTCCCTATTTTAGCGAGTAGACGGCAAAGACGGTTAAGCCGAGTTTTCTTGCGGAAGTTGCTTCCAAAAGTGACTTCCAGAAGTTTTTGTCGTGCAAACGAATTAGAAGTCGACTTCCAGAAGTCAGGAATTGCAGAAGTTACTTGCAGAAATTATGTGGAAACAGATGCTTGTTGCTTGATGTTAGTAACTTGAATGATTTGCTGTGAAGTGCAAGTATTTTGAAGACTTGCAGAAGATATTGGGTATACGTCGAGGAAACGGTTTCTAGTATTCTCTTTTGTTTTCACTTTTAATTTGTTTTTTTTTTTAATTTTTTTTTTCAAAATTTATAAAAATGTTCAAAAATAAATTCGTTTGAAGTAGGGAAAAACACATTTGGAAATTTAAAAAATTACACACAGAAAATTGTCCTTAATGACTGACTATCTGTCATATTCATAAAAAAATAAAATTATTTTAAATGTGTTTTATGACAAATTTGTCCTAAAATACACTTAAAATCTATTTTAATATTTTACGAATACGGCTGTATAGAATTTAATTCTTTATATGAAAAACTTTAAACCCATTTATCTGGCTAATTATGCGTCCTAGAAGGGCCTTAATCTTTGATCACTTTAAAAATTTTGAAAAATTTCAATTTTTGTCCTTAAAATTCAATTAGCCAATGATATTTTGTCACAAGACATTTGCTGTTTTCACATTATGTGGAAACACGTCTGCAAATGCTTGCAGCGAATACGTCGTAATAACTTCTAAAAACTACTTCTGGAAGCAGACTTTTGCAAGTTTTGGTTTAATTGAAAACACTTTAGCAAATACTTGCTGAAGTTCTTCCGCAAGTGACTTGCTAGTAAACACACGGCTTTAGAACGCTTAGGGGCATACTGTTGCCACCTAGTGATGAAAATACAGCAAGACAAGGTCTTCATAGCTCATACTAATAAACATCCGTATATCATCACCTCATCTACAATTTTTGTCCTCTGATTCTTTAGTAATTTACTTAACACTCTCATTTTCGGCAAAAGAAAAAAATCTTTCAAAAAGTTTTTAGTATGGAATAGAACTGTATCCTTAAACTTTTCTCTAAACGGTTTTGTCTTATTTTAAGCTTTCCTTAAACAAGTTTTTTTTTAAATTTTTTTATTATAAAAAGAAATTCTTAAGATCAATGAATTTGATTAATTGTTTGTTGGTGTATAACAGATTTTTGTCGAGTGTTTAAATATTATTTACAATTATCATGAGTTTATTTAAAAAAATTGCATTTTTTTCTTTTGTTTTGTTTTTCTCCCGTTAAGCAATAGTTTTGTTAGTTTTTGTTTGGAGTTATATTTTTAACTTAAAAAAATTGTTATAATAAAAATAATATTCACATGCATGAATGCAATAATTTTAGAATTTATGTTAATCATCTTAAGTTCAGTAAATCTGATTTAGATGTTCAGTTTTTAGTTTTCTTTTTTTACTAGAAAATATTACAAGCCATTTATATGGCCACCTCATTTCAATCAATAAATTGTTTTTAAGTAGGTTTTTTTTAAATTTGGTTTTAAATATATTTAAGCTTATTTTTCATAAGCTTTTATAGCAAGTTCTGTTTGTTCTTTATGAGAAGCTGTTACATTCTTTTTTTAGTTTTATGTATTTGTTAAGCTTTAATAGAAAGTAGTACAATAGGTATGTTCACACGTTTTAGATTACAAATGCTTGGCTTGCTTGCGAAAGTTTTTTTTTTTGTAAATTTAGTTTAAGTTTGTTTTTTTTTGTAGTTGTTTTTAAATGCTTCTTTCCTTTTATTGCTAGATTTTTATTTTGTTTTAATATTTAAAATTGAAAATTGTTGTAGATGTTGGTTTTGTTCTTAAATTGTTTTGATTCATAATCATTTGTTCTATTTGGTAGAGTAGTTTTCATACTTAATTTATTTTAATTATATTTTCTTGTTTAATGTGTAGCTTACCTTACTAATGGTTCCCAATTGCTTATATCACACCATCTAAAAAATTTTGTTATTGTTTTTATTATTTTTTTTTATTTTAGTGTATTTGATTGGTTGGAGTGTTAGGATTTGTTTTCAATAGGTTTTCAATTTATAATCATCAATAGTAGTTGAATTTTAGTAGTCCCAAGTTAACATAACACATATTAAACAAAATTAAAAAAAAACAATAATTGAAAAGTGTTATTAAAAAAAGAAAACATTAATTAATTAATTAAAAAAACTGCACATACCTTCTCGTCGTAGTCGATCCACTAAAGGCAATAAATTATAAAAAGAAAAATAAATAATAAATTTTAATTATTTTTGAATTTTTTTATTCATCTTCTGAATTGTTTCTATATTTTTTGCTCACAGTGGTACAAATTTAGCGGTAGTTTCTGTTGAAATTTACAATCATGACGTTATGAATGGTTACACTACTCAACTGATGTTTATGAAATATGAAAATATTGCTTCTTAAGCTTTTTGCTCCTTTTTGGTCATTCTTAAGCCTTGTTTGATTTTTATTAAGTCTTTAACTTTTACGCTTAAGTTGGATCAGCGCAGTAATATTTATTTGGGCAAACAGTTTATTTTCTTCTTTCAAAAATTGTTTCTACTGAATTTAAAGTTACATTTAATCTTATAAGACTGTCAATTTCAATAGAAATCTTACTATACGTTTTATTATAAATCGGATCACATAAAACTAGTTCAAGATCAGTTAGGCGTCATCTTGTTTATAACGTTCAATCATTGATTTGCAGATAATGGGATCATGCGAACTGAGGCGATGTAAGTGCTCGTAGGACCGAAAGCTGCTTGCTTATACATCAGTGTTGTCGTTTGGTTACATTTTTTGTAACTTTTGAAGGCTCCACGTAACATGAATAATTTTGTAATTTTAGTCCAAATTTTTTTAACTTTTGGTACAGACACGAAATAAAGTAACATCACTGTTTCGTTATTTGAGGTAAGAATCACTTTAATCATATCAATTTGATTTTAATAGCAAAGGTTACTTGCAAATACAATCAAAAGCCCACGTAAAAACTTACTTTGACTTACTTCCACTAGTGAGAAATCATAAAATGTTTCTTGCTTCATGTTTAGAAACAGCAAAATCTTTCTGTAAAAATTTTTTCCCACCTGTAAAATAATACGTGCTACGTTTCGTGCGCAAAACTAAGTATTCTATTCAAACTTGCGAACATTATTAGCAACATTAGCTATTCCGCCTGACAAATTTGATAATTTGCTAGTGTTTCCCCGTACCAATACCTCGATTTAGAAGAGAGTTGTCTTTTAATTTCCTTGAAGAAGTGCCCCGGATTGCATTACGGAAAAATTGTCAGTAATTTAATGTTGAAGTTTTAAGCAAATAAGATTCAAATCTGTCTTTAATAACGGTAGTTTTAAATAAAAAAAGTCGTAAATTCTATCGAAGCTTAAGTTATCAAAGAAAAGGGTCAAACGGATTTATTAAAAAAAAATCCTACTTTAACCCGGAATATTAGTAGTGAGTTGTGATTTAAGAACTCATGAGCATCATCAAAATGAATTTTTTTTTCATACGTTTTTCTATTTATTTTTATTTTATTTTCGTTTTGTTTTTGTTTAGTAAATGAATTTATTTATTACGTTGTTATTTTCCCTGAAGTATGATTAAAAACTTTTTACTATATTTTAAATAAATTACTATTTATTTAAAAAATTAAAAAATTCAACTCTCGAAGCAAAATTGTAACTTTTTCCTCTTTTTTCTTGGCAACACTGTTACATTCGGGAACTCGGTTCCATTACGTTCTCGCTTTTGCCTACAACAAAATGTTCATTTCTTGTTTTATGAACTCTATTAAAGTATCTCGGTTTTTTGAAACGATGTAAGAATTATCTCTTACCATTTGATGCTGCCCGCTAATTATACCACCTACCGAAAATAGAATGCAACTGTGTGAGTCATTACGTGGTATCTGTAGTATATTTCAAAAACTTGTTCCAAATACCCGATTTTTTGGTGCATATTTGTTATTAATTCACACCATTCCTATGTAGAAAAATCTTTCTAAAAAAAAGGTTTTTGCTGTCATTTTCAATGTCGATAAATCTAAATCGAAAAACGGATAATTCCCTCTATTCCTCTTTTTCCATATATCCTAGTTCGCGCACAATACCACTGTGGTTTATATTGTAAACCGCATATTTCCAAACTTAAACATTAAAGAATTTTAATCTATTTATTATTGCAATAATTCAAATCGGTAATTCTTTCTTTAGGTTGCACTGACTCGAAGTTTTTGTTTTTGTGATTCTTACAATTTCTTAACAGTAATGTGTGTTGATGTTGTTGGCAATATAGAATATTAAGTTTGGACTAATTTACTGCTTCGATCCCTTATTTTAAGGTTTTATAACAATTTGTTGTTCTTGCTTTATTTATAATGAATTGAACATTGACAAACTCGCCTTTAACTTTGTGGTATAAAAATTCTATAATTTAATGATCTTCGATGTAATCATGACAATTCCATTTACATGATGTCTTTTACCATTGTGCTTTAATTTTTCTAATTGAATTTACAACAAAAATGAAAATACCAAATTATACACAAATGAAAAGTTTATTAATAAAAAAAATTTTAAAAAATTATAATAAATAATTATAATAAAGAAAAAAATTAAAAAATAAACAAGTTATCAAGCGATATGTCTACAACTAAAATATCAAGAACTCTTCTTCTTATTACTTAAAATATTATAAATATCAAAAACAATAAAAATTAAAAAAAGCATTCAAAGGAAAATGTAGGAAAATAGTTTGAAAAAACAAAAATAAATGTATTGAGAAAATTAGATTTTTATCAGGTTTTAAAATTAACTAAAATGTCATGTTATTTGAGGTTATAAATAGGGCTAAAACGGAATGGTGTGGGAAGCAATAATTATAACAATTGAACGTTGGTGGATTTTTGGAGAGATTTTTTTCTATATTTATTTTAAATTTTAACATATATTTAGTTAAACATGATTTATTACTAAAGTCGTTATATATTTCTTTAGAAATAAATGTCACTAAAGTACGTTTTTTAGTTTCAGTTTGGTCTTATTTTGTTTTGAAATAAATCATGCTTAATTAAATACAAAATGCACAAAAAAACACAATTTTGTAAAATTTAGTTTTTAAATAATTTAGTTCTGCTTAATAAAATGCAGTATTTGCCTAATTTGTACAAATAATTTGCCTAAGGTTGTTTGCCAAAATTGTGTTAGTTTGTGCATTATAGATATCTCCAACGTTCAAATGTACGAGTAAGGACCATCAGTTAAGGCGCTACACAGTAACAATCAGGAATTATCATCTTTATTTGAACCGCCTCCACCAACCCCGGAACCTTGGGTAGTGGTACTGCGGCCGCCAGTAGGCGCACGCACCGCTGGTGGTTTATACTCCAGTCCAGGATCAAATTGCATTAAAACGAACACCTTGAAGATACAAAAAAGAAAAAATCATTTTTTAATCAGTAAAAATAAAAAAACAAATAAAAATATTTTAAAGCTTAAATACCTGATCTGTTGGCAGTAGTGAAAAGTCATCGGGTGGGTTTGTTATGACATAACGTTTGCTACTGGCATCACAACTAGAGCTAGTATCACGAAATCTGTAGAGGCCAATGCATAGCATGCCATATGATTTTAATGCTGCTACAAATAAATCACCATATTTGCCACATTCACCAAATTGAGCTAAAGGACCATCGTACAATGAAATCTGACCCACTCGGCATCTGCAGTTAAATTATCAAATTGTTTGAAGGACAAAAACACTTTTAAAGTAAATTCCTAATATTTACCTATCTCTGTTACTTAAACTTTCCGTCGTACTATAACCTCCTCTAAGGCCAGCACCTTCAGCCAATATCAATTCTAATTCTGGTGTAGCTCCTCCCGTTATAAGCGATCTAATTAAAGTCAAAGCATTTTGATTGAAATACGTCTAGATTTGAACAAACAAACAAACAAAAAATCAAAAACAGTTACGCCTCTGTTGATAAAAACTTTAAATTGCATTTCCAATTGATTATTACCGTTGACATAAGCGAATCTAAGACACTGACGGCAAAAGCTGTACCGCAAGCGAATGGTTGTGTTAGGTAGAGTTCGGTGTCGGGATCATCGTCATCGTCTTGATCGAGAAACTGCACATTACTATCGTTGACAAGTTCTTTAAACAACAACCAAAACGATAGTTTTATAAAATATTTTCTCTTTTAAATCGTTTAAAGCTCGTTAAAGAGTCAAGGAAATGTGTTAAAGGATAATTGATATTCAGATTTGTAAAAATTTTTTTTTGTATTGCATTTTCCCAAACTTAAAATAAGTTGCGGAGCATATTTGACTAAATGAGAGTTAAAAAACAAAAGTTTTGAAATTTTGAAAGATAAGAAAGAGAGTTGTGAACACTAATTTAACCTGATTTATTTCTTCAACTAGTAAACAACCCCCGCTTAACAGATGCGCGTACTTTGATATTTTGGAAACATATTTGTCAAAAATCATTTTTTTTAAGGAGAAGTAGCACTTAAGGAAATAATAGCTATTTAGTTATTTTGTAACTGCTACATTCTTTAAGAAAGAGATAGATGAGCGATAAAACAGCAGGTGGTGAAAGGAGAAAGATATAGCCATTTTATTAGTTATTTTACTTCGCCTGCGAATATGCTATGAAGAAGTACCAACGAAGGAGGTTGCATGTTGTAATGTTAATTCTGAATATGTATTTACACCATTAAATAGCAAAAAACATTTTTATTTTTTTATTGCCGCAGCTGTTGAACCGTGGCCAACCAGATTTGTAATCAACGTGACTACAGAAGCCTCCGGTTTAATTTACAAGAAGAAATTAAACAAATATTGAAAAAGTTAGCTAAAAAGTATTGAGAAGATTCCTGGCAACATTTATAGAGGACTACTTATTTGTTAAACACAACAACATGAGTTCAATTGCCAACAGCGCCATATAAAGCAGGGTATAAAGAAAAATTGTTGTGTGGTCCTATTAGTTAGCTAAAATGAGAATAAATGAAAAACAACAGTTCAAACGAGTGTTGCTAGGGAAAGATAGTAAAAAGTAACGCTTTTACTCAAAAAAGTTACATTTTTTCATTAAAAGTTACATTTCGGAATTTTCCTTAAGTAAATAGTAAATTAATCTAATTCATATAAAATTTCTATATTTCAGGGAAAATACCAAGGCAACAAATTTATTTACCGGACAAAAAGGAGAAAAAAATCATAGCGATGAGGACAGAAAAGTGCATGCCCTCGTCATTCAATAAAATTAGTTAAATAAATCCACTTTACCTTTTGCTTTGAAAGATTGAGCTGCAATAGAATTTACTACATTAATTATTTTTAAAATACTGATATTACAACCGTTATTAGACAAATTTGAGACTTATTTGCTTAAAACTTCAACAAAAAATACTGACAATTTTTTTGTTATATAATCCGGCACTTCCTGAACAAAATTAAAAGACAACTTTCTTCTTAATCGATGTATTGGTGCGGCTGCCAAATTTTACAAACGAAATAATTGAAGTTTGCTAACAATTTTCGCAAGTTTGAACGGAATACTTCGTTTTATGCACGAAATACAGCTTATATTATTTCATAGTTGAAAGGAATTGTTGCCAGAAACATTTTGCTGTTTCTAAACATGAAGCAAAAACATTTCGTGGTTTCTCATGGATTGAACAAAGTAAAACTTCAGAAATGTTATTTTTTGTTTACTTCTAACTAATTTCTTATATGGGATTTTAATTGCATTTGCAGATAACGTTTGTTATAAAAATCGAATTAATATGTTAAGAGAGATTCTATATCAAATAATAAAACAATAGTCTTTCAGTGAAGTTACTTTATTTCATATCTGTACCAGAAGTTACGAAAATTTGGCCAAATATAACAAAAATTATACATGTTACGTGGAGCCTTCAAAAGATACAATAAAATGTAAAAAATGTAACTAAACGGCAACACTGGTTCAAACTCATTGTCTATTAGCAAAGTAAAACAAAATTAGTGTGTTGCCGAGGTAGAACATCTAATGAATGAGATGTAGTTAAGACGCATGGATTAACAGCCAGTTTACAGAACACAATTTGCCGTTTAGACGCACAAAAACGTTACCGTTTCCCATGTTTGGGTTTTTAAAACGCAAATGTCATTTTGTTTTTGTATAAAACGTAACAAATGGCAATTGTTTCTGGTTTCGGTTTCGTTTCGCTCTTGACGTATTCTATCAACTGGCTGTAAGTCTTTAAATGAAAGTAACAATATGGAAGTATGTGGTGGACTCGGTTGAAGGATCTGTTTAGTAAATATGACATCAGCAGTTCGGAATTTGTTGGAACCATTGTAATAACTAAGGTCACGTATTCACTCCACAAGACATGGAGAAGTACAAATTTCGCCGGAGTCACAAAATATAGTGGTTTGTTAAACTACGTTTTAACTTAAACAGAAATCGTGGGGATAAATCTAGCAAAAGTCATAAAGAAGAAAAAAATAACATTCTTGTATTTGCTATATTGATATCAGCTGTCAGAGCTTGTTAAAAGACGAAATCAAAGTAGTATTTTTTTCTATATACAAAAGCGAGAATGGTAAAAAATTTTAATTAAAAATTAAATTTTTCCTAAAGAAAAGTCTTTCCTTAAAGGGGGAAAATAAAATATATTTAACTTAAACATGATAGATGATAGAAATAAGCAGAATTTGAGTTGTTGTAATTTACAAATTAGTGAAATCTGAAATATCAAAAACCCATACTAAATATAACACTTTCCTTGTCGCTTTTACTATAATATTTCGTGTGTTATAAATTGTTAGTATATTCGGGGCTTTTGCAATACTAACTTTAAATAAATGGCTTAGATCAGAGAATAATACCTTCGGGAAAGGCCGAAAGGAAATAAAATAATACTTTTTTGTATTTTAAGAAAAATTCTAAAAAAATAAAAATTTAAACTTAAACTTAAAAAAAATTTAAGTTTTTTCAAAATGAAAAGTTTAATTATTTTATAAAAAAAAAAATTAATAAATATCATACAAAATCTTATTGAGATTTTCTTTAAAGAAAAGACGATTAAAAAACTAAAAACCATAAGTATCATTCTCTTTTCTCTAGCCGTTTTTACCTAACTTTCAAGTAAAAACTTTGTTAATATTGCAAGAAGCTCCTTGGCTTAAATCGTATAAAAATAGCACATTTTTCTTTTTTTCTAATTTTTTTCTAATACAAGAGTTTAAAGCACAAAAGATTTGGTCGTTTTACAAACACAGCCAACTTAGTGCAGTGCAGTTTACCTGTTATCATTGGTACATTTGCTCCATATACGGAACCGCGACGCTGCAATACTATCGGACTGCCCGCCGCAGCCGTTAGATTGTCAAATTCTGGACCCCTTTGACTCAGCACTCCTATGGTGTCGTCGAAAGTCATGGCTTTAATATTTAATGATGCCAAAATAGCCTCTTTGTCGGCCAATGTAGGATCATCATTGCTAGGAACTTTGGCCGATAGAATGCAACACATGTCGCATAGGTTAACATTTACGGCTCTTAAATCGGCTCTACTTAACGGAGAACCATTTAATACCGAAATTTTCGGCAGATTTTGTAACATCTTCCATTCCCGCCTTATGTAATCTACTGATCCCACAATGACCACATGCTTCAATTCATGATAATGAAAGTTTGAAGCACGCAGAGGCATGACTAAATTACGTAAACCAATCAGAGGTGAGTCAGGATCGGCGAAAAGGCATACAACAACATGACCATTTAAAACTGTCATAGCCGCTTGATTACGATCCTATATTTTGTTTTTTTTTTTTTAATAGAAATTACACAACGAAAAATAAAGAAAATTATTAATCAATACATTATTAAGATATCAATAATTAGAATATGATATTTTACCAGTATACAGTCTTCTAGACTCTTGGCGGGACTCCAATGGAACATACCAGTTGAATCATATTTCATTTCGGTCTTTTCAAAATCAAAATCTTTCGATTGGTCATCCGCTATACCGGCTGGCAGTGTCACACCTCCATTTTGATTTTGTGATGTGCCCGTGCTACGACTTGTAGGCCTACGGTTATTTTTAGAAAAATAGAAAAAGGCACGCATTAACAAATTGCTTGCCACCATAAAATTTATAAAGGTGGTCAATAGGCGTTTTATTGCTTCTTTTAGTTTTACTTTAATGAGTGCTAAACATCAAAATGCAAAAATGTTTATCAAATCAAATATTAAGTTCAAATTATGGACTTGTTTTAATATCTTTTTATATACAATTTAGCTAAATATTAAAATTAATAAATATTAGAATTATGACTTAAAAAAAATATAGTAGATTCTAAACATTAATCGATGTACAGACATACATATGTAAAATTCAAATTAGAATAAAATATTTAAAACTACGAATAATTTAAGAAAAAATTTATGAACAGAATGATGCTTGACGAAAGTTTTTGTGAAGTTTGAAAGTTGAATGTATGAAAATTGTTTATAGATTTCCAGTAAAATGTGAATGTTTTTAAAGGTGGTTAAAAGTGATTTTTATGTTTGTGTGATAAATGACTTATTCCCCAAAGAAATTGTAATGTCGCAAGATTTCAATTGGTTTTCGTTTCTTATATTTATTTGCAAAGGCAGCGAAATATTAATAGGAAATTAGACTTTTCTCTTATTCTTTACGCAATATTTTCTTAATTTATCTTCTGCGCATAACGTATTAAATACACACAAAATTTTATGTTTTTTTAGTATTTCTTTTGTAGCATAGTTGCTAAAACATATTCCACTTGATGTTGCCTCGTGTGTATCTAACATCAAAAAAAAATATATATATATATATATATATTTTTAGGCAACATGAATTGAAACATGAATTTCAACATAAAACATTGCTACACACGAGGAAACATTAAGTGGAACATGCTCACATTTTATTTAATATTTCCTATCGTTAAGTGGAGAATGCTAATACGTTCTTCAGTGTTCTCTCATGTGTATCTAGCATAACATATTTTTATTTTTTAATATACGTTAAGGGTTAATTTAGAAATGTGCATTTAAGTTGGCCCTTTTTCATAATAAGAATTCCCTCCTAGCAACTTATTTTTTCTTTACCCCTCTTAATTAGCGTTATATCGCCTTCGATAAATCTATGCATTTTGTTTTGAAAAAATGTTTCAACAACAACAGCAAGACTAACAAACTTATAAATAGTCGAATTCGTAAAACAGGTGCCAAACGTTCAAATGTTGTATTCAAATTCTTTGATTGTGTGCGTATTTTTTTAATAACTCTTTCCGGCGTGGGGATATGAAAACTATACCACTTATCTAATTATTCTTTCTACATTTAATGTTAAATTATATATTTGAAATACCTATTTCATAAGTAAGGTTCCTATTCTACAACAAAAATATTTCAGTTGTTTGAAAGAGATGCATATAGGTTTTTTTTTCCTTTTCCTGGGTAACATCAGAAAGTGTTCTTCACTATTACGTACATTTCTTAAAATCAACGCGGCTTCGTACTTTTATAATTTTTAATAATTAAGATAAATATAATATAAAGTTGAAGTAGTGAGGGTTTTAATTATAATACCACTGCGCCTTATAATACGTATATATGCATCGCTAAAGCCAATAAACTCAAAGACAGTGACATTTCCTTTATACTGGAAACTATCGAAGATGAACTTGATTTTGAAGAAACTGCATCAGACGCTGAGATGATACTGAATACCTTGTTATTATTATTGCCAAAATTATTGGGAATAACTTACCACTTAACTATTTTAAGATAAGTATCATTTTATGCCTGTGTCACTTGGGCTCAAGTACACCAGCGACTTCTGCAAAACCAAAAAAAAAAAAAAAAAAAAAAAAAAAAAAAAAAAAAACCATTCGACTAAGAAATAAACAACCTTTTGTAGATCCAAAAATATGAGCCCCGTCATCCCATCAGCTAGTAAGAGCCATACTAAGATGATGTACGCGCTGTAGCACAACTGGTTATCAGAGACGAACTCAGTGGATGTGCTGTGCTGGCAATGTTTCACTGTATTTAAGCAAAACGAAATCCTGCTTTAATGACGTGGTATTAAATTCATATCACATCTTTGTGCAGTGTCCTACACTGATCAAAATTTTTTTTAACAACTTATTTTAATTTTATCAGGTTACATTTAGTGTGCCGGAAAGAGATAAAAGCAGTCAAATATACTTGTTAGAAATAAACTCCTGTGACTGCTTTTATATAAAAATACGGACACATTCACAGAATTAAACTGCAGCATTTTAGTATGTGTCACAGTTCAATTTCTTTTACTGAAAATTTACGATTTGTTTTAAATATTATAATTTGTAAAATGTTCGCTTATTTTTTTAAGCAAGAGCTCAAGAAATATCCTACAAAAAAAAAAAAAAAAAAAAAAAAAAACAAAGATGGAACATATCGAATTTTGCGTTTAAAATACCAAAAGGTCAAAGCAGACGTATCGTTTTTTTGATCAGGCTAATATATGATTATAAAGACACAGTTCAAAGTAATTGTAGATGTAAAAGAAATATAAAATTTTCTCTCTTATTTGGGTAACGCACACATTGCGTAGAGATATTTTAACAGAATCGCATCTTTTACAATGGGTTATTTACTAATAGAATACGTTAAGCAAATGCGCTACTAAATTATAAAATTATATATTTGAAGCAAAATTCAAAGCTTATCCTGCAGCCACGCGATCAAGTTTTTTTTTTAAGTTTATTACAAGTAATGCTTGTTAAAATTCATAAAAATTTACAGCTACGACGCACCCAGTTGGAAGCAATTTTATTTTTAAACTGGCAACATCTTATGGCGGCAAAATGTTTGTAAAAGCAAAAACAAAAAATAGTTGATAGAAACTGTAATCAGATGTTTTCTTGAACGTAAATTGAAACACTCAATTTGAAAGAAAAATTAAAAAGTTTCAAATTTTAAAAGTATGAGTGTATTGGTAAAAAGTTTAAACGTATTATAAAACTTGGAAGGCAAAACTTGATCGTTATCAAGTTATCTACGCAACTGTATTGCGATTATTTATATATGTAGATAAAATATTTTTTGATAATTTTGTTGTCGGTGTACAAAGTAATCGATATGGAATACGAAACACTTATTTTTGGAATTTTTCTGTCTTAGTGTGTTCGCATCACGCAAAAACTGCTGAATGGATTTAAATAAAACTTTGTAAGGAGGTCCCTTAAAACCTTGCTTCAAATATAGAATACTTTTTTTCGTTAAAATACGTAATTTCGTAAAGAAAATAGAGATACAAATCTACTTGCATAATGGTTCTAAAACAGTTGTCAGCACATTTCATTTTTTTAATGGAAATTTTTAAAAAAGAACTCTACAATAAATATTTAAAATCACATTTTTCTAAATTTCAATTTTAAGAAAATTAGAAATGACACGCGGACCAAGTCGTGGGCACTGCTGGTATTACATTAAACAGCTTTGCTCATGAAATTTTTCTTTTTTGTATTTACATCCCTAAAATCTTTTTCCGATTATTATTATTTTTTTTTTTTTTTTTTTGTTATTAAAATCACAACGATGTGTTGAATTTATTTAAAAATGTTAAATGTAAATGGCAATGCAATGTACAACTGATGGTTTTGTCTAAAGTGTTGAATCCGAGACTGAAAAGATATTGAGTGCTTTTGATAGTGTTGTTGTTTTAGTTGTTTACTTCTTTAGATTATTTGTATACAAAGTGTTTACCAAAAGTTTAAAAAATTGCGTTCTATATTATTTAATCGAAAAATAGTGCGAAAAAAAAACAAAGTTGACAAATAGAAAAAAATTACATAAAAAAAATGCAACTGATTATTTGCAACAAATTAAATTAAATTAATTAAATCGAATGAATATTAATTACACACATATATAAGCACGTATTTATAAATTTAAATTACAAGACACAGAGGAAAGAGTAAAAAAGTTTTATTATTATAATTTTTACAATACAACCACAAAAGTAAAAACTAAAGAAAAATAAAAATCGATATTAGAAATATTTTATAATTTAGAAACGACAAATGAAAGGACATTCACGACAAACACACAGTACAAAAAGTGGAGCAAGAACAACAAAAATAACAATAAACGTTAATTTTTAATGAACATAAGTGTAAATATACGTACATATGTACACATATGCATACATGTTAACATAGGTACGTACACACACCCATACAAATTTAACTTTATTATTCTTATTGTCTTATATTTTTTATAATTTAAAATACAACAATGTTGTGTTTATAAAATGATGAACAAAGTTGAAAATTCAAACAACCAAATAATGTAAAAAAAAACGCAAAAATCGAAAATACAAACAAAGTGATTCGCAATTACGAATATAAAGTGTATTTACGATGCGATATTACAATACAATATAATTTACGATAATTTATAAATAGTAGTTATAGCAACTCGTTTTTGGCTTTTGTATTTATTTAAAATGAGTTTAAATAAAAAAAAAAAGTATTTTAGAATGTAGTAAAATGTGATAGTAGTAGTGGCATTTAGTAGTAGTAGTAGTATTAATAAGTTGTTTTTTTTTTTAATAAATTGAAGTAAGTTATATTTGAAAATATTGAAAGTTAGAAAAAAGTTAATAATGGACGCATACATGAGCTTTTTAACTTCGTAAGCAAGTTGATAGCCCGCATAAGGATTAGCTTCGTTTTCGGGAGGCCTGAAACAAAACCGTTAAAATTAAAGAGAAAAAATACGTTTTTAAGCATTGCTTACTATTGTTGTTAGATTTTGTTTTAAAAGTTTTAGTTTGTTTAGTTTATTAGTTTAATTTAACTGTTTTTTGTTCAAACTTTGCTAAAATTATTTTTTCAACGATAGAAAGCATATTCAGAAATGTTTCATTACAAGAAAAAAAATTTTCGAAAACTAAATATATTTTTTACAAAAAAAAAAAAAAAAAAAATTAAAAAAATCATAATTAATGCTTTTATTCAAAATTATGCTGACATTAGCAAGATCGTTTTAATTCGAAATTTGCTAAACTCTTTAGAACAACTGTATCAAAACATTGTTGAAAGATATAGCTGCTTAAAAATTTGCTTTTTTTCTAACAAAAAAGTAATATTTTACTTAAAAAGGTACTTTTTCCTTAATGAGATTAAAATATATAAATTTAACTCTTTATTTGTTAAATAATGTAGCTTAAGAGTTTAAAAAGTACATTTAAACTAAATTATTAAAAAAAATGCACTTCGCAAAAATAAACTACCGTGTTCATAAAAAATTAAAATAAGTTTGAAATATATTTTAGGACAAATTTGTATGAAAATTTTGTCATAAAACAATTTTTAAAGTAATTTTATTTTTTATGAATATGGCAGAAAGGCTTTAGTGAAATCGTTAATAACAAAAAGTCTTGAATAAATATTTTTTTACTTTTTTCTCGAAGAGATACTTAAAAAAAACAGTAGTTTTTATAAAAATAGTACTTTTTCTAAAAAGAGTACCTTTTAACAAAAATAGTTTTTCCAAGAAGAGAACTTTTTGCTAAAACTAATCCTTTTTTCCAAAATGCATTTTTTTCTAAACACAAATTTACTAATTTAAAACTTAAAATTTTATTTGTTCAAAAAAGTACCTTTGGAGTAGGAAAAAAGAAACTTAAACAAAGTTTGGCTAAACAAGTACATATGTATATTCATCACATAACATTTTGAGCATAATTAGAATTGAAATTATCAAGACCACGAAATCTTATTTTGCGAACGGCTTCAAAAGGTAAAGAATCGGTACAACTAATGCCTGTATTGAAAATTTACAAAAATTTATTTTTTTAGCATTTGTGTAATAAAATATTAAATTGTTTAAAAATATATAATATAATAATAATAATAATATACATATTTCTTGTTAATGAAACATCTCCAGCTTTAACAAAAATATTAACTGTGATATTAAAATTTAAAAAATTGCATTAAAAATCACAAAATAAAATAATAAAAAAAAAAAAATAAAAGGAAAATAGAAAAAACAAATTATTTAAAATATTTATTTTTATTTACTTCTATTAAAAAACATTTTTATTTATAGTTTTTAATATTAGAGTTTAACATTACTGTTCTTTTTGTTTATTTTTTTTTTATGGTAACATGTAATTTTTGTTATTGTTGTTGAAGTTTATATAACATGGTTGTATTCGTATGAGATATTATGACGGCAGCATTTTTTGAAATGAGATTTTAGGTTTATTCTTTAATTTTTATTTAAATGAGAGCTTTTCTTTTTTTTTTAGTTTAAAACATCACTAAAATCACATTGCTTTTAAAGAGTTAAAATAATAACAGGAGAGAGAAAAAACATTTAAGCATTTTCTTTGTACATGTTGTGCTTTCTTTTTGTTATTTATCATTTACATAAAAGTTTAGTCAATTTTTCATTTTAGTTAAAAATTTTACATTATTTAGAAAAAAAGGTTTGACAATTTTATTAAGATTTTATTGGTTCCTTGGTACTCACCGATTGTATTGGGATGGTGACATCACTTGTCCGTCAAGTTGTTGTCTATTAATAGTTGGTTTAACCTTGTTCACCTGCTTAACGGTACCAGCAGTATGTAAAACTGTTGTACCATTTCCAGGTCCCATACTAGTTGAACCATTGGGTCTTCGATTATGGCGATTTAGCACTAGAAAATAATGCAATAAAATTTTAATATACATTTTGCAAGAGCTATAAAAATTTAAATATTAAAAAAAAAAGTCTAAATTTAAAGTTTGGTTTTTTCTTGAGAAAATCTGATTCTTTAGTCTCTATTAGCACAAACACAAATGTGCCAAACATTTTACTAGACCCATTAATTATGTAAGAAAAAATATATCTGTTTATGTCTTTACAAAATCCTATATGGAGCAAAAAGATTTAAAAGCAAATAAATTGTTTAAATTTTCACACTATTTAGTGTTAATAATTTACCAATCAATTTTCGTGTCTTTTTGAATAATGAATATCATCGTTGATAGTCCAAACGCTTAAGCGAATCAAGAACCATTCCAAGACATACATGTAAACTAAGATTAAGACGTAAATCTAGCTCGATAATCATGGATAAAATCCTCCATATAAAATAGTAGAGTTTGTCAAAATTTTATTATAACATCTATTTAAGGGCACGAGAATTTAGCACGATCCAGTGATTTTCTTTTTCTATGACCAGTGTTGTAAAGCAGAAAAATAAGAATTAGCTGACGCATATTGAGCGGCTTCGATAACTGCATTGAGAGAGGGGTCTACTTGTCTTTTAAACAGAAGACCACAGGTTGAGTAACCGCAAATGTAACACTGTGCTCTTGAACAAGTTTTATATCTGCAATTCAATCAATACATTAAGATTCATGCATAAAAAATTCTTATAGAATTCTATTCTTCTTAGAAAATACTAAGAAAATGTGTGTTTAGATAGCACAATGTCACACAAAAGCAACTCTGATCGAAAAAAATTACTATTTTACCAGCTTTTTGTACCCCAGTCTACTATCGGGTGTATTTTTAAGCCCGATAGAACTTTAAGTTATAAAAAAATAACAATAAAAATTAAATTTTAATGAAAGAGTTTTTCCATATTATTTTCAGTAAACTCTCGCAAATCATTATGAATAGACTCATGCTTGAAAAACGCTATCAAAACATTCAAGTTTACTTTAAAAATCAGTCAACGTGTCGAGCAACTTATAGACGACTTCGTGATTTTTATGGTGCACATAATTGTCCGTCTGAGCCAGCCATCCATCGAACTGTGGATAGTTTTTATACCACATACTCTCTAGAGGATGCAATAACAACAACACGTAAATTTATCGATTCGACGTCGGTCGCATTGGGCTCTGTCCGTCCACTTCGTGGAAAATTTTGCGCAAAGATTTTGACCTACACTGACCCGTTGTTTTATGAGGCTCATATTTGGCTTAACAGGCTCCATTGCATCTACAAAAATTCAGCGTTTGGTGTGATTTACACGCTAGTGCCATCATCGGAACTTATTTCTTCTAAAATAAGGCCGGATCTTACGTTACGGTTAATGGAGATCGTTACCGCCCCATTATCATGATTTTTTGTTTGAAAATATGGATAACATTGATCCGTACGAAATGTAGTTTCAACAAGTTCGCGCTACGTGTCATACGGCGACCGCAACCATCGAGTTATTTAAATCAAAAATTTGGCGGTAAGTTGATTTCGAGAAGTCGAGCTGTCAGTTGGCCTTGAAGGTCATGCAATTTGATACCTCTCGCTTGTTTCCTGTGGAGCCACGTGAATGCACTGCTTTATGCTGATAAACCAGCAACAATTGACGCTTTGGAGGCCACCAGTGTTCGTGTTATTCGTGACATACGGCCAGCAATACTTGAAAAAGGGACCCAAAATTGGACGTCTCGAATGCGCTTCGTCATGAGCAGCCGCGGTGGCCATATGCTTGAAATCATTTTTAAATATTAATGCCAATGTTCTGATCTTTCGCATAATTTACAGTTTAAAGTTTTATCGGGCTTAAAGAAATATCCTATATAAGACTCTTTCTCGGCATTTTTTGTCCACCCAGTAACTCCACTCTAAATACAGCAGAAACAATTTTAGAGATAAACAAATTAAAGACGAGCTACATTTTGGGCAGACAGAGATTTGGATGGCTGGATATACAGCGTAATCAATTTGAAGGCCTACCTATGACAATTCTAACGTACCTTTTATGGCAACTGTTGACAGCTGGGGACAGTTGAGTGTGTTTTTTGTATGGGAAAATAAATTATTAAACCGTTCTCAAGCTTTGGGCTAGCAATAGAGTTGGTGTTAAGATCTGTACGATGCTGATTTCCTATCCTTGGCTCTGATAATTAATTCTACAAAATGTTGGTCCAATCGTAATAAGGCGGTCCAATCGTAATAAGTAATTTTATGTTAAATCCATCGAGAATTTTTTTTTTAAATTTACCATTCCAGAATGACAATTTAAAAAAATATCTCTTACAGTTTTTAGCTATAAAACAAGACACAATTCATCATCATAAGCTTATGTGCCATATTTGTTTATAACTGATATGGAACTTTTATTAAGGTCAGCCGCCATTTTACTCAAAGAAATGAAATCAATCTTTTAAATTAGCCTTGAAAAAATTTTATAGGGTCTTTACAACAAAAATTGTAATTGGCATGCAAATATATTTTATGGATCTACTGCTTGTTGCTGAAACCAAATAATCCCTGATGTTCTTAATAAAAAAGAATAGAATCAGCCTGATATAATTTTTTACTTTTGGAGTTTCTTTTTTATTTATATAAATGAGCGTTTTCTTAATTTAATGCAAAAAAAATTATTATATTTTAAATACTCACAATTTATATCTTCACGATCTCTGGTTATATCACCTTTTGGTTTACGAAAAAAAGAAAATATATATTAAAAAAAAAATTAATAATATAAAACTTGCTAAAACAATTGGTTAAAAGGAATGTTTGTTAAAGCTAAGAGAAAGGCATATTTTTTAAACATTTTTGTTTCAGTGTAATTGGAGTGTTAAAACAGCAGTGTTTTTTTTAATTTTAAAACAATTGTTAGTAAAAATGGCTGGTCTTTAAATATTATAAACATTAATCTACAAAAGATTATCAAAAACTAAATACTTGATATATAATATTTTACAGAACCAGCCGCAACTTGGTTAAAAAGTGTTTAATAATTACTTTTATTATTAGAAGTAGTTGTTGTTATTGTTGTTTTGTTTAAAAAAGTATATAAAAACCAAAAATTTTTCAAAATTATAAAAAGTTTTTGAAAATAAGGCATTTCAAATGCAAATAATACCAAAATAACTTTTATAAACACTGTGTATTTCATTAGTAATTTAAATACATTTTAATAGAGAAAAAAAGAGCAAAATATAATAAACGGAAAAGAAGGAGGAAAAACAATAAATTAGCAAAGGAAAATAAATCAATGAACTTAAAAATATGAATGCAGAAGAGATGAAATTTGATATGAACAATTGCTACAAGGTAATAAATATAAACAAGATATTTGAATCTTTATACAATTTGAGCCAATCCGGTTTACAGTTTTTGTTATTTTCTTTAAAGTATGGAAAATCACATGCTTTTCAAAATACACACGTAGATTTTTAAATATCTTCAACTCAAGTAAATTATTAATAATATATAAGTATATATTAAGAGAGAGAAAGAGACAGAAGTATATAACCAGTATTTATTTCTTTTAAGGATGTTTGGAATTCACTGAGAGATAATAGACCAATTGAAAAAAAATGATGAATTACCAAAAAAAAAATGAAGTTTTATAAAGAACAACGAAATATTAAACTCATACTGTTTTTAAATAATTATAAAAAGCCAAACTAAGACTGAATTAAATACTAAAACAAATTAGAAGCTTCTTTATATATTAAATTTTTAAATAATTTTTCTAATCACAGCTTTCTTTCAGCATTTCCTAACACATTTCATTGATAAAATGTCTAAAAAAAATTCCTTTCTTTTTCTGTACGAATATTAATTATTTATGAATTTTACCCGATATTGATCGACGCACATGCACCCTTTTTGGTAGTTCTGGTGGTGTAAAGTTGGGTGTAGCATGGTGATCATCTGTAAGATTAATTTCTATTGAACAATATATTCTCTTCAGATTTTTTATTTCAATAAGAAAATAAAACAACTAAATATAAAAATTTAATTTAACTTTTGTAACTGTGTTTTGTTCAGATAAAAAAAAAAAAGAATTGTTAAAGAAAACTTACGAAAAACACAAAATGTAATTTATTCTTTTATTGGAAAAAAAAAGAATTGAAAGGAGATAAATTAAGTAATTCAAAACAAAATAGACATTTGACATTATATGATTCATAGAAATTGGTTTTATAAGGTAAAAAATTATGTTTATTATTATTATTATTTTTATATTTTTTTAAATATAATTTATTTTTACCAATGAATTTTGTTAATTTAATTATAAATTCCATTTTAGCTTTGCTATTTATATAATAAATTTCGTGTGGAATTCAGAACATGCCTGATTTTGTCACTAAGTTTTTTAGCTTTTTTAATACTTCTCCATTTTGTAAGAGTTTGAAGACATTTTGTATTCATCACATTCCTCCCTTTGTTTTGAACTTAGTTGCATATGTTTTGAGAAGCAGCGTTGATCTACCGTTATTGATGATCTACTTTTTTCTTTTAGCTAAAACCTTCCCTCGATACCAGAAACGTTTACCAAGTACAGTTTTGTTAAATTAGAGTCTATTTCGTCTTTTAATACCGACTGAAAGAAAAGGCGATCAGACGTTCAAATTAAAAAAAAAAAAACTCTTGAGCGCTAAAAAAGAAGCTTTCTTCATCTTTAAGTGTTTTAAGATCTTTCCTGCAACGAGCCAAAACTCAAATGAATAGAAGAAGTTTCGCTTCCACTCTTGGTTCTGCCGTCTGATCAATTAATTTTCACTAATGCGATTCTTGTGCTTTTCATAATTTCAAATTATGCTAAGATATTTTGGAAACTGATTTTTCTAAATCTTGGGCCCAGTTAACTTGATCCTGCCACTAAGAATGAATGTCTGCGCCACAGTACTATTTGCAATCAAAATGAATCCGCATGTTTGTATAAAACTGAAAAATGTACCAATATTGTTTTTATAAATTTTTAAAAATATTTGTTTCCATCGATTTCAAACTCATATCTGAAATTTATATTGCGTCTACACGCAACATATCTTAGCACAACTACAAAAACATTAGTAGAATAAAAAGAACAAAATTGTTGGATAGTAAAATTTGTTTCTTGTAAATAACCGATTTACATATATCTTAATTAAATTGTTTTCGATTGATCGTGCCGTCAGTAAGGGAGTGGTGGAGAAAAGCAGTGAACTAAGAATTTTGCAAATAATTATTTTAAGAAAATATAACTCGCAAAGTTAATAGTGATATATATTTTTAATATAAAAAATAAGCAACATCTTAAAAGGAGTTAAATAAATTCGTTTTGTTTTTTTATTCTTTTGGTCTCTTATTTTCAAACTTTAAAGGCCGTGTCAGATAAAACTTTTGCTTTGCCTTGCGTTGAAAATGCCATTTGACATCTAAGATAAAATGCACGAACTTATATGAAATATGTCACATAAAGCACTTCTAACGCAAAGCAAAGCGCAAAGTTGGGCAACACTCATCTTTTAGCGCGCTTTGACAATCAGCTGCTATACATTTGTATGTATATTATTTTTGGCAAAATCGAACGTATTTTATAAAATATTATTTTTTTATTAAATATTATTCCTTTATTATTTTTTTTTTAGAAAATTATGAAAGAAAAACTTATAGAGACAATGAAAATTACTATCCACTTTTTACGTAAACAAACAATAACTAAGCGCTGTTAAAGTTTTTACTGTGACATACCTCTTGCGTTTTACGGCATTTTTTCAAAGTTTGAAACGTCAGGCAAAGCGACAAAGTTTTATCTGGCACGGCCTTAAAAGAGGATTACTTCTCCCTCTTTTTTTTTTATTTCAATAGTCTCAGTTGACACACTATGTTCTTGTATAGTTGCCTCTCATTCTTATTTATAGTATAAAGCGAAAGTATAACTTCTGTGCTGATTTCTAGACTTTTAAAATTTTTTAATAAAATTTCACTTTTTCAGAAAGGAATAATATGTAACATAATTAAAGTGCTACGTTTTTAGTAAACGTTAATAAACCGTTTGAATAAAACTAAAAATAAATTGTGCGTCTTAAAGAAATGCTACACATTAAAATTTTGGCTTTTAGCTTTATTTTGAACCTTAAGCTGCCCATACACGACATTTTTTTTTTTTTACATCTGACATGTAAAATTTCCCACTGTTAAACATATACATGTCGTGTAGGGCTGTTGCAAAATACATGTGAAAAGTCATCTGACGAAATTTCGTTTAGAACGTGTTCTTCTTTGATCTGACAAACCATCTGACATCAGCTGTTTTTATAATTGTAAAAAGTATTGCCAAAAACTATGCCGTATGAAAACATTCAATGGCGGTTGACCATTCGCGGTAGCATTAGCCGGCTGATGGTAATATTTTACATTTAACTATTTCATAATAATTATGTAAATTCATTCAATGCAAACTGATCTAGATTATATTAAGATTAAAATTGACAAGTCTTCAGTAATGTCGTAACGCACGCAAAAATATTTTAAGACGACTACAAGCCATTTTGAAACCGGACGGCTTGAATATCTGTACAGTGAAAAAAGCGAATTTTATCAGCTGTTGTAAACAAATAATAATTATGTCAGACGTAATTATACATGTACGTTTGTGACCAAATATTAAAAGTCTTCTGTAAAATACCAATTTTGACACACATGCAGAATTACATATGACTCGTACAGTTAAAAAGTCAGATGTAAAAAACATGTCGTGTATAGGTAGCTTTAGTAGGCAAAATTATGGACCAAGTGAGTAGTGGCGAATTCATTCATTAATTTTCACCATTGCTAGAAATGTCAAAATTCATAATAAAAAAATTTGACGCAGATTCTTCATAAAATATATATTCCAGTGGTGGTGAAAATGAATTTATTTGCCCCTACTATCACCTGGTAGATAATTTGGCTATGATTAGCAGGTTTAAACTCTTTTTTTTTCTTGAGGATTTCACTTACGCATTTAGATATATTTAGATTTTTCATTTAATGTCAAATGTCACAAAATTTGTATTTAAATTAAAAGAAAACCAGAGAGGATTTATTGGGAAAACAAAAGGATTTGTTGTGGAAAATGTTGGACAATAATTAAAAACATATTAACAAATACTGAAAAGGAATGAAACTATCATTACGCATGCACTCATCCATTTACATTATTTTATACATTTTTATACATACATACATACAAACATTCATTTGTATATAATTTAAGTGAAAAGAATCAACAACTACAGTTTATTACCAACGCATACATACAAATTACTAAAGTTTTATAACAAACACAGTTTAATTGATTTTGTAGAAATAGAAATTATTAATACGCAATACATTTAAAAAAGAAGAAGAACAAGCACAGTGCTACTACGGGGGAAAAAGTTATAAAATTATTTTACATTTTTTTTATTATTTTTATTATTATATATTATTTACACTGAACAAAAGGAAAAGAATGCGGTAAATTTATAAAATGAAGGGTAACAACATTTCATACAATTTTATTCTAAACTACACAACCTGCAAATCAGAGTTTGTTAAAAACTTGTAATTATTTTTTTAAATTTAATTTATTGTTCAATCTTCCTCGTCTGTTAATAAAACGGTTGATATAAGTTGTTGGTTCATATAATCAACTTTTTGTTTTGTTTTTCGTTTTAATGCCGTAGAAAGATTCACTCTACTTAAAAAATATTTCTAAATTAATGCAAACATATTTCGTTTTTTTAAACAATAAGAATGGGGAAAAATAGTAAATGGAAATTCTTAAAAATTCAGCACTTGTTTTAAGGCTTAAGCAGCAGTTGTTAAACAAAATATAGCAGATTTCTCACAGTGTAATTCTAAGAACAAAAACTAAAATGTTCGTGTTATTATTTTTTTTTTGCGTTTTAAAACATTTCTAGTTAGAGCCTTTAATCGTTTATACTAATTTTCTAAAACAAACAAAAAACGCAGTATTCTGTTTGTTACTTTCGATGTTTTCTGCAGATGATTCTTCGTGGTTATTTTTTAAGAAGCCAAACTTGACACCATAATTTTCATTTTTTTTTTTTTTTAGTTACTAAAAATGAAAAAAGAGCAACAACTAACGAAAATAGACACGTAATATTTAACACTCTATGAATGTAATGAAATTTTTAATAAACTAAAATTAAAAATGTTATTTGTAGAAAAAGCTCTAATTATATTTTGATTGAAAAACTTATTTGGAAAAAGTTTGAAAAATCCAACTAATAATAAATAAAAAAAAACAAATAAATAAATAAAAATCAACAGGATTGATTAATAATCAGCAGACGTGACTTACTTGTCTGGTAGAAATCTTCATCTTCTATACATTTATCATTGATCATTCATTAGTCACAACAGCATTTTTTTATTAAGAGTTTTGTTTCAAATTTATGGAGATGAATTTTGAAATATTTTTATTTTGTAGAGGAGATAATTTTATATGATGTGTTGGTTTTGTTAGGTTTTTTTATATACAAAAGTACAATTTAAAAAAAAAAGAATATTAAACTTTATTAAATATAGTTCTTTTTTATTTTATGTAAATGATTGGTATAATTTGAAAAATAAATTATGGTAGAAAATAAAAAATAGGAAGAGGGGAGGCCAGCTGATAATGAAGAAAATTATTTGTTTTTTTATGACGATTTGGTAATAGTTGAAACTTATGTATTTAAAATTTATAATATTTTCAATATAGAAAAGAAATAAATAAATACGAAAAAGTGTCTGGCAGCACAAAAAACGCACATTAGTTCGTTATGACTCTCGACAAATTGCAACTTTAAATTTTCAAAAACAAAAAATTTTTCATTCTTACAAAAGTTCCTGGAAAACTGGCCGTAAAATAAATCGCAAACCCTCCAAATAAAATAAAGCTTAATAAAGAAATGATTTCCAACGAACTTATAGGGTTCCGAATCCTAAGATGAAAAACGTAACTCTATAGTTATCGCCACAATCACTACGCGTAAGTCAAAGGTCTATATCACTGAAACCGTTATAGCCAGTCATTCAAATATTACAGAAGTTACATTATTACTACAGTCGCTACAACTATAGTAAGTATAGGCACTAAAATTATGGGTGTCTCCATACAGACGTTGGACTGTAAACTGTAAAGTTTAAAATTAAAGGGTGGCCCATACATGGTAAGATAGCCTTCGTATATAATTTATCGTATTTGCTTGAAATTTAAATTTATTTAAATTGTTTTCACTAAAAATGTAACGCCCCTTAAGTTTTTATCGCAAATTTAATTTTATTGAAGATTTTTGTTATTGTGAAAATTTTTTATCCCAAAGATATTTCATTATATTATTAGTCATTTACATCACTTTAAATTAATTGCTGCGACTTTTACCTTTCTTGCAATGTTTTCTTATATTGACGATCTTTGACTGCAAGCAAGAGTTCTTAGCTCCACCTTTACTTTAAAAATTGTTTTCTTCAAACAAAAATTTTTTTTCCTGTAGTCTTATGGGGCAAATGTTTTCCCCATAAGACATAAAAAAAATTTTACGCATTTATTAATGCTTGTCCAGTCTTCAGGCTTGTGTTCTTTACTAGATAATGAATAAAGCTTGCAAGTAGTAGAAAATCCTTGCTCACGTCTGAAAAACCCAATATAGGAACGTACGCAAAACCTGCCCCCGTAAATTTCTGCCCTTCAACCTTTTTGTAACAAAAAGCAGTAATAGATTTTAATAGTTATTTCTAGGCCTTATTTTACTTTTTTTTTTATACATTTATATAAAAACAAACTCGGCTCCTAATGGGTTAAGCATTTTTTAAAAATTTTAGTATTTCCATAAAGATCTCTTCAAAAACTTTGAAATGATACCCATATTGACATTTAAAAAATTTTAAAATTTCGGAGGCCCGAAACTCGGAAAATTTGGGCAAGCGATAATTTTCTCACCGGTTGGTATTTTCTCATTTTTGAATTCTCTATCGGCCTATATATATTTTTTTTATTGGAATTACTTTATTGTTCCAAATAATGTAGAAAAAAGTAGAGGTAGGCGTGGAGTTTTGCCGGCTGCCTAGAAGGGCATGGACCGATCTTGCCGATTTTCAATAGCACCTTTTTCGGCACTATGTCTGATCGATGGCGGACGGACATCGCTCAATCGACTTCGCTATGCATAAGAACTCAGAATATATACACTTAGTTATACCCCTTTTCCACTTTGTGTGGTGAAGGATATAAAAACTAACTAAAATAATTTATGCTAACAGCGTAGTACTACATGAGCTGAACTAAAGAGTTAAGGCTTTCCAGAGCTTTCATGAGCGGCGCAGTAGGACTCCAAATTATGCCACTTCAAACATTTAAATTTTTGTTGTAAGATTTTGTGAGGTCATTAATAGATCGAAATTGGCTCATTTTCGAAATATTTCTTCTCTAACCCAGTGTGGAGTGTAACTAGGTTTTTTTTTTGTTAAAGAAAAGCAGCCTTGTTTAGTTCATTTTGCTTTAATAAGAAGTTCATTGTTTTGCGACATTTTACTGTAGCAAATCTTACAATAGCGTTACATCACATGGACATATTTTTTATTTTAAAAATCCAGGCTTAAAAAGACCCTTGAGAAACAAATAATTCTTGCAAAAAAAAAATTGATTTCAAAATACATTTCAGCTACCTCCTACCCTTTGGGGATACCCAAATTTTATACTTGTTGTTATAGCGGACTTAGCACTGTAGCCCTTGTAAATTTCAACCGTCTACCTAAAATAGTTTGGCGATATACACCAAATTAGTTCAACTATAGGGGCACCATTTAATTCTCAAAATCAATTTTTATACGAGGGCTGCTATATATATTTCTGGCCTGGCAACACTAAGTTCTGCCAAGTGCAATCTGACATTTCCATTGGAAAGTTTGTCATTTTTAAGCATAATCGTACTCAAAACGTTTTGACGTACGACCATTATTTGTGTTGTTTACAGTGACTTGAAAAAATTAATATAGAAAAATATGGAATTAACTCGTGAACATTTTCGTGCCATCATTTTTCACAACTTTATCTTTGTATGGCGATGAAGCACCATCCTATAGCACTGTGAAAAATTGGTATAATGAATTTAATCGTGGCCGAAGCTCGCTTAAAGACGAATTCCGTGAAGGTCGTCCAAAAACGGCTGTTGTGCTGTGCGTGAACTCATAATGCAGGATCGACATGCGACATACCGAGAGACATCCTTGTACATTTCTTTCACCAGCATACATTCGATACTGCGTGAACACCTGGCCGTAAAAAAGGTTTGTTCTCGTTAAATCCCGCACAATTTGAAAGTCGCTCAAAAAAGAAAAGAAAAATGTTGCAAAAATACGATTGCGGTGCTTCAAAAGACGTTTATAAGATCGTCACAAGTGACGAATCATGGATCTATGCGTATGAGCCCGAAACGAAATAACAATCGACCGTGTGAGTCTTCAAAGACGAGCAAAATCCAACGAAAGTTGTTCGTGAAAGAATCGCTTCGAAGCAAATGGTCGCCTGTTTCTTCTGCAAAACTGGTCATGTGGCGACTGTTCCGCTTGAGCAACGTAGGACGGTCGCTTCTGAGTGGTACACTACAATTTGTTTGCCTGAAGTCATCGGAGAAATTCGAAAAACCAACAAGAGAAGACGAATCATTGTTCACCATGACAATGCGAGCTCTCACACATCGGCTCAAACCAGAGCGTTTTTGACCGGCCAAAACGTCGAATTAATGGGTCATCCGCCGTACAGCCCTGACTTGGCACCTAATGACTTCTTCTTGTTTCCGCACATCAAGAAAAAAAAAGCGTGGTCAACAATTTTCGTCGCCAGAAGAAGCTGTTGAAGTGTTCAAAAACCATGAGGTGTCTCAATCGGAGTGGAAAAAGTGCTTCGAAAACTGGTTTCAGCGCATGCAAAAGTGTATAAATCATGCTGGAGAATACTTTGAAAAACAATAAAACCATTTTTGATTATAAATATTTGCATTTTCACTATTAGGCCAGAAATATATAGAGCAGCCCTCGTACTTGCTGCTGTAGCGAGCGGCCTTAGATATACAGGTTTTTTGTAAGTTAAACCGTCTATCTATAAGGGTTCAAGAGTTTGGCCGTATATATCAAATTAAATGAACTACTGGGGCACCCTTTTTTATTATTATTTGCTCTTGATATATATAGTGATACGAGGTTTTTTTAAATTTTACCGTTTACCGTTTTTTTAAATTTTACCGTTTACAATACACGTAAAAAACATGTATGTTGTGTATGGGGACACCCTTTAATTATTAAAGTTATGAACTGTTTTTACTACTTTTTTTTTATTCAAAATTGATCTAGAAATGAATGAATTATGCACACATAAAACATTAAAAAAAATCCAACATTCAGACAAATTGTTAATCTGCTTCTTTTTTTTTAGTTGGTTAAAAATTTGTAATACATATGCCTTTGTTTTGCCTAATGTAAAGTAGTTTCAAATATTAATATTGTATTGTAAATGAATGTGTAAAATGAGATAATGTCATTAAGTTTATATCTCGTTAAAAAAAAACGCGAGTGAGTGCAATAAACTGTAAAAAAAATCTTCTCAGAGTCACACAATTTTTTAAGAGAAACTAATGGACTCTTTAAATTTAATTAACGGTAACAATTATTACATTTCGTACACCGATTATTTTGTACATACAAACATAAGAAACACAGACACAATACAAAAAATAAAATTTTTTTAACACGTTACTTTTACTGTTAAACAATTAAATGAATAAACATTGAACATATTTATTGTTGACAATAATATTATTAAAAATATTAATATAATAGATACAGAGAGATTAAAAAGAGTTTTATAAAAAAATATGTGTTAATTTAAACGAAAATAGTATATGACAGGTGGATAAAATATGTAAATTAAATTGAAAATGAGTTGATTTTATAAATTAAGTTGAAATTAATTAAAAATATATTTTAAAACTACACAACAGTCAGTATACATCGAAATAGATTTGATTTATTTTTAACAGACGACTTTAAAAAAATTGATGTTTTTAAACATAAGTTTCACGTTTATTGTGATTGCGGTTTTTATACAAAAAAAGAGTATGAAGTTCAAAAATACTTGAAATTTGTTTAGTAAATTTTTTACTTTAAATGCCTGCTAGACATTTAAATTATAGCTTCAAACATTGTGCTGGTAAACAAACTCATACAATTCATTAAATGTTTAGCAGCAATTTAAGAGCAAATAGAAGTTGTTGGATGTTTGTGTTCGAATCTGTTACGTTTATGAAACGGTGCTGTGTAGTGTATAAGGAAGAGAATGAGAGTAAAAGAAAGTGGAATGTGTATGCCAAAATGAGTGAGCCAATTTACAGTTAGTCAGATAGTGAGTATACTGGTAAAAAAAAAAAATAAAAAAACAAAAATGTGAAATGTAAAATAACTGTTTCGAAATAGATTTTTGGAACTTTTAATTTTAAAATGAATTTTACTTTTAGAATTTATACGTACTTGCACGTCCTACCATTTGTACGGCTCGGACGCCTTTCCTGAATGTGGCCACTGTGGTTGAGTTATAGTAGTAGTAGTAGTAGGTTGGTAGGTGGTGGTAGGGTCATTAAATAAAATAAATGTAATAGAGGATATGTGTGAAAAGGTAAATGAGCAAATTTATTAATATGATTTTATTTTCTTCAAAATTGGTTTTAATTTAAACAAATAAATTTTAAATGTATCAAAAATGATCAAATTAAAAACAAAACACAAACGTAACGCTTAAACAAACAAAATCTTTAACAAAAATTACATTTTGTGAACCTACTTTTTCAATCCTACTTTAAATAATTTATAACTTAAGATTTTTACGTTTTTTACTAATTATTAAAAAAATATTTTTTTTTTTAATACAAAAGTATATAAATATTTTTGGTGGTTTAGTTGGCTGGCGATTTAGGGTTTTTTTTAATTATTATAATTCCAGGAAAATTATTACTTAAAATAAAATAGAAAAATATTTATTTGTGTTTTACGTTGCTCCACTTGTTTTTTCTTTAGAGGTTACAATTTTTACTTAATTAGAGTTATTTAAGTCTAAATTGGCTTCTTTTAGCGCGTATTCGCTTCACAAAAACTATGACGATTTAAAAACGGCGAAGCAAAACCGACTACATTTGGCGGACAAAAAGTTTTCTTCCACCATGACGACGCTCATTAATTAAAAAACCACATAGTTTTCGATCAATTATAATTTTTTTTTATTCAAATTGTTATTCTAATCGCTCGAAAACATATGAACATCATTAATTCAACTTTTGCTAAAATTTTTTCGGTAAATCTTTTTCCGAGGCAGTTTACCTAAAGAAAACCACAGCTGAGAATACTGTTTGATTTATAATGTATTATATTACAGAAATTTTTTATTTACATATACAAAATGTTAGAAAAACTTGTTATTCATCCCTATCGTAAATAGCAAGAGAAATTTATGTTCCCTTAAAATTTTCATTCCCCTCCAAGTGAAAATTGGTATTATGAATTTTCCGTGACAGTTGTATTTGTTTCATACATTGAACAGCTGTTTAAAATAATGTTAGCTATTACTGCAGATTGGATGTTAATAAGAAGAGAAAGCTCTGTAAATATTTTTAAAATAAAGTTTCAAATAAATATGTAAAATTTTTAGAAACACATTGACAACTTGGATTCACCTGCGATATTGCTGCTGACTTAGTTCAAAAAAAATAAAATTAAATTTTTTTAATTGTTTTAATGGACAAATCCTAAACAAAATATCTTTCTCATTTAATAACATTGTCTGTAGAAATCTTTACAACTTTACAGGTAATACATCTCTTCATGCTGCATTTTGTCTGCACTGTAGTAACCAGCGTTGCCGCTTTGGTCCAATCGGACCAAACTTGGTAGTTTTTCGTTTTTAAAAAACAGTTTGGTAGTTTGGTTGGTTTGTTGCATTTTTTTTAATTTTTGGTAGGTTTTCCTCCTCTAGCAATTTTTTAGCAATAGTAAATTTTTCACCTTAAAATTTCAGAACATAAAAAGAAATGTAACTTTGAATTAAATAAACAATAACTTTGAATAGTGCTACCACTGTTTTCAAAAACTGTTTTAGGTGCAATAAAAACATCTCTGCTTTTTTGCATAGAGATGATTAAAGCTATAACCATCTCTGGTTTAAGAAACGCAAACAATATTATGAAATTGAAATTAACAATACTTTTGAGTGAAGGTTAATTTTCAGTGTATTAAAAAAATTAACAGACAAAATGGAAAAGTAAGTAAACTTTTTTAATTGTAAACATGTACCTATTTATTACATAAATATTTACTAGTATTGCATGTAAAGAAACAGTCAAAAGAATTTGATTGGCGCCAGGAAAGGGATGGGTGTTCCTCCTGCATAGTATTCTCTAAAACTATTTTAAATCATAACACCCATCTTAAAAATCACCAAAAGACAAACTTCCATCTTAACAATTACAAGAAAAAAAACCAAGTGAGTATAACCAAAGACAATAAATTTATATTTATAGTCTTTGGTATAACAGAGTTTATATGCAAGAAATGCATTTTTAAATTTTTGGTAGGCTGTGAACGATTTTGGTAGGATTTTTCAGAATTATTGGTAGGAAGTAAATTTCTTGTGTGGCAACGCTGGTAGTAACTGATCATAAAATCAAATAAAGTGCCAATAAATTTAATATTTTAATCAAAATATACATAACTGCCATCCCTAAATTAGCGCGTAAAGCGCAAGATAACTGTCAAAATTTCTCATGTACATACAAAATGTATGAAGCATCCCTAAATAGCTTGGCGTCAACGCTTAGCAATTGGAAAATCCAATTTTGACAGTGCGTTAGGAAGTGAAGTTTGCTGTTTGTTGGTTTGTTTTGTTTTGTTATGGTTGAAAAGTAGTGACAATTTAGTAATTTTCAAGGCAATCTAGCGGTTTTATCTCTTCTTTATTCTTATACAGCGGGTTTTATGAAATAAAATGAGTTAACATTACTTTTAACGACACGAAGTTAACGCCGTTATTTAGGGATAACATTTCAGCGCAAAAGCTATGAATTACATTGCTTTGCGTCTTATGCCCTAATTTAGGGATGGCAGTAACACTTAAACGATGTATGCAGATCTCGAGCGCAAGTAAAGTAGACAAATCAAAGGGGAAAAGTAAAAAATTTCTTGGGAAAAATCCATTCTCGATAGGGGTTATTTCCTGTTTCAACAACGCAAGATTTTCCACTGAAATAATTACACGATTATGTTTGCGGTTTGCCTTATAATATCCTTTGGGTGAGTGTTAGGTGTAAAAAAGGTTTTGAAACATCCTAAAAATTTTAAGTTAAATGAATGTCTCAAGGCCTCTCTTCACATTTAGCGTACTAGAAAATTTCCAACAAATATTGTAATTAAAAAGTGTAAAAAGTGTAGCATACCTTAGAGCGGTACTAAATCAACATTAAATGAAGGCTGATAAAAGAGAGTCGTTGCATTTTTTATTTTCTTGCTTGGTAGCCTTTAAATTTTTTTTCGCACACCGAGGAAGAGCTGATTGTTTCTTTTTTTTTTCTTAAAAATATGTTGTTTTGCAAAATAATTAATTTTTATTTAGCTTTACTTTCATTTTAATTCAACTAATTAGCAGTTTTAAAGTTAGCAGCAACATATAAATTTTACTGAGCAGCAATGTTAGGCACTTAGAATACAAGAAATATATTTTGCTTTAAATAAATATTAATACAATTTGGTTTCTTTTTTTAGGGGGGAAATTGGAAATTTATAAGTTTTTTTTTTTTGGCAAATAGATTTTTATCAATTAAATTTTTGGTTTTTAGATTTTTTAATGTATACTTTTTAATAAGGTATTTAATATGTATTAATATACTTTATATCAAATTGTATTTAATAATCGTACCCTCCATTTGGTTAATGACTGAGGATATGCCTTGATTCACCATTCCGGTCTGCATCATTATCATGCCCACATCTGCAAAAGTGTTTATTAACATTTTTCAAACTGGTGCATATTTTAAAATGTTAAAAAAATGTTGGGTTGGATTTCTGGTTAGATTTTTATTATACTTGGAATTTTAAATTTAAGGTGGGGAGTTTTTTTACACTTAAATTAACAATAACAAATGCCAGTTACAGTTAATAACAATTTTTTGCAAAAAAAAAAGAGAAACTATGGGGTTCCTTATGTAAATCTCCTGTACCATTTTATTACTTTGCAATATCCATCACACTGTGTGTTTTAATTAAATATATTTCTACTCTGTGTTAGTAATGAAGCCATTGACAGAGGCATACACGCACACATACATACATTTCAAATGATTTTCTTAAAACAAAAGCTGATTTGTTTCGGTTTAAACTTTAATTTACATATTTTACTTATAAACTTTCTACTCTAAAAGAAAATATAATTATTAATATGATAATAACGATCAAAGTAGTAACATCATTATCATTGTTTATGCCAGACAATTGTTGTTATTAGACTACATTGGAGTACGTTGAAATGATTGTTATTTACACAATGTTTTCTTGTGATCTGCAAAGGTAGGGAAGTGGGATTTTAACTTCTGCCATATTAACACATTCTTTATGTACACTTGCAAAAATGATTGTGTATGTTAATTTAAAATATGTAAGTTATTATAAAAATTATTTAAAGGAACTTTATAATCAAATATAAAGTTTAAAACCTACAGAAAAATGGTAATGAAAGTTAACTTGTCTATTAAATGGTAGGAATACTTTATAAACTCAAAAATCTAAGAGAACAATATTTTTGTCTTAAAATCCTGGTTTAATAATAACATCAATAATTTAATACATATATACACATAAAAAAATTATATTTTTAATTATTAATAAAATAAGTCTTATTCTGAAAATGAATATTTCGTATAAAAGTTTTTAGATTACGTTTGTTTTTTTTTTTTTATTTTTTTTTTTTTTTTTTTTTTTGTTCTTAAATTCTTGTCCATTTTTAATCAATGAATTGAAGTTTTGAACATTTTTGTCAAACAAATTACAACCATTACTTAAATTGTTTAATTTCAACCTAACCAAAGATATACAGGTTAAGTTTAAATAATTTGTTTATAGTGCATCCTAAAATTATGCAACATTTTACCTAATACAAATCTAGCTTATTAATTGGGTACATGCTGCCAGATTTGGCAAAACTAAGAGTCGTTTTGAAGATTTCATGTGCTTTTATAGCTTGTTCAGACTGCTGCGAAATTAAGTAATTTCAAGTTGAAATTACGAACAAAATCTATAGTTTTTATACTGGGCTATTTGGCAATTCAGCTAATTTGGTAAACAGCTGTTTTTATTAATATTTCTTTATTCTTTCGCATAAAAAATTTTTACAACATACAAAAAACTGATTATTAACCAAATAGGAAGCTATCAATAATAAAATATGAAAAAATAAATTAAAAATGCAGCGTCTGAAATTCAACAAAGATGTCTGTAATTTTTATAATCCACCATAAATGTTATTATACATACTTATATGTTTGTAAATATTAATGTATGTACCTATGAATGTGTATTGTAGATATGCTCATGGTGTCACATAAGGTAGTATTTTACACAAAAACAGCGTTGTCTATCGTAATTTCAAGTTAATTTCGTCGAAGTTAAGTAAAATAAGTTGATTTGGGCAATGGTAAAATGTATGCGAAATTATTTGTTTTCAAGTTGATTTCGGCCGAAATTACGATATGACTTAATTTCGTGGCAGCCTGAACGGGCTATTAGGTATAGTTGATGATTTGACAACTGTTTTCATAAAATTTGACGGCTTTTTTAATATATGCTTTTTGTTTTGTTTATAATTTTTAGTCTAACGGAATTAAAACCAAATCTTTGAATTATAAAAACAAGAAGCAATTTTATGTTTAATTACAGCCTGCCGTACTCCAGGATAAGACTTATTAAATATTTAAGTTAATATAATTTTATAATAAATTTTTTAATATATAATGACTACCGAGAATTCAAAACAAATTAACTTTTTATTATTTAAAATACCTAAAAATATTTTAATAAGGTAATACGATATTTATTGTTTATTTTTATTACAAGTGTGTATTGTTGTCTTAATTAATTAACTATTGGATTTTTTTTTTTAATTTACAAAGGTAATTCTTCGTAATTATTTATTTATATATGTATCTTTTAAATGAAAATGATGATAACATTTATATTTATTCAAAATTATTTTAATGTTTTTAATTATTAGGAATAAATGTGTTTGGTGCAATTAATTAGTTCCATGCACTCGTTTAAAATTATTATTTTTAATTTATTAGTTATTATTTGTTTTTATTAAATTTTGTTTTTAACTTTGGAAGACACTGATTGAGAGAAAACACATAGAATGTGGGAGAGACAGAGAGCGATATATAAATATGTTTATGTTAAGGTTTATTTAAATACAAAAAGAAAAACAAGTTATTTGTATTTGGTGCAAACATTTTTTTAATACTTTTATTTAAAAAATTTTTTCGTTTATTTGTTGTGTGATGCTAATTTTTTTTAAATAAATAAATATAATTAAAAAAAATATATTTTTTTATTTATTATTGGGGCACTTGACGATCCAAAAAGTATATTATTTAAATAAAAATCTTGTGAAGCAAAAAGGTTAAAATGGCGAATTAGTTTTAGAGTTTAAAAATGTGCGAAAGAGAGGGAGGTACAAACATATTTAATAAAAATCATTTACAAAGAAAAAAAAACACAGGCTTCATAACAAATTGTTAGGATAAATTTAATAAAATTAAATAATTAAAAGTGAATAATAAAAATTTTATTAAAGAAATTAAACTTTGTAGTTAAAATTTATTATGCTGAAAAGTGTTAAAAACTTAGACTCATGTTCACATTTCCCTAAAAGCCCATACATTTTCGCAGTTGTTTGATATATAGAGAAAACAATAAAGTCATTTTAAATTAATATATAGAGAATATCTAAAGTGAAGCTATGAACACCGCAAAATTTTTAAGAAGTTAAGATCATAACACTTTCCCAAGAAAGGGATGGTGAAATAGACCAACGTCTGCTTGAGTTTAACTTCAAATGAGTTGGCCTTCCTGCTCACTACCATGATCCATGATCCACTGCATTCAATAGGAATTTTATTTATCCTAGACTAATGTTTTCTAATCGTTGACCAGAAATTGTCATTTTTCGTTTCATCATAGAGGTCGCCCATTGCAACCACATACCTGCTTTCACTGCTTTGATTAAGTAATGTCAATACGCTATGCAGTCATGTTAGTTTTACATCCAATATAATATTGAAACACACTTCTTGAGCTCAAGGAAGCACGATCGTTTCAGCATGAAACTAACCACCGACGAATTGTTAATGAACGTGCAAATTTACCACTATTAAATCTGGCTTTCCAGCAATTGCTAATAAGCGGACAAAACTAATGTTAGCACAAGCGGATTGTAATTAGACCAAATATAAACCCATTGTTTAGTCGGCCACAATGGTAACACTACTAGTTATGTGATATAATTCAAATAAGAAAAAACTGAGCTATCATGCCATGGACTGAGCTAAATTCTAATCACGTCTATGATATCAAAATAAAAATTTTCTTTACACGCCAAAGTCCGCACGCAATAAACGCCGGCTAAGCTTTTCAAATTCCATTTTCAGATATTTCCCAAAAGGCTCATGTTAACACTTTTCAGCATACTTCCTTCTTAATTTTGAGATTGAAATAAAAATCAAAAAAAATTCATAACGCACAAACTTATTTACATAATTTTTAATAATCTAAATTTTTGTTCATTCTTGGCCATTCGGACAGTAAATAGAAATTAAGAAAAAAAATGAAACTAAAATACAATTAAAAGATTAATGTGCTGTTTCTGTATTACAAGCGTTCAACTCGTCTGAAAAATTTGTATGGAAATGACTCAAAAAACTGAGTGCTTTTCATACAAATTTGTCAGATGAGTTAATCGTTTGTAATATGGAAACAGCACTTAAGTTACCCAAGGCAAAAGAGGCGCAACCATTGAAATAATTATTTAATTTTGTGAACATTTTTGAAGTTTAAAAAAAATGATTTAATGTGTTTTATATTTATCAAAAAAAAATATATTTCACAAATTTTATTTCAAATTTGCTAATTCATTTTTAAGGCGAATTAATTCCCATATGTTAGGGTAAGCGAATTCATTCTTTTTCGCCGGTAGCATAACTGTCAAAGTCCATATATAATAATTCTTGCAAAAAAAAAAAAAAAAAATCCGACTTCAAAACAGATTTAAGCTATTTGTCTATAACGGTTGAAAAGTTTGGTTACATACATCATAAAGCATTAAATACTGGGACACCCTTTAATTACCAAATTTTTTTATATAATAGTTGCTACTCTAGCGGCCTTAGCAATGCATATTCTTTATAAGTTTCAACCGTCCGTCTTTAACGGTACAACAGTTTTTCCATATACATCAAATTAAATGAACTATTGGAGTCCCCCTTTAATTTTTTATTTTGTATATATATATATATATATATATATATACATGTTATTATAACGATCACAATAATCGACATTCTGTGCAATTCTATTAAAAATATATGCCCATATAGGTCAGTTTGAGTACGCTATGGGGACGCCCTTTAATTTTAAATTTATTTTTGTATTAATTTTTGCTATTGAGAGTTATAGTGAATTTCAGTTTCTTTTTTTAAGCATCTCTTTACGGCTCAAAATATACGCTAATAACATGTATGTTGTATAGGGGCTTCAATTAATTTTTAAAATTATAAACTTATTTTAAAACACGACGATAACCTTTCGAATTGAGAAATTTTTAAAATCGGTTCAGAAATACCTAAGTTTTGGGGTCACAAACATAGAAAAAAGCAACATTCACACGAATTGATAACCTGCTTATTTTCTTGAAGTCGCACGTTGGGTTGAAATTCCCAATAATGAAAACTGAAAATTTATATTTTTAAAAAGTAATCTATTTCAGGTTATAGTAAACAAAATTGCGTCACTAATTATCTTTATAATTTTTTATCTACTTTTCGAGTTGTGCGTTCTCAAAGCTGAAGTTTTTTTAAGTTTTTGAAAACAGTGGTAAAAGCTGAAAAAAATTTTTTTTTAATAATTTTTTGTATTTTCCTAGCATAAGAGTAATATTTTTTCAATGGAACCTTCAACTTCAGGTATTTGGAAACTCAAATGTATATCTCAGTTAAATATCTTTTTGTAGAAATATTTATAACATTTTTTTTAATTGCTGTAAAAAACATAATTTTTCACTTTAAAGTAGAAATTCAAATCCGGTTTGGGCAAGTTTGGGTAAACAAAATTTTTTGAAATTTTCTATGATATGTCTACTTAAAAATCATATAAAAACATTTTGCGGGTTTTTTGCGATAAGAAGAAAAAAAATGTTTTTCTATTTCAACATTAATGAAAAATTCGTTTATGAAAAATTTAGAAAATTTACTTTAGCGACTGTAAAATTATTTGTTGAAAAATACCCATGGTATAACATATCGCCCACTTAACATAAATTTTTAATATATGGTCCTCCGATTATTACTCATGCACTGTTACCTATTGGCCAGTTAGCGGAGAAAGCACAGGAAACTCGTAATAAAGATTTAAAATCATACAGAGAACATTTTTCACATAAATGCAGTCGTGAAAAGTTCAATGAAGATATTTTCAATAGATTTTTAAAACATTACAAAAAGAAAATTAAAGTGTAACCACAGCAGGTAGAAGAAATAATTCTGATGACTAGATGACCCGTGGGAATATTTCGCAGCGTTAGTTGTCATTTTTGTAACTGAAATTAATAGAAATTTTAGTGACTTCTAAAAATATTAGAAATCATTATATATCATACATATTTACATACATACATACATATGTTTAAATGCTTTTATAATACTTTTTTGAATACAATGTTAGAGGTAATGACATGATCATCGTTAACTTTTTGCCCGTACGAATCTTTAATATAAACAAAAATATCTTTAAATAAACGGCATTATAGTAAATAGCGGTTTTGCCAGAATGGATTTTAATATATACTGTATTATATAGAACTGCATTACCATTAAGCGACCCTGTATTACCACACTTGAACAAAAACATATAATCATAGTGAAAACATTATTATCATGCAGAAGCGACCCTGTATTACATCACTTGAACAAAAAGCATTGTATTATCATGCAGTTCTATATAAAATATAATTTTTATCAATGAAAATATTAATTTTACAATTTCTAATTATTTTTCGTCATTAGTGTTACAAATAAGCTTTACAATGAGATATCATTCATTAAATTTGATGCGGTGGTATGGGAGATATTGCAACCGACAAAAAAGTGCTTTAGAAATAATATATATGATATTTATTTTTTAATAAATAAACATTAGTATGGCCTATTTCCAGGAAAATGTTGTACGGGGGCTATACGAAATCATTTACCGATTTTTGTATGTTGAATTACTAACCTAAAAAAATCAAATTGCCCAAAGTTCATTCATTTATCTTTAAAAATGGAGCCTCCAAAGCAATTTAAATATTCATACGAGCTAACAAACGAACACCCCTGGCGTTAAAAAAATTTTTTTTTCAAAAATGATTTTTTTTAAGTAGTAGTGACCCACCTAATACTACGAAACGAACAAATAAGTGCTATCTCTAACGCCTGAATTATGTTCCGATTTTAGCAATTTCAACCTAATGTGAGTCGGTTAAAAAATCTGTTTAATACTTTTTATACATGGATTTTGCAAATAATATTACGGGCAAAAATGGATGAATTCGCTTACGCTTCCACTTGGTTTCAATTGATTCGATTTGATTTAGTTTCTTTCATTATATTTTCATTAACTTTTCTTTAACACACTGCGTGCAACAAGAAAAAAGGAACACGCCTCGCATACAACTTATTAAATATGCCTTCAGGTCACCCAAAAAATAAAACAAGAAAAATAAATTTGAAAAATTACTTAAAATAAAACTGAAAATAAATTTATATACATACACACAACCAAAATGATATTTATATAAAAAAGCACTGGAGGTGCAAAAATTAGAATTGGTTATTATAATTTAAAAAATATATGTATATTGCTTATTTTTTTGGGAAAAAAGGTAACCAACAAAAAAATATATATAAAAATAATTTAAAATTTATTTAAAAAGAGGGGGCAGTAGTTAGTGGTGGACACATTTTTTAAGGGTTACAAACATAAAATAAACATTTTAGTTTGTTAAAAACCGATTAGTTCTTATTAAAAATTAGATTAATGTTGTATTGTTTCGATTGGAAAATATAAGATTTTTTAGACTGAGTTGTTGTGTTATTTAATTTTGTTTATCTTCTGGGGATTTACCTAAATCATCAAACTTGTTCCGGGGCTGAACGACCACTGTTAAGGTAACGTTTCATTAAAATCAATGCGAATAAACGAACGATTCAATTTGTTGAGATAAAATTGAATTAAAAGAGTAGAAGTAAACAAGATTTAAATTGTTTTTCACAGTTTGTTTTTTATTATAAATTTCAGTTAATATTATTTTGTTGGTAGTGGAACAAAAGTAGTAGTAGTAGTGGTAGAGTAGTAGAATAGTAGTATTTCAAACGAAGTTGTGAATTGTTGTTAGAAGGTAAGGCCACGCCAACATGTTTTATATAATTGTAAGATAATGGAAATTTATAAAAAATTGTTTGTTTAAATAATTTTGTTATACCTTAAAGAAATCCTTATTTAAATTAATTTTGTATTTTATAAAATAATAAAATATTTTTTTTTCTTATATTACTTAAATTTACTTAAATAAAAGTAAAGATCTTTATTAATTTTTTTTTTTTTTTCAAAAAGCTTAAAATTATAATTTTTTTTTTTTAAATAAAATAATACATGAAACTTTTAATTAAGTATTTTTATAGAAAGAGACAGTAATAATAAAGAAAACGTAATAAGAAGAAACAAATTTAGAAAAATGTGTACTTACAGTTTTTACATTTGCATTTTTTGATCAAAGTCTCATCCTTGATGTCTTCATGACAGGCCTTACAGTAGAACCACGCTCTGAAAAAAGTATTTAAATCGATTTAATGTACAGTGTGTCAAGAACGTCTTTTATACATAACAAAATCAAAGCTATTGACTAATACACAAAAATTAATCAGTTTGTTTTTTCAAACAAAAAAATAAAATAAAAATCCAAAAATGTATTTTTTACTCGAACAACTGTGTTGTAGAAATCAGTTGCACTATATTAGAGGATGTAAACTGCAGTTTTTACTTGCATCAACCATCTTTTGATCAATGATCGACAATTAACCCGGTTCATGCACACAATTCAAGCATAAAAAAATCACATAAAAGAGAGCAAAGCATATTACGAATGCTAGCTCTCAGCAAAAAAGTCGTTTTTCAAAAAAACAAAACCACTTTGAATGTTTTAAATTCAGCAGCACCAAAAAAATTTTTTTGACGACTGAACTGAATGTAGTTCCAGTTTTTATTTTCAACAATTTGACAGCTTAAAATACTTAAACTGAACACACACACACAACTAAAAACCAACTGAATTCAGTTAGTTGTGTGTGCTCAGTCCAACTATTTTCAGTGTTCAGTTGTTTATTTTCAGCAAGAAACTGAAAAAAGTTGAACTGGTTAGTAAAACATAACTGCTAATAGCAGTTTGTTTAATACAATCATAAAATATACATTTACTACAGATGTTTTTAACTGTAATAATCATAAAAACAGGCACACAGCCATTGAATAACTCAATCATAAAATTATGAATATTTTTTTATTTTGTTAATGTAAGACGATATAACAATTTAATCTTAAAAAAAAAAATTAAAAATGAAGTTGTTTGTTGTAGACCTTTTTGCTATTTAGTTGAAATGTGATCAACTAAATTATTATAACTATTTTTAGATACAAAATCACAATACACAAAGCACGCTCCCTGAATGGCGACCTCTGCTTATGGTCATCGCATTTGTGCCTAATTACTCGCGGACTTACCAAACTTCAATGACAAATTTTTATTACGGTTCTTATACTTCAACCTGCAAAAATTGCCAAGGCTTAATAAAATCCCATGACCCAGCCTTTCACTAAAATAATCATGTTTTTAATCATTTATTTTATGTTAAATTCTTTTTTTATTTTAAAACAAATTAAAATTATGACATACAACGTTATAACCGTCGTGAAATGGAGTATTGCGAAACCCTTTAAGAAACTTCAGATAGATAAACTGAGCCCTATATTAAATGCAAAAGGGTGTGTTCCAAATCATCAATTCGGCTTCAGAAACGTAAACGTGATTAAACAAACCTTTGTGGAGAAAAAATTCCCAAGCTTTCGATAAGGTGTCGCATGATGGATTGATAAATAAACTGAAATATGGGAATAATTTAACCGAAAACCGGAAAAGTAGTTTAACAAACGGCGATTAAAAGTTAATGATCAAAAATGTGTCTACATTACTTTTTCATTGCGTAGGAATACATAACCACGTAATACTATTAACAGCTAAGAAATACCGACACATTTAAACGTTAGGTATGTGGGCATACACCACGACAGACGCTGAACTTAGAAGAAGCCTGTTGACGTAAAGCTGACTCAGATAAAACTGAACGCTGTTCAACTAAACTGGCTTATCGATGGGAACTAATTTCTAGACTCAAACTGCCATCTCTCTTTGTAAAATTCTATTTTAAAACTAATATGGTATTACGAAATCCAAATATGGGGTACTTCCTCAACTTTAACTGTTGGAAAAATTCAAATATGCCAAAATAAAGTTTTAAAATTAACACCTTGGCTGCTTTATACCTATGGGAAAATATAAAATATAGTACATGACTTAAACATGCCCTTGGTAAAGACTGAGATAGACAAATACGCTGTTTGTTATTAGAAAAAGTTGGAAAAGACACATCCAAATCTTCTTTGCCAGCAACATCCTCAACATAAGAGAATATACTCGTTTTAAAAGGAAGGACATTAGAGTCCTCAGCAGTAGTTGGATTTAAAAAAAAACTTTTAGTATTCAGATTTAAATCACTTAATGACATTTCAATCTAAATTGAAAATTTAATGAATAATTTGTGAGGGGAAATAATAATAATCTTAATACAGTTTTCTAAAAGTATTAAAACAAATACGACACACACACATACATGCATACATACCTTTTGACTTCATCTGCACTTTGTGCAATGAAAAATCCTTGAGTATTTGCTTGAATTTTGGCACTTCTGGGATTAATAGATATTTTACTATCAGCTCCATCTTCTGCATCCTTGATTTCGATTGCCAACAATAATAATTTTAATTTTGAAAAGCACAATCTAAACAAATCATGTTGAGGTAAAAGAGAATAAATAGAGACACGAAATAAATACGAAATATTAATATCAGATAAAAAAAAAACAAGAATGCAAGTAAAATATTAAAAAAAAACTAAGGTTAAATGTAAACTTATTTAATAAATAGAAATGTATTTGTTTGTGGTAAGTAAAATATTTGGCATTTCACAGTTACTTTTAATATAAAATACAAATACAAAAAATAAAAAAAAAAATACTATTTGCAAAACTACTGTTAAACATGCAACATGCCAAAAAAAAAAAAATGTGCATTAAAAAGACTAAACACGGGCAAATTGATTGTCAAATACTATTGTGAAAGCCAAACAGAAGATTAAAAAAAATTATAAATAAATTAGTTTAAACAAACTCAAATATAATGCAAAGCAGATTCAGATGTTACATTCACTAAAAATTATTTTACTTGTACAAATTTTACAAAATATTCAATGCAATTTCAAGTTACTTATACACAGACATGTACATCTGTATGTATTTACAAACTACGGTTTTTTTTTTTTTTTTGTTGGTGGAAGAGAGGAAAAGTGTCGAGAAATTTAATTCATTTGCAATCAATTAAAACATGCTTTTTGATGGTTATACGAGTAGTATTTTGCCAAATGGTGATTTGCTTGTTTACTTCAGTTGCAAGAAAGATGGCCTTAAATTTGTTACTAAAACAAAGTTGAAAGTGTTGTTGAGGATAAAAAACAGATTGAGATAACTTTTGTTAAATTTCATTTTTTACATAAATATAAATAAATATGCATTCCATTCCATCTACGTTTGTTTTGTACAGTGTGCCAGGTAAGTCTATCGACAAGAGCATATAAATAATGTTTTCCTTATGAACTAAAGTTTTTAACAATTATAACGATTTAAGTAAATTTTATAGAGAGAATATTAACTTAAACTTTAGAACTTTCATTAATAATAATGAACTAATACATTTCAAAATATTTGTTTAAGTTCTGCAGACATAAAAAAATTAAAAATTTCCTGTAAAAGTAATTATTTTTACTATAATTCTTGAAGAAAAAACGTACAAATGAATAGAAATTATTTTGGCTTAAGTTTATTTTTAATTTCTAAAAATCTTCTTTTTTTTTTTTTTTAGAAAGAAAATTTTTATTTTTACAAATGTATGCGGACGTTTTCCAAAGAAAACAAGAAAAATTAGACGCTAGCAGAATGAAATGCTGCATTTTCTGGACCACTACGACGTACTTCAAAACAGACAAATTTATAATCATATTTCTTGTTGTAACACCCTTTAATTGATAACTTTCAATAATTATACTTCTCATTATACTAGACAAAGTAGTGGACATTCTGTCTAATTTTCAAGTGTCCAAAGGTTATGGCCATATGGGTCAAGATACATCAATTAGGTCTACACCCTTTAATTTAAAAACTCAAATTGTATACCTGTTGTTATTGTAGCCCTACAAATACAGGTTCTATGTAAGTTTCAATCACCTGTATACTATTGTTCAAAAGAATAGCCATATACATCAAATAAAATAAACTATTGAGGTACCCTTTAATTAATAATTTTCAATTTTTATACTTGTTATTATAATGGCCATATTAATCGAATTATCAAGCGTTTTCAATGCAGTTTACGCAACCGAGAGCAATCTTTAAGCATAACCTTTCAAATAAAGAAAAACATTTTAAATCGGGCACAAACATAGAAAAAGCAAAATAAGGTTCTTCTTTTTTTGAAGCGTCTAAAAATCAGATTTGATAACCTAAACACACATGTAGCAACGAGGCTAAAAATCTAAGGTTGTTGCGCTGTTGTACATTATAAACTGTTACGAAAATAAGATCTGGCAACCACTGTGTTGTTTTCCGTATGAGCGCGTGAATAAGTTACTTCCACTAATAGTGTGTGTATAGAAGAATACGACAATTAGCTAACAAAAGCTGAACAACCTCAATGGTTGCGTTGGTAGAGGTGCTTGCTGTAAAACAGAATATAATGAGTTCGAGCCCACCCTCGGAAAAATAATAATTGTTATAAATCTCTGGGAAAGCAAAAGACAATTATTGTGTGAAGCCATGGCAAATAATTTAGTGGAGACGTCTAATTTAATATAAGAGTAACAGATAATTATAATTGATGCCCTTTATAATGAAAAAAAAGTAAGAACGGTAGCGGTTTGCGCAGAGAAGTGTAACAACATTACAACAGTGTATGACAGACTTGTGTTGTGGCTATTACATAAAGGGGATGACTGGTTTGGATAAAAGGCGTAGTGAATTGGTGTGTAGATGGTTAAGGTTAATAAAAGAGACATCGAGTAGTTCATGTCACACCGGAGTAACACAGTAGTGTAGCTTGGATGGTTGCGTTTGTAATTTAACGCATATTTAGTAAATACGAGACCATAGGATTTACAAGACCGTATGATCAAGAAGTATAGCCAAAAGTAAAAATACAGAATTTATAATGAGAAACAGGAGCTATTTGCAATCAAAAGTATCTATACGTTTGTCTAAAAACGGAAAATGTAAAAATATGTCAAATTGTGTGTATGAGTAGTTGTTACCTAATGCCTTTTGAGCAAAAATTATTAATTTCAACTAAAGCATAATACGAATATTAAAGAAGAAAAATTATAAAAGAAAAAAAATATTTGGAGAACCCACTTTATTATTCTTTCTTTTTAGATAATTAGGAATAGCAAAGAGGAATTAAACTGTTTGTGAATCTGAACAAAAATGAACGTATAGTAAAGACTGCAATGTAGTCGGGAAAATTTTCAAAATCAGTAAAACTTTGAATAACTGCTGGAAATAAGCTAGAGAATATATATTAACCTATAAGACAAAAAATTCCAAAGACCGAAAGAAATTTACTGAACAAAAACCATTTATGAGAACAAAGTAAAAGAAATTATATGTAAGATTTTAAAAAAATTCACCAAATTTTATTGCAACTAAAGCTAGATAGTTTTTGTAGCCAATGCGATAATTGATCAGAAATACCTACACCTAAAATTAAAGGTGTAAAAAAATATTTATTTTTTAAAATCTTTTTTTTTTTTTGTTTTTTTGCTAGATTAATTCTCTTCTTTATTTTTTTCCTCACTTAATAACAAATTAAGAAGCTTATTAAAATTTATAAAAATAAAATATCTCTTTTGTCGAAAGACTCTCGTTACACACTGTACTTAGTTAGTATAAAAAAAATTACATAAGTTCATTCATTATGGATAGTAATATAAAATTCTAGAGAAACTAATTAACGGTGTTATTTAAAATAATTAAATATTTATTTGTATCTAAATAGAAAAAAATTTACGAGTTTTTATTTACACAAATAAAAAAAAAAAATTTTAACTCTATTTCTTTAGTTGCTTTTTTTAATAACTTTTATGTGCTGTTTCTGTATTACAAGCGAGCGACTCGTCTAGAAAATTTGTATAGGAATCACTCAAAAAATTGAGTGCTTTTCATACAAATATTTTAGACGAGTCGCTCGCTTGTTATACAGCAACAGCACATGAATTTTTTTATTCAAGTTATTTGAGTTTTATTAAAATGTATGCAAAAATAGAGAGGGGAAAAAATAAAAAAAATACAAATCATCTCTAAGGGTCTTACTCGCTGGCTTGTGGAAATGTCATGCCGGTAAATGAAGGTGATAGGGTTTCTGTATACATCTCACACCCTGTACCTTGAAGATAATCATTTTGCCAGGCCTGAGTATCTGGTGACTGAAATTTTAAATATACAAAGTTTTTTCATGATTTCAAAAAGGTTACAAGGTTTTTCAGTATCTTTATTTTTTGTTTTATTTAAATGGGTTTGGATAAGATTGTTGAGTTTTTTTTTTTTTTTGTATTGAATTTATATAAAATGGATTTCATTTGGGTAGAGGCTATTTAGTTCTTAAAAGACACATTTTAAGAAAAGTCGCTTTTAGTGGTGGGACAGGCTTAAAATGATGACAGCGGTGCTGATGTCTTTTTGTATAAATCAAGGTAATTTTGCAATTGGGGTTGGGTATTATTTTCTGTTGCATGTAACCACTAGATAAAATTGATTTTTTATTAATCCCCCGCTTTTTAGCATGCTTAGTTGGAATTGATTGTCTTGCCTTCTATTTGCATTCGGTGTACGCGTTGCATTATCTTTATATTAAACTTAAATATAATAAAACTAAAATTAAATATTGTATTTGTTTCTTGTCCTGCAAAAAAAGCTTTAAGCTTAAGTTGATATTTCTATTAAACTTTCACTTGCTTTTATTTTGCGGCAATTTTTTTATAAAAGCTTCTTATAATTTACATAAAATGTTGTTTGTAATTTTCTTTAAATGTTTTGTTCTTTGATTTTTAACACACTTATTAAGAGAAAGAAAAAACATAAAAATATTTTCATACCAATAAAAAAAAACAGTGTTGTTATAGTAATGAAATTTGTGGCCAATTTAAAAAATCAAATTTTTAAGGTTTTTATACCACGAATTTAAAATGTTTAGTGGATGTCATAGGATGGCTAAAAAAAGCATTTAAATATTTAAACTAACGCGTTCATAAAATAATGAACTGATACGATTTTTTATTCGTTAATACTTTTATTAATTGATCTTCTAAGGAATACCTTTTTTTTAATCTTATATTTTGGAAACAGAATATTTTCTTACAAAATAAGTGTTGTAATATAATTTAAGAAAAAATAATATTTTTTTAATAAAAAGACATCGAAAGAAAAAACGTGCTAAATGGAAAACACAGAATATTTACTATGAAGAAAAATTTTCAAGGAAATATAAAATATTTTCTATCAACACAAAATTGTTCAATTGGTCTTTCTTTGATAGAAAAATATCAACATACTTGATACAGAATATTATGAACATTTTCTTATTTATTAACCTTTTCCACGCAAACATTAAATCGTTGCCATGAAAATTACTCCGATGCACTATAGGAAAATTCACCCATTTTTTTTCTCTTAAAGTAAAAATTTGAATTTTTGCAGTGTTTTTGTTTTTTGTGTTTTAATGTATTAAAAAATATAACTAAGTAACATGGCCTTTTAAGTTAAAAAAAAAAAATTCCTATTACTTTTACAGTTGTTTTGATTACAGCAGTGAATTTTGTGACATCTTCTAATGTGTTCGCAAGAAAAATTTATATTTTTTGAAAAATTAAAAGATTGTAAATAATGGCGAAGGTAAGTACAAAGGCAAATTAATATTATCAGGTGGCATCGTTTCGCCAGCTGACCATTTCTTGCTTAATATTCTTATGTGTAGAGCAGCTGTCAAAAGTGCATCATTTTATAATACAAAAGTTCTTTTTTATATTCTTTAAAATAGAATTGTTACAAGAGTTTTAAATCATTTTAAAAAACAAGGCTTATTAAAAGAGTTTTTAAAAAGGGTACGAAAAACTTGAAAAAATTAATTATGTTTTGAAGTTTTCGATACACGTAAGTGCCTGTTTTTCATTATGTTGTTGTATTATTGTAGCGGCGCTGTCACCTGTTATAAATTCGCCTTGGTAAGTACTTTTATATTCTATTGCAAAATGTTAGTAAACTCATCTATAAAATCGATTAAATTGGAAAACCTAAAGTGACCTTAAAATGAACTAATAGAATTATGAATTAGGATTTTATATAGACATAATATCATTATAGTTTTCTAGAACAATCGATTATCTTTTAAATTTAAAATATTTCATCTGCGAATTTTTTGAAAGTTAAAAAAAATACATTTATTCAGGTGACTACTGCGTGACAAATTCAGAATTATTAATCTATTAAATCGAAGCATAGAAGACCGCAAATAACTTTTTGCCAAAAATAAGAGAAAACAAAACGACGAGTTGCTCCAAAAATCTCTAAAATCATGATAATGAAGTGGAATCCCTAATTCTTACTGCACCAGCGTCTGCTCGCAAATGTAACTAAAAATAGATTTAGCAGTGGTTTTAATCGAATTACTGAGGTCAGAGGAGCAAAAAAAATCTCAAACAAACGAAGAAACTCCAGAAAGCGAAGATGAGGAAATGGAGATTGGTACCATTTTGAATCCATGTATATGACGTTTAGTTGACGGTTTGGAACTCGAAAATCAAATTGACTTTGATTAAAGACCCGAGAATATTTTTTAATTTATTTAATTTTTATAAAAAAGTTCGTGCTACTTTTATATATTTTATTTTTCGTCCTCTTTCAACTGTATAAAAGAGCCGAAAAGAAGTCAGCCGTGTACAGTGGAGAAAGAAAAATACAATTACTGTTGTTTATTGTTGTTTTTGCTTAAACTTTGATTTTTGTCTCTGCTTTATTGTTTAAACAAAAATCTTTAGTTTATTTAAAATGTTTGTCAGAAGTTTCCTGAAGAGTTAATTAAGCGGTAACGAAATGGCTATGGAGACCTGCCTTGACCCTCAATAATCAATATCGGTAATTAATTATATCGGGATAATTTAAAAATAGCACAAAGTTTTTTATAAAAATTAAATAAATTGACTTTTTTTGTTACTTTATTTAATTGTAAAATTAGTTTCTATTGTTATATTCGAAAGGTAAGTGTACACTCTGAATAATTTTAGAAAAAAAAGCAGTTTAGAAAATCAGTTTGAATATACCAGATTGTCTATCAAAGATCTAAAAAAAAAAGTCTAGCAACCCCTTCTTAGAACTAATTATTTATTTATTTTTTAGTAAGATTTACTTATGTTTTTTTTCTGAGTGTATTAAAACTTTTTTGGTCACTCCCTCTCTTTTAAGTGTTCGCCAAAATTCATATCCAAAAATTCGTCAAAAAAACCGTTTAATTTTGGCCAAAAAAGTGGAAATTTTTCTATAGTGCGATGTAACGAACTCAAGAGAGAAAAGTCACAAAAGTGTTACCATTCATTTTTCGAATTCCTTAAAGGCTTTTATTAAAAAAAAGCAACACTTAATTTTTTTTTTTTTGTAAATATTTTTCATACAAAAATCTTTAATAATTTAAATAAGTTTCATTGCTACCACAGCCGTCTGTCTGTATGTACAATTAATAATGTTTATGATTAAATTTAATTATGTTTAAAAGATATAAAGTGAGAAAATGTTAAAAATGATAGTAAATAACACTGTACAACACACCAAAAAATTACAAGGTCCGGGCTATAAATTCTGATAGAGGAGACAAAAAAAAGAGATACGTGTATCGGCGTTTTGAAAGTTTACATCTGAATTTCATTTGAGAGGGGGTTAAAGTTTTCCAGCTCTGGCACATTCTTATTGTTAAACGGCTTAAAAAACCATGTGACCCTTACATTTTAGGTATAAAATTTGTTCAGCAAATTTATGTAAAATGTTACGTAGAACATTTTTGTGGAAATGTTAACCCTCTAACTCCTCAAAATATGGGTCTTTTTTGTCCTTCTTTTCAAAAAGAGCAAAAACCACCATTAAAACAGAGTTTTAGAGGCTTAAAATGTTCCACAAAAATGTTACCCGTTAAATTTTACTATAAGTCCCTGAATACATCAAAAAGGAAAATTCAACCATAAAGTCATAAATAAGACGCAACAAAAGAGAGCTTAGGGTTAATTTCGCATTTATTAAGAATTTTGTTTTAAAGCAAATTTGGATAGCATTAATTACATTTTTTTTTAGCTCTAGGCAATTCCACTTCATTATCATACAATGTCCAGCATATTTCAGCGACAAGCGAATGAATGCTTCTACCTTTATCTTACGAAAATTGTTATTACTTACTGCCCTTTTATAAACCAGATTTTATTACGTGTGAAAAGGGATAATAATTGTGGTTTTAAAAAATCTGTTTTAGAAAAAAACAATTCGAAAATGTCCATAGACCAAAAAAAAAACAGGTAAATATAAAAAAGTTTCAATTGAACATTAAAAAGAAAATGTTTTATTTAGAATAACAAATTTGAAAAAGCAATTAAATATTATGATAAATCAGGCCAATTTGGATGTACAAAATAATGTAATTAGTAATTGTGGTTGTTAAAATTCCACAAATTTGGGAATGTCCCTAAATAAAACCAGGTACTAGAATATTTAACAGTGGTATTGCAATAGGTAAATAATTTCAGTTGAAACTGAAAATGTTTTCAAATGTGATGTGAAAAGGGTAATAATTTCGGTTGTAAAAATCTGTTAAAATTGCATTTGGGAATGTTAAAAAAGGTTAAATAATACTTATGTATGAATGAATTACTGCAATAATAAATATCGATGTTTTCTATATTATAAATAGAACTAGGTAGTTATTAAACACTAAAAATTAAAATTTTTTAGTTAAAAACTCCTCTTCTACGCAAATTGAGTCCTTTTTTGTGTGTTTTCTTGCCCGTTTAAATATTCAAGTAATTTTGTTAAGAGCATCAGTTGCATTCAAGTTTCAAAAGATTGACCATCTCATAGTAATACTAAATTAATTAAGAAAGAAACTCAGTTTACGTGTAAGATTTGTTTTGGCAAAAATGTCCAATTGTTTGAAAAAATTAGATTTGTTTTGCTATATCTGCGTTAAACATACTATACCGGAATATAAAGTTACGTTTTTCAATAGTAAAGTTGAAGACATCTATAAAAGGTATTTTGAGCTAGAAGTTTTTCCGGATGAACTGTGGACGCCGAAGCATTGCTGTCGCATTTGTTATAATGGCTTAGTTTTGTGGTCCAAAGGTAATTAATTTTTCTTTGTTCTAAAACTATATTTTTATTTTTGAACTCTCGCTGAAGGTCAACTAAATTCAATGCAGTTTGATATTCCTATGTCCTAGTCATTATGTTGATGGAACCATCGCTGAAACAGGAACCTTTTATTGGGCAGATAGTGATTACAAAGGAAACGAAGTTATCCCAAGACCAATATTAATGTCTCAAGACATTTAAATGCATTGGCTCGGAGACTGAATCTGTCTAAAAAAAATAATCAGAAATTTTAGCTGCAGACTTCAAAGGTCTTCATATACTTGAACCTGGTGTCAATGTTACCCGCTTTCGTAAGCATCAAGACAGCTTTCTGCCATTCTTTTCAGTTAACGATGATAACACGTTTGCTTATTGCAACGATATTAAATGAATAATGAATGCAATGAATTTTGAGTATAACCACGATGACTGGCGTATATTTATTGATTCATCTAAGAAGAGTCTAAAAGCTCAACTTCTGTATTACGATAATACTAAAAATCCAATTCCAATTGCCTACGGAATGAACATTAAAGAAAGCTATGATTCTATAAAACTAATACTGGACTCCGTAAAATATGAAGACCATAAGTAGCGGATCTGCTGTGACTTAAAAGTCGCTAGTTTCCTTTCAGGTATGAAGGCCGGATACGTTAAGTACAGATGCTTGTTATGCACTTGGGATAGCAAGTGGAAGGGTGATCAATCTTCCAAAAAACAATGGAAGTTGAGAGCTGAAAAAATTCTCTTACCCCCATTGCATATCAAACTTGGTGTGGTAAAAAACTTTGTTAAATGTCTGGATATAAATGGATCAGCATTTAATTTTCTGAAAACAATGTCTCCAAAATTAAGTGAAGCAAAGATTAAAGAAGGTATGTATATGTTCTTCAAGTCGTTGTTATTGTTAAAAGTCTTAAAATTGGTTTTATACCAACAGGCGTTTTTGTTGGTCCAGATATAAGAAAGCTAATACTTACTTCGACGAAACGCTCTCACCAATTGAACTTGATGCGTGGAAAAGCATTAAGGAAGTGATATACAATGTCTTAGGCAAAAATCGTTTTCCTACTGATCGAATATACGTAGACACCATGCTTAGAGCTTTTGAAAAACTAGGCGTTCATATGAACAAAAATTAGTTTTTTTAATTCCCATATGGATTACTTTGGGAACCAGTTGTCAACAGAATCTGATGAGCATGGTGAAAAATTTCATCAGACATGCGCACCCATTGAAGAACGCTATAAAGGTAAAAGCATTCATTCGCTTATCGCTGAAATATGCTGGACGTTGTGCGATAATGAAGTGGAATTGCCTAGAGATAAAAAAAATGTAATTAATGCTATCCAAATTTGCTTTAAAACAAAATTCTTAATAAATGCAAAATTAACCCTAAGCTCTCTTTTGTTGCGTCTTATTTCTGACTTTATGGTTGAATTTTCCTTTTTGGTGTATTCAGGGACTTATAGTAAAATTTAACGGGTAACATTTTTGTGGAACATTTAAACCCTCTAAAACCCTGTTTTAATGGTGTTTTTTGCTCTTTTTTAAAAGAAGGACAAAAAAGACCCATATTTTGAGGAGTTAGAGGGTTAAAATTTCTACAAAAATGTTCTTCGTAACATTTCACATAAATTTGCTGAACACATTTTATACCTAAAATGTAAGGGTCACATGGTTTTTTAAGCCGTTTAACAATAAGAATGTGCCAGAGCTGGAAAACTTTAACCCCCTCTCAAATGAAATTCAGATGTAAACTTTCAAAACGCCGATACACGTATCTCTTTTTTTTGTCTCCTATATCAGAATTTATAGCCCGGACGTTGTAATTTTGGAAAAAATTTGATTTTGTTGTACAGTGTAATTAATCGATTGGTTAGTTTTTATGACATTAATATAAAAAAATTTAATTTAAAACCAAATACATCAATAATAAAATTTTGAGCAATAATAAAATAAAGCTGTTTTCACAACATCGAAGGCAATCAGTTTTAACACTTATGAAAGAAACAAATACATACAAAATGTATAATCTTTTAAAACTTTTTCACAGATAATTTCTAACAGTATTTAATTTAAAAAAATCAACAAAATTAAGTGAAGTCAAAAAGAAACCAATTTACACAACGCAAAGTGAATGGAATGTTCTTAACAAACCAAAAAAAAAAACAAAAACTTAAAACTGTGAAACTTCAAAATGTGGAATTTTTTTAAAATTATAACAATGTAAAACCGTCTTAAATGAATTGACAATTTTCAAATTTTATTTATTTAAAATAAAATAATGCACTTAATCAAAAAAAAAAAAAAAAAAAAAAAAAAACTATCAAAACAGTGTATTCATTGAGTGTTTTAAATATTAAAACAATATTTAAATAACTTTTATTATTTGTAAAGGGTATCCCAAATTTCTTTGCGGCAAATTGTTTATAAAATAAATTAAATCTTTCTAGCTTTATACTGCAATATGGCCGAAATAAATTTAAATATACAAACTGTATAAAAATAAAATAAAAGTTAGAATTTACTGATAGAAATATGGAACAACTACTTCTGTTATTTTGTAGCTTCTGTTTGATGACTACATTAATAAGGCATTTACACTATGCAATTTTTTATAAAACTAACATGAATTTTTGTTTAATTGTGTGGCAAGACGGGTGAAGAATATAGCATGGCTTCAGTTTAGAGGGGATGTTTGTTTATGTTGGTTATGTTTTATTTAAAATAACGAATATCGTTGCAAAAAAATTGCATAAAAAAATGGCATAGTGTAAATGTGGACTAACGGTACTGTTGTTAGTTGTGGCATTCATAAAATAAAAATTATTGCATATTAGCAAAATATGGAAGCAACAGATGAAAGCATTCGATTTAACAGAAGTTTACCGCGTAATTTACAGCACAGAAAACAATAAAATCGGTCATCTCCTTATTTATATTTAGCAATATTTGTATTTAGCATAACAAACTATTTACGTGAATATTGGGACACCCTTTATTTCCACAAAAATTATGTTTCATTTTCTATCTTTAGAAACGTTTAATTCTGTTTTAATACTTTATTCGATCCAACAAAAAAAAAAAAAAAAAAGAAAAAAACATGACAGACATCCTTTATATTTAAACTTACTCAGTGGCCTGAGCAAATGGTATTCCAATAAATGTAGGACTCAAAGTTTCAGTATACATTTCCATGCCTGTACCGCGCAAATAATCATTTGTCCATGACTGCATGTCGGCCGACTATTTAAAATCAATCACAATATTAATTAATAACCATAAATTTTTTTCAATTCATTTATATTTTTTCCTTTCGCGCGTTAAAATTTTCTTATTTTAATCTAAAACTAAACAGCTGTTTGTAGGGCATTTTTACTCAGCATTTAATCATTTCTGTTTGTTTTCATTTGTTAAAGTTTCTTTTTAAGAACTTTACAAAAAAAATTTTTTTAATTAGTATTAAAATATTTATCAACTTACGGTCTTAAATGAACGCATAGCAAATAGATTTGCCATCATTGTAGAAAATCCAGGTGCCAGGCAACTTTGTGCGATAAAACCCAATTTAAGTTCAGCCAAACAAATGACATCATCGCCCTGTTTCCAATCCCACGAGGGGATATTTAACAAATAAGCCTAAATAAAAAATTAATTTTAAAACAATATTTTCAATGATTTTGCAAATTTGTTAAGTCATAATAAAATTATATTGGTCTACATAGTCAGGACTCAGCTACGATTATAAAGGTTGCTCTACAAAACTGATGATAAATAAAGTTTTATAAATAATGCACTGGATACTCATTGGCTACAACGTTTAAAATTAATATAAATAATTTATTGGCCATACAAAAAATATATTTATGTATATAAAAAGTCATTCTAAAATAAAGGAAAAGTACTTACTTTGATGTCACCAAGCTACGAGACAAAAAAAAATGCTATAACATATTTTTATTTATGTAAAAAAAATGTTATCATTTCTTTTTTTTTTTTTCTCTATAAATCCCATGCGAAATTTTGTTGTGTACACAGTAGATTGTCAAATTTGCTTGAAGAAAATATTAAATTTACTGTCTAAAGTGAAAACGATGTGCACAAATAATGAGTTATATATACAAAATCAATAATAGGCATTTATTTTTGGTTAAATAATTTTTAATTTTAAGTAAAAAATAATTAATTATTTATTTATGGAAGGAATACTATGTGCTTGTTTCTAAAGGCAGTGAATTTATAATATTCAAAGATTTCCCTAATATAACATATAATTCTTTGTACATCCATTAGCAGCTATGTTTAATTTTTAAAAGTATTGTCTACTCAAAAAAGACAAAGATTTTTTTGAAAAACTAAAAAATGTAATTAATTATTGAATTAGAACTGTGTGTTTTTGAACTGTGAATATTATAAATTAATTAAAATTATTTTGGCTTTAGTTCATTTTTATTTTAATTTCTAATAATCTTTTTAGAAATAAAATTTATTTTACAAATGTATGGGGACGTTTTCCAAAGAAAACAAGAAAAATTAGACGCTAGCAGAATGTAATGTCGTCTAACCAAATTAATATTGATATAAATAAATATATCTCGTATTCTTATTTTCAAAGTTAGTTGGTTAAATAGATGATGTTTATAATAACACAACTAAGGTAGATAGATGCGAAGAATGCTAATGAAGGTCGTAGCGGTCCAGAAAGCGCAGAACTACATTCTGCTAGCGTATAATTTTTCTTGTTTTTTTTTCTATATAAATATTTTTTATATAGAAAACATAAATTTTTTTTATTTTGTATATAGAAATATCATATACACTCTATATAGAAAATACCAATTATTTTCCATATAGAAAATATCAAATATTTACGATATAGAAAATGCCAAATATTTTCGATATATAAAATATCAAACTCTTTCGAGAGGAAAATATCAAATATTTTCTTTGTAGAAAATATTAAATATTTGTAATATCGAAAACATCAAGTATATTCCTTATAGAAAATACCAATTATTTTCTATATAGAAAACATCAAATATTTTATACATAGGAAATTTATAGAAAACATCAAAATATTTTCTATATAGAAAACAAAAAATATTTTCTATATAGAAAATAAAAAATATTTTCTTCATAGAAAACATAAAATATTTTCTTCACAGAAAACATAAAATATTTTCTTCATAGAAAACATAAAATATTTTTTTATAGAAAATATTAAATATTTTCTACATAGAAAACATAAAATAATTTCTATATAGATAACATAAAATATTTTCTATATAGAAAACATAAAAAATATTTTCAATATAGAAAACATAAAAAATATTTTCAATATAGAAAACATAAAAAATATTTTCTATATAGAAAACATAAAATATTTTCTATATAGAAATATAGAAAACATAAAAATATTTTCTATTTAGAAAACATAAAAAATATTTTCTATATAGAAAACATAGAAAACTTTTAATATTCCTATATGGAATTTATTTTAAGTTTTCAATATTTATCTAAATGGAAATTATTAAGTAAGTTTTGTAAAAAACTTTTATATAGAACATTTTCTATTAAAATTTTTTCTAATTAGCGGTAATAAATATTTTCTATAATGAAAACTACCGTTCTATAGCAAAAGCAAACATTTTTAATAATAGAAAAATTTTATTTTAAAAATTGGAGTTATTATATGGTGAATTTGAACTTCATATCCGTATGGTAAGGGGCAGGCATATTGATTAATTTTGTAAATTATATTTTAACAGTTGTTTATTAAAAAGAATTAAAGAAATAATTTTTTTTTTTGCTATAGTTGGAAAACACAGGGTTATAAATGTTATACCTTGGGTGAGAGTAGTTGGTTGCATCGTCCATTTTCCTTCCTTAGTTGGCCAAGTGACAAACTTTTGGTTTCATTTAATTACCAAACATAGTGTAGAGTCACATAAACTTCAATGAAAAGTTTACTTATGACTTACATTTATTTCTCGTGCCTTTGATTACTAAGTTGATGTCAGAATTAAAATATTCAAAATGGTGAACTGCATCCGTAATTGTGTTACAATTAACGAATATCGTTCGTGAATTTTGAAATATACGGATAGATTTTGGATTTTTAATGTTGAAATATTATTCCTGTTTTTTTTTTTTCTTTTTGATAATCAATGAAAAATCATACAATGGCCAATAAAGTTTTAAGAGGAAAAGAAATTGACAGTTAAATGATAAAGGGGTCAAGGAAGAGTTTTTAAGAAAATGTCTATTTGTTAAAGTTACTCTACACCATAGTTTTAATTCTGATGTTAATTATTCTATTATAATATATTTTTGTTGCAAAGTTTAACAGATTCTTTGAAGAAAGCATTTAATTATCCATGTATGTGGCAATCAATATATTTTCTTTAACAAAACCTCAATTGTGGAATAATCAAACATCTGGTATTTTGAAGAAGTACTACAGAAATTAAATTAAATTAAATGATTATTAATTAATATATCGGACTGATGTAATAAAAGAGCTGTAAAAGATTTAAATACAATCTCTCAAAGAATAAAAAATATTATTTGTTCAATTAGCAGCTTAATTGAATATGCTTGCAACATTGCACTGCACAATTCATTTTGCTAAATTACATCGATTTTTTTTAGCTTTTTAAACCAAGTTTTAAGTTCAGAAATGAATGTTGTACATATATACTAAGAAGTTTCACAAAAGTTTTCAAATACTGTACCCACCCAATTGAAAGCTTCTTGTTTTACCATCTCTTCTCTTGCACCACAAAAAGTGTTTAATTTAAAGTATTTTCTCGGTGTAGAGTAACATTAAAATTTTTTATAGATTTTTGTACGGGTGGGCAGCTAAGAAAATCAACAGAATCGGGAGACAATGGATGTTGGTGCAAAAATTTTGGATTTCCATTTCTTTTTACAAAAATCCAATTTGTAGTTGTATAGTGTTGATGATAGTTTTCAAAATTTGTGCAATTTGTTCATTGAAATATATTTAGTAATTTTTTTTAAAACATTATTTACTACTATTTCTGGCTCACATCGACTTATTTGTATGTATGTTTGTTTGTTTTTTTTTTTTTTTTGTTAATTTAATTTTTTTTTTTTTTTTTTTGTAACACAAAAATTTTATTTTTATTAAATTTTTAAAATCAAATAAAAATTTTTTTTTGTTATTTAAAACATTCTACAGCAATAAAAAAGAATTACAAGAAAACTCGGTATGATAGTCTTTTAATTTAACAATACAAAAATAAAAATAATCTACTCACATTGAAAAAAAATAAAAATTTTAACAACAAATTTAAAATACAACACTAAACCAATTTTTTCCAAATATTATGCATTTCTAGCTTTTTTGTACGAGTGAATTAACTATATTCATATTTAGCTTTTTTTTATTTACATTTAGTTTAGTTAGCCTTATTACTTTCAGTTTAAATTTTTTATTTTTAGCTGGGTCCTAATTACATGTGGGCCACTGTGCGTAAGTAAATCATGTTCTATTATTACCTTATTATGATATTGCATTAATTGAATAATAACTCTGATATCATCACTGTAATTCTTTATGGAAATGACACGCATAATATTGGCAGCATCTTCAGCATCTGGATCCTGACAATATTTATTTGCAAGCACTAAACAGGCATCAGCTTCATGAACCTTGACAATTTTACAAAAACAAATATAAAAGAATAAAATTTAAATAAATATATATTAAAGGCAAAAGGAAATCGAATATCAATTTTATTAAAATGTTTTGTTGAAAACTTTAATTTATATGAAAGACAAATCCTTTAAGGATAAACATTGTTTTTTTTTTTTTTGAATAATGATTGATAAAACAAAAATTAAAATAAAACAGTTTAGCTTTTAAATAAAAAATGTTTGTGAATTTGTTAAATTTTAAAAATCTTGGTTACGAATTTTAGTGTGTTTTTTATTTGTGTGGGACAAATTCGTATTATGCAACACATTTTTTTTTTTTTTTTTTTTTTGGAAAAACGTTTAGAGACACAGTGTCAAAAATATTTAAAGCCAAGTTCATATTTATTTTTATTTTGTTAAGCATTTTATTTATACGCAAAATTAAAAATAAAACAACACAAAATAAAAAGTACATTTATGTGCTTTAGGTATGAAATAAAAAATAGGCAAAAATAAAAATTATGCTTTTTTACTAAACACACAATTATCATTGAAAACATGCATACAATATATTTACTATTAATAAAAACATTAAATATTTTTGAAAGAATATTTTATAAGGGAAAGTGTTAAAATTAAATTGTTTAATGATTTTGCTTTGGTTCGCATTTTAAAAACTGATATGAAAAATAAACTTTTGTAAAATTAAATATTTTTATTTCTAAGCATTTTATGCAGGCACAAAACTATTAAACGCCGTAGCGGAGAATATAAAAGAAGACTCATGGCATGTGGCAAGTCATGGCAGTGACGAATTTATAGATTTACTGCAACGGCGAAATTGTGTAAATTCGCCATGATATGAAGTTTAACATCAGTGTTTTAATTGCTTGCTAAAAAAGTAGCAACAGCATTAAAATCTTTGCTTTGCTTACATGTTTTTCAGCAAATAAAAAAACTGAATGTCTCAGCATTTACAAAACAGTTCATAATAAATGGAACAACAGCAAAAAGCAAATGCAAAAAAAAAGATATAGAAACGCATTTGCTTAAGCTGACTATGTGTTTATTTCTGAGGCAAAGCAATCCGCAAAGCATTTATCTTGAAACCGTTTGCTGTTGCTTAAGCAATGAGTTGATGTTTGTTTCTTCTTTTGCTGTTGCTTTTTAGGAAAAAAAAACACAATTTAATGGTGTAATAAAAACAACGTTTGTATTTGTATTGTATGTATTTGCTTACGCATTGTAAGTAATAAATACATACGTAAATACGTTTCCAATGTTAAAAGCGACGAAAAGAAAGTTACAGCAAGAAACAGCAATCGTAGTCAGCCACATCTTTATAGTAAAGAGTTAAGCAAAAGCAAAAATAAAGAAAAACTGATTGCTCAAGCAACAGCAAACGTTTTCAAATTAATTGCTTTGCTGCAGAAAAAATATATAGTCAGCTTAAGCAAATTAGCTTTTCTTTACATTTGCTTTTTGCTTTTGCTGCACATTTTTTCACAGCAACAGTCAAGCATTTTTAATCACTGTACATATTTTTTTTATATGCAGAATTACATTTAGCGTTTATACTAAAATTAAGGAATTCACCATCGCAACCATCTTGTATTACCTCGCCATGGTTGCAAGTGTAGTGTTAAAAGAAACTTGGTGACTGGAACATCTCACGGCAAGAGTTCATCAGTTGGTCGCTTTGGTTATGCTACTAAATGCATTTTTCTGGGGCAAGCATTTTGAACGAGCTCGAAACCAACACTCAAGAAAATATTAGCAGGGGCCAATTCATTCATTTTCACTATCGCTCGAGATTTTACGGCGAAAATTTATCGAATTAAACTTTATTTTAATAAAGTATTTTCAGCTTAAAAGCTTAAAGGTTTATTTTTATGTTTTTTATTTTATTTAATATTTGCCCGATAGATGTTTAAATTAATGAAATAGATCTGAGTTAAATTTTTTAGATTATAAAATTTAAAAGTCTATAAACAAAAAGTCATGCAACTATTAGCTAATCGTGCAAAATAAAAATTAAGAAAATATTGTTACATTGATGCACAAAGTATGAAAAATATTAATTTAAAATACAGTGAGCGAGATATACTGTGCCGTTGTATTTAAAAAACGACTTTTAGAATTTAAAAGCTAAAATAAATACATATTTTTATTATTGGCTATAAGACTTTCAAAAAGATTAAAATATAAACTTAAGTCATACATATACTTATATCTTTAGATTATTTTTTTCCAAAGGACACATTCCTTTTATTTTTTATCTTTATTTAATCAGTATTTTTTGTTTTTACTAAAATTTTATATTTATGTGCATTTCGGTGATTGTTTATTTCAGCTTATGATAAATATTCTAGCAATATTTTAAGAAATATTAAGAGGTTTTTATATTAAAGTATTTACATTTATTGAACTAAATAAGAGTTTTTAGAAACTTAAGGTCAAAAGCTTTCCGAAACACCCCCAAAAAATCGATTTAAAAAAAATTTGCTTTAATTTAACAAAAAAAAAATAAATAAATAAATAAAATGTTTTTCCTTTATACAGAGCTACCAGAACTTTTTTTATTGTTCGAAAATTTAAGAAAAAAATTTACCCAAAAAAAAAAACCCTGTCAACAGGTGCCTGATTTTAATTAAGAATTATTTATATTTTCCATTTTTATTCTATTATTGAAAGATAATTTTAAACATCAGTTTTTTCTTTGCTTCTGCCAATTGTCGGTTAGCCACACGGCAGATGCTTATAAAGTATCATTCTGCTCGTTGTGTACCATATTATTGACCTTGAATATTCATAAATTAAACCTTAAATAATTCAACTTAAAATTTAATAGAACTTTTATTTTAAAGTGTTTATCGTTACCTAAAATGCAAACGGTCCTCTTATTTAAACAACTATAGAACTGCGATAAATAAGTTTTGGTTAAAATAATTTTGCTCTTAATAATAATTGATTTTACACTTATAGGAAGTACGCTTAATAACTCTTGACTAAATGTTATTTACGAATTTCTATAAAACTATTGTAGCTGCTCACAAATGCTGGAAATTTAATATTTATTGCAATAATTAATTTATATTTATTAAACTGAATGAGAGTTTGAAGAAACTTGTTATAAAATTTAACAGCTGTGAAAGCTTCTCCTTACTTCTCTTTTCTTTTACAGTAGATCAGTTTAACACCCAATCAGAATTAAAGAAGTAATAAATAATAAGAACTATGTTTCGTTAAGCAGAGCTGCCAGAAAAAAATCGCCAAATTATTTTTTTTTTTACATAAAATTTTGTAGCAGGGTCAAAATCTATTATCTATGTGATGCCTTCTTTTCTAGCGAAAACTGATGCCGCAATAAAATTTACATATTTCAAATATTTTGCCCTTTTTTATAATGTAATACCCTGTTATTAATAGCTGAGCTTATCGAACCGATTAAAACTTTGTATAAAATCATATTTTCCATATTTTTCTTAGAAAATATATTTTCTTTCGAAATAAGCAGTTATTGTTAAAAATGTATCTTCTACACAATTGAAAAATACGCATTCAGAACGGATTAATATTCTTTATTGTAGTTGGAGTGTCCAACCCGAAACTTCTCTGGAAATGAAGCTGTCGGAAATGCGCTAAAACAAGTTCGCTCACTCTATATTAAATTATTTTCTTTAATTTTTTTTAAATAATGTAACAATAAATTATTTTTACAGCGAATAAAATACAGTATAAAATACAATACATTTAACACTAAATATAAGTGAAAACAATATCTTCGAAGGACTTTATAACTCAAAATATTACATTCGTTTCCCATGTAAGATTTTAAGATTGGTAGAATAATACCAAACATCGAATTCATTGTTTTCAATTGTAAATATTTATACATACAGTAGAAATAGAATTTGTACATAAACAGTGGGTCACAGCCTATTTTGAATAGAGTGCATTGTTTAAAAGGCTGGCTCTATATAATGAAGCTAATAGAAATTTTATACGGCATTTACACTATGCAATTTTTTATGAAACTAGCATGACATTTTTGTTTGTTTGTGGAACAGGAGGAGTAAGCGATATGGTATTGCTTGAGTTTTGAGGGGATGTTACTATTGCAAGTTTTTACTTTTAGATAACGCATAACACTGTAACTTAAATAGAAAATTGAGGAAAAAATGCCTCAAAGAATTGCATAGTGTAAATCTGGAAAATATCCTAATGTAACATAACGACTTCTTTAGTTGTAAAAATAACATTTAAATAACTTACAAATAACAAAGAAAATTGTTTCATCATTGAAAAGCTTTGATTGGAAGGCAAAGCGTTTTTTTTTTCGTTATCTTGCAGTGCATGCTGAAAGCTTGTGACTTTCAAATACAAATGATTTTAAAGCATTTAAATTCAATGAACTGGTAAGTGAGAACTCTGAACATTTAATTTGCATCCTAATTCATATCACAACTGGTATCACATATCTTTGTTTTTCATCGCTTTTTTATTTTTAGAAATATTAAGCTTTGAACTTTTAATCTGATCTTGATGCTTGCAATGCTATTTACATAAAAACTAAAATGATTTGACGTACAACGCTCAAAACCGGAGATTGTTTATAAATATACAAATATAAAGGGTCCGCCAAATAACTTTTTTTTTTTTTGAAAATGCTACATGTAAAAAAAAAGTACTAAATATTTTACTCAAATTTATTTTTTTATTTGAAATTACAATTAAAGCCTAACGGTGCCAATTCGCAGCAATTCGAGGTGGCCAAACGAGATCAGCTCAGCGGCTGATAATGCGATCTTCAAAAACAGGGCGAAAAACATTGAGTTTCGTTTATCGGAAGGATAAAACTAATTATCTGTCAAATCAGACATGAGCTAAGTGTAACCATTCACGAAATAAGCACTAGTTGAAAGAAAAAAACATTGGATTGCGGACCCTTTATATGGCATTAAGCGAAAAAACAAATCGGATTAAGAAAGAGCATTAAAATTGTTTTTTATCTCTGCATACAAAAATTTTTCAATTACAAGTTGAATCAAGAGTCTATAAAAGTCGAGCAACTTTGTTCCTGGAACCAATAGGATGCCACGGGTTACAGTTGTACGACACTGACCTTTTTAGACTGTAGTGATTTTAATCTATCGGCTGGAATTAGTAGACCTTCTTTCTCTTCACAGAGTTTCTTTTAATTGCTAACATTTGCTAAAATCATTTATCCAGTATTATCTACATTTAATATGTTTTTGACTATCGTACTTATTGTTTTCTTTAGTTTTTATCTTGGCCCGATAATATTTAAAGTTTCAACGTCCTGTCTCTAACACAACTATCCAGCTTAAGGTACCACGTTTATCTCCAACTAATTTTCTGAACGTCCTACTAAGAGGATGTTAAGTTAGGAGTTCCTTCAAAGAATAACCCTTTTAGGTTTAGTGAGGTATTTTTGTCTATCTCTTCCTTATGCCTCTATTGGCCAATAAAAACCGCAAGTAACCTTTTGCAGGTATTATAAATTTCCCAGTTATGAGTAAAATATGTCCAAAATAAGTCAACAGTTATTCAGAGTTCTCTTGAATAAATTTAGCAGTGTCCTAGCAGAGAAAAGACCCGGCGACCAGTATAAGGAGGTGAGGTGGAACGCAAACTTCTAGCATACCGGACTATAATATTACTGATAACTAGAAGTTTTTATCTTTAAAATGATACTTCAGTTTTGTTTTAATTTCTTTCGTTTTCACTATTATAGAGCCTTGATTTCTGCACGACATAAAACATGCTGCTGTTAGTCCCTGTAAATGTTTCTGTTTACGTACATTTTTAATAATAATTAAACCTATAATAATTTTAAGATGGTGTTCTGGACATAATGTTACAGCTTTTGTAAAAAAATGAAATTTTGTATAAGATTGCTTTAAAATGTTAATCTGTGAATATCCCTAATATATTAATTAAGTTCTTAGTCTAAAAATATTGATTTTTGCAACTAAAGTAAAATGTGTTCTTTCTGTTTATTATGGGATGATAATTTTGTTAAATATTCATATTTAAAATAAAATTATCAGACATGTCACACATTCCGATCGGAATGGTTTCAATTCCAAATTAACCACTGCGATCGATTTTGTTTTACCTTTTTCAGATTCCAATCATTTTTCTATTACTAAAACTACTAAATCTAAACTTTTCTGTTTAAATGTGCAATATTGTGCACACCAAAGTAAACAACAAGGCTAGTCTAAGTTAGAGCACATAAAAAAAGTAAATTTAAAAACCGGAAATGTGCAAATTTAAAAGGAACTAAATTCCACGTTGGAAATTAAAAGTGGTTTTATTCCGAAGAGAATTTTTTGGTTTTTGTTTTCTGAAGAACCAGTTTGCAGAATTGAAACCACTTTAGATCGGAATTGAATTCTGTGACATGCCTGTGTATATTTCGTTTTTAGTTGTGAGCATTAAAAGTTTTTGTTTTTGTCTCTATAAAAAAATCATATTAAAAGGAATGCAGTTGTTCTATTAATTTTGTAATTTTAATAAACTTATTAAACAATCATTCATTATTTAAAATTATTTTTGGTTTAAAAGAAAAAAGATTTTATCGCTAATTTACTTCAAGAACGTCATAACTCAAAATTTCAAATTTTGGAGATACAGACTTGTTTGCCATTTCATGCTTTTTATTGCGTATACATTTCATCTTTATGTGTTTTGTACTTTTGACGTTTTAAAAGAATAAGTCGTTATTGTGGAGCAAACTTTATAATGTAAAAATCAAATCGCTTTCTAAAACATCATCACATTTCGTTTTGTGACTGTTTATATGAAATGGTGATATTTTTAAAATGTATCGACTTTTTGCACATAATGTATCTTTTTAGTGTTGGATGTGTTTTTTCACAAATAACGACACATTGTAGTATACGACGCAGTATCGGATATATTTTTAAAGCAATAATGTCATAATTTAAATATCCCACATAGTTTGTCCAATAACTCCCCTTTAATATATAATTGATTCAAGTTTTCTTAAATTGATTTTTTATTTACAAAACATTTTACTAATTGTAGTGGTAACTTAAGTAGTCTGATATTTTTTTCGATGGTGAGAACAAGTCAAAATCTTTAACTGCTATTATCTCGAAATTAATTTTTTGGAGATATGACGTTCTAGAAGTAAATGAGCGATATGCACCCAATTAGAATTATTGCATTACCGGGCATAAGTTTTTTTTTTATTGGGGAAATTGGTAATACTCTGAAGGACACACGAATCAGGCTTGGTTAGTACATAAAAAGAATTTCAGTAAGACCTTCGACATGCAACGTTCTTAATTGTAACAGAGACACGAAAATGCAGATCTTGTTGCGATCATTAATGGCACAAAATATGAAATCGGCCATAAATTCTTGGGCAAACAAAGTATAAATCTAAATTAATCCTAAGTTTCTAAAATGTATTTTATATACATATGTTTGCTATGTACAAAAATAATTTTATATATTTTCAGTTACTTAAAAAAAATTTGATCAAGTACTTTGATGGTCATAGCAGTATTATACTGAAAAAAATTTGAGACGAACGACGAATTTTGTGTTGCGAATATTCGTCGAAAAATATAAAATACATTTGTATGTGCGTAATGAACTCTGCGGAAGGTTTATTTCTATTTTTTATGTCGACGAACGACGGTTATTTTGGTGTAGAGGGACCGTTTTCTGTTTATTTTTTGAAGTTTTTTATTTCTTTTTAATTAAAAATTTATATTCTTTCTATTTATAGCCCGTATAGAAAAAATATAAAATTTTAAAAATATGTTTAATTTTAAATTCTTTTTTTATTTTTATTAAGATTAATTATTATTGCCATATTAAATAAACAACTTTGAAACAAATTTGTCCTAAAATTGGTTTTAATGTTTTATGAATATGGCAGTTAGTTTTTAATGAATCATCATTTCAAATTTGGCTTAGGTTCGTTATTAATTGCAGCAGAATCGAATATATTTTCTGGTTCGCTACAATCTTTGTCATTATTCTTCGTATATATCTACCAGGTAGTAATCAATTGTATCTACTTTTTAGATGAAATGAAATATGAGAAAATATAATACATTCGTAAAGTATTTTTTAAATATTTATTTCTCTACAGAGTCGTTATTTATTATTAGTGTTGGTTGATAGCGAAATATTTGCCAACATTTGAAAGAACTATCCTCTACTATCATAATTCTACATTTTGATACTGGCTATACAAAAACTGAGAAAACATAATACTAATTCATTTATAAAAAATATTTCAAATAAAAAACCATATAAAAACAATATTTCTTTTTTCAAATACATGGTCACTCTAGCAAGGGGCATTTGTAGACAAAAACATACATACATATTTTCAAATTTACTTATAAATAATTTTGTCGTCCTAAATGAGTTTGAGTCGACGAATTTACGCAAAGATGGCTGAATGACGAATTCGTAGTGCTGTGTGAATTTCTTCGTTCGTCCCAGTTGTATATAAACCATTATTTCAAAATATTTTTAATGCCGAAAAAATGTTCACTTGCCATCCCTGATGCATGTATTTCTGCAGTATTTTAAAATGATGAAATTTAACCTAAATCTGATAAAAAGCAAATTGTTCTCAAATCAGTTTCTAATGCATTCCTTTTAATAACATTTTGTATTATTTCTTAAAAAAAATTTATCTCGTATGAAAATTTAAAGTAACGGTATTTAAACTAAATTTAAACTATTCTATAAAAATATTAGCATAAATTTTAAGTTAAAGTATTAATAAAAAGGAATAAACGAAGAATACAGCAGTAGCAAAAAGCTTAAGTATTTTTATTTAAAACTTGTTATCGAGTGTATTCTGCAATGTGTGATGTGAACAAGTAAATGTTTATATGTTTTAAGTAAATAAAATAAAAATGTAATTACAGACTACAATAAATACTACATACTAGTACGAGTACGAGTACAATTACAAGAAATCAATAGTAAAGTAACAATTTCGTAAGTTCTCAAGAAAATTGTTTATAATTTAAGAAAATAAAAAAAAAGCTTGTAAAATTGTTGGCACTTTAATATTGATTTCAGTTGACAGCAATGTTGAAGAAGAAAAGGAAAGAAATGCAATTTTTTTTTAATAGTATTTATAAATAATAACATAACGGTATGTAATCAATGTTATAAATAGTAGTGGTAGTTGTTGTAGTTGCAATACCAAGGACTAAAATTGTAGAAGTTGTAATTTTATTTTTTAGCATTAGTGTGTAAGTGGATGATTTTTTTAATGCGGCTTCTTGCAGCTGTTACAGTAGTTATAATTGTATTTAAGTTTAACATTTAGACAACATTTAAATTAATAGATTTTAAGTACATTTCATTGTTTTACAACAAGTTCAAGTTTTTGTTGACTGTTATGTTTGATTATTTGCTTGATGAAAATATTAAAATAATTTTATAAAACACAAAATAATGAAAGATTTAAGAATGAATTTTAGTTATTGAAAGAAAGAATGAAAGAAGAGGAAGAAGAAGAAAAACATAAATAATAACTATTACCTTAACCCTTTGTAGATCGATGGGATTCATAATAGTGCCTTGAAAAAATTCCACTGTTGTAAAATGACGTTTAAATAAACCTTCTAGTTCCAAATCAGGTGGTTTTCTTTAAATTTTGCATGTGAGTGTATTTATTTTAATCAATTGGTTTTCAATTGTTTATTTTTTGTTTTTGATATTGATGTCAATTGTTTATGGTTTTAATCCATATTAAGAAGGTTTTGTAAATTTTTTTCAAGATAGTGGTTTTTTTTTACAAAATCAGGTTGTGGATGGCGCAAGAATTTTGAAGTTTTAATGTAGGTTTTTGTTTTAAAATAAAAAATTTACAAAAAGACGTTGATTCAATTCAGTTCAAATAAAATTTCTGATTTAATTATATGGATAATAGATTTACCTTAATTATATACAATTCGAATAAAATTAACATAATTTGCAAATAAATATAAAGTGTAGCCGAAATTGGAAAATTACTTTTTAAACTTAGAATTTGAAAATATATTTTAAATCTTGTCAATGAATTCGATTTTAAAACTCGAGTACTCTCCATTAAGAAAATGTTAAATATTTTGATTTTCTTCATGATTTTAGTGATATCTTGTTTATTTTACTTCAATTTGCTGGAGAAAAAACATGACTTGTATCTTGTAAACATTTTTTTTTTCATTATATTGGTTAACATTATAATTATGAAGTTATAAAAATAAATCCCAGGTTTTTATATTGTTGTTAAAAAATATTATTTACAACTTTAAAAATATTTGATTAAAATATTATTTTTTTTTTAATTTTGATAATAGTTATTAGCTTTATTACTTTTTAATTTAATAAATATTTTTGACTCCTTGTGTTTAGACAATGTGTACAAGTCATATGGAATATCAGATTTTCCATATGTAAATCAATACACATACCATAAACCTTATGAAACATAACATACATATGTGTCGTAACATGTCTTTTCCTATGTGTCGTAACATGTCTTAGTTTTTATTTAGAGGACTCTCTATTTTGATATGTAAAGCTACATATACGACAACTTTCACTTTTATTCAAAAATAGTTTTACGACAAAATTTAGATTTCGAAAAATAATAAATTTATTTTTTAAACTTTCGCAGGTAATATATTGTTACGAATGTAAGATCTGGCAACCCCTGTTGTTGCTATCCGTATGAACGTGGTGAGTAAGTTAATTCAACAACTAATGGTGTGTATAGAATAATACACAACAAAAGCTGAGCAACCTCAATGGTTGCGTTGGTACAGGTGCGTGCTGTAAAACGCACCTGTCGGACATGCGTACAATGGAAAATAAAAATTGTTGTACTGCAATTAAATTAATAAATACCAGTAGAAACCTCCCGAGAGGCACTAGAGAATTATTGTGTGAAGCAATAGCAGATAAAGTAGTGGAGATGTCCAATTTAATGTAAGAATAACAGATAATTGTGGATAAGCCCTTTATAATAAAAAGTAAGAACGGTAGCAGGGAAAAGACCAAGGGTTCACAAGACCTGTAGGATCAAGAAGTATAGCCAGAAGAAAGCCATAAAGTTTGAATAATGAGCCACAGTGGTATTTGCAAGCAAAAGAATCCGTACGTTTTTTCTAAAAGGGAATAAAGTAACAATATGTATCAATGATCCGTAAGCTAAAAAGTAATATTTGCGCATTTCCATAAACAAGTCAACCACGAGAGAGAATAATTTTTGCAAAAAAAAAAACCGACTTCAAAACAGATTTCATCTGTCTGCCTATAACGGTTCAAGAGTATGGCCACATAAATTAGATTACATTCACTATTGGGACACCCTTATATCTTTAAACTTTATACTTGTTCAACTGTAGTTTGGTAATACACATCAAATTACAGCAACTATAGGGTCACACTTTATTTTCAAAATTCAAATTATATACTTGCTGTTGTAGCAGATTTAGCAATCGGATTCTGTGTAAACTTCAACCGTCTGTCTATTGTAAAACCTTTTAATTTATAATTTAAAATTTTTATACTTCTTGTTTTTACCAAAAAAAGTAGTGGACGATCTGTCTAAAGTTTAGGTGTTTGTATATAACGGGTCAAAAGATACGGCCTATAGAACAAATTATAATAATTTTGGGAACACCCTTTAATTTCTAAATTTAAATTCTAAGCTTCTTGTTATAGCGTACTTAGCAGAACACGTCCCTTTTAAATTTCAGCTTTCAGTTCAAAAGTTCGGCCAGATACACCAAATTATATCAACTATTGGGAAACCCGTTTATTTCCAAAACCAAATTTTATACTTGTTGTTTATCGGAGTTAATAATACAGGTCCTTTGTAAATTTCAATCGTCTGCCTACAACTGTTTAAAATTATGGCCATATACATAATTAAACGAACTATTGGGGAACTCTTTAATTTATAATTTTAAATATTAATACTTGTTACTATAACGACCATATCAATCGACATTTTGTCAAATTTGCCAGCGTTTGTCTATAACGGTTTAAAACATAGGCCCATACAAATAAATTTACATCAATTATGGGGGCACCCTATAATTTTTAGATTTATTTTTGTATAAATTTTTGTTTTTGGGAGCTATAATAATACGTAGTCGTTTTAAATTTTACAGAATCGAACTTTACAGTTCATAATATACGTAAAAACTAAGTATGTTGTATGGGGACACCCTTTAATTTTAAAGATTATGAAGAGTTTTTTAAACGGAACCAATCTGTAAGCATATTACCGAAAATTTACAAAATCGGTTCAGAAATGACTGAGTTCTGCAGGCACAAATATAAAAAAAGCAACATTCAGTCGAATTGTATAACCTCCTTCTTTTCTTGAAGTCGATTAAAAAATAGAAACCCTGGAACCCTTTTTTAACATATTAAAGTTTAGTATTTGGGGATTATTATCGCTTATTGCATTTTTAAGATCAAATATTACAATTTTAACTCAGCGCTAAATTATTCTATGGTAAATGAATTTTAATCTGAACTATTGCTATTATAACCTTCTTATAATTCATATATAATATTAAATTTTTTTTTTTTTTTTTTTTTGTATTGGTACAACGAGTATTTGGGAATTATTTTTAAATATTAGTATGTTTATTTAAAAAAAATATTTAAACTTCGGCCTCACTTCATAAATAATACTTATTTCTACAATTACATTATTTTTTCACATTATTTTTATCTACAAATTTTATTTTAAAAAAAAATTTATTAACTAATAAAATAAATAATTAAATATAAATATAAAAAATATAAATTGAAAAATCATGAACTTTCAAAATTTCTTTACTTACTACTGTACTTAAACTCAATACTCAATAGAAAAAATACATATATAAAATATGATAAAGAAAATTTATTGATTATCAAACTATAATATTTTATATTGTTAAGAAAAGGTGAAAAGGCCTATTGTATTAAAAAAATCTAAGAATCTAAGAAAAAGTCGTACGTAAAAAATTAATTGAATTAATTCACTAATAAAATTCATTCCATTGAAGAAGCATTGACAATTTTCCAAAGCACATAGTAAAAAAAAAAACAAATAAAAAAACTAATTTAATTAAAGTAAAGTAATAAGAATAAAAACTAAACTTAAATAAATATTTATTTTTGGAAAAATCTAGTTATAAAAGCAAAACTTTACTGCAAAAATGTAAAAAAACAAAGAGCTGTTAATAAAATTAAATTTTATTGAAAAGAAAAGGAAAATGTTCTGAAACAAAATTGAATAAATAATTAAAAAAAAATGTTCTCTAAATAAGCCTGTTGCTCCTTAATACGAGCCATAATGCATAAATTGCTGAAAAAGCCAAAATCTGGAGAAAACAACAACAAAAAATAAAATAAAGAAACGAAACTTTTATCGGTTGCAGTTACTTTTTTTTTAATTTTAAAATAAACATTTTGTTTTTTATAAATGAAAACAGGGGTTTCAAAGTGCAATTTTTCTCGAAATAAAATTATCCAACTTTTGGTCCCTTAATTTTTTTTTTTTTTTTAATAAAATTGTTATGTTTTTAATGTTTTAGGAATTCCTATAAAATCTTCAAATGTTATAATGTTGCACTGGTGTTATACTTTTGAATTTTGTAGGACTTTTTAAAATCTTATTTCTTTAATTTAAAACATTTTAAAATTTCTGTAGTTTTAAAGACAGATAAAATATTATTTTCTGTTCGTGTATGTGTTTGTGTGTTTGGGTCTGTGTGTTAAAAGGTGTGTACCTTGACTCTTTCCAAATCGACGGCATTCATCATGGTTCCCTGAAAAAACGCCACTGTTGTATAATGACGTTTTAATAATCCTTCTAGTTCCAGATCTGGCTCCTTGCTAAATGTTGATTTTTAATTGTTTTTGTTGTTTTTTTTTTCATACGCACACAACACAATTAATTTTAATATTTATTATTTGTTCAAATTTTACAATAATAAAATTTGTTTAAGCTTTAAGCTTAACTTAATTAACTAAATAAAGTGTAATTTAATTATTATAGTAAATTTACTTAACTTATCATTAAATTAATAATATTTATTTAAGTGTTTTTATAATAATAAATTTATTGCGAGTAGCAATACTTATTTTTCAATTGTTTAAAAAAATAGTTTTTAATTATTTTTTTATTTCTATGTTTCATTGTTAATTAAATTCTACTAAAATTGCATAACATTCGACTAATTGGAATATCATAATAATTGTTTCGCGCACTATGGGACTTTAGCAGCAAAAAAGAAATCTTAACTTGTGCATATTTTATTGGCGATTTTAATTATTGACTGCAAGAGTATCAGCTGAAGCTAAATTGGTCAAACACATTCCATGTTTTTCCATCCAATTGTAAAAATGCTACATCTAGCGATCTGTCTTATATCTATAACAGTGTTGCCGTTTGGTTATATTTTTTACATGTATAATTTTGTTTTATTTGTCAACTTACTGAAAAAGTACTGTTTTCATCATTTGAGATAAAAACCTCCCTTTAACATATTAATTCTATTTTAAAAACAAAGGTTACACACCTTCGAATTGTATCAAAATCCCACAGAAAAAACGTTCGATATAACAAGAAAAAAAAAACGATGGTGAAGTGTTACCAACTATTTTACCCAACTACGAAATAATATGAACTGGACTTATTTCGTTTTTGGTACTTTGTTAGCAACTTAAGTTATTCCGCTTGAAAATTTTTAAAACTAGATAATAGTACCGTACCAATACCTTCACGCAAAGAAAAAACATAGTTGAGGTAACCATAATCTAAGAGCAAAACATAGTATTGTTACATTTGCAACCATATTGTTGTCTAGCAAAACAATAGCATTCTAAAGTATAAACATAATTATGTTCAAATATAAACAATAAATGGTTAAATTAAAATATCATAATATGGTTGAAAATGTCATGTTGAGTTATTACTACGTGAGTTATTATTATTGATTTGTTACTTAAATTCACAAAAAAGTGTTTTGCTTATTATTTGTTTTATTTTTTATCATATTTTGTATATTATTTTTAATTATTTATGTTGTACATACATTTTTATTTTTTCTTTTTCTATTAATTAATTTTCAAATTTTCCCGATTAATTATTTAAATCACGGATATTGATTATTGAGGGTCAAGGCACGTCTCGATGGCCGTTTCCTTATCGCTTACTTAACTCTTCAAGAAACTTCTGACAAACTTTTAAATAAACTAAAGATTTTTGTCCAAACAATAAAGCAAAGACAAAAATCAAAGTTTAAGCAAAAACAACAATAACCAAATGTAATTCTATTTTTCTTTCTCCGCTAACAATAAAAGTAATTTCAAATTTAAGCTAATAAAAAATTACTAAACTGATAGAAAAGCATTTTGTCAAGATCTAGAACAAAATATTTTTAAGCACAAACATTATTTTGTTTGCTTTTAATCATACTCTGATTAATAAAATTATATTATGGTTAAATATATTATATTATTTTTTAAAAAGTTATAAAACTTTGGTCGTAGTTCAATATTTTTTACGTTAAACCAACCATGTTGTATTTTTTGTGCACAGTAACCATATAATGGTTAAATGTCAACAAAAACTTGTTTATCGTGACTAAAGTATTGCTGAAAACAACTGTAATTTCTTGTCTGCAACTTTACAATGTTACAAAAAATATATATTATGGTTTTTGTGACCATATCATAACCATGATTTTTCCTTGCGTGTTGACTTAAAAAAAGTTGTCATTTATTTGTCTTGAAGAAGTGCAGCAATGTATTGTGGAAAACTCGTCAGCAATTAAGGCTCAAACTTGTCTTTTATAACGAAAGGAAGCTCAATCTTTCAAAAAAAAAGGTTAAACGGTCTATTAAAAAAGTTGTACATTTTATATATTTAAGTTAATTCCATTAAATTTCTATTTATTAAAAAAAAAATTGAGAATGTAACTTTTAAGTAAAAATTTTAAATTTTTATGGAGGAAAGGCGTAACTTTTTCCCGCCTTTCCCTGGCAATACTCAGTTGTCTATATCTTCTTGATGGATTCCTCTCTCTGAAAAATTATACAGAAAATTTAACTGAATAAATAAAAATGAAATAAAGCACGTTTGCTTAAAGTTTTGTTCAATTTTGCCTTAAAAAGTGCTTAACAAATATGCGTTTTAAACTCCCATACACATTAAATATAATATACGACATTTCTAAAGAACATCGTTATAAAAAGGCCTTTAATGCCTTTAATGCCAACCCTTGCGGCAGTCAAAAAATAAAAAATTTGTTTTTTTCTGTTTAATGGTATAAATACATAAGCAGAATTAACATAAAAACATGCAGTCTCCTTCGTCGGTACTTCTTCATAGCATATTCGCCGGCGAAGTAAAATAATTAATAAAATGGCTATATCTATCTCCTTTCACCACCTGTCTTCTCTCTGATCTATCCCTTTCCTAAAGAATGTAGCACGGTTAAAAAACTAAGTAGGCATTAATGCCTGAAGTGCTACTTCTCTTTAATAAAAAAAAAAAAAAAAAAGGCCTTTAATGCAAGTAGGCCCCCTGACCCTCCTTATTGAAAAATTAAGGAGGGTCGTAGAATTGATAGATTGTGTGCACTGTGTCTGAAATCCTTAATGTTTTATCTTCAAAGCTATTTCAAGGACTTCAAAAATTGTTTTTACTGTGTTTGAAGCTTAGTCTCAGGATAAGCAAAGAAAGGGTATACTTTATACAATTTAGTAATTAACTAACATATAGCGTGCGAACTACAACAAGAAAACCATTTAAATTTAACATAAACTTCTCTAAAACTTTTGTTTGTTTTCGAGTAAATAGAAAAAGGGGAGGAATTCTCCATATGAGGTAACTAATAATTAAAGGCAGGTGTCTAAGTGATGGGAGACCGCATCTCTTAGTTCGGCTAAGAGACCCTCGGTGTGTCTAAGGGTAAGTGACCAATTTCGGAAAAAGCAATTTCTAAAAAACAGTATCTCATATTTTCAATTCTCCGGTCCCACTGTTGACTAAAATATGCACAAAAAAGATAGCTAAGTTTCTTTCTTTGCCAGCTTCATTCACCATTATCTGTTTAAAAAGTCTCAAGAATTTTCTTTGATGTTTGTATTACATCAAAGGAATTAAACAATTAGTCCGATGTTTACACAATTATTATTTTCTTTAAGTTCTTTTTATTTTAGCCGTAATCATATCAATAATTGTTAAATACTATATTTCTATTTTAATAAGAAAATAAATTTATAAAGAAGACTACTTGTTTAGAGATAAAAAAAACTTACCGATGTAAAAATACCACTTCAACATCGACATCTTCACGATCTTCGTGCAGAAAATCCTTCAGAAAATGTGACACCGATTCGTACGTTATGTGACCACAGACCACAATGTGTCTGATGCATTACGAGTTTAAAGATGAAGGGTGTTGGTTGATTAGTTGATTGGTTTTTTATTGTAGACATCATCATTGTTAACAACAACGTCAATATCATCATTATTATTGAATTTTTGGTCCATCCAGTGAATAATGAATAGGGTTTCCATATGTTGTGAGTTGTTTTTATAATTTCATTTAAATGTTTTTAATGATTTTACATAATAAAATCAGTTAAAAACAAAAGAGAGGAAAAAAAGAAAACAATTAGTTTATTTGGATTTTTAAGCGCCGGTTTTATTTTTATATGAAGAAAAGAAAATCTTATTAATAAATGAGATTATTTCAAAAATGCAATTTATTTTATTATTATAATTTTTTTTTGTGTTAATGTTAATGTTAAGCAAAAGATGAGCGTTTTTGTAGATGGATAAATATAAAGTGGTTTAAAGCGGCTTGTATGTATGTTTTTTGTTGATTATTGTTATTAAGTGTTATTTGTGTAGATTTATTAATTGTTTGTTAAAAATATTAAGAAATATGTATTCTTTTTGGTAACAATCATTGAAATATTTCTAAATTATTAAAAAATGTTAAATCTTCTTTCAAACAAAAATAATAGTAATAATTCACTGAAAAGAGTTATTGTATCTATTAAAGCCTCATTGAAATATTTCTAAATTATTAAAAAATGTTAAATCTTCTTTCAAACAAAAATAATAGTAATAATTCACTGAAAAGAGTTATTGTATCTATTAAAGCCTTAATTGGTTGCATATTGAAGTTTAATTAAGTTTTTAATAGATTCTATTATATGTTTAATTGAATAAGAAATAAATAAATTAAACAACGTGCTCACTTTAATATATTAATATAGTTCTTTATTTGACCTTTTTAATTATTTATTTTTTAATTTATTATTCAAGCACAAGGTCTTTTATTTTTTATTTTTTTGTGTTCAAATAAATATTTCTTTGTCCTGATGATGCTACACAAGGGAGTAGCGAAATATTGAAAAAATAAAATATAAAAGACCTTGTGGTTGAATAATAAATTAAAAAATAAATTAAACAACATTAAACATTATTAATTGAATCAATCAATTATTTAGTTAAATTTTTACTCAAAAACAAACTTTTAATAGTTCCCAAATATTTTGTCTTTTTCTGTTAGTGATTCCAATGAAAAGTAAACGAAAATAATACCTAAGAACACATTAGTATCAGTTGCTTTTTTGTTAAGTCCGATAGAACTTTAAATAATAAAAAATAATACTAAAAATTAAATTTTGATGAAAAATAATTTCTTATTATTTTCAGTAAACTCTGGCAAATCATTATGAATAGACTCACGCTTGAACGACGCTATCAAATCATCCAAGTTCCCCTTGAAAATCACTCATCAATTCGAGCAACATTTAGACGACTTCGTGATTTTTATGGTGCACATAATCGCCCGCCTGAGCAAGCCAAACGTCGAACTATGGATAGATTTCGTAGCACATACTCCCTAGAGGATGTAATAACACCAACACGTCGAAGGAATGTGCGTCGCTCTTTCGCCGATTGGGCTCTAAAGCAGTTAGTAACTGACCCGTTGTTTTATTGCCTAACTGTGTTGAGCGATGAGGCTCATTTTTGGCTTAAAGAGTTTGTTAATCAGCAAAATTTCCGCATATGGAGTGAGACCAATCCACAAAATACCCTACAGACTCCATTGCATCCAGAAAAATGCACCGTTTGGTGTGATTTACACGCTGGTGGCATCATCGGATCTTATTTCTTCAAAAATGAGGCCGAAACTCATGTTACGGCCAATGGAGATCGTTATCGCACCATGATTAATGATGTTTTGCTTGAAAATATGAATGACATTGATCTGGACGAAATGTAGTTTCAACAACGCGCCATACGGCGACCACAACCATCGAGTTATTGAAGTCAAAATTTGGCGATAAGTTGATTTCGAGAAATGGACCTGTCAGTTGGCCTTTAAGGTGGTGCGATTTGACCCCTCTCGATTATTTCCTGTGGAGCCACGTGATGTCAGTGCTTTATGCTGATAAACTAGCAACAATTGACGCTTAAGAGGCCAACATTGTTCATGTTATTCGTGACATACGGCCAGCAGTACTTGACCCAAAGTTGAACGTCCAGAACGCGCTTCGTCATGAGCAGCCGCGGTGGCCATGTTATATTCTTTCGTATAAAAATTGCTTCATTACAATTTAATTTTTTGTGTTTTTTTACAATTTAAAGTTCTTCGTGCTTAAAAACACACCCTCAACGGACTTAAATTAAAACTAAAATACCCAAGGCTGTAGCGCCTATAGCAAACAAAATTTTCTTTAAATTTAAACTAATGTTCAATTAAAACGTTGATTAAACATCCATATAAAACCAATTAAAACCTTAATCAAGTGCAGTACTTGAAAATTTACCCAAAGTTGAACGTCCAGAACGCGCTTCGTCATGAGCAGCCGCGGTGGCCATGTTATATTCTTTCGTATAAAAATTGCTTCATTACAATTTAATTTTTTGTGTTTTTTTACAATTTAAAGTTCTTCGTGCTTAAAAACACACCCTCAACGGACTTAAATTAAAACTAAAATCCCCAAGGCTGTAGCGCCTATAGCAAACAAAATTTTCTTCAAATTTAAACTAATGTTCAATTAAAACGTTGATTAAACATCCATATAAAACCAATTAAAACCTTAATCAAGTGCAGTACTTGAAAATTGACCCAAAGTTGAACGTCCAGAACGCGCTTCGTCATGAGCAGCCGCGTGGCCATGTTATATTCTTTCGTATAAAAATTGCTTCATTACAATTTAATTTTTTGTGTTTTTTTACAATTTAAAGTTCTTCGTGCTTAAAAACACACCCTCAACGGACTTAAATTAAAACTAAAATCCCCAAGGCTGTAGCGCCTATAGCAAACAAAATTTTCTTCAAATTTAAACTAATGTTCAATTAAAACGTTGATTAAACATCCATATAAAACCAATTAAAACCTTAATCAAGTGCAGTACTTGAAAATTGACCCAAAGTTGAACGTCCAGAACACGCTTCGTCATGAGCAGCCGCGGTGGCCATGTTATATTTTTTCGTATAAAAATTGCTTCATTACAATTTAATTTTTTGTGTTTTTTTACAATTTAAAGTTCTTCGTGCTTAAAAACACACCCTCAACGGACTTAAATTAAAACTAAAATCCCCAAGGCTGTAGCGCCTATAGCATACAAAATTTTCTTCAAATTTAAACTATTGTGCAATTAAAACGTTGATTAAACATCCATATAAAACCAATTAAAACCTTAATTAAGTGCAACAACTTTTTTTTTTTAAACCCGCAAAAAATTATATTTTGAATTCATACAACTTTTGACATAAACCCCTTCGTTTTTTTTCACTTAATATTTAAATTCTCAATATTTTCCACTTGATCTGAAAATAATATTAATACAAGAAATTTAAAATATTTCAATGATTATTTTTTAATACTTTTTTTTCTATTTATTTAAAAATTTTAAGTGTTTGTGTATTTGTTTGTGTGTGTGTGTGTGTTTGAGTATTTGTTTAATTGTATGTTTGAACAATTTATTTTCCTTTACATTTAATTGGCAAAATAAATCATTTAAATGAGACATTAAAAAACGCATAAAAAAACTAAATTTTTTCAAAAATGATAATAAATTAGCAGCACATTGGCACATTTACTTTGTATTTTTATTAAAAACTTAAATAATAAATTTAAATTCAAAACAAAAAAGTCAAGAGGGGTAAATGTAGGAAGAATCAAATAAGGAATTGTTTTTAAAGAAAATTAGCTTAAATTATAAATAGAAAATATTAAAAGCGTACAAGATGCAATAAAATGTTTTAAATTTTAAATTTTTTAATACTTTAGTCTGCTACCCCACAAGAAATACAATCATGGATTTGTTAATTGTTTTCAAAAAAAAAAAAGAAATACCGCATTATAATTATTTGAGCGTTTTTTTTATTTTTTTTTTTTTTAATGTTAAAACTACTACATTAATATATTTTGGTTCGTAATAAGTTTTTTTGTATTCACAATGAAGACATGAGTCTGCAAGCGACAGGCGACAGAAGATAATTAGATTGAGACTTAAAATTTCTTGAAATAATAAATTTATTCTTGAAATAATAAAGTAATTGTTTATTGATTATATGAAAGGTTTTCTTCAAGTACCAAACATTTTCAATAATTAAATTATTTATTTAAAAAAAAAATATTATTCACAATCAAGTACAGAAAGCCTCAAGATATGTGCCATCTTTAACCCGTACGTCAACCTTTATTTGCGATATTTTTTTTAATCACAGCCACTTGTGATTTTTCGATCACAATTAGACTTAATCAACCATTGATTTGTAATAAGATAACAAGTTCAGGATCGCCCGGATACTTACAAAGCTTTTACTTAATTATTTTCGAAGATGCTTTTTTTACAAAAAAAATTAGTTTTTTACTACTAAAAATTCACGAAAATGTACTAGACTTATGCTTTAAACAGCTGTGAGTGACTTTTTTGTGTGCAACTTGGTAGAGTTGAGACCAGAGAAGTGTCGATTGTAAACGAATTACATGACAGTTACATCCCGCCTTTATAAAAATATTGCCAATTGCAAATGTTCCTATACAAAAGTGCTACCACTTAAAAAATGTTTCTATACAAAACTGCTGCAATTAAAAATGTTTCCAAAAAAAAAATATTAATACTCTCAAACATATCTAAGGAAAAGTGTTGCCACTAGCGAAATTTACTAGAGAAAAGATTTGCCGCTTGCAAATAAATGTTTATAAAGAAAAAGCGAAAAATTATTTTAATTCATTTAAAATCAAACAGTTGAACTAATAATTTTATAAAAAGAAAAATTTTGTCATTAAAATTTTTATATTTAATATATTTCTGTAATTTGAATATTTTTCTATAAACTAATTGTGATCGCTCGCAAATATTTCAACTAAAAAGTGTTGCCATTTTCAAATGTTTGTATAAACAAATAATTTGCAAATATTTTAACCGAAAAGTTTTACCACTTGAAAATAGTTTTATTTAAATTATTTACCACTTGCAAATGTTTCATGATGTTGCCACTTAAAAATGTTTCTATATTAAAATTCAGAAACATGAAAATGTTTTTATAAAAACTGCTTTTGCAAACGATTAAACTGAAATATGTTTCCACTTTAAAATGTTCCCATATGTATTAAAATAAAGATATTTGTAAACGTTACTATAAAATGCTGTTACGCTTTACAAAAAATGCAAAATATTTTTATAAACTTTTGTATAGGAAATGCTGCCTCTTAAAGATATTTCTTTGAAAAAGTGTTGCCATTTAAAAATGTTTCTATCACTTTATATATTCCTCGAAAAAATGTCGCTAATAGAATAATGTTCTATTTTCATAACAATAACAATTCTTGTGACTTCGTATCTAACGAGTGCCAGCGACAGTTTATTCTCTTTTATATTACTCATATTCTGATATGTACAATCAATTTTAAAACCGTTAAACTGTTGCGATATTAGGAGATGTATTTGCAAACAATATTTATTTCCGCCGCCCGTCGCTCTACTTATGTTTTTCCACATTAAAAATTTTTAGTTATTAATTTTAACTTTCATTTCTGAACTTTAAGATACTTCTTTCTTTTGGTTTTACTTATTGCATTGTTTTTTTCAACTTTAATAAACTGCATGCATTGCTTTCATATACACTTTAAAAATACAAAAGGACTACCAAACTAAAATTAAAATAACAACAACTATATTTATGATTTAATTACATCCATCATCATTCATGCATTTAGATTGTAAAGTATTGTTGATAACTTTTCAAAATGTGTGTTTTTATATTATGTACATTAAAAACAAATTAAAATTGAAAACCAAAAAAAGAATATAAAATTCCATTGTCAATAATTTAACAATTGCTATGAATGGTTGATTTTGTGAATTGATATTTTATTTATTTTTTTTTTTTATGTAAAATGATTTTGTTGTATTTTGTTTTTGATTTTTACTTAAAACTTTAAAAAAAAAGTGTAAAAGTGTTATAATTGATAATGACGTTGTGTTTCAAAAACTTACTTGAATGGTTTTTAAGTAAAATATTGCTTTTTTCAGGATGTCATTCAAATGATCTTTATAAACAAATTACTACTAGAAACAAACTATTTTTGCAATAAAAGAAATGGTTGTTGAATAAATAAATGTTGATTTTATTACAATATATAATTATACTTAACAAAAAAAAAACTTGAATTCAAAAGCAGATTGTAACATATTTTCATTTCAAAACAAATTGTACAATATGCCTGGCCACGCATTTTATTCATTATATATTTTTTTTTTATTACTAAATATTTTATTTTGTTAATAATAGTATTTGGTTTAAATGAGCTAATAAAATTGATTACTAAGTTTCTGTCAAGGTTCCCGTTTTACAGTTATCCAAAGCTTTTACTCAATTCCTGCAAACCCAAGACAGTTAAGTATACAGAAAGACAAAAAGAGAGAGAGAGAGAGAGGACCAAGTATAACAATTACAAAATACTAAAGTGCAATTAATAGATTTAACAAGATGGTGGTGGATTTTTGTAAAGTAACTTCATAATACCTAAAGTTATTCTAATAGAGACAATAAAGTTAATAAAGTAATACAATAAAATAAATAAAATTCTCGTCTAGTTTAAAAAAATTTTTGAAACATTTTTTTTAATATTGAGGTAGGCTCAAGGTTTAGTATTTAGATCGATAGACAAAAAAATAAATAAAGCAGATCTCGGGAATAAGAGTAAAGAGAAAATTTTTAATTTTATTAATTTATGCATATTTGTTGTTATTCTTTTTGTTTCCGTTTCTCTACAGTGAAAAATAAACTTTGACGAAAATTGTTGAATATTTCATAGGTTACAAATTTATTGCCAAATATGTCAGTTTATAGTAATTAAAGAAAAAGGAGATAAAAATACAAAACTACACTTCGATTTAAAATGTTTTCAAATATTATAATCTATAACCAGAAAGATCGAACCAATCTATAAATATTTTCTAACCTTGCTAACTTTTAAGTAATTAAAAAATGTCTTTAATTAAAAAATCCTTACTAGGCGAGAATTTTAATCTTAATTTAATAAATGTAACATTTTTATAACTAAACTTATTGCTTTTATTATAACCTCTAAAAGATTACATCAATTTGTTATCTCTGTAAAAATTATTTATTAAAATGTTAATTTAAATAATTAAAACCTATTCTGTTGATAATATATTCTTTACTTGAAAATAATTTTAGTGTTTTATTGTTGCAAATTAAAATACTTAAATAATATTTTACAAATTATTTTTTAAACTAAAACTAAAATTTAAGTGAAATAAGTTTAAAGGAAAATATTGTTTTTTGTTGTGGTTTGTGTTTACATAAACTAATTAAAAAAAGTTCATAATTAAAAATAAATAACATTAACTAATATATCAATATCTACAACACAGTCACATGGTAATTTGAAGAATTCAGAGAAGATTATTATATAAATGTTTTTTTTCATTTTTTTAATATAAACTCATGGTATTTTTTTATAATAGACACACATTTAAACAATTAATAAAGATAAGAGAAAAAAATAAATAAAATTAACTAAAGAAAAAACTATACAAAAGAATAAAAGTTATAAAATAAAACAACAAAATTATTGTCCTGTTGATTTTACTGAATTGCTGTAATTTGAATTTTAAGCTTTTTTCCATTTCGAATCCCATAGTGAAATTTTAATTTGAATCGAACGTCAGAAAAATAACTTTCCTTTAGTAAGTTTTTATCAAGAACATTTAACCCAGTTTTATCATTCCTTTACTCTTAATCCCAATTTTGGATAGAGCAGTAGAAAGAAAACAATTTAATTAAAAAACGTCTTTATATGCTTGTTAAACAATATATCAACTCTTGATATTTTTTGTTTTTTTTTTTATATGAAAAAAAATATAATGGAATAAAATTGTAATTAATATAATTAATATTTTAATTCATTGAATTAAGTTTTCATTTAATAAAGCAAAACTTTTAATTACCTTCATTAAACATTTTCATTAAATCAATTAAAAAAATTTCTTTCCTTAAATAAATCAATGAAATATATCTAGAAAACTGTGGCTTTTTTTGATTTAACAATTAAATACTTTTAGTTGTTTTCAATCACACAATACATTTATATGACTTCAGAAATGTGACTATTTTAACTGATTTACAAAATAATGTTAGATATTTAATGAAAAAATCTCAATTTTTATTTGCTATTAATTACATAAACTGTAAATTTATATTAAAATGAGTTTTTCAAAATTAAATATTCGCTAGAAGTAGTACGATGTATGAATTCTTTATAATTCTATTGTTTGTTTTCACTGCAAGATTTAGCAATAGCTTACAGAATTGACGATATTTTTTACAAATTTAACTTTATTTAATTTAGTTTTTTATCCAACTAGGAATATGCAATTAGTTGTTTGAAAATATATAAAATATTACTTTAAATTAAGTTTTTTTAATCAATACCATAAAAAAATCTTTATTGACGTTAAAAAACAAATATCTTATATGAAAGAGAGTTTTAAAAAGGAGCTTTAAAGTAATATACTGCGAGAAAAAAAAGCTTTGTTAAAAATAAGAGTTTTGAAAAGCTGGTTTTAAAATGCATAACAAAACAGTCTGAACTCGTACAAATTTGTCCAAAAGCGTTCCAGATAACAATTTTTGTACAATTTTGAGAGAAAATGCGGGAGTAAAATTTTTTACAAAGTTGTACCGACTTTTTCTTTGGGCAAGTTCGGACTAGAATGAAATTATGAGCTGTTTTTTGTTTACTTTAAAAATCAAATAATTTTTAAATAAATACATAAAGTTTTTACTTCAAATTACTTAAAAGGCAAAATGAAAAATTAAATAATTTTGTATTTGTAAGTACTTGTACATATATTTGTGGATTTTAATCACTTTCTTTATAGATCATTGAAGAAGTCATGTTCACATCAAGTGAGTCTGACATTTTAGACATGATTGCTGAGGAGTCTGATGGGGAGAATTTTTTGTTGAAGTTGTTGCTGCTTTCGAAGTAGAAAAAAGAAACAGCATTAATAAATATTTAGAAAATGTAGTGTCTAAATACACAGAAGATGAATTTAGGAAACATTTTAGAGCTTCAAAACAGTTCTATTTGAATTTATGTAAAATATTAGAAGTGAAATAAATTTTTAAATAATAACTGGGTTATACCTTTTATATTCAATCACTTTTTACAGCTGTTGGCAATGATGCAAGTTCTTTGTTTTAAAATATTTTTCAGTTTAAGCGTTTAAAATCACTAAAATAAAATTTATTGAAGTAAGTCAGCACCATCAGTATTTTAAGATGTTTAGTTGTGATTTTTTGCCTTCCAGAAATTTCGGACATCTTTGTCACATTCGGTGAGTAATTATCTTTTTACTCTCAAAAGTCCGTACTAATTTGTTATGCATATGGAAAAAAGTTTCCACTGCATTCTATTAATTATTAAAAAATATTTTAAAATCTGTAAATTTTAAAAAATAAAAGATCAGACATAATAAGCAACATGTATCTTGACTTCCGTGACAGATATCTCGTACTAACTTTCTAGGGAAGTTGTATAACAATTGTGTAGGCTGTGCATCAAATAGTTCTAATAATAAACTCTACTTCTCCCATTATATAAATCAGAGTTAAAAATGAATTAAAACAACAGTAAAGAGAAATATAAACAAAATAAAGTAACGGTAAATTTTTGGACTTGAAGTTTATGGTTTTTAAATTTTCATTTGGTCAGGGACATTATTCATCATAAACATCATTACCTAAACTTGGGTAATTAACTAAATGTCAGGTTTCTTTTTTGTTAAAATATCGTTATTAGCGTTATTATAAACTACACAGTATAAAACAAGCAACCTAACTACTGTTAATAACTGAACTTCATGTTTTTCAAAAATGGAAATGTTAAAAAAAGTACCATTTTGGTACTTTTCACAAAAGCAAGTCAAAAGTACTTTTTGAAAAAGTACTAATATAAGCCCTTTTTTAAATATATATTAAAAGATTATTAAGGAAAAGTTCTTTTTGTAAAAGGAAGTAATATTCTTCTGAAGCTTGCAAAAAAAAACCTCTTAAAAACAAATAACTAATTGCATAATCCTTTAGCACTATATTTTATACTATTTTTATTAATTATTAATAAAGATATAAGTGGAAATGAGGAAAGATATTCCATTCAAAATTCAACAGCATGAAATCGTTAACAATTTAAAATTAAACAAAATAGAGAATGTTAAAAAAAATATTAAAAAATTAATAATACGAAATAAATAAAACGTAAATTTAGTATAATAAGAATGAATTTAAAAATGTCTAGTACAAGAAAAAAAATTTTATTACGACTGTACTTTATTATATAAATTTTTGTTGTTGTTGTAAAACGCAATAAACACCAAACGTCAATTATATATGTATAACTTTTTTTGTTCAAAACATTTACAAGGAATTTTCAATGTTTTGTAAAGAGAATATTAAACTTCAGGTTACTTAAGAATAAAAAAATAACCGTAAAGATACTAAACAACCAATAGGATTGTAAATGCCAATCATTAATTAATTTCCTATTATTTTCATTTTTTTTTTACCCAAACAAATACAAAAACACAAAGCGTGCAACATGAGTTAAAAGTAATAGGAAAAGAAACAATTTAACGATTAATTAGAAATAGAAAAGGAAATTTTCAGTTTTAATTAATATTTAGACACTAAATGCAATTTTAATAAATGTCAATTTAATTCAAAAAGATGTTTATTTTTAACGCAAATTGAATGATAATGAAATAAAACACAAAGATTAAAAAAGAGAAACTAAAAGAAACAAAAAAAAAAGTCATTAAGGAAGGAAGGAGATGCTACAAAAAATAATAAATTCCGGTTCCGTTATTTCCTCAATTATATATACAAATGTGTGACGTGTTAATTTGTTGTTAATGTTGAGAAGAAGACTCATTTTTTTAACGTATTAAATGTCTGTCTCCTTGCTTCCTTTTGATGGAAAGAAAATAAACATAATTTTAAAATAAAAATTTTTTAAACTGAGAGTAAAGGTAATTAATACAACCCAATGTTTGCATTTAAAATACAAAAACAAAATAGAAAGAGAAAGAATGAAATAATGAAAGTATAATATCCGTTGCCGTTATCTTTTAATATGAATATTAATTCGTGTCATTGTTTTTATTTGTTTGTGTTGAGAGAGGAAGGAGAGGTTTTATTATTGTTGTAAGTTTTATTGTAATTTTTATTTTCCTGTTATTATGTATTTTAATTGAAACCAAAACAAGGAATTAGAATAATTATTAAATTTTGTCGAGTATTAGAAAAAAAAATATTTAACTAAGAAAGAAAATTAAAACAAAATAATTATTTTAAATAAGCCGTTATATTCTCATTTAAATGTTTTTTATAATGATATTGGTTTCAAGAATTGAAAGAATTATTTGCAGTAAATAAAAAAGGGTTAACCTAAAAGTAAATATTATAACGGCATAAGTTTTTATTATTTCATGTAGACTAAACACGAAAAGTTTGAGTTTGGTGATTAGTCTGTATTCATGCAAATTTGTTATTTCCTCTGGTATGGTAAGTAGGAGCATTTAATTTTTATATTATAATAAATAAAAATGTTCCGATTAGTAAATAATTTGTAGGTTACGATTAAAACAAAAACCAAAATAAAATTTCATTTTGTATGATATGTTTTCTTGAATGAATAACAATTTATATAAAAATGTAGGGAAAAATTACAAAAATTTTATGATTTACTTTTTTTAATAAAAATGTTGTGACTCGCAAACTAAAAAAGAAATTTTACAAAGAAACTTAAAATTATTTATTTTGCAAAAATTAAGTAAAACCTTTTTTTGTTTTATTAGTTTAACTTGTTTTAAGAAATTTCATTTTGATTTGGTGTTTATTCTATTTAATTTTCTAAAGTTAAATTAAAAGAAAAATCATAAAAAATTAAAGAAATTAAAAAAAAAAATATTCTTTTAAAAACTCAAGTGTTTCTTAAAATGAAAATACTGTTTTATATAAGTATATTTTATTGAAACGTTGTTGTAGTATTTTTTGTATGAATTTTTATGTTTTTTATTTTAATTTCTTTGTTGATTGTATTATTTTTTGTTTTGTTTTTATTTTTTATAAAAATTCAGATTCTCACCTTCGACCCTTTTCATTTTTTAATGTGCCCCCATATTTGGCTCTTGTTCCAATCAAGTCTATAATCTCAGGAATACAACTTGCAAATATCGCCTGTTTTCAATTATATGGATGGATCAATAAATTTTTGTAAAATTTTTAAACAAATTGTTAATTTAATTTTTTTTAAGGGCGAAGAAATTTTGTAGAAATTTTGTTTTTAATACGTATTCAATATAAATTGTTAACTAATAGCATACATTTTAAATCTTATTTAAATCGAATGTCTATAGAAAAGCTGCTGTTTCCAAAAAGCTAGAAGAGAAATATTAAAACCTGTCATCTAATGCCAATTTGTTACGATTTTTTCTTCTATGGATTATTTTTTTTACAGTTTTCACTCGTCTTCGTTTATTTTTTGATAAGGACTTGCATTTGTTTAAACAGAGATCATTAAATATAAGGAAAATCATACAAAACTTAAATAATGTAATTAAAAAATAAATAATAAATAAAGAATTATTTTAAAGGAAAAATGTGTTATAATAAAAATCTCTTTTATCTTAGAAATCTGCAAGTAGAAATCAATTGAAAATTTTTTTAGGAAACTTTTACTTTTAATATTAAAAAAAAAATGTAAAAAAATTTTTTAAAGAATTTACATTTACAAATTTATGTTTTACATAAGATAAACTGTAACCCACTGTCACCGAGCTAAAATTTTTTAATTTTATTTGATTAAAATTTTCTTCAAATGCTTAGTGACTCCTTAAGATTTTACACCAAAAACACTTCAATTAATGGAGATTTGTCGAATATTCTTAACAAAAACAAAATGAAATACAACATTGTAAAATTTTCAGCTCTTTTGTGTTCGTTTTGACTGCCATGTTGACTTAAAATAAAAGTTATTATAACAACGTCTAGACTATTTTCATAGGTTAGCATCCGGCTTCACATCACTTAATCTCACAAATTCTAGTCTGCAACCGAAAATGTCGCCTTGCTTATCGTATTACTTTTTGCTTACCATTACCAGTCGCACAAAATGTGCGGAATTTTTTCTCATTCCCCTTTATCCTCTCTCATGGAAGTACTTTATTTTGTTAATCATTCGCTAGTTCTTGCTGTAGTGGCAACAATGACCAAGTCTAAACCTACGACTTGTTCAGTCTTTGTCTTTCCCCATATGAACCAGATGGCCTGTAAAACCTTACAGTACTCCCTACTCCCCCAGGACCGCTATGTTCAATAGCTTTATTACACTGTGGTCTTAACGATTCTCGATTGTAAAAAAACTATTTAATTTCAGTGCTCAAAGATGATTTGCTTCAACCATAAATACAACAGTGTGTCAGAAAACAGTGTTGCTTGCTTAAGGTTATTCTGTTTAAAAAAAAAACGCAAAAATCAATCAACTGTTAAACTGATTATTTCCAACCTTTTTTACAAACTTTTTAATTTAGTAACTGTATATACAATTAACTTTTCACGCACAATTTGGGTTCAAACACTGCAATACTGAACCATACGAGGGCGGTTCAATAAGTCTCTTAACTGAATGAAAATGACAAATTTAACAAGACTGACCGATAAAAGACAGGTAAAACTATAAGCAAAATCCTAAACTTAACTAAATGGGTCAACTCTTGATAAAAGAGTTGCGATCGAAAATTGAGTATTTAATATAATAGGATAGGTCAGGCAGGTAGCTGTGTAACCTCAGCCCAATTGGGTCCATTGATTTATCCCTTTGTGCTATTAATTTAATAACTTCAAAAGAAAACTGAGTGACGGGAATGGAGCCGATGATATGGTTTGGTACAAACTTTTCTTAATTCTGTACCACCTAATCAGGAAACTTTCTGCTAGAAATGAGATTTCCTATTGTCCAACAAATTTCTAAAAAGGCCAAGCTGATTTTTAATCATTCTCTACTCTGCTAGATATATTTACTTTTTTATTTATTTTTTTTATGAAAGTTTCGAGAATCGGAAGAAACGATTAATACTTGCAGACAACTAAGAACAATTAAATTTAAATTTTAAACTAAAAAAAAATATTAATAAAATATATTGTTTTACAAAAGGCTTTTAGAAACACCAAAGGCTGCGATTTCTTGGGAACATGTGTTTTTATAAAAATTTATTGTAGTTTTTTTTTGCAAAACTCATTCTATTTATAAAGTTAAATTTAAAAGTATAAATATTTTTAAATTATACAAAATGTGTAAACATGGTTGGTAAGTATATTTTCTTTTAATAAAAAAAAAACATTGCAATAAATAATTAATATAATTTAAGTTTAACAACTTAAATGTATTCAGAAGGAAATTTACAATAAAAAATAGAAAAAGAAAGAAACCAACTAAAAAGTAAATTTTTTCCATTAAACAAGTAAAATATGTACGTATTTAATACAGGGAACTACTTATAAGTAATATAACGTTTCTAACCTAAAAAAAATATATATTTATTTTAAAATATTTTTTAGTTTTTTTATTTTCCATATTCAAATATTTTATTTTATATTTGGAAAATTATGCGTGGCTGCGGCATACAGTCTGTGTGTGTGCAAGCAAACAAAACTTAACGTGGCAATAATTTTGAAACGACATGACTTTTATTTTTAAAATTATTTTTACTCAAAAATGGTGATTTTTTTTTTAACAAAATATTGGCAAAAAAAAATTATTTTATAAAATTTTAATAGAAAATTATTAACTAAAAGCAGAACATTATAATAAAAAGAATGAATGAGAAATAATTAATAAGCTATTTAATAGTTAAAATAATTAATATTTTCGTTATATCAACAAAAATGTTAATAAACAAAAATTTCAAAACAAATAAACTAACAAACGAACGATCAAATAACGAGAACGATTCATTTTGTTAAAATTGATAATTTTGAATAAAAAAAAAAAACACTCGTCTACAGCAGTAAAGAATAATAATAAAACAATATAAATGTAATTAAGAATACTTAAAAAACGTTTTATTTAACTGAAACGCTGTTTTAAAAAGTGTTAAATTTTTGTGAGGGAAATAATTAAAAAACTGTTTTTCAAACAAGGCACTAACTCATTACTTCATTTGGATAAAAAAAAAGAAAAAAGTAAAATAAATAAAAAGCAAAATTAAGGGAACTGAAAACAACAAACAAAATAATATAAATAATAATTTAAAATAATTTAAAATTAAAACAAATCATAGCTACTGCTTTAACCCAAACATTCGTTTTTCATATTTGTAATGGAAACAAGAAAATGTATTTTTTTTTCTAAAATAATTTTTAAGCAAATTCTAGGATGTTTGAATAAAAAATTATTTAAAACGGGCTGGTAATTTAAAATTTTTATTCATTAAACAATAAAAGCTTTTAACCCAAAAAGCTGTTATATTTACAAAAAAGTAAAACACAAAGTAATTATTAATGTTTTTTGGTGAAAGCTCTATTGAGTTTTTCTTAAGGTTTGAATAAATTTGTTTCAAAATATTTTACCAAAAAAATATTAATTAACACGAAAAAACCCAATCGACATGAGCATCGATTTCTATGGTAACATGTTTGCTTTTTTCTTGGTTGCTAAAGCTTTCGAAAATTAACTTCTGTAAATTACTTAGACATTTTTTTTTATTTCTTATTACTTTGCTTAATTTAAAATTTTAAAATAATTAAAAAAATAAATTATTTTTCTTTTAAGGTCAAATGCATTTCCGTATTTTTTTTTTTTTTTTTAATTTAAGATTTTGTTGATTTTGTATGCTGTTTTCTTAGAGGCGAAGAAAAGCTAGTGATGAAATTATTTATAAAATGTATTCTAAAAGTTGTCATTAATATTTAAGATTTTTTGTTAAATACTTAACAATAATAGCTTAAGCAAAAGGAATTATCAAAGCATGTCTTTTAAATTTAAGCTTTTTCAAGGTATATCCCAACAGGTGAAGCCAAAATCGCAAATAGAATTCGTTTTTTTTCTAAAACGGAGCTTTGCAAAAGCTACACTAAAGCTTCATAGCTAAATCAAAATTGTTCAATATCGCTTGAACTTTGCCGACTACAGACGACACTGAAATATAAAAGACCCTAGCTGCAAACGCCCAAGAAGAGCTTTTGCACTCACCATTTAAAGAGCTTTGAAGAGAAAAGCAATAAAAAGAATGAATACTTCCGCTGATCCAAATGGAATTGAAAATTAGCCTCTAGAACAATTGTCATACAGTAAAATTAAAAAGTGTACCTGAGCAAAAACCGGCGAATACAGAGAGCATTTCAATATTTAAAGGATCTTGTTTTTATTTGATAAAGAGGCTGCAGAAATGGAGAATAGAGGCTAATGACCAAAAGTAAACCAATATAACCTTCATATTGCGCAACAAGTCATAACCTGCTATTCGAGTAAATCACCAGGTATCGAAAGTCAGTAAAAAGTAAAAATCTAGATTTTTAAACACCCTATAGAGGCGAAGCACATTATACGATACTCTGGTCATAGTTTAGTTTGCAAACCCTACCTCTACTTTATAATGTGGTGTTACAACCGAGATGGTACCCTGGAATTCAAATATTCACACACAAAGATGTAAACTTGCTATTGGGTCAGAGCAGCTTAAAAAACATATATTTAAGTCAGTAATCGCAGTGCAAATATATTTTTACGAACAAAAGATCTGGAAACCCCTACATATTTAAGCGCTGTTGTTGTTCGTATGTACGTGCTCAAAAATAGTGGTGAATAAGTTACTTTCACCAAAGTAATCTATACATATTGTTACGAAAGTAATATGTGGCAACCCCTGTTGTTAACAGTATGTGAGTGATGAATACATTTACTTCCACTAATGGTGTGTGTATAGAATTATACCACAATTAGCTAACAAAAGCTGAGCAACCTCAATGGTTGCGTTGGTAGAGGTGCGTGCTGTAAAACAGAAGATCGTGAGTTCTATCCCGCCTTCGGACATGAGTACAACGGAAAATAATAATTGTTATAAAGCAATTAAAAATTAGGAAGAATTAGTGGCGACGTCCAATTTAATATAAGAGTAACAGATAATTGTCAAGAAGCCCTTTATAATAAAAAGTAAGAACGGTAGCGGTTGCGCAGTGAAGTGTAACAGCATAACAACGGTGTATGGCAGACGTGTGTTGTGGCTATTGGATTAAAAGAAGATGACTGGCTTGGATAAAAGAAGTAGTGGGGATATCTGTGGATGGTTAAGGTTACTAAACAAGGCATCGAGTAGTTCGTGTCTCGCCGGAGTAACACAGTAGTGTAGCGTGGATGGCTGCGTTTGTAATAATAACGCATGTTTAGTAAATACGAGACTATGGGTTTAACAAGACCAGTAGGATCAAGAAGTAAGCCAGAGAAAGCAATAAAGTAAAGAATGCAGAATTTATAATCAGCCACAGTGGTATTTGCAATCAAAAGAATCCGTACGTTTGTTACCAAAAGAAACGTAATAATATAATAAAACTGTAACGGGGTCATTTCTGTGCATGGAATACTTTGATGTTGTTGTAGTTAGTAATCGATATGGAATACAAAACACCTATTTTTGGAATTTTTGTCTGTCTATCCGTCTATCTGTCCGTTTATGTTCGCATCACATAAAAACTACTGGATGGATTTGAGCAACATTTTGTGAGGAGGTCCCTTAGAACCTTGATTCCAATATAGACTACTTTTTTCGTAAGAATAGGTCATTTCCTGCACAAAATAGAGATAGAACTTTACTGGTATAATGGTACTACAACACTTGTCAGCACTTTTTATTTTTGTAGATGGAATATTTTTAACAATGTCTACAGAACTCTGGTATAAATGGTCAAATTTTAAGAAAATTAGAAATAACACCCAGACGTAGTCGTAGGGGCTGCTAATATGTTTAAAAAATAATACGACAATTGGCTGACACAAGCCGAGCAACATGCAGACGGCACTGGTAAAGGTGTGTGCTTGCTGTAAAACAAAAGATCATTAGATTCATGAGTTCAAACCCACCGTCGAACATGCGCGCAAATGGTAAAAATAATAATTGTAGTATAAAGGCAATTAAATTGGAAACAGCAGCAGTACACACTTATCGGAAAGATAATACAATTATTATTGTGTAGTGGTGAAGATTTTTATTAAATACGAAAGTATCAGATGATTGTCAAAGCGCCCTTTGCAATAGAAGAAAAAAGTTCAAGCTCTTAGCGCAGGGAGGAGGTAACAGCATAACATCGTTGTTTGCCAGATGTATTGTGGCTATTGTATGATAAAAGGAAAAGGGTGATGAGGATGGCTGGCTTCGATGTACTGAGTAAAAGTGGTCTGTGGGCGGCATGGTGGCATCGTTGTAGAGGGCTGCGTTTAGAATAGCACATATGTATTTAATAAGCGATAGATCGACTATAGGATTCAAGTATAGCCAGACCCAGAGAATAAGGAATAGAGAGTCTACAATGTGTCACAGTGGTATTTGCAATCAAAAGAACACGTACATTTATCAAAAAGACTTTTAAAGTTAGTGATCTGCTTCCCTACATTCCATCATACTAATCCATCATACTAATCCATCTTACTTATCCATCATATTAATCCATCATACTAATTGCTATCTTTATGGCCTGCATAAATCATCCCTAACTTAAAACCTTGTTTTAGGGATATTTCGAAATTACTCGATCCAAAAGCAGCCTGTGTTAAAAAATGATAAAAATGAGAATGACAAGAGAAATTAGTAAAAAAAATAGCATGAATTTTGAATCAATTATTCATAAGTAATTCTTAATTACTTTGCACTATGTTCATTATCTTCTGCAAATATCATTAATTAACTGTTTATCGCAAGATAACAAAAAAAAAGATATTCTTTTAAAATTAGCTTTTTAATATGTGTTGCTTTCATTCCTCAAAAAAAAAAATAAATAAATAAATAATTGTTATTTTTGAAATCATCATTCGAGTTATATTATGGTTATAACTCGGCTTAAGTTTACGTAAATTTATAAAGAAAAAAAAATTATCTATCTACTTTAAAGTTAAATATGTACCAACAATTTAGTTTCAGTGAATCTATATGCTCCACATGTATGTAAGTATGTTGCTGTTTCGATCAAAATCAACAAAATCTAAATTTTAAAAGCACTTTAATCTTTAAAAACTAAACTAAAATTTCCTGATATGACACATGATATATGAAAGAAATGAGTGAAGACAAAAAAATTTATGATTAAAACAAAGTCTACTTATTTGGTAATAAGAACAAACGAAAAAAAAAAAATAACATGCAAAATTTTGTAGAAAAATGTAGAAATTGTTTTGAAAATGTTTTGAAAAAGCTTTCAAAATTAATTTATTAATAATTTGAACAAAAACAGAAAAAAAACTAAAAACTGTTTTACGTTAAAAAATATACAAAAACCGAACATATTTTAGTAAATTAATATTAATTAGAAAGAAGGACAAGTCTTTGTCACAAAGTAATTAAGTGATTTACAGAAGATTGTATAACCACCAACAAAAAAAAAAAAAAAAAAATAACTTAAATTTGCCCTTATAACTGAGCCAGATTGGACATGAAAGGTCCTAGTACAATTAATATTTTTTTTTTATATATTAAAAACAATATTCAACTTAACACAAACACACATGCCGCCAAGAAATCAATGCCTTCTTACAAAAATTTTTATCAAATATTAAATTAAAAAAAATTTAAGACCAATTCTTAAATTTTTCAAAGTTTTTTGTTTAATTTCTTATTTAAAAAAAGCCCTTGGTGAATTTTATTAATAATACAAGAAAAAAAAAAACAATTTTGAATATTTTTTAATAAAAACTATAATCAAAAACAAATGTTTGAATCTGCAATTTGAAATAAATAAAAATTACAAAAAATATATAGAATAAAAAAAAATTAAGAAAAAAGGTAAAAAAATTGTATATTTTGTGTGTATTTTTTATAATAAATTGGTGAGATTTTTATTATTTGAGAAAAATAGGCGGTACAGCTGCATGTTGGTTTTTATTTTTACTTGATTTGGTGGTGGATTTGTTTAGTTATTTGTTTTTGATATTTGTAGGTGTGTACCTTTTTCTAGGATCCTTGCTATAAGTTCCACCATATTTGCTTCTTTGGGCAGCCAGTTCTGTGATTTCTGGTATCCAACTAGCGAACACAGCCTATGTATTATATTGATACATATACAGTTGTAATAGTAATTCATGTAGTAGTAGTAGTAGTAGTAGTAGAAGTATTATCAACAAAAAAATCTTATCTCAAATAATATTAAAAAAACACAAAAAACCAATAAAATAAATAAAATTATATGTTTATCTATGTATGTACAAAAACAATATCCTTTTTTTTCACACAGTTTTTTATATATCAAAAGCGAGAGAGAAAGAGACAGAATTATGTTTATTTATTTATTCATAAAAAATAGCGTTATATTAAAAAAGATCCTTAAACCTGTTCGTAGTACATTTTTATAAAAAAAATTATCACAAGAAAAGCTTTTATTTACATACACTGCCTTCTTCTTATTTTAGTTTTTCACCAAGAAAAACAAAACACAAACAAACGACGAGTTTTTTATATTTATTTTGTAATTTACACTCATTCACTTACTCACTAATACGCACTCATTCACTCACTTTAAAAAAAAAATTTTTTTTACTTTTTACCAATATTTACCAAATATTACAAAAAATTACAGAATTTTTACAAATTTTTATTTTACATTTTTGTCTTAAGTTCATTTTCTACTTAAAGGCCCTAGATGTAAAAAAACATACAACTTTTAAAAATCTAAACTTCTACTATATTTTAAAGATTAATATTAAATATTTTAAAACTACAAGAAAACAGAAGATGACCAAAAAATGAGAGTGAGAGAGAGAGAGAAATAATGAGATTTAATATTGCTCAGATTAGAATTTTGTTTATTGCAAAAGCTAGAAAACAGAGAAAAGTCCATTTGCTAAATCGAAAAAGCCCAAGGCGAATCAGTTACCAGGTATTTGCAATGGCGAATTCATCTATTTTCCCCTTTTCCCAAAATCATAGAAAAATGTTCCATAAACTTTTTTACGCCACGTTTACATTAGACAATGCTGTCATGACAATAAAATAATACGCATTAGTTGTCAAAAATGCTGACAATTGCTTCTGTAGTGTAGGCGTCCAGACAATAATTACGACAATACATTATGTGCACGTTCTCGGAAAATTTAAAATAGCCTAAGCGTTTCTTCCTGCTATTTTTCCATTTCTATTGTTATATGCAAAGTAAATTTTAGTAATTAAATTAAAAATTTAATTAAAATTTTATTTAGTTAAAGCAATTATAAAAACAAAATTGCCGGCAGACGTCAATTCACTGTCTTATTTACCGTCTTCAAAATATTCAATACAGTAATTCAGACAATTGAAATGTTATTGTCATGAGAGCATTGTCTAATGTAAACAGGGGGTAATATCTGGAGTTTGACATTTAGAGCCACAGCGAAAAGGTATGAATTCGGCGTTATTGGCACCTGAAATAGATTCGTCTTGGAAAATAGAATGCCACTTGCGAACGACTTGCAGGCTCCTAATCAAACCAGCTTATTTTAGTTGCCAATTTGTTTATAAGGCTTAAAAATATTTGTTATTTAGTTTTGTGTTTATTTTAAAAAGATGGTAAATAACGACCCGTTGTCTTATAGTTACGGCGACTGAAAAATGGCTTCAAAGTATCCTTAAAAATTTACCCTAATATACTGTAATCGATCCAACAGGGAATCCATGACCCAGAGGTCATATATAAAATATTATTTATGGCATTTGTTTGAAAAGGGCTCGAAAAGGAAAATATACTTATGTTTTGCCTTAGCTTCACCTTCTTGCTCAATCATTTTTAACGTCCAAATATCAGCTGGGTGATTTTTCAAAACTCTAAAATGAATTTTGTCCGACGTTAGTAGTTTAGTTTTCAATTTATCTATCTACCTTAAAGTAAAAAAAAAAAATATTACAAAAAAGTGTACGCCACAAACTAAAATAACGCAGTGGCAACGCTGAGCCATTTATTTTGAAAGAGCGTTAGCAAGAGAAGTCACATAACGTTGCTGCTGTAGTTGTTGTATGCGGCAGTAGGCTCAACTCTCGATGCTGCAGGTTATGATTTTCTATCAGACCACGACTGACTGTCCTACACAATCGTACGCTTCATTCAGAAGAAAATCTGTTTGAAATTTGCGCTAATTTGAAAAATCGGAAAGAAAATGTGTGTTAAGGTGTCAAACTGTCAGGCAAGAAAGATGCTAATCAAAATGCAACTCTGATCGTACAGATTATTAAATTATTTTACTTTTTTAAGATAAGCGAATCGCACACCAACCTACTTTTTGAATACACATGACATTTTTGACAAATCGAACGATTAAATCCCAAAGTTCACCATGGCCTATAAGGATATTTTTAAAAGAAACTTGTTAACGAAGCAAAACGTGTATCTTTTTTAATGATTCCAAATGTTTAATATACTTCATATTTATTTTAAAGATACCAGTAGTGCGATTCACTACTCTTTTTTAACGATTATCGGCTTGTTAAATTAACTTAACAACAAAATGTCGATTTTGCTATTCAGTAACACTTTTAACAATTTTCTATATTGTTAAGAAAGCGACCATCATTTTTGCGCTGTTAAATCTGTCTACAAAATAAACAACGTACAACTTGTGTTTATGAACATTCATACATACATGTAAGCATATACACAGAACATATACATTTATTTGAACGAAAAATAAAAACACAGTTTGTTTTCAAATTAAGTAAATTAAAATTTTTTTTAAAACTTAGCACATTTACGCATATTTAAAATTTATTTAAAAAATAAATTTCTTATTAAAAAAGATTGCACATAAACATATGTTTCGACCGAATTTTAAAAAGTGGTAATCGCAATCCTACAACCAAAACTATTATTATGCTTTTTCTATTGTCAAACTCCATACATGAATAGAGGAAAATACGTCTTTATGTGCATAAATTGATATCTAAGAAATAAACGCATGCATGTGCCTCGCTTGAATTCACATGTTTTTATTATTCTCTTTTGTGTTTTTCGTTTAGTTGCTGACGGAGACGCCACTCAAATGCAACTTGTGTCTATTATAATTTAGCTGAAGATAGTGAATCGCTTAATCGTTATTGCAAACAACAATAAATGTCGTGTTGTTTAAAGTATTCTTTATTGAAATGCCCTTAAAGGCCAGGATTTACTATCATACTCAGTCGTACCATCTGTCAAAAATTTCATGTGTGCTCAAAAAGTATGATAGTGTGGATTAAAATTGTAAGTGTGTGACAGAGTTTTTGACAGATCTGTACAATTTCATAATCTTTTGAAATAATTCATAAAATATTTTCTCTATGCGATCAGGGTTGATTTTTTAAAGATGATGGGGAGAAAAAACAACAAAATATTAAAACCATATGTTTTTACATCTTTTTTGTATAATAGTGTGGCACATTCGACGCCATTTTGGAACGATTTTTAAAGTAGGACACAATTCTATCAGATTTTTGTGTGATTAAATCGTACGATTGTGTATGATAGTGAATCCTGGCCTTAAACGATGGATGTAAAATTTTCAGAAATGTTAATACTGTTTTAACATTTATGCTGATGAATAGAGAAAGAGAGAGAGAGAGGAGACAACTTGATTTTACATTAAATTGCGTTGTTGTGAAAATATGAATAAAAAAGCAATAATAATTTAATGCTTTAAAGACATAAACTTTTAAATCTAATTTGAGCAATATTTTAATTTCCTTAATAGCTTAAATACTATGAGAATATTTATTTAACATACAATTAAATGTTATGATAAACAAAAAAAAATGTTTAATAACTTAAAAACATAACTTTAACATGTAACGCAGGAAGAATGTTAATTTAAATTCCTTGAAAAAAATATTGTTTTAAAATCGTAATGCGTGACCCTTCTTTCAAAACTTTTTCGTTAATATAGTGTGGACTTAATTATGCTTTTTCAATAAAAATAATAAAATTTTTTTCTTAAATTAAGAAAACACATTTGTGGTAAAGACAACAGAATCAGCAGTAGCGCAATAAATAGACGTTTACCTCTTAATAAAAAAACAAACTTGTTTATATATGCTATAAAATAATATTTTTTTTAAGATGAATAAATGTTTGTAAAATCACAACACCTAGAATATTTTATAAGCTCTTAAATAAAATTAATAAAAACAATTTAAAAGATTGGATTGAAAAATAGTAAAATAATTTAAATAGGATAGCAGCTAACAAAAGTCTTTGAAATCCATATTTTTGATTTTGCTTGCTTTTAGTGAATGAATTGATGTAGAAGAATAAGACGATTATAAACCTTTGGACCCAGCCTGCCTAATTGTTTTTGTTATTGTAGTAAGCATTAAAAGTTTTGCAAAAAAATTAGGTACTTTTTCATACCTCAAGGTCCGTCAGTCTGTCTCAGCTCGTTATTTCTAGAATCGCGCTGGGTGTGCATAGAAGATCTATTATTATGGCCGCTACAATACCAACATATTAAAATTGAAGGCCTTCTCTATAAAGGAGTGACTATCATGTATATGACCAAATATTTTGAACTGCAACGAATATATTGTCTTTACTTTCACAACAAGTAAAGGGTAACCCTATCGATTAATATAAGTATAAAAGCACGAAATTTTCAACAACAACTGAAATAAAAATTTAAAGGTATCATATCATAAAAAATTATTTTGATCTCATGTGTATGACAAAATCAAAAATTCCCAACTAACAAAATTCCCAAACCAAATTAACTTTATCAAGTGATGACACGAATACAACAAACACAACAATACAATAACCTTGACAAAATGCGTGTAAAACTAAAAGAAGAGCAAAAATAAGCCGTTTCGAAATCAACTCAAGTGAGCTCTGCTTTTTGTTGAGTTTGATAAGACATTCTTATTAAGTAATTTTATAGGTAAACACCCGAAGATACAGAGTATATAGTACTAACTCCGCTAATAACGGTTTTCACTTAGAAAAGCTGACGTATATAACGAGCCTTAAGAGGAAAAATAAGAAAACTGACTTACATACACACATGTGCTATATAGAAATTGACTTTTGACGCAGAATTATTTTACGGCCTCCAACAAGTCGTCTTGTAAATTTTTTTTAATAATAGTTATAGAAATAAACGCCTCTGAATTTTATCGATATCCACATATTTTTGTGACCGCAAAACGTAACGTAAGTGACAAAATATATCAATCACGCAAAAATTTTACCCAGACTTTGTATGCAGACTTTTTCTACTCTTTTTCGTGCACAATCGCATGATTAGAGCGAAAATTGGCAAACTATCAATCGTTTCGCTAGACGTGTAAAATGATGTTTGTCGCCAGTGGCTTTGAAAGTTTTGAGTTTAAATAATAATTGCTTGGGTTAAAAATTTAATTTCCAAATTCAAGCAGAATATTCGATGAGCTGATTAAAAATAACAAAAATCCCTTCGTATTATTTTGATACCCTTCACCAGAAAAAGTGGAAAATGGTATATATAAGTTTGTCATTCCGTGTGTAATTTCTACAAAATCCAATCCCGACCCCATAAAGTATATATATTCTGACTTCGATTGAGCGATGTCCGTCTGTCCGTCCGTGTTAGAGTTTCAGAAAAAAATAAATTTGTCAATCGATCAGACATAGTGTCGAAAGAGCTGCTATTGGAAATCAGCATGATCGGTCCATGTCCCTCGAGGCAGCAGGCAAAACACCACGCCTACCTCTAATTTTATCATGTCATTTGGAGCAATAAAGTAACTCCAATCAAACAAATAAATGTATGGGTCGATAGAGAATTAAAAAATAAGAAAAAAAACATCACGTGAAGAAATTGGCGCTCGCCCATATTTTCCGAGTTACGGGGCTCTGAAATTTTTAATTTTTTTTAAATATCATTATGGGTATCATTTTAAAGCTTTTGAAGAGATCTTTAAGAAAACACTACAGTTTTTAAAAATGCTTAACTCATTAAGAGCCAATATCAATTTTATGTAAAATAATATACATGCAGTACCAATTTATATTTTTTATTTTTTTAATTCTCTGTCACCCTGATCTTTGCTTTTTGGAATCGAGTTACTTCACTAAACTAGATTTACATAGATGGTGAAGGGTATATAAGATTCGGCATAGCCGAATATAGTACTCTTACTTGTTTATTATTAAAAAAACTTTAGCAATAGAAGAATTTAACCTGGTAGTAATATATAACTTGCACAAGGCCAGTTGTAGGCTACAAATAAATTTTATTTTTTTTTTTAATTTCTGAAGAAATGATAAACACATTTGTTAAAATTTTCCATTTATAAAAAATATTTAAGTAAATTGGAAAAAATACCTTCTTCTGAAAAATTTGTTTTTTGTGGGTTATGCATTGATGTTGATTTAGTCTTACAGAAATTTTTGATATTTTTCAAGCAAAACTCTGACGTACGTGTACACAAGTGCCTAGAACAAAGGACTGAATTGTAATTAAATAACACGAAATTTTTTAAATATTTCGTAAATCATTTTTTTTTATAAATAGGTACAAGAAATAGTTACAACGCTATACACTACTTGCAATATGTAATGCAAAATCTTACAATATAACTAAATTTTCCAACCCTGTACCACGTCTCTGGAACTTAAGTAAAAAATTTTTCAAAGACTAATATTGTTTGAAATCAATAAATTTTCTTTGACGAATTTCAATCCAATCTTTTAAAATTTGCTCCTGATTTTCAAACCAAATTTATTATTTTTAAAACGTTCTAAATATTTGAAAGATCTTGTTCTATTAAAAATCACATATATTATTAACTACGGTGGTAACAAAACTCAAAAAAACGCCACTAATAATAAGAGTCATACGTGTATTAAAAAATAATGATATTTTAAATTTCAACAGGCTCAAGTTACTAGCTTAACTAAACTACCTGTGAAGATGAGAGTGTTGTAAAATTTATCCTGAGTTTTTAATTGAATAAAATTTATAAAATGATGTGAAAATGAATTTAAATATTTAAAATGTTATCAATTATAAAGGGAATTTGTTCTTTTTTATATTTTAATGACAAATAACTTAAAGAAACACAAAAACAAACAATATGGCGGAGAATAAAATTAAAACCAAAAAAATGAGAGCAACAAAATTAGGGAGCAAAGAAGAGTGATACGAAAAGTGAGTACATGTGTATTAAACTGTTAATTAATGAGAAACTTAATTGGAATGAAGAAATTAGTTAAAAAAATATATGAAATAAAATTAAAATTAAATGATTTTTGTTAAAAATACTTTGAGAATTATTTATATTTCAATAACACTTTATTTAAAAAAGATATTCCCTTGTTTTTGTACCGTAATTGTTGATTGGTTAAATGGATCTTCGCTGGGTGGTTGGAATGTATAAATGGATGGTGATAAATGGCGTTATTTATTTTTCAATGCTACATTACAAAACCAAACCAAAACAAGGGTAACAGACTAATATAGAAAGAATTCAGTAATCCAAATTAAAAGGACAAAAATAAACGAATTGTATTTAATAATCAAAAATAATTTAAAACAACTGGTGCTAAAAAAAAAATTTATTTCGAAAACACTTTGAAAACAAAACTTAATAGGAAAAAAGCACTTCTTAACTGACTTATTTTATTTGAGTGGTGGTTCGTTCATTGTTAGCAAATTGATTCCGTTAGAGCAAATCAAGGTTTAAAAACACGAGAAATAAAATTAAAATAATTCAAGGATAAAAGTCTTTTAATTTCATTTAAAAAAATTGTATTTAAAACAGGGATTTTTGCATATTTTAAAATTTGTTGTATTTTCGTTTAACCGTTATCTGTTTATTTTAAGTTAATGGCAGCTTTAATCCTTTCATATCCTTGAATTTAAATTGAAATTATAATGATAAACTTAAACAAATTAAAAACAATTTTCTTTATTTATGTAAGTTTTTTTTAAATATTTTACAAATGCATGTTTAAATTTTTTTTTAATATGAAAAATTTTTATAATTAGAAAAAAGTATTGATAGAATGGATCATGTTAATTATGATTTTTTATTTTTTTGTGTTTAATATATTTTTGTTTTTTTTTTTTTTTTTTTTGTTTTAGTTTGAATATGTTAGACTACCTCTTTCCGTGTTCTCTTTTAAGTTCGCCGCCATATTTATTGCCACTACCAACAAGTTCAATAATTTCCGGTATACTGCTGGCAAACATTGCCTAGAATTTTGGGGTTATTTTATATTTATTGTTTGACATTTAAATTATATATATAGTTTGAAATATTTATTAAGTTTTAAAGTTAAAAAATTAAAAATTATTTTACTTAATATTTAAATGACTAAAAAAGGACTCATCAATCGGCATTATCCGATAAAAGTTATATCCCATACCAAAGTAACTAAAACATATTCGTTGAAATTTATTTTATTATTAATATTTGCCTGCTATTTTTTCTTTCAACTTTGTATTAAATTAGATGCTTAAACTGAATGAAATCCTTCTCAACAAGATATAATTATAACTTAAAACTTCAGCCTAATTAAAGCTTTAATACAATCGAAACCAAAACGTTCTTCATAAATTTTTACAACAACACAAAAGTTCTGATTAAATTCTTTATAAGTAAAAACATAAATAAATACAATTTTAAAACAAACAACAAAAGCGTGCTGCCAGAACTTTCCTTACTCGATAAATCTAGACGTTTTAACCCGCCTATTAATAGAAATCGTAGTTGTGAGCAGTATGGCAGTAAAACTTCGAAAGGTGAAATTGCATTTACAAAGCAGTAAACTATTTGTGGCTTAACAGTGTTGTCAACAAAATTACACAAGGCTGAGTATAAAAGAAAATAATTCTTGGCATGTTTTATTTTGGAATTAAAAAGACAAAACTAGTAAATAAAATGTAACAACTTGAAATTTTATGTCAATATAACCATCCGTGAAAAAGAATTTTTTGATATAAGTATCTCTCCATCCCACTGTTATTGGACAAAACTTTATAAAGTTTTCAATTAAAAATTGAATATCTACATATTATTATTTCAATTATATTGAAATATAAGGAAGATACAAAACTCATATAACTTGAATAAGTCTTGAAATGCCACGTGACTAAAATTTACTGTTTATGTTTGATTAGAGTTATTCGGACCCTGCTTTTTAACATTATTACACAGTCATACACATTCACCCGAATTCCTGAAACGGTTGATTAAAAAACTAGGTTTTCCGGCATTAATTAAAGAACCAAAGACATCAGGAGGCACTATTTTTACTAACTTTCTTTAACAGGTGTAACAGCAATTGAGAAAAAAGCAGTAAAACTTCAGCAGGCGAGGTTTTTCTATCATAATTAACTGTCTTCAACAAAAAGGAGTTTATCAATTCGTCTGAATGTCGCTTTATTAAAGGTGACGTAAATTGACCTTTATAGACCTATGTTTGGAAACCATTGTAGACGAACGCTTGAAAATGAGTGATAATGTCGATTACTATAAACGATATAATAACAAGTCAAAATTTTCAAAATTGTAAGTGAAAGGGTGTCCAAATACTTAAATAATTTGATATACGTGGCCAAACTTTCCTACCGTTATAGACAGACAGCTGAAATCTACAAGGAACCTGTACTGATAACTCCGCTATAATAACAAGTATAAAATTTGGATTTGCAAATTAAAGGGTGTCCCAATAGTTGATGTAATTTGATGTATGTGGCTGAGCTTTTGAACCGTTATAGACAGAACGCTGAAACTTAAAAGAGTCCTCTGTTGCTACACCCGCTAAATAAGTTTATAATTTTAATTTAGAAATTAAAGGGTGCTTCCAAAATTAATGCAATCTTACCTATATGGCCATATCTTTTGAACCGTTATATACAAACACTTGAAAATTAGACAGAAAGTTCAATACTTTGTTTGGTTTAAAAAGCAGTATAAATATTTTAAATTTTAAATTAAAGGGTGTTACAATAGTTGATGTAATCTGATGTATATGGCCAAACTGTTAAACAGATGGTTGAAATTTACAAAGAACCTGATTGCTAAGTCTATTTTAACAGCAAGTATATAATTTGAATTCGGTCATTAAAGGGTGGCCCTATAGTTCCTCTAATTTGATGTATATTGCCAAATTGTTGAACAGTTGAACAAGTATAAAGTTTGAAGATGGAATATTAGGGTATCCCAAAAGTTATGTTATTTGACGTATGTGGCCATACTCTTGAACCGTTATATAACGACAAATGACATCGGTTTTGAAGGCGGTTTTTTAAAGAATAATTTTTACATGCGAATAGGCTTTTGTCAATCGCAAAAAAACTATTTATTTAAAATATACTTTTTAAAAGGCACTTTTTCGAAACTATTTCTAAAGTACTTTTAAAAAGTGCTTTTTCTTAAGTACCTTGCAAAAGTTTGCTAATCCTAACGTTATTTTTTTTTTTAACAGAATATTTAATTTTTGAAAATGTTTAAATTTAGATTAACAATATCTCTTACAGTGGTATGGGATAAAAAAAATTATACAAAAGTACTTTTTTCAAAAGTTTGCTTAAACTTAATACCTAATGTAACTAAAATAAGATTTTTTTAATTGTTTTTATTTTTTTATTTTTTTATTAATAAGATAAGCTGTTAAACATTTATATGCAGCCGCCGGCATTGCATGCAACAGAATATTTTTTTTTTATTATTATTTCAAAAATACTTCCGAGAGAAACAAACTTAATAAAACTCAATTTATCACCATGAATTAATATAAAATTCATTACTGAAACAAACAGTAATAAGTAATAAAGAATTATAAAGAATAAACAAAATATAAACAAGTTGGCTAAAAAAAAAAAATAAACAAATAAAAAACAAAAGAAATTATTATTAAAAAGAAATGATCGTTTGCAATGAATGAACATGCAAAGATGATTTGAAACTCAAATCAAATTATTAGGAACTAATAACAAAAATTAACAGCTGGTACATAACTAAAAACTTTACTATCTCTCTTTTAATTTTATTATTTTTTTTTTTTTTTTTTGGTTTGTGATTTTAAAAAAATTAAAGGGAAAAAATCTAATAATAAATATTCAAAATATTTTCTTTTAAAATAAGAAATCAAGTAGAATGTATTAAGTTAAAATATCTGTGTACTTTGAAATAAATAACGTTAATTAATGATTTGTGTAAACTAAAACAAAGTTAAAGAAGTGCACAAATTACTAAGGCATAGATTGTATTATTATTTTTATTTCATTTTTAATAATATAATAATTATTGTAATTGAAGTAAGGAAAATTAACACAAAATTTAATTTTAAGTTAAAAGAGGAAATATGTGATGAATATATTTTAAATTTAATGATACTTATTTCATTTTTTGTTTACTTTTTATTTGAAATAAATAACTGTTTAAGTTTTTATAATTTTATAATAAATATCAAGTCCTTACTTTCTAATAGCATCAAACTAAATACTAAAAAAATTGTAGAAGTAGTAGTTAGTAAAAAGTAAGTACATATTAAGTGGTAAAGTACTTTTTTAATTTCATTCACACAACCGTCTTCTTGAGAAAAAAATAAATAAATACACCGTATACCTTTTTAATACACAGTGTTGTATTTAACGAAAAAAAAAACAAAACCTTTATTGCTAAAGAAAAAAGAAACCTCGTCGTAATATAATTTGTTGTTCGTTTATTATTCAATCCCGTTGCTAAAAAATACAGACACCTATTTGTTACTCCTGTTAAATTGTTTCATTGTTAATGAGAATTCAAAAAATATATATTATTTAATTGGCAGCAGCTTACTTAGAGTTATAAGAAAAAATCCCTCGCCTAAAAACTCTTAATTTATTACAAAAACAAACCAGAACGTAATTGTATTTAAGAATGTAAAAATATTTAAAATAAAACTTACCAAACCAACGAGTAAGAAGAATACTAGGAATGTTCTTCCCAAAACAGTCTCACAGTATACATCACCATATCCCACTGTTGACATGGTTACAATTAGAAAATAGACACAGGTCCAATAGGATAAACGATGTGCATTATTAAAATCCAGCGGATCGCCAGAGTTTTCCAGCTAAATTTTAAGTAAATGCAAGAATTGTTCATCAAAAACATTTCATCATCATCATCTCATTGATTAACAACATCAATTAAATATTCTCAAACACATTAAATATATTTAAATTTAAAAATGATTAAGTTTATACTATTGGACATTTTGTTGTTCATTTAAAATATATAGAAAATATTAAAATAAAAAGAAATTAGAGGAAATTTTTTTTTTTAATTTAACTTTAAATATGGTTACAAAAGCTTTAACAGTTCATCAGTTTTTATATACAGAACTCTGGCTTGATAGAAAATCTCTTTAAAGCTGAACCACTATTTAAAGTTTAATAACACAAATATATATTTTTTTAATTATCATTAAATTTAAAAATAAATTATTCACAACTAGAAAAATAATTTTTTTTATTAAATAAAAATAAACTTATGAAACTGTAGATTCCTAAAATCTGTTTAATAATTTCTTAAAGAATAAAGACTTTGGCTCTCATTAATTTCAAAATAAACATGAATACAATGGACTTAAAGGCAGCTTTAAAAACTATAAAATTTTGTTAGCTTTGCTCTCAATTAATTAAAAAATAAAACTATTATTTTCTAATGATATCAAATGTTTTATACAAATCCATTGTGGTCTTACAAGCGTAAATCAAGTCACACCAACAGGTCATTAAAAGAAGTGATCAGTGTTACCATAAGTTTATACCCCACAAAAAGTGGGAAAAGTGTATATCTAAGTTTGTCATTCCGTGTGGAATTTCTACAATATCCATTTCCGACCTCATAATATATATATATATATATATATATATATATATATATATATATATATATATATATTCTGACTTCTTATGTACAGCGAAGCCGATTGAGCGATGTCCGTCTGTCCGTCCTTGTTAGCGTTGAAATCAAAAAAGGTGTTATTAGAAATCAGCATGATCGGTCCATGTCTTTCGAGGCAGCAGCCAAAACACCACGCCTACCTCTAATTTGTTCATGTCATTTAGAACAATAAAGTAACTGCAAGCAACAAAAAAAAAGAAATATATGGGGCGATAAAGAATTAAAAAATAAGAAAAAAAATATTAGGTGAAAAAATTGGCGCTCGTCCATATTTTCCGAGTTACGGGGCTCTGAAATTTTTAAATTTTTGAAATATAAATATCGGTATTATTTTAAAGCTTTTGAGGAGATCTTCAAGGAAATACTAAAATTTTTTAAAAATGCTTAAACCATTAAGATCCGATGTCCTTTTTATGTATGCAATAGCATTTTTTTTAATTTTTAATTCTCTGTCACTTAAATATTTCAATTTTTAATTGGAGTTACTTCACTAAACTTGATTTTCATAGATGGTGAAGGGTATATAAGATACGGCATAGCTGAATATAGCACTCTTACTTGTTTTTATTAAAAATCTTTTTTATTGAAATTTAATTTACTTTCATTTATTCTGAAATGGGGTTCGTGAAGGCCCTAAATCACCAATGATTATTTAAGCTAATTATTTTGTCAGACCTGAGCTATGGGTAAGAAATTATGCCTTCTTTTTTTAAACACATTGGCCCTATTCATGGTCTTTGTGCAATGGTCTTGCATCATAGCATTTGCAAATTGTGTAGCATATTTTACTCATTTCTATATGTTTTGTTGGTGTAAACTAAAAGTATGCTACACAATTTTGCAAATGCTATGATACAAGACCATTGCACAAAGATCGTGAATAGGGCCATTATCTTTTTATGTTTAAATGTTATTTCGTTGCTTTAATTTATAATAATTATAATTATAATTAACTGACAGCGGATCTCAGGTGACAAACAATTTAACACGAATTAATTGCATTACTTTACTTTAATATTCAAATATATAAAGATAGAAGATAATTAGAGGAGACAATGGTCTTAGTGGGCATCCAATGAACAGGAGGCGGAAAAATGTCCAAGGGTGCGATCAATTGAATTAAAGCAGACGGCCAGCAAATCCTAAAAGAGAGCAATGAACCCCAGTATATTTGCTAGTCGAGGAAGGTAGAAAATATTTCGTTTATGCTTTTCATGTAATGCATGAAAAACCAAGATAGCAATTACGTAAGGAAAACGCAAAAAAATGTTAAAAAAATAATCAGCCTTAAAATTCATATAATTAATATTTTTCTTTTTACTTCTTTTACTTTTTTTAACTTTTTTGTTAACCGTGTTTGGGTTGAAATTAACTTTGCCAGGCCACTGGATGATCTAGAGAAAATTTAAATACGCCAATGCATAGTTTTTAAGATTTTGCTATTGAAAATCAGCAAGATCGGTCCGCGTCCTTCGAAGCAGTGGACAAAACACCACGCCTGCCTCTAGTTTTTCCATATCAATTAAAACAAATCGACTTTAGTTAAGTAACTTTAATCTAAAAAAAAAATATATGGGGCGATAGAGAGGTAAACAATAAGAAGAAAAAACATGAAATACAAAAATTGGCGCTCGCCCATATTTTTCGAGTTAAGGGCCGGTGAACTATTCGTAGAAAAATACGATTGTGCGCCATATTTTTAGAGATATCAAAATGGTATCATTGAAAAACTTCCTTAAAAGAGATCTTTCAGGAAATACTAAAATTTTTTAAAAATGATTAATCTATTAAGAGCCGACGACATTTTGATTTAAAATTATATGTAGCACTTAATTTTTTTATTTTTGTTAATTTACATGTATAGTGAAGGGTATATGAGAATCGGCATAACAGAATATAGAACTCTTCGTTGTTTTTTTTTTTTTTTCTTTTTTTTGGCGAAAAATACATTTTTACATGTCATATTTTTCTTGTGAAAAATCAATGCTGCTCAACAAATTGCAAAAATTTGACAAATTACTAGGCTTTACGTTAAAAAAAATAAAATATTAGATTGTTGAGTCATCTTTAGTGAAAGCCTTAAGAAGGACTACTGGTTACACTTTTAAACATTAAATTTTTCACATATTTAATAATAAATTATTTTGGCAAATTTTTATGGACCAAAACATAGAATAACGATCATCCCATTCACACAATTATTTAAGGTATGACATTCAGATTGAATTTAAATAGCTCATATAACATTGTCGTTGGCCATGATTAGGGACAAAAGCACATACTGCAGCTCCCAGTCATTAGGCGAAATGTACAGAGTCCGCCATCTAACGTTTTTTTTTCAACTAGTGCTTATTTCGTGAATGGTACCACTTAGCTCATGTCTGATTTAACAGATAATTAATTTTATACTTCCGGTGAACTAATATGGTTGGGTATACGCTTGAACAACGCTACTGCTACTACTGCGTCAGTAGTTGCAAAATGTGTGCGAAAATTGCGTACGGATTTTGGAAGAAGAGAAGCACCGTCAGCTCCGTATGTTGTTATCTTGGGGAAAAAACTGAAAAACCAAAAACGGTGCGTACACCCGAGAATATTGCTGCTGTGGCAAAAAGTGTGCGTGAAGCGTTATCAACATCAATTCACCGTCGTTCTTAATGCATGGCCAACCGAGGCAACCATTTGAATGAAATTATTTTCAATTATTAACCGAAAGGATTGTACTTTGAAATAAAAAAAGAAATTTTGAGAAAATATTCAGTAGTTTTTTTATAGCATTTTCAAAAAAAAAAGTTATTTGGCGGACCCTTTACATACGTATGTAAATGGACGTCCCGTAATTTTAGGATCGTTACTTGTGCTGGTGTTACCGTTATGGACATTTTCTACGTCTACCTTTCCCGATAAAAAATTACTTTTTTAGGGCTTTTATCCATAGCACTCTAAAGATCTTCAAAAAATTGAATTTTATTTGTTCTACTGTTTCATAAGCTTAAATCTTGCAGCCGTATGCTAAATTAAAATTAACACAGCTTTATAAACCAGCGTTAAGCAAAATTCATATAATTATAAAATTTCTAACATGCGGCTGTTGCAGTATAAATACCATTTATGGGAATAATTAATTTGATGGATTAACTAATTGCCAATTTCATTAGCATTGATTGATAAATAATGCTAATGATTTTTTAGCATTACTATTATTTTCACTAATGGTAATGCTTTTTAATAAAAAGCTTTAATTGATAATTAGTTTAAAAGCAAAGTCATTGTCATTGACTAATGATTAAATGTTTTCAAAGCATTACCAAAAGTAAAACATGGTAGAGCAATTGCGGAAATACACATACAGACATGTATGTTTTAACATTCTCATGAAAAATGAGACACTATAAGAAGATATTTTTAATTTTTTTAAGTAATAAGATCTGATAGCTGGGATATTAGGTGACTTTAGGTCTCAAACATCAAGTTTTACAGCAATCTCACTTGAAATGGGTAAATTATTAAAATTTTAAAATATAGAACCATATTAAAGATGGTGAAGTTTATGTGTTTAATGAATAGTTCTTTTTAAAGGATCTGCTGTCATAAATTTATTTTATTTAAAAAAAATTTTTTCTTCCACTTGCAATAAGTAATTAAACAGTTTTTTAAAATTTCATTACCATTAGTAAGAACTATTATAATTAAAATAAATTCATTAGCATTTAATGATTCTTCATGTTCATTTCTTCATTTCATTCATTATTTCACACAATGCCAACGAAATTTCCAAGTATGACAATTACTGTTTTTATAACTGACCAAAAATAAATTTAAACAAATATAATAAAATATACGTAATACATTAACAAAATTTAATAACTAAATAAAGGGTGTTTCTACATACCAGATGTATAATACCAGCTGCTGTTAACCATACGGATATAAAAATTGATACCAATTGAGCCAGACGTATTGAACTGGATGTTTTTAAAACATTCAAATATTGTAAAATATCCGGAACAGTCATTAGACGCAGAGCACGCAAAAATCGTAGACCTGTTGATTGTTGTAGTTGTTGTTGTTGTTTTTTTTTATTTAATTTTGTTTGGAATTGGAAGTGGGAATGAATAATCGTTGTTTGTTAAATGTACTAGTACATATAATAGTGTTAAGCATTATCATTACAATTATGCATTTCGATCAAGCAGACAAAACGTTTGTATGATTCTCAAACATAATATTAATAATAATAATTATAACAACAATTTTATTTTTTATTTATTTATGTTTTTTTTTTACTTTCCGTTTTCTTCGTTTTTTTTTCTCAAATTTTAAATTAATCAAAACAAAAAAAGGAAGAAAACAAAACAAATGATATGCAAAAGAAGAAAAATTTTAGCAGCTTACCGATCCATGTCCGATCTAAATATATTGATACAAAGGACGGGGGTATTGTAAAATAATCTACAAAACTGTACATTTCTAACATAAACCAAAGTTTATCGGATGCCGCTATGAACTGTAAAACGAAATAAAACATTTTTGTTTAATAAGAAAAGCAACAAACAAATTATATTAAATTAAATTAATATAAAAATAGAGAATTGAAAGAAATTTATTTTTTGTAACAATAAAAAGTGTTTAAAATAGCAACTTAAGTATTTTATATAACAAAAATATTTTAACATTCATTTTCAATACAAAAAAAAAACTTGAAAAGTTTTAAGCAAAAATTATTAAGTGTAATAATTTTCAACATTTTTTGGGGTTCAACGTTCGGGAAATAGTTTAAAAATCATGGACATAATTAACTACTCTAACAATTTAAAATTTTCATTTCAAAGTTATGTTTTATGCATTTTAAAGTTGTCAAATAAAATCTGTACTACAGCCAGTAAAATTCGCAGATTTTCAAAACATAGTAAACTTAATTCTTTTTTAATTTTCACCTTGTCCATAATGGATTACAATACGATGCCATGGTGAGGTTATACGGCCTCAAGTGGAAGGGCTTAAGTTTCCTGGAAGAACATCAGCCAGAGGAGTTTTGTTGTTTGTGCAGCCAGGGAACTGACCGACTTGTTTCGGTCCTCTTTAAATTATTTAATTTTTGTTTTAGTTGACTGGTATGATTTTGTTTTTTGTAGCTGCTCAAATAACCAAACGTGTTGGCAAGAACTACCCCAAGACGGTGAGCCCTAGCCGGTGCATAAACGCATACCAGCGTGGCCATCTATCTATACTCTTGAGAAGTTATTGGTTATTAAAAAGTTGATTTGCAACAGAAGATTTGTATTTTTCACAGATCTGTATTTTTCTCAAATAAAACGTCTAAAGACAATTTTATTCTTAGGGTACAGTCAGATTAGTTCAATATTTGACGAAAAAGACGTAGCTACTAAATTATGGAAAAAAAAGTTTTTCCTTCTCAAATACTTATTAAGAAATATAAGATCCTACTTAATATAAAACGTACGATATCACATTTGTTATATTATATATCGTCATTTGTAATGATACGTGTCAGAAAAGATTGAATAAATATTTGTGAAAACAGTGGTTAAGCTTTTTTGGTCAAATATTTGACTAATCTGACCGCACATTTAGACAACAAATTAAATTCCTAAATTGCTTCAATTATTTTCAAAAACTTAACAATACAAATATTGGCCCATATTCATAGTTAAAATAAAGAATACTTTAAGCGAACTAAAGTCGGTTTTACTTTAGAGTCGATTCTAATTCATTTATAGAGAACTTAAAATATACTTTTGGCGAGAAAGTCAACTCTAAACTCATTTTTCCAAAATTATTTTATTTGGTTTAAGAACACAATACTCTTTATCTGATTTTTATACCAAAGTGAACACAATAAACACAAGGTTACTTTTTTCTAATGTTTGTTTAGAAATTGTATGAAAACATTTACCAAATTACAGTTGACACCCACTGGAAGGTGGCTAAACTTAAAGTATACTTTATTTTTGACTATGAAAGCAAAAAAGATAATAAAAGCCTTTTATTTTAGAGTATACTTTAGCAAGAGTCGACTTTATTCTATAACTATGAATATGGGCCATTATTTTTATAAAATTCAAATGAATAGACATCTATGATGTGATTTCTGTGCAACTCTGTTCTAAAAACGGGGTGGCAATACCTTTTAAAGAATGAAGGCGTTTCATTTCAATAGTTTTTATGAAACGTATAATTTTCTAACTATTCATTTTTATTTATTGTTTTCATTGCCAATTACTTTAACACCCCTTTTGTAAAATGTATTCAAGCACAATACTTAAAAATTTCGTTAAATTAGTGAAAACATAAAATATTGAAAACCAATTAAAGAAATGAAATAAAAACTTACTCGTATAAAAAAGTAAACCATGAAAAATATATTGAATGCAAGATCGATTTGTTGAGTAATATTTGTACTCCATGGCTGACATCTTTCGACTTCTTCGTTAGATGCATCAACGAAGTATATAATGAGTGATGCAATACTGAGTATAAATACGAGTACGACCTGAAAAGATAAATAAAATAAATTATTTGGTTTAAAAGAGTTTTTTAAAAAGCATCTTTACACACATACAATTATGCATATACATACATACATACATAAATACATACATAAATACATACATACATATGTACATACGTACATACATACATACATACATTCCTACAAACATACATACATACATATATACATACACACACATACATACATCCATACATACATACTTACATACATACATACATACATACATACATACATACATACATACATACATACATACATACATACATACATACATACATACATACATACATACATACATAAATACATACATACATAAATACATACATACAGAATTTCACGGTAAGATCGAGGAGAGAGAATTAAGGATGAAAACAAAAGTACAAAAGAAAATAAAACTTCGACAACATTTCCTACAGAAAAACCCGAAACGTTTAAAAGAAATCGTTAGTTTTGCACTTGAATGTATACATAGATTTTATAATATACTTTTTATACCCTTCACCACAAAAAGTGGAAAAAGATTATATATAAGTTTTTGTTATATCGTATGTAAATTCTACAATATCCATTTCCGACCCCATAAATTATATATATAGATATTCTGAGTTCTTATGCATAGCGAAGTCGATTGAGCAATGTCCGCCTGTCCGTCCGTGTTAGTTTTGGAATCAAATTTGCCGTGGCATTAAATGTGCTAGGAAAAAAATAAGTTGTCATTCTATGAGACATAGTGTCGAAAGAGATGCCATTGGAAATCAGCACGATCGGTCCATGTTATTCAAGGTAGCAGACAACACACCACGCCTACCTCTAATTTGTTCATGTCATTTGGAATAATAAATTTATTCCATTAAAAAAATAATATATGGGGAAATAAAGAATTAAAAACTAAGAAAAAAAAATCAAGTGAAAAAATTGACGCTAGCCCATTATTTCCGAGTTACCGGCTCTGAAATCTTGTAATTTTTTTAATTTCAATATGGGTATCATTTTAAAGCTTTGAAGTGATCTTTAAGAAAATACTTAAGTTTTTAAAAATGCTTTACCCTTTAAGAGCCGATGTCATTTTTATGTAAAATTTTATAGATGCAGTGACAGATTTGTTTTTATTTTTTAATACTCTCTGACCCTAATATTTGCATTTTTGATTGGAGTTACTTCACTAAACTAGATTTAGGTATATAAGATTAGGCATAGCCGAATATAGCACTCTTACTTGTTTAATAAAGCAAGAAAACAAATACAAAAACATACATATCCTGTCACGTCTACGCGACAGTTGATTAGAAATGGTCGGCATTCACTGCTATTAAATATTCTATCATGTATTGATATGTAAGTGAAAAAAATTTGAATGCATACTCGGAAATCGAAGGGACTGAAGAAATTGTCCGCTCAGTAGAGGTTTGCATAAGGTGTCCGCAAGTTTCATGATAACATTGCAACACAAACGCAGATATCTCTGGAAACAAAGCATAGATTTTCTTACAACCTACTGCATTTTGTTTGTCTAATACCGCCCTTTCATAATGTGCAGGCCTTATTTAGAAATATTTTTAAGTTTCCAAGTAAAAGCCAGTCGCATGCCATTTTTACGGAAATAATTTTCATGATAACTTTTCAACACAAACTCTGTATTACATATTTGTCCTCGATCTATTTTAAACTTGTAATCTAGAATGTAATTAAGCTATAAGAAATGTAATCGATATAAGAAATTTTAACCTCTTTATTTTTTTTTTCTTTTCATTTTATTTCTTTTCAGATTCGTGAAATATTTATATACACTAAAAAATTCATTTTTATTTTATATTTTTATTATTAAGTTTTTGTTGTTCATAAAAACGCTTAACTGTGCCTAATATAATCAAAGCAAAATAAAATTTTGCTTTTTACCACTCGCAAGTGTAGTGTTTTGCATAGAATGAATACATTATAAGCAGTATCTTCTTGTTTGTAAAACAATAGATAAATGAGTTTAAATCCCAAGTATTAAGAAAAATAACACGACATAAATTTCATAAATGTTTTTTGTTTCCCGCTATGCTTTGGAAGTGATAGATTCGAAGAAATGCAAGTCTCATAATAACCAAAATTGTCTTCTTCATTATGTGGATGACGGCAAGCTATTTGTTTTAATTTAGTCTATTTTTTTTTTTTTTTTTTGTTTTTTTTTGTTTTTTTGTGAAACGTCAACTTTAATTGGCTGTGTAATTCTGAAAAATCGATACTCCATTTTCTTTTGCATGCAAATACATACATTATCTTCAATTAACTTTGTAAAATAATTTCTGAACTCTTATTGGCGTTTTTGCTCTCTCTCTCTTTCTCTCTGATCTTGTAATTAAGTGCGATTGAGTTAATTTGATATTAAACCTTTAGATTAGAATAGGTTTTTGCACTCACTTTTAAAACAACGTTCTTCCTCATCCTTGTAGTTAGTGCGGACATTTAACTTTACAAAATGGTTATATGATTCTCTGCGCCTTTTTTATACCCTTCACCACAAAAAGTGGAAAAAGGGTATAACTAAGTTTGTCATTCCGTTTGTAATTTCGGCAATATTTGAACCCATAAAGACTTCTTGTGCATAACGAAGTCGATTGAGCGATGTTCGTCTGTACGTCCGTGTTAGTGTTGATTTAGATACGCCAATCGATCAGACATAGTGTCGATAGAGGTGCTATTGGAAATCAGCAAGAACCGTCAATGTCCTCAGACGCAGTGGGCAAATCACCACGCCTACCTCTAATTTTTAAATATTATATGGAACACTGAAGTAACTCCAATCCAAAAAACAAATATATGGGGCGATAGAAAATTAAAAAATAAAAGAATAAACATCAAGGGAAAAAATTGGCACTCGTTCATATTTTTCGAGTTACGGGCCTCCGAAATTTTTTAATTTTTTAAAATATCAATATGGGTATCCTATTAAAACTTTTAATGAGATCTTTAAGGAAATACTAAAAATTATTAAAAATGCTAAACCCATTAAGAACCGATGACTTTTTTATGTAAAATTATGTACATATATGTAGTACTTAATTGTTTTCTTATTTCTGAATACTCTGTCACCCCAATATTTGCTTTTTTAGTTCACTAAACTAGATTTATGTACATAGATGGTGAAGGGAATATAAGATTCGGCATAGTCGTGCTACATTCGACTTACTTATTTTTTTTTTTTTTTTCATTATTACAGTGTACATAAACTGATACTTATGAAGAAAAACCACGGTGACTTGCGTATAATTCAATAATTCTTACTTTTTAAAAATTAATTAGTAGTCGAACAATTTTAGTTTTATAACAAAAAATTTTATTTTAATTTTTAAACTTCTAAAAAAAGAATGTTAAAAAAATATAAAAAGTATTTTATTATTTTAAACAACGGGATTTTTTCTTTTTCAATTATAGAATTTTTGAAAATAAAAAGTATTTGTTTTAAGGATATTCATTTGCAATTGTTCAAAATTCGTATTTTAATCAAATCGGTTCGCAAGAATATAGTACTATATCTGCTATAAGGATATGTAAAATAATAAGATTTAAAGTTGTATATGGCACCTCTTGAACCGTAATAGGCAGACACTTCATTATGCACCAAAAAGAAAATATTAAATTTTAACTTAAAGGGTGGCCTTACATAGTGCGGAAACCTTTGTGTGTGACCTTTATTTACATTAAACCTTTAGTGCATTAGAGTCAGCAGAAATATCCTATAGCAATACACCTCTACCCGATATATACAAACTATGCATTTACCTTCAATCATGTAAAACATTTTGGTGAAGAGTATACTTGATTCGGCATTACCAAAGCTTTCTCTTTTAATTTTAAAAATAACATCAAATAAAAGTGAAGCAAAACAGTGGGAGATTTTTTAATATGAAAATGCTGTTTCAAAGATTAGTTCATGTTGCCTTTTTAATTGATTTTTGCTTTTTAACAAAAACATTACTTTTTGTTGTTTTAAACTATTTGTAATTATATTTGTGTAAATAAGAAAGTGACCAAAACATAAAGTTTTTTTTTTGTTAGATAAGGAAAATTAGTCAACACAAATGAAAATTTTGTTACATTTTGCTCTTTGGCTTGCAGAGATAATTAATATTTAAAAAAATCAAATTTTCATTTAATTGATGTTAAAAAGTACGCAAATATAAAATTAAACTGCAACAAAAGAACAAAAAAAAATTAATATCATTAAATACTCATTTTACTCCAACCAATTTTTTTTATTTCTTATTTTGTGGCTCAGACTGGATTTTTTTTGTACAGTCTCTTGTTTCCTTTACATGTACTTTAAAGAACTGACGCAGCTATTTACATCACTACATTGCGAAACTGCATTTTTGCATTTTTTTTTTAAGTTTTGGTAGGTTTTCTTCCTCTAGCAATTTTTTAGCAATAGTAAATTTTTCACCATAAAATTTCAGAACATAAAATAAAAAGAAATGTAACTTTGAATTAAATAAACAATAACTTTGAATAGTGTTATCACTGTTTTCAGAAACTGTTTTAGGTGTAATAAAAACATATCTGCTTTTTTGCATAGAAATGATTAAAGCTATAACCATCTCTGGTTTAAAAAAAGCGAACAATATTATGAAATTGAAATTAACAATATTTTTGAGTGAAGTTTTATTTTCAATTGTACGTATTAAAAAAATTAACAGACATAATGGAAAAGAAAGTAAACTTTTTTAATTGTAAATATGTACCTATTTATTACATAAATATTTACTAATATTGCATGTAAAGAAACAGTCAAAAGAAAATTTAGAACCGAATGGTTGAGCGAATTTGATTGGCTCCAGGTAAGAGATGGGTGTTCATTCTGCATAGTATGCTCTAAAACTATTTTAAATCATATCACCCATCTCAAAAATCACCAAAAGGCAAACTACCATCTCAACAACTAAGGGGGAAAAAAAACCAAGTGAGTATAACAGAGTTTATGTGCAAGAAATGCATTTTTAATTTTTTGGTAGGCTGTGAACGATTTTGGTAAGATTTTAGAAAATTATTGGTAGAAAGTAAATTTCTTATGTGGTAACGCTGACGTGCATACGAATGTGTATATATTTACATTATAAAATATCCAACGTAAACCAATGTTACCGATTGTGTATTTGTATGGTAACAATATGTGTTTTGTTATTGTATAAAAGAAATAACATCGATTTGCACCGAATATTAAATTCATTTATTATCAATATGAAAATTTATTATTCGGAACCTTTTCGATTTTAATTTACTTTACTTTTTTAGTTACTGAATGTTTGCTGTGTTTTTGTATACTGTCTTTTTGTTCTTGTCTTTTTCTTTTATTGATTCAATAGAGTTCTTATTTAATCAATTTGGCTTTTGATATAAGAATTTTAAGTTTTCTATACAAAATTTGGGTAAAATCCACTAATGAGCTGAAATAGCAGTAGTGAAATGGCCATATGAATATACTTTATATAGTAATTCATAAAATGTATAGTAATGCCGATTTCTGTAACATTTTTTGTCAGTTGTTCGTATTTTCAAGTAGAAGGTTTTTACGGAAGAAAATTTTTGAATATCCCTCCAGAAAAGTCGGAAAATTTGAAAAATCAAAAAATTGGTGATTTTAATAATTTGTTCGGGATAATTAGCACAATATTTTTTAAAGATAATAAATTTAATTTAAAATTCACGTAATTTAATTTTAATTATTAACTTGCAAGTGCCCATATAAAAGGCATAAATAAATTATCGTGGTGTGTTGTGATATTTCATTTGTTGTCTTAATTTTCTTTTTCATCATCTTTTAAATGGATAGAAGAGCCGAAAAAAAGTCAGCCTTATAGAGTATATAAATAAAAATAAAATCAGGTGGCAAATTACGACACTCGATATCGATCGAAATTTCAATAGAATTTAAATGTAAATTTCGATCGATATCGAATGCCGTAATTTGCCCCCAGTGTTGATAATTGTTGTTTTTGCTTAAACTTTGATTTTTGTATTTACTTTATTGTTTGAACAAAAAATTTTAGTTTATTTAAAATGTTTGTGAGAAGTTTCCTGAAGAGCTAAGTAAACGGTAGCGAAATGGCCATCAAGAAGTGCTTTTACCTTCAATAATCAAAATCAATGATTTTAATAATTTGTTCGGAATAATAATATATTAAAAATTAAAATTAATTCTTGGTGTAAAACATGGGTAATTGCGAAAAATGCGATATTTCAACGATTTTCTTGCTATTAATGCAGAATAATAGATATTTGTTTGGCAATTTTAATTTATAAATTTATCTATTAAATTCATATTGAGGCTTATATAGTGAGGTTTATATATATATTATACCTATATGCAGGTTAAATAAATTTAGCAAAAAATTTAATAATAAATATACATAAATAAGTGCTTTATTTTATTACTTTGTTTGAATTTCTTAAAAAACATATTAAGTATCCACAAGAATAAATGCTAAAAAAATTACTACGTAATTGAGGGTATGATTAGTTCGGTGCGATTATGCATATTTTTAAAAATACACAAATAAAAATATATAGTTACCCTACAATAACAAGAGCAGTCATATAGTTTCGTTTTTAAGCTTATTTTACAAACAATTTTTAAATAAGTAGGAAAAATAGAATTTAGAAATTAAATTTTATGAAGCACATTCTTCTTTATATGTAGATATGAAAGTATGTATGTACGTTTCTATATGTTAAATGTGTGTTTTTGTTTCTCAATACTTTCCTTTAACAAAACATTTCTTATGAACATCCACACACATTTTTAAACGCATGTGTGTATGAATCTATCTTGTTTACAAACTAATATTGAGTTTTGGTTGCGCTCACAGAAATTTTTTCCCTCTTATCTCTTATCCCCGCTACCAAGAAACTGCTCTTAATTTTTGATTTTTTAAATGTTCAAAGTGCAACATCTTTATAAATTTATTGTCTTTGCTAATACCCTTGTCAGACATGTTTTCTTATTTGAGTTAATTTAGTTTTAATTGCGCAATTATTTTGGTATTTACACCAGAGAACTGCACGAGTACACCGCAACTCAAGAGTACACCGCATACTTACTCTATACATACTCTATACTTTTCATACTCGAGTATTTTAAACACCGCAATAAAAAATTGCGGTGTTTATTTTACCCATTCTTGTAAAAACGAGTATCAAAAATATCGCAATCAGAATTTTAAGTATTTTTTATACTCGTACGCCAGAATTTTTTAATTCTCTTTATTTGTAAGCAACAAAATTTGATCAAATCTATTGCTTAAACATTATAAGCAGAAAAACAGACAACAACCGTTTTCATAGGTACGAACCACAACACATATTTAATGAATTAAATGCAATAAAAACCGCTTAAAGGCACAGCTTTTTACACTATTTAAAGCAGGTATACTTATTTTGTTGCTGTTATGAACAATTATTTTCAGTTTATGCGCCTTGTTGTCATAAACGTGCTACAAACGGTATTTAGGAAAACAAAATGATCAAATAAATCCGTGAATAAAAGGAAAATTACTTAATTTTTTTAGTTTTAACAAAACTGTATATATGCAGATGTAATATTGCATTGACTGAATAGACATAGACCTCATAAATAATAATAAATAAAATAAAGTTTTTAGTTTACATATTTTATTTTGTTAAATATAATTATTGCTTTTATACCTATGAATTAATTCTAAAAATCTATTTGCTTAACGAATAGAATTTTTAAATTTCTATTCTGTGTAACTTTAAAAAAAACCCTAACAAAAACATAATATAATAAACAATGAACTATTCTTGAGTTATTAGTAAACTTTTGTTGTGTTTTTAATAAATGAAAATATGGCGAATTTTACGGGTTCTATTTAATTTATTTTCTGTTATATATTAAATAAACTTTCATAATTTCAAAGAAGTAAGTATATATGTTAGCTAATTTAGACATTGGCGACTTTAAATATTGTGTTTGATTTAATAATTCTGATCTGATAACTCTGTTTTCCTCTCACTACACACGTTAAAATCTCTCTCTTGGTGTTTGTTGTGAGTATGAGTACGAATAAAGTAAAGCCAGCATCGCAAACATTTTACTTGAGTATGCTAGACACTTATACTCAAATGGAATGGGTATAGTAAATACTCGCACAAAAGAAATGCGGTGGCGATCATACCGCAACCGCATTTAAGATGAGCATACTTAGAGTATTAAAAACAGACATTCTTGCAGTTCTCTGGTTTATACATTCTCAATTAAGCTAATTCAATTAGCACAAGGCATTTTGTTGTTGCTTTGAATTTGGAAGTGTCAATCCTTTTATTTGTTTGTTTATATTTTTTTACTTGCGGCTTGTCAGTTTTATAAATTTATCTTCTCACTGAACATAGTTTCCAGAGTAAACATACTTTTTGGCAAGGGTTGCATTTCGCATCTTATTCAATTAGTGACACAATTAAGTACTAATTGCTCCATTTATAAGTTGACTTCTTATATGATAAATTGAGCTCAATAAGACCTTAATAGCGTAACTAAAGCATATGTCTAAACAGGGCACAACAAAAGTTGATCAGCCTCAGTGGCTGCGTTCGCAGACGTGTGTGCTTTCTGAATAAGCAGCAGAGAACTGCACGAGTACACCGCAACTCATGAGTACACCGCATACTTACTCTATACATATTCTATACTTTTCATACTCGAGTATTAAAAACACCGCAATAAAAAGTTGCGGTGTTTATTTTACCCATTCTTGTAAAAACGAGTATCAAAAATATCGCAATCAGAATTTTAAGTATTTTTTATACTCGTACGCCAGAATTTTTTAATTCTCTTTATTTGTAAGCAACGTTGCCACATTTTTACCCTATTAAAGTTTTTACTGCCGTTTTATGAAATACTGCATTGTATGCAGATCTATTTATAAACAATAAAAAAAAATTTGATCAAATCTATTGCTTAAACATTATAAGCAGAAAAACAGACAACAACCGTTTTCATAGGTATGAAATACAACACATATTAAATTAATAAAATACAATAAAAACCGCTGAAAGGCACAGCTTTTGTATACTATTTAAAGCAGGTATACTTATTTTATTGCTGCTTTTTATGTACAAATATTTTCAGTTTATACGCCTTGTTGTCATAAACGTGCTATTAACGGTATTTAGGAAAACAAAATGATAAAATAAATCCGTGAATAAAAGGAAAATTACTTATTTTTTTTTTAGTTTTAACAAAACTGTATATAAACAGATGTAATATTGCTTTGACTGAATGTCATTAGACCTCATAAATAATAATAAATAAAATAAAGTTTTTAGTTACTTTACTTTATTCGTGCTTGATTCCTTCAAATATAAATATTTCATGATATTCTCATGAAATATTTATTATTTTATACTAAACTACAAAATGAAATGTATTACTGCGGGGAAAGCATATCCATATGGCCATTTCACTACTGCTCAAATAGCTCATCAGTGGATTTTACCCAAATTTTGTATAGAAAAAGTTTTTAGTTTACATATTTTATTTTGTTAAATATAATTATTGCTTTTATAACTATTTGTTCATTTTAAAAATCTATTTGCTTAACGAATAGAATTTTTAAATTTCTATTCTGTGTAACTTTAAAAAAAACCCTAACAAAAACGTAATATAATAAACAATGAACTATTCTTGAGTTATTAGTAAACTTTTGTTGTGTTTTTAATAAATGAAAATATGGCGAATTTTACGGGTTCTATTAAATTTATTTTCTGGTATATATTAAATAAACTTTCATAATTTCAAAGAAGTATGTATGTTAGCTAATTTAGACATTGGCGACTTTTGATATTGTGTTTGATTTAATAATTCTGATCTGATAACTCTGTTTTCCTCTCACTACATACGTTAAAATCTCTCTCTCTCTTGGTGTTCGTTGTGAGTATGAGTACGAATAAAGTAAAGCCAGCCAGCGTTGCCAGAAGCTTTGAGAAGAAAATCATCATATGCAGAAAAAAAATCATATTTAACGGAAAAAATCATAATTTTTCAATACAAAATTTTATTTAAAAATTATTATTAACATACATTGTATATATTTAAATTATTACTGTTTAAAGTGTTCGAAGTTTTACGAAGAACTATTACTATAATACTCGTATATACAGGATTTCATATTTTAAATAATATCTTGGTTAGTTTTTAAATTAAAGGAGTAACAGTTTCTTATTGCTAAGTAATATTTTGCGTATAAGATACCTTCGAGAGTGCTGTTGTCTAATCTATTTCTGTATTTAGTTTTGTTTAAATTGACTTTTGAGAATATTCGTTCGACAATTGCTGAAGAAGTGGGAAGACTTAATAAGTTTTGAACAAACTTTGACAACACCGGAAAAGCTGGAATGTTGTCAGCACGAGTTATTTATGAAATTCCTCTAGAGTTGTAAAATGATCACTTAATTTTATAAAACGGAGTTCGCTAAATTGTTATCTAAATTTTAAATATCCCTTTCACTAATTAAATTTGAAAAATTGTGTATTAAGACTTTCAAAGAATTTATTATTCTATTTATAATTTTCAAAGGCTCAAGACATGAGAGCTCTTTTAAAAACGTGTCGTTAAAATCAAATCAATGTAAAATGCTATACAATTTTCACTAATTTCATTTTTTATTTGCAGTGAGCTTTGAGCTAGAAATTTTTTGTTTAACAAAAAACACCCAGATAGACTTTTTCGTTGTGTAGAACTAGACTTTTTTTAAAGTCAACGTCGTTATTGAGACTCATGTTCACAAATTCTGTTTGTATAAAATTGTCTGAATTTTTAAGTAAAGTTCCTTATACATTCTATGTATTTGAGAAGATGAGCTTTAAAAAATTTTGTTTTGTTTACAACAATCAGTATTTATAAATTAGAAATCATAATTTAGGAAAAAAAAATCATCAAATCATATTTTGGTTCAAAAATCATCAAAAATATGATAAAATCATCATTTTGGCAACGCTGAAGCCAGCATCGCAAACATTTTACTTGAGTATGGTAGACACTTATACTCAAATGGAATGGGTATAGTAAATACTCGCACTTAAGAAATGCGGTGGCGATCACACCGCAACCGCATTTAAGATGAGTATACTTAGAGTATTAAAAACAGACACTCTTGCAGTTCTCTGATAAGCAGAAGATCGCAAAGTTCATGATGATTGCGGTTAGACCTGTGCCCGGTCGTTCGTTTCAGTGACCGGTCTTTTTCGGTCAATTATCAAAGACTGATTCGTTCGTTCAATTCGTTCAATCGGTCAATTTGAACGAAAGGAGCCGGTTAAATATCTGGCTCATTTCGTTCAATTAAGTCATCCGTTCAATTTAACCCGTACACTATTGAACGAAAAGACCGGATTAAAAAGACCGGATCATTCCGTTCACTTAATTCATTCGGTCAATTTAACCCGTTCGTTCGCGAACGACACAGCTCTAATTGCGGTATAAATGCAATTAAAAATGGGAAACTGCTGTTCAAACTTCCCTGAAGAAAAAGAAATGGCGATTTCTTGCCACGTTTGGTTATCGCCACCGTGTAGCCGGTTATTGGTAAGAACTGCTGGTTAAGATCAGTGTCAGCAGGGAGAGTATCTCGGAGATGACAATATTTTTGGTACATTTCATATTTCATATCTGAAAACAAAAATGACACTAAAATGACCTATAGATTTTTCATTGATTTTATTTACTAATAATAATTTTTTTCTTTCAAAAAAATTTTCAATAAAAAAAAATATAAATATTCAGGCATGTCACAAATTCCGATCGGAATGGTTTTAATTCCGTATTAACAATTCCGATCGATTTTGTTTTACCTTTTTCAGATTCCGATCGATTTTGCTTATTTCTAAAAAATGCTTATTGCACCTTTTTATTTAAATATGGCAATATTGCGCACACCAAAGTTAACAACAAGTTTAATCTAAATAAGCACACATAATAAAAGTAAATTTGAAAACTGCAAATAACAAAATTTCAAAGAAACTAAATTCCACTTTGAAATTTAAAAGTAGTATCATTCCGAAGAACTTTTTTGTTTTTCGTTTTGTAAAGAACCAATTTTCAGAATTGAAACCACTTTCGATCGGAATTGAGTTCTGTGAAATGCCTGACAGTTGTATTTGCAATCAAAAGGGCCCGCACGTTTTTCCACAAATGGAGAAAAGTATAAATAGTGAATCAAAAATGATAATAGTTATGGAAACACAATACTCCGATTTTACTGTAAACGACATCCAACCAATAACGTGCCACAAAAACTTGTAGGAATGCCCTAAAAATTTGTGAAATAAGCAAATGAATGGTATTATGTATATGTATGTCACACTTGTATATCAGATATTTGGATATAGAGATGGTATCGTAAATAACTTTTCACCCACGATCATGCATATGCAAGGTATGTCCTGGGTATCGCCTTTTCTCGTATGTACGCCCACCTGAGTATAATTTAAAATTTATAATGACCACAGAAGCTCATAATCACCAGATGCTAATGGGAAAAAATCTATAATTTATCTAAATATTTTATAAAAACTTGCTGCCCACGACCTTTACTTGTATTTCATAATTTTCTAATTGTTTTTTAGAAATTACGAATGACAAATCCTATCACGAAAGAAATCCTGACTTTCATGCACGATCGCATAATTGAATCGAAAAACTACGCACAATCCTAATCATTTATTATTCACGCAAATCTCTTGAACGATGTCCATCTCTATTCCCATATTTTTAAGATCTTTGTTCGTTGTAGTATCTACAAAACGACTTTCAATATATTTACTTTAATTTATAATTACGTTTGGTAATAATTTTTATTTTATGTAAATATGAGATGAAGTGATTAAAAAAATGTGTTTAATATTAATTTCAGAACATTTTATTTTTTATTTTTTTTTTTTTATTGTCGAAACACTTGAGAGCGGGTATTAAATTTGCAGTAGAATTTTATAAGGAAATTAGAAAAAAAAATTTAGGAAAAACAAATTCTCCTATAATTCTTCTGATTACGTTGATTTCACGGTAACGGCCTGTTGGGATGTGAACTCACAATCTGCTGTTTAACAAAAACACGAAAACCTCTATAAACGTCTCGGTGGCGGCTGATCCACTTGCGTTATCTAGTCTTTCTTCGATTCTATTTTGGCACACAAGCACTTAGCACACTTTTATATGATGGAAAGTTAGACAAATTTTATCTAAATATATTAATTTTAAACCACATTAACTTTTGTTAATCTTATAAATTTATTATTTTTATCCATTTACTGTACGCATATCCAAATACATTTCATTAGAAAACACTTACAAAATTTTATAGCATTAACAAACTAATGGGTGCAAAAAAGCAGAATGAATAATACCTTCCCCCCTATTCGAAAAGTAATCTTCTTGGCACAAGTCGCAGTTTTTCGCTTTAACACCCAACCAAAAACTCATAGCAATTATTTCCACTAAATAAGCAAATGTTTTTAAATACTTAAACTGTTTTATTATTATTATTATTATTTAAATAAATTGCAAATATTTAAAATACTTTTTACTAATTTTCGTAGACATTTCCTTACACTTGGAAAATATTTGCGTTTCTTACATGGGAACTTTTACATACAAAAAAATACAACTTAAAAGCTTAAGGCGTCTGCACGAAAACCTTAATTATTTAAAATTACATCTTAACCCAAATATGTAAAATAATATTTATGCATAAACATCTGTTTATCTAAATAAAAATTATACTCTACTACGAGGGTAGTTCAATTAGGGAGCACTTCTACTTAAAAGGTCAAATATCCAAATAAATCCAAGTTAAATCAGACGAAGTTATTGGAACATATGTATTATATCCTTTTCAGACACACGCTTTAATTGCGCAATTAAGGAATTTACGCAATTAAGGCCTTAATTGAGCTCAATTTACCATATAAGAAATCAATTTATAGATTGAGTAATTAGTACTAATTGAATAAGATGCGAAATGCAACCCTTGCCAACAGTGAGAAGAAAAAACTCATAAAATTAACAAGCCGCAAGTAAAACATATACACAAACAAATAAAAAGAAAATGGAGGGTCTTAGGAAAATGTCTATTGACACTTCAAACTTCAAAGCAACAACAAAAGGTCATGTTGTTTTTGAAATAAAAAGAGAAATCAGCTGGGCGGACGACATTACCTAGTAAAATAAATATGCCTTGTGCTAATTGAATAAGCTTAATTGAGCATGTGTAAATACCAAATAAAATTGCGCAATTAAAACTAAATTGAATCAAATAAGAAAACATGTCTGAACAGGGTATTAGTGTTTAAAACCTTAGTTTAGTAAGCAGATTTCTATGCGACCACATAATTAGATGGGATGATGAGCCTCGTACAAGATTTTAGGAAATCTAGATGGTAGTTTTAAGTGACAACCAAGATAATATACGTGAATAAAGTCAAATTGCGAGCATATCACTTGTTTATGTCAATTAAAAAATAATAAACAGTAGAGCTTTTCCATTCGATCATCAATTACTGATAAGTAAGCAACATATTGTTACAAAAATTAGATCTGGCAACTCCTGTGTTGTGTGTATAGAAAAAAACAACAATTAGCTAGGAAAATGATAGCAACCTCAATGGCTGTCAAAGAGAAGATCGTGAGTTCAAGCCCACCTTCGGACATGCGTACAACGGAAAATAATAATTGTTATAATGCAATTTAAAATTAAAAAGCAGCTGTACAAACCTTCCGAGAAGCAAAAGACAGTTATTGTGTGAAGCCATGGCAGATAATTTAGTCGAGACGTCTAATTTAATAAAAGAGTAACAGATATTTGTCAAGTCGCCCCTTATAATAAAAAGCAAGCGGTTAGCGCAGGGAAGTGTAACAGTATAACAACAGTGTATGGTAGACGGGTGTTGTGGCTATTAGATAAAGGGGACGACGGGCTTGGATAAAAGGCGTAGTGGAGTTTGTCTGTGGATGGTTAAGGTTACTAAACAAGGCATCGAGTAGTTCATGTCTCGCAGGAGTATAACAGTAGTGTAGCGTGGATGGTTGCGTTTGTAATAATAACGCATGTTTAGTAAGTACGAGACCAAAGGTTTCACAAGACCGTAGGATCAAGAAGTATAGCTATATAAAGACGCAAAGTAAGACTACAGAATTTATAATCAGCCACAGTGGTATTTAAAATCAAAAGAATCTGCACAATTGTCTAAAAAGCAAAAACCGTGACAATATATTAAGCAACCGCGCTGGATATGTTGGAATAAATGTCTGAGTGTTTGCTAAGCAGAAGATCATGAGTTCAAATCCCAACAGAACTTTGCATATAAAGCCTAGTACTCTGTTCGAATTTGCGAAAAATGTTACGCAACATTAATTTCTTCATGTTGAAAATTTGACATTAAAAATTGTGGTGTCTATCTCCTGATTTGAGAGAATTTAACTTTTTATTGTTTACACTACATTGTTTTAAAATGTAAACAAAAGACACATGATCAGCTGTTCTTTAAAAAGTTCCGCATATAATAATGCCTACCTTGTAGTGCCTGCTTTATTTCACAGCTTTTATAAAATGTTGCCAGAAACTGTTGCCAGAAATTTTTCTGCAGTAAAGCCTAGTACTATATTCGATTTTGCGAAAAATGTTGAGCAACATGCATTATTTCGCTTAAAAAATTTAACAATTAGCTACCAGTGCCAATACGAGTACAATATTGTCAGGAAAAAATTTGAAATTTACTGAAGTCGAACAGAAATACTCATCCAAGCTTACGGGACTTATCACATACATATATTATTTTGTATTTTAATTGCAGTAATGAGCAAACGCTTTTCTGCGTCATTGAATTACTTTTTGTTTTTTTTTCTCTCTCTCTTTTTAAATGTACACTTTTTGCATTTTTCCAAATTAAATTTTTTTGAACACAACAAAATGAAAAAATTGTCTTTAAAAAATTCCGTGCAAAAAAAGTGCTTCTTATGTTATTTCGTAGTTGAAAAAAATGTAGCCAAGAAAATTTCTTTTTCACAAATAAACAGAGTACTAATTCAGCAACATTATTTCTTATTTGTTTCGCTGTAATTTTTTTATATGGACTTTTAAAAACATTTCGTACGAAATGATGAACAGAGTACTATGCTTAAAACTGAGAACTACCTCTGCAACATTTTTTCACATTTATCAAAGCATTCCGCATAAAAAACTGACAAACTGGCAGTTTAAATTTACTTGAGTATGGAAAATGCAAAACGATTATTCTGCAGTCGCGGTAGAGAAGTTGGCGAAAGCGACTGCATATTAGAGCAGCTGATGAAATGGTTAAAAAAATAAATCGTGGCCAAAATTTTAACGGAAACTCTTAACGAAAATAAAAAGAAGAAATGTAACAACAGTGTTTGGCAGCCGTAGCTGAGCTGGTTTAAAGCGGCGAGTATTGATTGCCAAGGCCACAGCGTGTTTTGGGGTCTAGATAAATGTGTGGATTAAAGCAAATGTTGAGGTGTGAATGGCTGTGCGAGCTTTTTAAGGCGGCTGAGAGAGAGATCGTTTAGGAATAAAAAATGGGGGAATTAAATTTATATTGATTAATAATATAAAAAAAAATATTTATATTAAGCTTTAATTTTTAAATTGTAGTTGCATTGTAATTCTTTGAATAATTGCACAAATAAAATAAATAAATTATAGTCTATTAAAAATATAGCCAGAGCCATAGAGCAAGAAATAAAGAAAATAGTACGAAAAATTAACAAGATATCAAAACACAAAAAAATCTAGCGATATTCTTATCAAATGAGGAGATTGTGTATAAAAAAAAGCTTTCTGAACTTTCGAAATCTTTTTTTACGAAAGATTTAAAAGAGCCGAGAATGAAATAAACATTAACAGAAGAAATGTATTTCCATAGAGATTTATTGAACCTTCCTCGCAACCATAAAATGCAACAAATATTTCATTTAATATCAGGAAGTGATTGTAACTTTTGTTCCCTTTTTGGCTAGAAACAATGTAATAGAAGCCGTCTAAATAAAAGAAAACAATATTAAAAATGGAGAAAATTCTTTTAATAATGAGTGGTTTAGCATTTGTGACAATAGAGTCACTACAAAGTATGAAATGTAGAAATAATTATCAATGAGAAATCAAAATGGGAACATTAATGCCACAAATTACTTTCAACATACGATTTACTGATTTACAATAAAATGTTTCAATTGAAGACATTTAAAGAAAATATAAAAAAGACCACGAAAGAAAATAGAATAAAGAAAAAAGTAAAAAAAAAATTCTAGAAACAAATATTATTATTAAATAATTCTACTCAAGTTGTAAAAAGTTTGGAGCGTTAATCTTTATTATCAAAACTCTTCCCAAAAATAAATCAATTATTAATCTTCTTCAGTTAAGCTTAAGTTCATTATTAAATTAATTAATTGTAAGGAGAACACCAGAGTGTAACTCATAAGGTAGTTTTCAATTATAAATATTTTTTTTCTGTTAAAAAATATATTTCTCTTAACTGAATCCTTTTATTTTAAAATGTTAAAAAAATAAAATAAATTTTAAATTAAAACTTACCAATATACGACCAGTTGTGGTTTGACCTGATATAAGTTCACCAGCCCAATCTTTTGCTTCTGTCATAAAAGTTCCTTCGAACTCTTGTTTGTTTCTGGATGCTTTCTGCTCCTTTTGTTTGGGATCGTTTGGTCCCAAATCGGGCTCTGTGCGACAGCATATAAATGCGAATGCCCTCCAACATATAACGATGAATAATCCAGTAAGAAATGTGAAAATGCTGGAGAGCAAAAAGCAATAATATTTTCGAACCTTAAGACAATCATCGACCTCAAATGGTGAACCTGTTGGATCTTCAGCCAATGATTCGACAGTGCTTTGATCACACCCCGACATCCCCTGAAAAAATGCCAATAATAAAATTGAATTATAAAAAATTAATAAAAGATGGTTTCTTTAAATAATTTAGCCTAATGATTGATTTCTAATTTGTACTGGTAGCCAAAACGATTTTCAATACTAAAAATGTTAAATGTTAGTTTATTTTTACAATTTAGCTTTAGATGCTGCAAATGGCCATGCTAGTTTTAATAATAAATATTTCTATTATAATAAATAATATTTATTTTAATATAAAGTTGGCAAAGGTGTTCCGATTATACCGGCTCTCAAGGGCAAGGTGCTCTCTAAGACCCTGCTCAGTTTCTTCACACGTGGCAACCACACGATGAGTTTTTATAATGCTTGCGGTAATTTATTAAATACTAGACGTTTCAAATACAAGTATCTTCTTAAATTATATGTTATTTTGACACTGACAAATTTTGTTCTCTTTAAAATACTGAGTCGTTGAGAAATAGTGAAAACTTATTTTTAAAGTCAGTGCAGTGTTGCCCAATCTTTCAAAAAAGTTTGTGGGACAGAAGTGCTAAGGAACAACACTCATGGTACCCATCGTTAAACGGTGGTGCGCTCTAACGAGGATAACTGAAAGGGTGCAACTGAAATTAAGTACGCATACTCGGTAAAGATCCCAACAATTTCTTAAGCCAGCATAATGAGAATTTTGCACAAAGATTTCTAATTATTTACCAAAAAGGTCCAATAAACTCATCAATTTCAGACACTTCGCTAAGGCTCCTTGGTTCATTGGTTCTTACAGAAGCTTCCATCGGACATTGAACTTCAGCCTCAAAATTATATTTTCTACGAGGCGCATTTTCTTATCGGCGGCTATGTCAACAAACAAAAATGTCCGCACGTCATTGTCGAGAAGTCAGTGCATCTATAAAATATGACAGCTTTGTGTGATTGCCTCATCAGGCCATTTTTATACCCTTCGCTTTAATTAGAAGTGCCATAACCATAACTATATTAAACAGCTGTTTAAAACAACCTTATGGGAAACACTGTATTTGATTATTGGTGACATGCCATAATGCCATAGCCATAACCATAACCATAGATATTAATTAAATTTTCATTTTTACCATAATCATATACAGTTGACTATTAAATTTAGGTACTAATTGTTTGTTTTTTTTTTTATTTTGTTCTTATTTTTCATATCCGCTACATATATATATATATATATATATATATATATATATATATATATTCTGTGTTCTTATGTATAGCGAAGTCGATTGAGTGATGTCCGTTTGTCCTTCCATATATTTGATTTAAACAAAAATTTAAATACGTCAACCGATAAGACATAGTGTCGAAAGAGGTGCTATTGAAAATCAGCAAGCTCGGTCCATATCCTTAGACGCAGCGGACAAAACACCGAGTGTGCCTCTAATTTGTTTATGTTATTTGGAACAATAAAGTAATAAACTCCAATCAAAAAACGAATATATGAGGCGATAGAGAGTTAAAAAAATAAGAAAAAAAACATCAAGTAAAATTGGCGTTCGTTTCCGAGTTACGAGCCTCTGAAATTTTAAAATTTTTAAAAATGCTTAACCCATTAGGAGCCGATGAAATTTTTATGTAAAATTATATATATTTAGTACCAAGATTTTTTTTATTATTTATTTTTCTGTCACCCCAATATTTGCTGTTTTGATTGGAGTTACTTCATTAAACTAGTTTTACATGCATAGACTGTAAAATGTATATAAGATTCGGCATAGCTTAATACAGCACCCTAATTTGTTTTTTTTATTACCATTGAAATCATTAATTGAAATAATAAAAATGCTAAAAATTTAATTTTTATTACAATTGCTTTTACTAATGGTAATGAAGTTATAATGAAACTGTTTTATTACTAATTAAAATTAGAAGAAAATAAATGCTTTTATGAAAAATAAATTTATTATAGCAGAACTTTAAAAAAACTAAGCATAAACAATTGAACTTTAACCCTTTGTAAATGAATTAATGTTTGATATTTGAATAACGATACAAAAATCATTAAAATTATTTATAATTTAATGCTAATAAAATTGGCAATTAATTAGTCTATCTAATTAATTACTCCCATGTATAATATTTATAATGTTAGGTAACTCTAACATAAAATTAAAACTAAAAAAATCACAAGTATTTATATTAAATGAATGATTCTTGTTTGGCTTAAGGTTTTATTAAACGATTGATCAAATAACAATCACTTATCCATTATTGTACTCAGAACAATGCCTTAACTGTATCGTAAACTCTCTTTCGATTAATTGAAAGATAAACTATTCGTTTTCAAAATAATAATTTGGCGGAAGAAAAATATTTTGGAAGGTGATTTTGTTTTTAAAAAAAAAAACGTTGTAAGTTTTACAAGACTAAAAAGAGTGTATTACTACTTCCTTGGCAGGGCCGATGGATTTTTCCAATAACCATTTAAACTCTTTGAAATTAAAAGAGAACTGCTAACGCGTCTAGAGGTATTGTACGAACTTAAGAAATTTCTCTCTAGCTTTAAAAAAATCCTAAACATTATTAGGAATGCATCACTGGTTAATCTGATATGGCTTACGATGTGATTCTTTAAAATTTGAACTAGTTTTAACACAGTTCCAATCAGTAGGGTTTTCGGCGTGAATAAGCGCCAAAAAAGGACTAGCTAGGTTTGTCAGCCAATAAAATCATGACGAGCGTTTTTTTGGGAAGCACGCGGTAAAATCCACATTTACTACCTTCAGAAGGGTAAAAAAATCAATAGTGAATATTATGCTTTCTTTTTGCATTGTTTTAATGAGGATTTAAGAAAACAAAGAACCGATCGCATTTGACCAAAAAAATAATTCTTTTGCATCAGTACAATAAGGAGAGCATTCATTTTTAATTTTCAAGGCAAAAATCTATAAATTAGGCTACGAATTTTACTCTCTCCACAGCTCTATTCACTGGATTTAGCACGTTGTTACTATTTCTTGTTTGCTGAAAAATATTTTAGAGATTTAATTCCAATCCATAAAATTAACTCACAAACAAGCGCCTACTTTGTGAGCTCGAAAAATCTTGAAATTTTTTTTTTTTTTGTTTTTTTGGGAAAAAACTGGAAACCCGTCGTACAAAGTGTATAGACCTCAAAGAAGACTGCGCTAGAAAAAATCTGTGTTTTTTTTTTTTTTTGCTTTTTAGTATGCTCTTTTAATGCTTGAAAAATATTTTGATAATATATATATATTTTTTTTTCAGACATTCTGTACCACCATGTAAGTTTGAGGTATCCAACCCTGTTAACCGGCATTCTTTTTCAATAAGGTCAAATATGTCAAAATTTTAATTTACTAATTTATTTGTTCTCAGCTCAGCTCATTGCTGCAGTTTCTGGTTCTTGCGATCTCCTACATTTTACAAGAAAGGCGATGGACCTATAAAATGTAAAAAACGAGTTGCAGCTGTAAAATCTACTTACGCGTAGGGTCCCGGCTTTTTCTATAATACTTTTTATACCCTCGATTTTTACTTTATTGGATGATATGGCAGCACACTGGAAACGAATGTCATATTGCTGTAGCAACATTTTTTTACTGGTCAGAAACTGTCAATTCTGCTTCTGACGTTCTCCCAATTTATCGTAACCCCACCCCCTGGTTATTTTTTCTAATTTTGATTTTAAAAAAAGCGACACAGTTACTACTGACAATCTGCTTTGAGGTCCAGTTCCCCGGAAAAATCAAATTTATTTAATAGAACGATAATAAATGATCTTTAAAAAAATTAAGTATAACTGTTTTTAAGCTTTCTTAATTGTGTCTGAAATTTTATTTTAAATAAATTTTATGTAAAAATATTTTTTATTTTTTTTATTTTTAATTAATAACTGCATTCCGAATTTAGTCCTAATTGTTTTAAAGAAAGACTCTAGAAGGCAGCTTAATAATCAAATGCCTCTAATTCATTAATAAAACTCGTGTTTTTTTTTCTTTAATAATAGCAAACAATTGATATAAATTTCACTGTAAACACAAGTTTAACTGCAACAATAAAAATTTTTATTGGATTTATTAAAAGCAAAAACAATTTATTTTCATTTAAAATTACAGTTAAACAAATAAAAACTAAATGGATAATAAAAAATAATAAACTTACTTGAACCAATTGGTCAAGGTCTGTCAAGTTCGCCATTTCATGAGAAATTTAGCAAAATAAAATTGCACTTCTGCTTGTAATATTGCAATTGCACAAATACTACTACACAACACTTATATATAAAAACTTTTCTTATTTTTCTAATTTATTGCTTTTGCTTTATTTATATTTTTTACATTTTGTTTATAATCTTAACATGATGTCGGTTTTTATTTGAACGTTAATAGATGCCATTTTTAATTAAATGACACTTTGGCATTTTGATTTAATTTTAGAATTCAATTTTTAGCACAATATTTTTTAATAAATTTTAAATATATGATTTAATTAAAATTAAATAATTGTAAATATGTACTTTCACATATGTTTCAAATAATTTTTTAAGATTTTTGTAACTTAAATATATATTTTATTATTATTGGGCAGCATGGGAGCACAAAAGTTTTTGGTTTGTTTTTATGTTGTCAATGCTACACTTTCTTTATTTTATTTCTTTTATTTTTTAATTTTTTTCTTTTTCGTATCTATGTTTTTTTATCTTAAATTTAAAAATAACCACAAACAAAACTTAATGTGTGATATTTTTAAAAGGAGAGGAGTGTGAGACAAAAGAGAGAAAGAGAGATCCAGGGAGAAAGTTACAGCAAGAATGCCAAAGAAAACAATGAGAATTTAGGAAAAGAAAAAATCACGGCGAATATATTTCTGTTTAACGAGCAAAATTTTGAAAACAACGCGGAATTTTAAACGTTAGTATACAATGACGACGTCATTACCCAACCAAATGACAAGTTCACAGCAGGTTGACACACTCATTTGAATCACACATCATTAGCAAATTTCTTTTTTATTCGTCTTTTCCACTTTTCACAAATTTTTAAATTGAAAATATCTTTAGACAAAAGATGTTTTAATTTTGAAGTATTTTAAAGCACACATGTTTCGTTTAGAATTTTCTTCTTGTCACATTTTTTATTTAAATAATTTTTATACATATATTATAAATACATAATTTTTTCAATACTTTTTATATTTTTCATAATTTACAAAACACAATTTATTCAATATTTTTACTTGTATTTAAAAAGCAACTCGTTCCGACAATTGTTCTTTCGCTACTGAAAAAAGCAAATTATAAATTTCTTTTCGAATCTAAGATAGAAAATGTTAAAATAAAAACAATATTTCTTTATATTCTTGGGCGAAATGTAAATCATTTGAAATGTTGTTTGTGTCATTTTCTAAGGCTCTCCTTAATGTATGCAAAATCTTAAATTAAATTGAATTATAAAATAATAAAAAAAGAAATAATCTAAATTCGCCAACTAACTTGTCTAACTGACAAATTCAAATTGAAATAATTTTAGCGCAAACTAAACCAACTCAAGGCAAAGAATTGTTATAAATATTTTCCTTTGAAGGAAACAAAGAAGAAAAAACTACAAAATCCTTAATATAACACAGAGAGATTAATGGCAACTCTCAACTGATATCAAAAATATTAAACTATATTTTATAAACTTTAATGATGTATATTGTGCTATACGAGGATAGTTAAATAAGTCTTTATAAAAACATAGATAATGAATTTTCTATATTTTCTAACATGGTTTTATTTTTAACTAGATGCATTTTAACCAGCAAGTTTCTAATCTTTTTATCTTTACTGCACATTAAGCTTTGTTGCAAGAACGATCTACTCAAACGACAAAAAAAATTTCTCCGAAACATTTGATTTAAAAATAATTTTTCGATTTGATTTAAAATTAATATTTTTTAAATACTTTTTTTACTCCTTTTAGAAGGTGCTCCAATCATAAACTTTATTTTATTATATTATTTCTAAATAGTGAAAATAGATAATTTAAAGGGCGTGTTAAAAACAAACATAGTTTTTGGTTCGTTCATTAGGATCAGGTCTCAGGTAGAAAGACTCTAACTCAATCTTTTACGAAATAGAGTTTTTCCGTGATTCCAATACATGTCACAAGATACACCTCGTTTAAAAAGTTAAATGCACTAGTTTAAAAAATAACGGTTTCACCAGCATTTTTATTTCAAAGATTACTTTGTAATATTTACAGTTTCCATTATAAAGGGTCATCCAAAAAACGCGCCTACATGTTTCATTGAAATAAATCACAAACTATTTGCAATTTTTTCAAGCTGTTTTTTTTTTATTAAAAGTATGATCCATTACAATTATAAGTGGAATAGAATATCATTCAAATGTCCACCATGACTGCGTCTGCAGACTTCAATCCGAATATCGAAACTTTTAATGACTTTCCGACATGTTGCTGGTGTTATTTCACGGATTGCAACTTGAATGTTGTTCTTTAGATCATTAATTTTGTTTAGTGACGAAGCTCATTTCAGAATGGATGGATTCGTCAATAAGCAAAATTGTCGTATCTGGTGTGATGAAAATCCTCGTGTTATTGCAAATAGTTGTGTTTTATTTCAAAGAAATATGTAGGCGCGTTTTTTGGATGACCCTTTAGTTTTACCTTCTCCTGTGAGATCACAATTATGCAAGTTAGGGCCTTTCTACGTGAGACCAGCGATAAATTGACTATTGTTGCCTGTATAATTTATTTTATAGAATATTGGGCAATAAAATTAATTAGAAAATTGACATATAAGCTCTAAACGAATACTCGAATATATTAAGCGAGTTTTGCATTAAACCAGCGGACAACTGTTCGATAGTTATGATAGACCTTTCACTCGCTAAGTAGTCAACTGGCAAGTGATTTGAAACTGTTGACGTTTTATAGACAAATGAGACACTCGGAGCTATCCTACTAGCAAACATGATGTCATAAGGTTACTTCAGTAAAACGCCAAAAATCATTTGCTCTCTTGTTTAACATATTGTTAAGTTTTTCCCTTTTAGAACAAACGTACGGATTCTTTTGATTGCAAATACCACTGTGGCTCATTATTCTGTATTCAAACTTTATGGCTTTCTCTCTGGCTATACTTCTTGATTTTACCGGTCTTGTGAACCTTTGGTCTCGTATTTACTAAACATGCGTTATTATTACAAACGCAGCCATCCACGCTACACTACTGTGTTAATCCGGCGAGACATGAACTACTCGATGCCTTGTTTAGTAACATTAACCATCCACAGACAAACTCCACTACGCCTTTTATCCAAGCCAGTCATCTCCTTTAATGTAGTAGCCACAACACACGTCTGCCATACACTTTTCTTGTTATGCTGTTAGACTTCCCTGCGCAATCGCTACCGTTCTTACTTTTTATTATAAAGGGCGACTTGATAATTATCTGTTTCTCTTATATTAAATTGGACGTCTCCACTAAATTATCTGCCATGGCTTCACACAACAATTGTCCTTTGCCTCTCGGTAGGTTTGTACTGCTGCATCTTAATTTTTTACTGCATTATAACAATTTTTGTTTTTCGTTGTGCGCATGTCCGACGGCGGGGTTCGAACACACAAATCTTCTGTTTTACAGCACGTACCTCTACCAACGCAACCATCGAGGTTGCTCAGCTTTTGTTGGCTAATTGTGGTATTATTCTATGCACACACCATTAGTTGAATTAACTTATTCACCACGCTCATACGGATAACAACAGGTGTTGCCAGATCTTACATTCGTAACAATATGAATTCAGTTTTTCTCATTAAATGAAATCAAATGCTGTTATAACTGCTAAGGTGAATGATTCTTAGCATTCCTACATGATTTTTGAAGACTTATGGAATTACCTCCGTGTATTCAAATTTAAGGAAATATACATACAGTATGTCAAGATTGACTTTAAACTTAAAATATATAACACACATATGTTACGGAATACACGAGATCTAACCAACAAACTTAAGGACATCAAAATCACCGAAAGTACGAGACTCGTTTCCTTCGACATAAAGGATCTCTATACACCAATAACCACACAAAAAACTTTAACTATCCTACGTAACATACTTTCTAACATTTACGACAATCAATATAACAACGAAATAATGGATATTACAAAGACGATATTAAAACAAAACCTTATATTTAACAATAACTTCTTTAAACTATCTGATGCACTCGGCATGGGAAACCCAACATCTGCAATTTCCACAGAGATTTCGATACAACATTTAGAACAACTACACGTTAAAAATCTGAAGGAAAAATATAAACTAAGTCATTATTGCAGATACATAGACAACATAATATGCATCATTGAAGGAGACAACGCCGAAAAACTTCTAACAGATTTAAACACAATACATTACAAAATTGCATACACATTGGAAAAAGAACAAGACTGAACTTTATATTATATTGACATATCAATAACTCCTTAAAATACGACAAATACGACAGATAAACTACCCAGCAAAAAATTAGACATTACCTTAAAAAGTACTTGCTATATAATGACTTACTTTTGTAATTACCATATTCCGTTACTAGTAATGAAACTAGTTTTTTATGTTAAAAGTTATTACCTTAAAATACTTACTAATGGTTCTCATTAATTCCTACAATAAATAATGTAATCGATTCTCAGTAATTGGTTGTAAAAGTCTCATGCCTTGTTAAAATCACTAGGTTGGCAATCTAGTTGGGAAGTACTTCCGCCAAAAATGCTTAATTCCACACTCGATTACATTTTTGCTGGGTATCCACAGTTCCTCAAACCATCCTACACAACATAAACTCGCAGCATTTAGACACATGATTTACAGACTTAAGATAGTCCCACTTGCTCCAGATATTATAACAAAGAACTCGACACAATTTACACTATAGCTAAAAATAACGGTTACAAAGGCACTACCATCGACAAAATAAACTTTTTTAGAAAGAAGGTTTACAGAAAACACTAAAAACGAGCAACTCATGACGAAGCGCATTCTGGACGTCCAATTTTGGGTCAGTTTTTCAAGAACTGCTGGCCGTATATCACGAATAGCACGACGCCTCCAAAGCGTCAATTGATGCTGGTTTATCAGCATAAACCAGTGAGCTTACGTGACCACACAGGAAATAAACGAAAAGTGTTTAATCGCATGACCCTGGAAGCATTTTGTCATGTCCATTTTTCGAAATCAGCTTGTCGGCAAATTTTAATTTCAACAACTTGATGGTTGCGGTCACCATATGGCACGTAGCGACATCCTGTTGAAACCACAATATCATCCATATTTTCAAACAAAAAATCATTAATTATGGTGCGATCTCCGCTGAGCATAACGTGAGATCCAGCCTTATTTTTGAAGAAATAAGGTCCGATGATGTCACTAGTATGTAAACCACACCAAACGGTAAATTTTTCTGGATTCAATGGATTCTGTAGCATATGTTGTGGACTGGTCTCACTCTATATGCGACAATTTTGCTTATTAATAAACTCGTTAAGAAAAAAATGAGCCTCATCGCTAAAAACAATTTGGCGATAAAACTACGCATATAATTGTCTCGTGGTTTTAATTCCTGCATTAACAAGGATTTTCGACGTAGTGGACGGACAGATCCTCGATTCCTGCGACCTACGTCGTTTACAGCACGTTCCTTCGACGTGTTGGTGTTATTGCATTCTCTAGAGACTATGAGGATAAAAACCACGAAGTCGTCTATAAGTTGCTCGTAGTGATGACTGATTTTCAAAGTAAACTTGGATGATTTAATATCGTTGTTCAAGCGTGAGTCTATTCATAATGATTTGCCAGAGTTTACTAAAAATAATAAGAAAGAAAAGGTTATTCATAAAAATTTAATTTTAAGTGCTATTTTTTTATAATTTAAAGTTCTTTCATGCTTAAAAAAAACACCCTTTATTCTGATACTTTATTTTGTTGTTAACAAAAAGATTCCTTTGTTTCTAAATACTTCAATATTTACTTTTGAGTTGGTAAGCTAATTTTGCTTGCAGTTCTAAGGCCATAATTGACTTTCCTAAATAATCGTACAATTAATTCACAAAAAAAATCTGTAAGAATTCTGACCTACTCTGAAAAATGGCATTAAAATGGTTTAACATTTAGTGGAGTAGCAACAATTTGGAGTTCATGCTCATGAAATGCTTAAATAAAATTTACGCTAAGTCCTAACAATATAGTTTATTTTCATCCTTAACTTATTAAAGTTTTGATGAAGAACATCATAAAAAAATTTCTTTATGGAAATCCTGCCCAAAATACAATTCTTTACAAAAGTATAAGTTCGCTGCAAATTCTTATCTTACCCATACAAAAACTGGCTTAAAATTTATTAATTTTAATTTTGTTTTCAATGTATACAATCGTTTTGGACATACTGTATGTTCATGATATAATAAAATCATCATGTTAAAATTCCTTGCGATAATTTACCGAAATATCAAACTGTCATGCAAACATGTAAAAATGTGCCTAAGAGGAATATATTATTTCTATTAAGAAACAGATAATTATTTTAGTTAATTAACCCTTAAAAAGGCGTTGGTTCACAAATAAACAAGGACATATCACATATGTATGTAGGTATGTATACGAGCCAATATTTAAATTTGGTTTTCAATCAATGATTTATTTGATATTTTATATTTTCATTCAATCGCCAAAAGAATGTTAACGCCAACATGACAATACGATTTAAAATAAATTGCCTGTTTATAAAATGATTTATTAGTGAAGGAAACATTTTATTGGTTTTTTTACCAAACAAATTTATATTTAACATTTCTTATTTTAAAAATAATATACGAATTTCTAATTCCTTAAGTACTATTAAGGTCAAAGCAGCCATTTGGGTGTGAGACCACGCCTGCAACCATTTGTATATCTTTTGTAAAGCGATCAATAGATTGTAAATTTTATTTAATTGCAACCATCGAGTTATTAAAATCAAAATTTAGCGATAAGTTGATTTCGGGAAATTGACCTGTCAATTGGCCTCCAAAGTCGTGCAATTTGATACCACATGGGACCAAATGGGTCAATAGATTCAAACACTTTGTTGCACTGATGAGTCTGACGCCATTTTCTGTGTGTCATAAAATAGCTATGAATCAAGCTTTTGGGCTCTGGTACGCTAATGAAAGCAGTATTCCGTTTTAAACCTGATGTTAATGGTATAAACAGTTAGTAAAAAAAACCGAAATATATATGAAAGCTTTCTCTGACTCTTAAAAAACGTTATTTAGTCCATCAAAAATGCAATCTCACAATTTTAATTCTGCAAATTAAACACCACTATCAATGCATGTCCTTGGAAAGGACCTCCAACCCAAAAATGTGACATAAGTTAATAAATAACAAATGAATAGTTTTAATAAGGCTTAAGTTTACCTATATTTTATTTTCTACTTTTATTGAAAAACAAAAATTTATTTTAAAAAGTCGTTTGTTAATTTTTAAAGAAAACAGGGGAAAGTAAATAACAGAATTTAATGCAGAATTTCTAGATCGCTACATCCGTCAACAGCATTGTTAGAAATAATTAGGAATAATCATAATAATAATCATAACGTAGTTAGACAAAGTAACACACAACCCATAGCTTTTTTTATTTGTTTCCTACGTTATCCCACATATATATTTTTGCTTTATGCTAACCATCGGTTTAATTTTTCCTTTTTCATACTTTCTTTTTTACATCACAAAACAAGTGTCATACTGATTGTTGTGAAGGTCGCAGGAATGCGTGGTGCCTTGCAGTAATTAAATTTTAAAAATTAAAGGAAAATAAAAAAATAAATTTTTAACATATTTCGTTAATGCAATTAAAAATTTAATTATTTTAATAGAAACATTTTTTAATTCAAGGTTAATTTGTTTGATTAAAATGAAAAAGTGGAACACCCAAAGCAAATATTTTTATTTTAACTTCCCCTGGGAACTAATAAAACTTTATTTAAATGAAACAAAATTTTATTTTTTCGCAAATAAAATTAAAGATATTTTAGTTTAAAAACTTAAATACAATTTTAATTGCGCATGTCGCTAAAAAAAATAATTTGTTTTTCCACACCTGTAAAATAAAATTCAAAATATACTACAGGGTTTTTTATGAAAGAATTATCTGATAGTTATTAAAGTAATATTAGAGGGTAAAGAAGCCTGTTCAACAATAATTTGACAAAAAAAAAGTGTTAATTAAAGGAAACGATATTTCTACAAAATTTAGTTTTTAATCTTTGTACAACTCCAAAGGCAAAAATTGTGAATATATTGATGTTTAAGTATTTATGCAAAAAAAAATAATTTATCGAACTACTGGCAACCCTCCAAATTTGACAGGTAAAATTTAGTAAAAATAAAGCATAAAAAAGAGAATCACATTTCACGTTTTTTACATTTCATGCAAAGGACCTAAATACTTTTCTATAGTCACTAATGAAGCGTTTAATCGTCAAAAGAGTAAAAATCGATTATTTCGTAGCAATTAAAAATTTTTTCAAGTAAACGAGATATAAATCCATTCTTTAAAATAATAATTTGCTTGTGAATCATTTAGTTTTTTATTCTGCTAACGTTTTTGCCTTATTGGTAAGATATTTATTTTAATGCTACACGCCGTGTAGTTTGCAACTTGATTATTACCCAGAAATTTCAATTAAACAACAACAGCCAAATAACTCGCTCGCACGTTTGTAATTACAAACCGTCTGCAAAACACCGAAAATTCTACTTTATACCCTTCACCAAAAAAAGTGGAAAAGGGTATATATAAGTTTGTCATTCCATGTGTAATTTCTACAATATCCATTTCCGACCTCATAAAGTATATATATTCTGACTTCTTATGTATAGCGAAGTCGATTTAACGATGTACATCTGTCAGTCCATGTTAGTGTTGAAATCAAGTTTGCCGCGGCACAGAAAAAATAAATGTGTCAATCGATCAGATATAGTGTCGAAAGAGGTGCTATTGGAAATCAGCGTGATCGGTCTATGTTCTTCGAGGCAGCAGGCAAAACCCCACGCCTACCTTTGATGTCATTTGGAACAATAAAGTAACTACAATCAAAAAAATAAATAAATGGGGAGTTAGAGAATTAAAACAAGGAAAAAAACATCAAATGAAAAAATTGGTGATAGCCCATATTTTCGTTACTCGGAATTTTCAAATTTTTTGAAATATCAATATGGGTATCATTTTAAAGCTCTTAAAGAGATCTTTAAGGAAATGCTGAAATTTTCTAAAAATGCTTGGCGTATTAAGAGCATTACCAAAAGTTTTTTTATCTTTAATTCTCTGTCACCCCAATATTAGATTTACATAGACGGTGAAGGGTATATAAAATTCTTACTTGTTAAGCTTTACATTAAACAAATAAATTGACGACAATTTCTAATTTTATACAGAAAAAAATTTTCGAACACTGTAAAGATTCAAATCAATTCTAGCTTTTCCTCGATTAATCCTTTTTAGGAATTAATAATTTCTTAGCTTATTTACTAATTTAATTCATTAATTGTAGAGCTTCAATCAAATCATCCGCCCAAAATCACGAACTTCTTCACATTTTGTTTTCGAATTAAATCTCCCATAGTGCGGAACTTTTCATTTCCTTTGAAATATTGTAATAAAAATAAATTTATGTTTGTATGTCTATGTTTGATTAATGTTAAATAATTACACAAAAGAAAAACAATATCAATGACATGCGAACGTCATATTTTTTTTTTTTTTTTAAATAAAAAAATATTCACCAAAGGAACCTGAACATAACAAAAGATTTTTTTATTTAACAAAAAATCTAGATTCTAAATATAACATTAAAACTAATTTATAACTAAAATGTAAGATACACTAAGTCTCAATTTCATTCATTTTATTTCCTATAAAGGATATAATTAATAATGACTTTGATGTATTTTAGTTTATTTGTTTGCTTTTCTCTTTGCTTGGCGTCATACATATGTACGTATGTATGTGTTTGTGTTTTTCTTTTATTTAAAAAAAAAATGAAAATGTCAAAATTATTTTTGTTTTTATTCTTGACCGAACTACAAGTAAAAGCATATGGCACAAAAGTCGTGACAATAGGAAAATGATAGAAATAGGAAGATTTTTGTATGCTCAAACTTCCAATCTTCATTTAATTAAATAAAGAAATTCTTCCTCTTGCTACTGCCATTAGGTTTTTAAAAATACTTTTAAAGGAGTGTTGCCACTGTTGGATTGTTAAAAGTTGATCTTTCCTTTCAGAATACATGGAAGTAATTATTTAGATGGACTTATTAAATGACAATTTTATAAGCATTGAATGATAAATAATGCTAATGATTTTTTTAGCATTACCATTATTTTCATTAATGATAGTGATTATTAATGAAAAAGATTCATTGATAATTTGTTAAATATATTTTAAATATAATATCAAAAGATTATAATTTTTCTAAAAAGTTAAGTTCAAATAAAACAACATTTTAATCGGCATTGATGTTAGTTATTAATACAAAATTAGAAAATGATTATATTAAAATTGAACGGCTTTTAAGATTTCTTAGATTTGAAAACTATTAATCCTATGAGAAATTTCATATAAATTAAAAAAAAAGTTCTACAGTAACTCTATTTTCAAAATTGAAATTTTATTAAACACTAATACTAAATAATATGAGCTGATTTTTTGAAAGTGGGATAAGTCCATTTTTAAAAAAACTAAGTTAATAAATTTAATGAGCTACAGACTCCTTCTCTATATAGTTACAATCAGAATTTTAATAGAGTTCCATCTTGACATAAAATAAACAAAAACAGTTTTGCTGTACAACCCTTTCGCACAAACATTTCTTTTGAAAGTGGAATAAGTCCATTCCTAACAGATTTAATTCAACCAACTTTCATTATTTCTTATAAACGACAGATATTTTGCAGTTGATTTTCTCCTTTTTTTTCTTTGTCTCGGCTAAATCTCTGGAAGAGGCAATATTAAACAAAAAAAATACCGGCAGAGAAATTGTAAACTGCCTTAAAATATGTTGGATGAGGTTTAAAAAGAATGAACCTTAAATGCGAATGAAACTCTTCTTTCGCATACTTTTATTAAAAACAAAAACAAAATATAAAAATTTGTTTTATTTTTTTCAATGTAACTGTGCAAAAGAAATGTTCGTTTGCATTTATAGAAACCGGTAGTTAGTGTGGAAGAAAATGATTTATTCAAAATAATTTTTTGTTTGGAAAAAGGAGAACCAAACCACCTCAGCAAAATTAATATGTTGCCGCTTTCTAAAACTTTACGGAGCATAGCAAGAGAGAAATATAACGATATGATAAGTTCATTAGCTTATATACCGAATATTTATTGGAAATACTTCAATATGCTGATTTTTCTTGTTTAAAGACGAAGTAATTTGCATTTTTATACCTTTAACATAACTGAAATAAACTCTTAAAAAATTGATTGTTACTTTTTAATTTTAATTGTTACTTTTTACGTAAAAACTTATTTTAGTAAAGCCAATGTCTACAAAACTATGGACTTAAATTTGCTTCGGTTTTTATTTATTTAAAAATGTTATTTTTGAAAGTGGTATAAGTCCATGTGGAGCCAAAAAAAACGGTTATTTTTGCAAGTAATTTTAGTAATTATTATTTCATAATAATATTTAAAAGGTATATAGTGTAAAAAATTGAATTAAACGCAAACCCTTAAATATCTCAATATATACAAAAAATGGAATTATACCACTTTCAAAAAAACCAGCTTTAAATATCCCACACAGTGCGCTAAATAGTGGTCACCTCTCGTACAGGCAAACAGCTCAAATCCAACAAACTTCTATAGCTTATATGTTCACCTGTTTCCGAGCTTCTTTTTAATTTGTTGATCTCAAACTTTTCTAAAAGAATCTTATATCTCACTTCTGAAAACGGTAACTGAGTAATAAAAATTTCGTCCGGCAGGCTGAACAACCAATTTAACAGCTAAAAGTTTTTGAATTAATAATGAAGTAATGAAAGTTATATTTTAAATTTTCCTAACATCATCGATTCTTGATTCAAGCATTGCATACTCGTAAACCATAGATGATAAATTGACTGTTTGTAAGTATTTTAGTAGGCTTAAGAGGTTTGTTAATTAGCATTAAATATTTTTTCAATCTGAAGGTCTTAAAACAACTTACGTCTTCGAGGAACCCTTGTTTGGGAACCTCTTGTGCCACTTCTGCAAAAGGTCGAATTCATTGGCTTAAATTAAAACTCTAATATTTCTCTATTAGCATGTGGAACCTTGTTTCAATTATACCAGACTTTTATAAATTGCCGATTCATTTTCCAATATATATTTTTTTTCTCGCCGTGTAACTTAAAACACATAAAAGCAATTTTTTTAATTAAAAATTAATTTATTGTTAAATAAACATCATTAAAATATATTTAGTAATTAATTACTATTCTTTTTTCTGAAAGTTTCTCTTTTATACTTAGAATAAATTCTTATTTAAGAGGTAAACAATCAAAATGGATTGATTCAAATAGACTTGCGACAAGAGATCAATAAATTTTTAAATATTTCTCATTTGTTTGTTTGTATTTTTTTTTTTCTTTTTTTTAGCTGCAATAAAATTAAAATTTTTTAATAATGTTTATTTTGCTTTTCCTTCATTTAATTAAAAAAAAATTAATAATTCAAGAATACTTAAAATATAATAGATTTTTCTTATAAATTTTTGGACCAAATTGCTAGTAAAATTTTTTTTATTAATTTCTAACGCTTATTTGTTTTCATATTTCTTTTTTTTAATTTTATTTCAAAATCAATAAATTAATATGAAATTTTTAATATTTCTTTGTTATTAAATTATTATTATTGAATTTATCATTACATTATTTTTGGCACCAGTTCATAAATAAAGAACAACGCCAGCGAGAACTGTCAATTAGAATTACGCTTAAAAGATTTGAAATCAAAAGGTCAATTATTGTTCATAGAAAAAATTTTTCTTCTGGTGCATTTTCCTTATTACGTTCCATTTGATGGTGAAATTAAAACCAACGGAAATAAAAAATTTATTTATTTTTCTTTCATTTATACTTATATATGAAAGAAGATATATAAGAAAGAAGATATATTTATACAGTGGTTTGAAAATGGTTTACCACTTAAGATATCCTAATGAAATTGCCAGAGTCTAAGAAGAGGCAATCTTATTGGAAATAGCAAGCTTGGGAAGCTTCACCCATATACCATTTTTTACAGATTTTACCCAAATTTTTATGTTAAATCTTGAAATAAAAAAATTTTATATTTTATTATACCAGTTGATTGAAAGGTCTTTTATCTATATAATTTCAAAATTTTGTAAGAATATCTCGATGCGTTTTCATTTTGAGGCAATTTAAATTCTATATTTTATTTCTCAAAGAACCACCTTAAAGTGATTTTTTCAGGTTTTGAGTTATATGCCATTTAAAAAATGAAGGTCGAAAAAAATCATTATATTATTAATAATCTAGAAGTCATAAGCTTTCGTCTGTTATCACTTACATGTATATATAGCATACATTTATGCTATAGGAGCTTATGTTTTTTTCCTCAAGTTGTAAGTAAAAATTAAAAATGTGTATGAAAGCATTTTATTAGCAATTTGTGTTTTTCAGTTTGGCACAAAATGGCACACATTTTTAATATTTACAATGAGAAAGACATCATATAGGACCACATTTATTCGAATAATAATTTTTATTCGAATAATAATTTTTATTCGAATAATACTTTTTTAATTTCGATTTATAATTTCCTTCAACACATTTTTAGATTTACATATACAATAAGAAAAAATCATGTTGAACCACATTTAATCGAATAAGATTTCTAATCGAATAATACTTTTTTTAATTCGGATTTATAATTTTCTTCAATTTGAGATTTAACAATATTAAACAAAATTTTCTGCCTTGATAACGACAAAACCTGTTGTTGTTTATGAAAGTTAATAATATATATGAACACATTTATTCGAATAATAATTTTTATGCGAAAAACATTTTTTTAATTTCGATATATAATTTCGTTATACTTAAGATTCAACATTTTTAAAGAAAATTTTACAATTTGGTAACGCCAAAATCTTTTATTTTTTATGAATGTTGTTAATATATGTGACCACATTTATTCGAATAATAATTTTTATTCGAATAAAACATTTTATTTTAGTTTCGATTTATAATTTCGTTATACTTAAGATTCAATTTTTTTTTAAGTTTTACAATTTGGTAATACCAAAACCTTTCATTTTTTATGAATGTTAATAATTATATACATAACTACATTTATTCGAATAATATTTTTTAATTTCAAAATTAAGATTCCGCGTTAAATTTGTAATGAATTTTTGTAGAAAACAAATATAATAATCAGATCGCATACCCAAATTACAAGGTTTCTTCGGCGGTTCATCATAATAACGAACCGAAAATGGTGGGTTATTTTAATACCTTCTTTATTATATCTTCGTTTTTTTACTTCTCTATCAGAATGATTAGACGTTGCCTTTTTATTTTAGAAAAAAATTCTACTTTGTTGTACATTCGTGTGTTTATACATGACATTTTAATTACAATACTTTAGCTGTTATTACACAATAATCTCAAATATTTTTAGACCCTTTTAGCAAATCCTTTATTTCGGATAGTCGAGGTTAACTTGATATTTGTGCTTGTGTTTAATATTATTTGTAATGGCGTTTCCTTTTTCGATAATATTTTAATTAACTTCAATGCATTGTTGTGTTACAATTGTATTCGCAGTAATCAATAAAATGGTCATTTATATATTATTTTATTTAAACAGGACTTGCTGCTGCCCTTTAAAATTGGCAGAGAAAAAATAAATGACCAATAAAGTAAATAACAAATATATGAGTTTGTTCTAAAGACTTTAATTCATTTCATTGCAATTATTATTATTGGTTTTTTTTTTGTGGTTATTTGCTAAGAACGCCAAAGAACATTAACATTGGCCCACTAAACCAAACAGTGAAATCGAAATTGTACAACCCCCTCAATAACAAGCAAAACAGCAAAAACAAAATTAACAATTTCAAAGTCAAGTGTTGAAGAAAAAAAAACATAAACATAAGATGATACAATAATATGCATGAGCTCGCCAAATTTTTAAACACTTGCCAAATTACTGGTTTTTTTGTATTCTCTTTTTGCAAATATTGGTTAAGGGTAAAGGATATTTCTGAGCGATTTTATAATTCTTTTAAATAATTTCGGAGATTTTGTTTTTTTTTTTTTTTGTCACAAACTTTGTTGTTTGTGTTAAACTGTCAGAAGAAGAAGCTGTGATGAGGCCTTGTTATCGGTTAGTTTGAAGACCACAGGACATTTATAATTTTATCGTTTTTATTTTCGAGCAGTTGGCATGACATTCATTTGCATGTAAAAAAAAATAAATGTATTAGCGTTCTACAGTGCAAGACTGCATCATACTCGTAGTAAGTTTAGGCTGGGAAGCTCAGTGCAATTTTTTTCAGTTGTATTTTTAAGAACATTCTTTATTTTAATAGTACATTAATGGTTGCATTAAAGATTTTCTTTTTTAAGATCATGGCCACATTTAATCGTTGAATTATTATAATTCCAAAATAAAACACAATATCAATTGTCCTCTTTGCTATCACTTAATTTACTTTGTACCTCAGAGTTTACAGATTGGCCACATCTGGTCTATTTGTGCCCAGAGAAAGCTTGCTCCGTCCTCTTCGGTCATTCGCTTTAACGCCAAATTTAAAATCTGTAGACAATATAATCTCAGTTCCAATAATAATTTTCACAGTTGATCTCGAAATCCAACCGTGAACAGATGACCTATACTCCAAAGTAATTTTGGTATATCCTCGTCCTAGTCCCACTTGTGTAAGCTGACCACTTTTCTCAAGTATTTTTTTAAGAGTGCAAATAAGTTGTGTTATCAGACTGTGAATAATGTGGTATCGTTCTGGTCTTTCCGATTCCATTTACATAATTCGCCATTCTTTAAATATGGCGAATAGAAAATTTCAGCACAGATCAGAGAGTAGACCTAAAGCGTTCTAATTCATTTTCATAACCCTCCAAATGCACATTATGGATACTTTAAAGTAGGAGTATTTTAGTTCTGAAGCTGAAAGAAAAATTTTATTTTGCGCCTTACAGCAGGATAACACCATCAAAAAAGGTTTTTTTGATTATCAGTGGCTCGAACACAAGCCATCAAACGAGAATCATTTTAAGTTATAGAATACCAGGTGGAGGCAGTGGTGAATTCATTAATTTTTACCGTCACTGGCGATGTCAAACTTCATATATAAAAAATCTTCAATCTTCAATGTCAATTTTTTTATGAAGTTTAGCACTTCTAGCAACAGCGAAAATAAATGAATTCGCCACACACATATTGGTACACATGGCGAAATAATGCAGGTGGTCTTGATAGCGAATTCATTACTTTCACCGTAAACGCTAAATGTCAAACTCTATACATAAAAATATGTACAATTTATTTGCGGCAAAAATTAATGAATTCGCCATTGCGACCACCTAGTATTCTTACGCCATGCCGGTACATGATTTCGTCACGAGTAAAACCAAACTAACAGAAGAGTAAATAACAAATAGTTTTATTCATCATTTCAAATATTTACAAAAGAATCAGAATTTAGAAATTAAAATTTATAAATGACATCTGTAAGATATTTTAAAATTATAAATAAAAAAACTTAAAATTAAAATTAATTAAAGAAATTCCCTTTTACCTTACCGACACAACACCACCACTTTGGTAATAAGAATATGAATTTAAGTACATTTATAGCCAATAAAGAAATGAATGTAATTATGTTTGTACAAACAAACTAGAACAAGCATAATAAATAATGAATTGGGACAATTGCAAGAAATTTATACTATATTTTTATTTACAACAATACGCAAGTACACGATATGACAAATAGCGAATTTACATTTCAAGATTATTTTGTAAACAAAAATGACCGTCACATAATTCAAAAATGAGTAAAAGTACAAGTGTGTATGTCAATGTTAGATTTTACACAAATTTACATGTCATATGTACATATGTATATATGTATATACGAGTACATACGCCAACAGTACTTATGAATATATTTGTATACATGGTATTTAACTTAGACGCAAGCATATATTTTTTTTATTTTTATTTTATTTTATTATTTTTTACCTTAAGGGATGATGGTGGCAACTGCAAGGTGTCATGACAATGTGGACACCAATATACCATTGTCAATATTAATCTGTGACCATTAACGACGACCACCTTTTAAAATCCTTCAATTGTTGTATTTGACTGTTATTTTTTCATTTCTTTTGTACATTTTTGTGTTTGTGTGTGTATGTAAGCGATTTTTTATATTCATAAACTGTAATAAATTAGAGTCTATTAAAATTTTGTATAGAAATACGCTAAATGTATGCATGTGTATGAAATCAGAGTCATGCGTACATACATATATACAGCTTTATATAAATGCGTGTATGAAATTTGAGATCAAAAAATATATTTTCAAAATAATTTAATTTGTGCTGTTGTTAAAAAAATAAAATTAGAATTGTTACGCATCCACAATATACATAATCCAGATTTACACTAGGCAATTTTTGAGGCATTTTTTTCTCAATTTTCTATTTAAGTTACAGCGTTATGCAATACCATATTGCTTACTCCTCCTCCTTTACAAACAAACAAAAATTTTATGCTAGTTTCATGAAAAATTGCATAGTGTAAATGCCGTATTAAACATTTAACAAGTTCTTTCTTAAAGAGATATAAAGAAATTCATGTTTCATTCAAAGATTGTTTATGCCCATTGTATCTTAATAGACATACTATGCTGTCAGCCTAAAAGTATGCTGTATTTTAAACCAAAACCTTATTTAAAAGAAGTATTTTTGCAGAGTAGAACGTTTGGTCAGGGAGTTCTTAAAGTTTAAAAATTTTTAAATCCTCTAAATTCAGGCTTCTTTAAATTCCTAAGCTGGCAAAGTATAGACAAAAATTCTGTTTCAAGTAAAAATTTTTAAAATGTTTAGCTCACAATAGTAGTATTCACGAGGTATGCAGATGGAAAAAATAAGAATTTGTTTTCAAAACAGGCACTTGAATAAGGTTTCTCCAAAAATTTCAAGAATTGCTACAGCTTCTTCACTGTATCCACCAAAAATATTTGCATTTTGCCTCAATGTTTATAATGTCTTCTATAGACGGAAATGTTTATAGGTCAAATAAAATATATTTTTTTGGTCCTTGTTTTCTGAGCAGCAAGTTGTATACAATCAGGCACCACATACGTGTCTTTATTCACTAAACAGCTTTTTAATTTATTGCGAAAATATAATTTTAAAGAATTTTTGGCTCTCTAATTTTTTTTCCGAAAGACTATATATTATATAAAATAAACGTAAACAAGTAAATGCAGAAGTAATAACATATAATGTATGCCTTAAAGTATGCCTCAATTTTTCGTGTGTAGTTTCAAGTTGTAGTGTGGAATATTAATTTATTATTAAATAAACACGATTATTCCAACCACTATTTTCTATATAAAACAAGTTTTTTTATTTTAATTTTATATATTTCTACCATTTTGCTTTTAATTTTATAATTTCTACCATTTAAATGAACTTTTGCATATTGCGCAAAAGAATTTCGTTTTTTTTAAACTACAAATGTTATTTATTGTAATTTATTTTTAACGTGTATTTAAAAATATGTTAAACGAATTTAACCTCATTTTATAACATTGCGTGTTGCAAGAAAGGAAATATGCACGTCATTATTGTTAATATGTACAAATAAATTATAGAAAGTTTATACTTCAATGTCTTGAGTGAAGACAGTGATAGATTTATTTTTTAAAAAGAGAAAGCAAACATTTTTTTTTATAACTCGCAATTATGCATATATGTACATACTTTACAAAACCTGCTACACACAATCTGCATTTTTAAGAAATAGCAAAGTAATGACTTGTTCTAATGTTTAAGAAGAGTTTGAAAATTCTGTGAATTTTGTAACTTTTCCGAAATTGTGCAAAAATTAACACTGCTTATATCAACTAAAATCTGTCAAAAATTTTGAAAAGATGAAATCCAAAAAAAAAAAAAAAAAACAATTGTTCAATTTAAACCAGACAGTTCTAAGTCATCAGGTTCCAGAATAGTTGTACATACATATGTTGTTGGTTATTTCTATAAAAATATTTCCTATTATACTTACAACAGATTTTTTATATTTTTACTGAATGTTGTAGGGGAAAAAAATTTTTTTTATATAAAAGCGTATTCGCATCTTTTTAAATAGATTTTGGTCATTTTTATTTCAATTTTACTTTTTATTTAAAGTTTAATCTATATTTTATTGTTTTTATTTCTAATATTTTGAGATTTTTAGAAGCCGAACAATCAATTGAGGGTTTACAACTACTTTGTTTGTATTTTATACAACACTAGGGGACCCCGCGTGCTTCGCTACGCATGAGTATTAGCATTGAATTAAATTCATACGCTCACAGGCGCCTACGTATTTGTTGATAAAAATTCTTACAAAAAATCAATTTTCGATTTTTCCAATTTACCGCATTTTCCGCAATTTTCCATGAATTATACTAAGAACTTTCTATTTTCTGATTTGAAAAGCCATTAAGGAATAATTACACGCAAAATTCCATACAAAAGCTGGATTTTTTATTCTTCCAATTTTTCGACTTATTACAAGTCATGTCCAAAAAAATTTTTAATATTTGAAGCTCACATTTGTCATTTGAAACCGAAGGTTACCAGATCACCAAATAACTCCAGGTTATTTCTATAGTCGGCTTAAATAAAAAGTGCAAAACGCTATTATTTAACATAAATAAATTTAAAACTCTAAAACATGGCCATTATTTTTTAATAGATAGAAATCAATTCTGATTGGCGTTTTTATACCCTTGGGTATATCCAAGTTTAGGTGTAAGTCCTTCGAGGCAGCGCCTAAAACACTACGCCTACCTCTAATTTTTCCTTATCATTTGTAACTCCAATCAAAAAAAAATCCAAATATAGGAGGCGATAGAGAATTAAAAATAACAAAAAAACAAGTGAAAAAATGCCTAACCCATTAAGAGCCAATGACATAGTTATGTAAAATTATATTTAAATAGTACTTCTTTTTTTTTATTTTCAATTCTCTGTCTTCCCAATATTTGCTTTTTTGATTGGAGTTCCTTCACTAAACTAGATTACATATATGGCGAAGGGTATAAAAAACTCGACATAGCCCAGTATAGCACTCTTGTAATATTTATTAAGAAATAATTATACGCAAACCCTACAAGTATGCTATTGAAAATAATGTCCGATTTCTTAAACTTAAATTATTATTGTTATAATTTTCGGTAATAACCGTCGTCACTGGCTGTGTACTTTGGATGTTCGGCGAGCGCTTTCGATGTGATAACATCATTTTCAAGCCGCGTTTTTGTTAAAACATTATATACTGGCGGAATCAACCCAATTAATTTAAATTATTATTATTATTAAAAATGAATTTTAATTTATTTTATTTTATTCAAGTAATTTTAATTAAAACATTCTATATAGTTAAAGAATATGCTTACTTAGAGATATAATACGAGAGCAGGTTAAGAATTTGGAAGTAATAGATTCAATTATTTATTTAATTACAAAATTTATTTAAGTAATTATTTTATTAAAATTGATTGTTTTTATTTTGTAATTAAATAAATAATTGAGACATTTAGAAATATAATTAAATTTCAATCTGTAAACAAATACAATTTTTAATGGATGCAAAAAATTATTGGTTAAAGATAAATTATTGAAGTTCGTTATGACCGCACCAGCACGAATGATAACAAGTGTTCAGGTCGCCTAAGAAAATAGTCACGCCAGAAATAATTTGACTCAAAGAGCGCGAAGAAAGCTAAAATTCAGAAAAATTTTATTTTCCATGAATATTTTTATAAGAAAAAGTTATTCGATGGTTTGCTAGGGCAAAAATCTATTTTTTGCTTATTTTTAAGAGCTTAAGAAGAAAAAATAGAAGAATCGTAAACTAAATGAAGGAAGACTATTTAAAAAAAAATCCTTTTTCGAAAAATCACAATATTGTTTTATTAGCCTGCATTGTTCGTGAACGAATGTGTTAAAATGAACAAATCACTTAAGTGAACGGAATGTTCCGGTCATATTACTAAAGACTTTTCGTCTTATATGTTTAACTATTGATTTATGTGAACAGAATGGGCTAAACATTTAACCGGCTCCATTCGTTCAATATGTACATACAACGCATGAACGCATTGAACGAACGGATCTCTCTTTGATAAGTGAACGAAAAAGACAGGTCGCTGAAACTAACGACCGTACACATCTCTACCGTATAATCAAACCAAATAAGTTTCAAAGAATTATTTAAAGATAAATAACATTTGTAAGATATTAGATTAAAAAACGTTCAAATATATTTAAAAAGCTTGTTTAAGCCTTAAAGTGTATTAAATAGTTTTTTTAGAAATTCGTACAATAATTTTTAATATAGAAATACGAGAAGAAGAAGAAATTTATAAGTCCTATAATATTTCTAATAAAAAATTGTTTCTATTGCTGAGAAGATGCAAAAAAAAAGATAATTTATAAAAAATATTTTTAATAATATTATCATGTATTTAAGAAATGCCTTAAAAGCTCTTAATATTTTATTTTAAAACTTAAGCAAGTTGCTTTTTAAGGAAATACTCAACTTACCTAGTACAGGCTAAACCAACGTGCCACTCCACTGTTGCCAACATTCACACCAAAAACTTGCACATGAGTTACTTAGCGAAGTTAATGACTATTTTATTTCAATATTTATTTTTGGTAAACAATTACAGCGCGAATTCCATTATTTATAGACTTTTCAAAGAAAGCGATGATTGTATTTTAATTATATATAATTATGCATATGAACATTTATTTTCAACTTTTGTTTAAAGAGTTTCGATTAACAAAATTAATGCTTAAATATAATTAACAGACACTTATACATACACACACACATGTAAAAACAGAATACCAATTAGAACTTGTTAAATAAGCTTAAGCCACAAGGATTTGATTATGTTTTTGTTTAATTTACATTAATTAATTAAGTGTATTGTTGTTGTTTTAATTTATTATTTAATTCAACTTTATATATTTGGTTTTAACATATATTTATTAAAAAAAATGGCACTTTAAATAGGTTAACACAATTTCTTTTTGCTTTTGTTTTAAAATATTTCTTTTTTTCATTCAAAGGTTTCTTTTGTTTTTCTCTGAAAATAAAAATTTTTGTTTTTAATTGTTTTAATAAAACTTAAATGTAAACTTAAATTTTCCTTTAATTTATTTAGTTTCTTGTTAAAGATTAAAAGTAGATTATCGGTTTAAGCGGTAAGATTTTATCGTTTCTTTTATCTTTTTTCTTAATTCTTTGTTTTTAGTTTTCATGTTTCTGACATCAAGAGGAATTCAAGCAAATAAACCAAAACCAAGAGCTTGAATAAACGAAAATATACAAATCTTAGCTATTTTTAAAGCTTTCAACGAGTATTACACACACACGCATCTGCTACAATGTTTACACGATTTAATATAAAATTGGAAATAGTAAACAAGAATTTTTGAAGTTTAAAAAAGTTTTATTATTAAAAAATTTTGTTGAAAATAAAATTTTTAAAGAAACTTTATATAGAATTTATTGTTTGTTAAACAAAATTAATATTACACATCCGCCCCGTTACACGTTTAAACTTTAAATGAAAATGTAATCGTATGTGATGTGCTCTCTTGTTATTTAGTGAGAAATTTGTGACAGCAAAGGAAAAGCACAGAGTACGAATATAAACTGAAGAGAGAAAAGAAAGGAAAACAAAAACACACTGCCCTACTTTTAATTTTATCTTTGTTATCAAGAAAATAAACGTTCCTTAACACACACACACACGCTCTTACAATTTAAAACACATAGACATTGTGCCTATGTGACCAAGTTTTTTTTTCTTTCTTGCATTAAGGAATGAACCCTTTTTTACTTTCTTTTTCTTTTACTCCCCTCTAACACTCATTACATGATGGAATTTTTTTGTTGTTGTTATTATTATTCTTTTTTTTAGAATAAAGACTTTTAACGAACGTGCATGCTTGGTTACAATAAATATGAACCCAGAAATAAAATGTTTAATACGATGATTGATTATTTAAACATTTTTAAATTACAAAATAATAGATAAAAGATAAAATGAATATGGAAAAAATTAAATCTATACAAATTTTATTTGAATTTTGGAAATTCGTTAAGTTGAATCTTAAAAATAAATATATTTAGGGCCGACATATTTTATTATCTTTGGTTATTATTGAATAAATTGCTACTTTTTCCCTGAAAATTACTAAAAATAACTTTTTTTAATTTTTACTTAAAAAAGGCTTATTAAACATTTTTTTCAATGAATGCTACAAAATTTTGGTTTCAAACCAAAAAAAAAAATTTAAAAACTCAGACGGGCTTTGAATCCGCTAGAAACAAGATAAGTGTTCAAAAAAATTTTAATTTAAAAAGCCAAATATTTCCTTTAATACAAAAAATGGACATATTAAACATATTTTTAGAGCTTAACAGAAGGCATTGTCAGAATTTCAATTTTTTTTTTTTTTTCTATTTTGATGAAACGTATTTTATTTTGGGATTTTGATTTAAAGCATTGCGTCGCCGGCTAACCTTATATACCGATTCTTACGAAAAGCGATTTTTGTTGTTAATTGTATCTGCATTTAAAGCTTTTGCATTAGGAACCAGGCATTAGCGTTTATTCTGGATGATTTTAGATCTTTTTCGTATCTAGAAAGACTGAAACTACAAAAACTCCTCTTAAAGAAACAGGATCTTCAATTTTTTAAAAATAATTTGTCATGCTCAGGCAGGCGTGTTAGTATTATTTTCTGATTTAAATATGACTTTTGGCATAGCACCAACACGGCTGGCTCGGACGTAGTCTAATCTGGAGATCCAATTTTTTATAACTTTTTCCAATATTTTTAATCGTTTATGTTGTCTTTCAAGTAGTTAATCATTTTTAACTTATTGGCGTAGGCTAGCGACCTTAAATATCCCCATAGAAAATAATCTAGCGGCATTAAATCGCATGACCTTGGAGTTCAATTCACGGGTCCGAAAAGTGAAACTATGCGGTTGCCAAACGTTTTCTTAAACAAATCAATTGTGGCTGTGTGGCATTTTGCGCCGTCCTGTTGAAACCAAAGTTCCTGTACATCTTTGTTTTCAATTAATGAACAAGAAAGTCATGGCTCTATAGCGGTTAGCATTGACTATAGCGTTCTAATAAGCATTGTTTTTAAATAAGTACAGACCAATGATTTCACCAGCCTATAAAGTTTTTCTACATGTACATTTAAAGATTATTATCACTCCAAATACGAAATTTTATTGTTTATTGAGGTATCGGTTCAAACAAAAGTCAGCTTCATCGCTAAAAAAAAATTCGCTTATGAAAATCAGAAAACGTATTTCGAACAGAACTATGATTTTTCAAAAAAATTTGCTCAATATACTTCTGATTATTTCTAATCTTTTTTTATTTAATTTTACGTTAAACTTTAAGAACGTAAAATTTTTTTTATTACAAAATTTCTGTCCTTATTTATATAACTGGCAGTGTATAAAGTTCTTCTTTCCTTAAATGAAAAAAAAAACTATGCAGACCCAAATTTTTCCGGCTGTAAAATATCGAAGCAATTTAAAAAGCAAACGCTTTTTTACAAACACATTTGTACCCAAAGACAAACGGTAATTTCTTGTTGTATTTATTTTTTTATATATAAATTTTCTTTCTTTGCTAAACATCAATTGACCTAATAAAAATCCAAAGAATACTATATGCACAATAAAGATATACAAAGAAACAACAGATTTGCTAACAAAACCCCAACGAAACACTTAAATAAAAAAAAAGTTTTAATACATATATTTTTTTACATTAATTCTTAAATAGTTTTTGAATTTCCATTTTATTAAAAAACTCATAGAAGTTATTGTTAAAATGCTAAATATGTTATTTCTTTCTTATTTTGTTATTTCTTTTTTTTTTTTTTTTTGCTATTTATAGGGTTCAATGAAATAATACGAAGTTGGGGATTCGTTGGTATCTGTTCAAACGATTTTACTGTTTGTTCACCTACATTTTTACTCGTTTATGATAGGAAAGTACTTGTGTTTGTGTATGTGTATTAAAATCTCATGGTTTTTCCCATTTTTTATTTTATATATACATTTTCTATTTTATATGTATAGTACTACATCTATAGGTTTTTTTAAGTGCAGAAGCCTTAGACCTGATTTTTTTTTTTTTATTTAAATTTATATAAATTTTTTTAAAATTACTTTTTGAATTTTTAAATTTTTTAAAACTTTAACTATCCTCTTTTAAAACACCATGAAAAATATCACTTTTCGAATTCTTATACACACACAATCTATCTGCATGGTTATACATATGTATGTATATATTTAATGAAAAATTTCAGTCATTTAAATATTTATTTTGTATTTTTTACTAAATATTTACTATTTTCACAAGTATTTTTTTAAAATTCTATATTTACTAACTTTAAATTTAATTTAAATTCGTTTTTTATTTCTATAAATCAAAATTTTCACACATTATTTTGTATGTATATGTATTTTATAAAATATTCTAGATTTACACAAAACGACACTTCAACGCGCGACCGTTATTTATATTTCACGAACCTTTCTCGACAGCAGTTAAAACAATTCTGACACAGTTTATTTCTGTCACATACTTTAGGGGTTTAATTTTTCCTCTCTCTGTCTCTTCGAAGGTTTGTTTTTATAAATTTCTTGTGTTTGTGTTTAAGTCTGGAAAAGCTTTATGACACATTGTTCCTGTTTTATTTATAATTTTGACGCCGTTATTTGTATTCTTCCGTAAGTGAGACCAGATTTTTTACGAAGTTTCTAAATGGGGAAAAATGTGAAATTTAAAAAGAACATCGCATGAAATTTTTTTAATCGCGTAAATGGATTTTTCCAACGATCGCTACGGCATCGGCAACGAACGGGACGGTACGGCAGGAATTTGCTCTCTTATATTTTCTCTATCTTAAATTTTTGTGAAAATTTACCCAAGCATTTTTCTAGCTTATGGTTCCGCGATTACATCCAAAAGACCAAAAGTGTTTTCTTTTTTTCTAGTAACGTTTACATTTGTTTTTTTTTATTATTAAACCAATTCTCGGTAATTTATTTAAGAGACATATTTTTACACCAACCATGAGTCTATAGAAGACTGTCTGACTGATATTATACACCAGAAGCGATAATATCGATTTACATATGTAGGCTTCTTCAAAGTATTTGTAAGTTTATCGAAAGATTTCATATCAAAATAGTATTTTGGGATATAAATGCGGTCGTGCTATACCCACCGTTTTTAATCTCTTTTTTTTTTTTTTTTTTTGGATTTGCCTTGCTGCATACCATGGCACAATAATTCTTCAGGTAAGTGGACATGTAAAATAGTTGTTTTTAGGATTTCGTACTAATGAGCGTAACCCAACTATAAGTAAAAAATTAAAGGATGCCTCGTACATTCTACAGAACCTTTCGGGAGTGAGTCGAGCTTTAACTTGGCTAATTATTAACCGACTTCATTTTATACGTAGTTTGTATGGAAAATTTGTCATTGAACATATTTCAAAGTTATTTTTTTTATGAATTTGGCAGTATGAAAATAAAAAGGTCCTATTAAATATAATCAGCTGTCGAACTGCACTGACTTTGCGCCCGAATACCTTATATTTTCTTATGGGTGTAAACAGCTGTACCCACTTATGTATGTATGTATGTATTTATGTACATTTTCGTCAACACAAACGTCAAATTGATAATTGCAACAAACATTTGTCATTACAGTTGATGTATTTTATAAATCAATTTCATTATTTTTTTCATCGGTTTTTTACTAAACCAACATAATTGTTTTCCACAAAATCAAGAAATTGTATATATCAAATATAACATTATTTTTGTGTGTTTTTTTGCAATGGCTATTGTTTTGGGAGGAGGTATTAGTGGCCTTTCTGCTGGCTATTATATATTGAAAAGGTTTGGTCAACCAACAGCAATTTTTGAAGCTTCCAATCGCATTGGTGGATGGATACGAACAGAAAAACATAAGGATAGGGGTTTCTTATTCGAAGTTGGGCCACGAACTATCAGGCCTAAGGGTGATGCTGGAGCTAATACTTTAGAAATGATAGAGGACTTAGATATTCCCATTGAAACCATAAAATCGTCTCATGCTGCAGCAAAGAATCGCATGATTTACGCTAAAGGCAAGCTATGCATGTTACCTAATAATATATTTGGCACATTAAGAACTATACCACCCTTTAGTCAGCCCTTATTGATGGCAATATGGAATGATCTAAAAGCTGGAGCTAAAAAAATAAAATTTGGTGACGAGTCCATTTATGATTTCGTTCAAAGAAGATTTGGTTCTGAAATTGCAGATTATGCTATAAGTCCTATGATATGCGGCATATGTGCTGGAGATGCTAAAGAAATAAGCGTACGCTTTTTAATGAATGATCTATTTGAAACGGAACAAAAATACGGTGGAGTTATCAAAGGAATGTTTATGAATAAAGTGAAACAGGGAAAATCAAAAGGTTTATTTGCCTCTAGAGAACCGAATTTATATAAAAAAGCTAAAAAAAATAAGTGGAGCATGTATAGAGTACAAAATGGTTTAGAAACTCTTCCAAGAGTTTTAACCGAGTATTTAAAAGACAACGATGTAGAGATAAATTTGGGTTCTGAATGCAAGGGAATAATATTTTCTGGAAATAGTGCATACTTAAACATTGGAAACGAGGGTGTAGAAACTGGTCATGTTATAAGTGCATTACCAAGCTATAAATTGGCAGCCTGTGTAAAGGAACAACACCCCGGTTTAGCCGGTCAACTTTGGGCAATTCCCTACGTTGATGTAGCTGTAGTCAATCTGCAATACAACAATAAGTATTTAATTAAGCAGCAAGCATTCGGTTTTTTAGTGCCTCCTGTGGAAAAAAGACCGATTTTGGGCGTAATATTTGATAGTTGCTGTTTTGATATGGAAGACAATACTGTGCTTACGGTAATGATGGGTGGCAAGTGGTTTAACGAGTATTTTGGTCCAAATCCCACTAATAAAGAGCTTCTGGATACAGCGCTGAATGAAGTGAAACGAATAATGGGTATTTCTCAGGAGCCCAAAACAACAAGAGTACATGTTTTAAAAAAATGTATACCGCAATATAATATTGGCCATAAACGAAGAATAGAAGACATACGACGTTATATAGATCAATATAACTTGCCTTTATCGATATGTGGTTCAGCATACGATGGTGTAGGTATAAATGATGTAATTCTGTCAGCCAGATTGTGTGTAGAGCAAATACCTTCAATATAACAAAATAAAATTATTGCGATACGTAAATGCATTTTTTTACTACTAAAAAAACAGTTGTCGATATTCTTTATTTTACGTAAGAAACAAATATACATATGGATTAAATAGTAATTATTAAATTTATTTACCAAAACCACCTCTACAATTTGGACTGGGTTCTATTGTATATGAAGGCTGCCATTGTTTTGGTGTTTTTGCCACTATGGATAAAGCGTGCGGAAAAAGTTCTCCTAACTTTTCCTTAATTACTGTATTTACCAAGCGATGTCTCTAAAATAATAAATATTTCTATTTATAAAAAAAAGAATATAAATTTTTAATTAGTTCCACTTACCTTAAGCAAAGGTAGGTCTTCAAACATTTTCGAAACTATTAAAACTTTGAAATGTGTCTCCGATCCCTCGGGTACATTGTGCATATAGGATTCATTTATGACTTCCAAATGTACTGGTTGTAAGTGTTCGGCTATGGCCAATGATATTGCTTTCTTTACGGGTGCCTTACTTTCAGCCATTGTACTCATTTTGTTTTGAATTTGCAAAAGAGCTGTAGGATAAACGTTTTTATTAAAATGCTTTTCTATTAATTCATACTTACGCCTCTTAATTAATAATCCACAAATATTCATAATTTCCTATATTTTTTTGTTGTTATTTAATATTTCAGATAGTACTCATAACCAGTGTAGCCAGATAAGGGGAATTTTCTACAAATTGGGTATTTCAACATAAGTTGATTCGTGGGAAGGAATTTAGGGACTTTTTATTATTAGTACTTTGATTTATTGGCATTAAATTTTATATTTTGAATGTTTCTTCTACCTGCACTACTGTTTAGTCGAATTAACATATTAAAAGCATGATATAAATTTGTTTGTGCAGACACCAGATAGTGGTTTAAATATATTTGTACGTTGTACGGGTTTAATTCTTAAAAAATAGTCTGGGAGCAATGGATTGAGCTACAATGTCATTTTCAAATAATAGTTAAAAATACCAATGGTAAAATGACATAATATTTGAGCTAAATATATATTCTAATAGGTGCTATTTAATTTTTAAAGTCCAATTTAAATGAAGAAAATGCGGTCAACATATCATTTCAAGGCGATAATATTGATATACATATATTCTGGATATGAGTATTTATTTATTTATTTAATGTTACTTTTTATGTCAATTTGTTCAAAATTTTAAAGCCACAATATATTAAATTCGATTTTGATAAAACAAACATTTTAATTAATCATAAACATATTGGCATATTATGTTCTGAGGAATTGCGCTTGTTACCACTTAATTTGAAAGAAATTTGTTTGCAACTAGCAAACGAAATACTCAAAAGATTCCCCGGAAATATAAAAAACTAATAACTCTTCAAAGATTTACAGTCTAAAATTTGATTCAGCGTATAAAATTTTTAAAATATCCATGGACTCTAAAGTTGCATTAAGAACAAAAAGTTCCATGCCCAAAAACATTTTTGGCTTTTAGGCAATAGTTTACGAATGTAAAGATAATGGTCGAAATTGTATCTTTCGTAAAATCGCTGCATCTGTGCTCAATCTGTTAATTATTCCAAGAAGTAGTACATTTGTAGAAAGAATATTTTCGTGCATGAGCACTACAAAAATCAAGCTGAGGAGTATGTTGGAATCACTGATAAGAATAAAATCCCATTTAAATAATTATAAAATAAGTTTGAAATTCCTAAAGCAATGATAAAAAGGTTTAAATCGGAAAATATATACAAAAGAGTTAAAAAAGATCACGACGATTTTTTTTTTAATAATGATGTGTATTTTAAATTGTTTCCTTTTGGGGACAAAATTGTGTATTTTCGTTTAAAAATGGAGATTATTGAGTTTTTGAGGGTCATTCGTCAAATTTGGGACAAGAGGCAGAATTTTTCTGGCAACACTGCTCATCACCAATATAGGATTGAATGGTTGTTAATGTGTGTCACTTAAACGTTTTTTGTCACACTTGAAAACAGCTGTCGTTTGAATCCCGTTTTTTTTTATTCATTCTCTCGTAGATTTAACGATTTTTCTTGAATTCCCTTTCAATTATTTTTAAATTCATAGAGCAATCATGTATGCATCCAAATCCTGTATAAGATACTTACTAAACGCTTGCCACAACACACATACATATAAAACGTTTTTGTTAACACATTTTTTTTTTAATTCAACAATAAATTCTTAATTTTATTTAAAAACCTTTATCTTAAAAAGAAAAATTAAAAAAGAAAATACATATTTTCAATTGATTTTTTTAATTCTTTAAGAAACTAAAACTAATAATCCACCAACTTTTTTAATTTTGGTGGAGCTGAAATAACAACTCGACTGCGACTGGTTGTAGCCACAGATGTTGAAGAGGTAGCAGCATGTGAAAAAGTTTGTTGGCGATCGCGATTATTTCTATCTTTGTCCGAGCGGTCGCGTCCATCACGCCCTCTATCGGAGCGGTAACGATCAGAAGTACCACAATATCTTTGTCTATCGCTATCACGATCCCTATCTCTATAGTGAAGACGGTCTCTGTCACGATCGCGTGTGCGATTACGATCCCGATCGCGTTCGTTTCTTGATGATGATCTTCTAAGACGATCATCATATCGTGAGCGTTCAACATTGTAACGAGAAGATTGCTCGTAGCTTGGCTCTCGATGACGTCCAGAGCGTGAAGCGCTACGCCTACGTCGCTTTGAGTTGCTACGCCTGCTACGAGATTGCGACCGTGATCTTGGAGGTCTTCTTGAATGACTTGGTGATCGTCTAGGCTCACGACTAGAAGAACGTTTAACTGTTAAAGGTGATTTTAATTTACTTTTATTTTCACGGCTACGACGTCGGGATGTTTTAACACTAGAACGTTCGCTACTTCGAGATTTACTTCGTTTCGATTTGCTAGTTACAGCCGTGTCCGACTTATCACTTTCCGATTCTATACTATTTTGCGATCCGTAGCGATGACGCAATTCTCTTTGTCTGTAAATATAATAAATTTGTAATTCTTTTTTACCAATCGAAAAAATCTGCACCAACCTTCTACGTAATTTTATAGACAGTTCCCGCATTTCATCTTCTCGCTCCTGTTGCAATTGTCTTTCTCTTTCGGTTTTCTCAATTTCAGCTTTCTTGTCGGCCTTATCTGCAATTTTCAATGTTAATATAAAAATACTTTGAAATGTTTTTAAAGAGCAAGTCTTATTGGTGCCGCACTGTACACTCGCTTACATTGCTTATTAAGCAAATTCTGCATTTTCCTTTTAAGGCGTTCGCGTAAATTCAAGCGTCCACTACTACTGCTTCCACCACCAGCTCCACTTGCAGAAGAACCCTGTAAGAAGTCACTTTAAATAATTAAAAAAGTAGGTTCTACCATTAATAATTATGCCTTTAGTCCGATGTTAAGTCTTTAAACTACATGTAATATTACAAAATGAATTTCTTACGAGTCCCGTTCGTTAAATTTGTCCGAGTCAAAATATAAAACAGTTTTGTTGATTTTGATTGGTAAATTTCACTAGACAGGTTGTAGTCCCCATATACATATATTGGTGTGTGAAGCATTAAATTTATTTGTTGGTTCTTACTGACTTTGGTTTCGGGAGCATTACTATTTGTCGTGTTTGAGCCATATTTGCCTGTTTGTTGCTGTTGGGGTTTACTCTTACAAGATGTCGAAGGTAAAGGATTTGATTTTTCGGAACTAAAGTTAAAATATTATAGGATCAAAATTAAATTTCCTAGGTAATTTACTAAAAAAAAAAACACAAAAATGGTCAACTTTACACTTACGTGGTATCCACATCCATTAGGTCTTGCGCATCTGTTTCTTCTTTCGTTTTCACAATTTGTGACGAGTTGGCTTCGTCATCATTATCAGATTCTGAATTGTTTTCTGAAGAAGAATATTCATCTTTTTTACGACCATAATAACGTTTTAATGGAGGGGGTGGGGGTTCGATTACATTTACTATTGGCAAAGATTGTTTGTTTGCAACTGATTCAATTGCTTTTAATGGCGAGATCGGATTAATTGAAGGATTACCTCCTTCTGGTTGTTTTGTAGTAGTTGTTCCTATAATTTTGCGAGGAGATTTAGATTTCTCTTTTATAACTATTGTTTTGCTAAGCGCCGCATTAGAATGTGAAGAACTACGAGATTTGCGCCTTGAAGATAATATATTTTTAGGACTAAGTTTAGGCTTTTTTATCGACTTGTATTTTGTGCACAGTGGTGAAACTGAACTTCTGTCCACTGATGAAGAATTGTAACGTCTGCGTCGTGATCTGGACTTAGAATGTGATCTTGAATATGATCTTGATCTAGATTTGTTATAACTTTCTCTGTGTCTTCTAGAATAGGAACTTCGTAATTTATTAACTGATCGTGATCTAGATCGCGAACGTGCACGAGAATCAGATCTTTCATCAACCTTTCGATGTCTCTTATAAGATAGGCTTCTCGATCTTGATTTACGAGCTGATCTTCGTGAACATCTATATGTTCGACTACGCGATCTACTACGTGAATAGCTTCGACTGTTTCTTCTGTGCTGTAGCTTTTCCAAGTTCTCCTTTACTTTCTGTGCATATGTCGTTTGGCCAGAGGCAGATGAAGTACTTGCATCTACACACGCCGCTCCTAATGTGGATGATCCCTTGCCCAATGTTATTGTAATTTTTGAATGAGGTTGCAACTCATCTTCTCCGCCAAATGATGTAATATATGTAATCTTTTCTGTGGTATCAGATGGAGACGGGGATCTTGAATCACTGTCTTCATTTTTTCCGATATTATCTTCTTTAGCCGCATAACTTGGCGGACTAAAGGGCCTTCTTGCTATACGTCTTTCCTTCTGAGCTCTTCTTTCTCTTCTTGATTTACGTCCACCCAATAAAATTTTTTCTCTTTCTTCCTCTCTAGCCAAGCGTAAAGCATCCGCCTCATCTGCATCCTTGGTCAAATAAGAATAGAAATCATTACTTAACATACCGTAGTTACGTCCACATGCATTTAATTCATGAGCCTGATTGGTATCCAACTTTGATACTTCTATGGAAACATCCATATCCATGTCAGAGTCCGAATCAGATTCTGACTCATTTTCAGTCTTCTTTGTAACAGCCGCTGCAGGGCCGGGTAGGGACCCTATTGTACTAGCAGCAGCTGTTGCATGTTTAAGATGAGCAAAAGGCTGAGGATCTTGTGGATTATCGGTTGAATCATCATAGGAGTATCCTATAGCTGCACCCGGTTTCTGCGTTTTCTTTTTACTCTGATTGCTTTGACTCTCCAATGGCGCATTGACACCAAATTGTTCTTCTAAATACAATTGATGTAAAAACTTTTCTTCAGGCACATTTAAAAAGTCATTTTGTGCTAATATTCTATATCGTTCGTAATTACATTGACGCTCTTCCTGTGAAACGTCTATTACACTGTCTGAGCTTTTTGGTATGGCAGGTATATAATCTAAATGGGCACGAACATCAAATCTATCAATAAGGTTGTCGTGTTGACCCTGCCAAGGTACTCTATACGTAAAGAAATAAAAGAATTCTAATTTAAATTTACAAAAATATGCATTTGTACTGTTTTAACAAGTTTTAAGAACAGGTTTTAATCAAAGATACTCAAACTAGTGTTCATACACCACAATGGAAGCGCATGTTGCCGCCAATTTTTACAATAAAAACGAAAAACAAACTCATTTTACAAATTTTTACATATAGTGTTGACTACTGTACATTCCCTATTCAAGTTTTATATTCAGCAGTAGGTATGTGTATGAAATTTGTATTTTACAGGTATTTGAATTGCTTACTACAAAATAATTTTTTATAAAACCCTAAACAATGCACGTTCTTATAAATTTGCAAATATGACTGCCCCTCTACAACATAATATTGAAAATAATAAATTGAATATCACTTGCATGATTGCAGCTCCGTCTCCGGCAGCAGATACAGCAGGATCCAGGTGTATTTTGCAACGTCTACCATGAACTTGTATGAATTGCGTAGGGTCAGCTTGCTGAAAATATACATTTTTAAGACAATTATTATATTTATTATTAATAAAAATACCTACAATTTTCTCATAAAAATCTTGTCTGCGTTCGGCCCGGCGTCTATAGTCAACAATAAGACCACGTATACGACGTTCTTGCTTACGAGCTTCATGCCACATGTTAATTTTACTTTTGTACAAAAATTTGTAAAATTTTAGAAGTTCTTTTCTAAAATCTCATTTCTTTCACATTAAATCACATTACATTTGCTTGAAAACTTATAAGAGAAAAAAATTCTAAACGCCTATACACGATAAAAGTTACTTGATTGTAAAAGACAGCTGTCAGTTTGCGCCAGATTTATCACGATTGTACATTTTGGTACTTTAAACAAAAACTTCCAATACCTTTTACGACAGCCGTGCAAGGACAATATAAAAGGAAAATAAATATACTCTCTTGTAATTAACATTGAAAACAACTATCCTTTTTTGTTAAAAATATAAAATTGATTTATCTGGTGTAGAAATAAATCAATTATTAAATAAATGACCTCTGGTATTCGCTTCTATAATAAACAAAATACTTTGGAATTAAACAGTTTTGAAGATGACATGTTTGGTAGCGAGGAAGATGATGATTTCGATGACCAGGAATATTTGTATGAAGTACCTTATACTTCCAGCAGTATTGACAGAAGTTCAGTCGGGTCTATTCCATGGGCAGATGATGCTATAAAGATTAACAAAATTGCGTGGGAAAAAGTAGAACAGATGTTATGTGGCTTGGAACCGCTATCAACTGTAGAAGATGACTTAAGAAAGGAAATTTTAGATTGGCAAAAAAAATTTCCTCAATTACTTAATACAAAAACTAATAAAAAGAAAAATGTAACATCAGAATCGGTTGATTTAGAATCATTGCCTAGCCTAGAACTGACTACCGAAGATGAAGACTACGAAACTGACGAAAAAACCCAAACAAGAGAACGCAATACAGATGCACAATCCGTAAGGAAATCATTAGAAGAGGACAGTAACAATCTGTGTAAATTAATGGGCAATTTTACGTTAACGTCAGCACCGTTGGAACTAAGCCAACGCAAAACAAATAGAGCGCTAATTAATAGAAGAAAGTGCGCTAGTTCAACTTCCTCCTATTCAATGCGTTCTCCACCAACGCCATTACAAGTTCCTTTAGTAACTACCTCAAGTAATCATTTTCGAATGCCACCCATATTAAATGTATTGGATTCAAAGAGAAAATTTAGAAATTTGGGTCAAAATAAAAATCCCAGTTTTGTGCAATTAACAGAAATACAGGCGAAATCTGCAGCTGTGGTACACGAACAAAAATCACTCCCCCGTTTTCACACTGGCTACAAATCTGCTTGGCACGTGCCCTTTGCTGCCAACCGCTTTTTAAATAACAGAAACTCGATAATTTTACCATCTATATCAACTACACATCAAGTTATGCAGCGGTACAGCACATTACCTACAACAACGAAGGAGGCCGGAACATCAAACACAACACCTTCTAGCGGGACAGGGGAAAACTTACTGATAAAAAATAGAAATATTAATAGCTTACCAACTAAACACCACTTACTTATAGGTGGTTATACAACAAATGCCTCAACGCAAACAAACACGTCGAATGCAACAAGATCAGGAAGATCAATATCAGCAGCAGTAAAATATCCAAGAGTAACTAATTTCAATGCTTTATATTTACCATATAGTGCCTCAAAATTTCATGTTTTCAAGTAAAAAAATCAACTCTAACAAAGAAATAAAATAAATTCTATTTTTTATAAAAGGTTTTAGCATCGATTAATTTTGTTATATACCTATTGTTGCTTAAGTATTATATCAATTAAAAAAAATCCTTATTATAAGTTAAAATTATCTAAACGTAGTCGTCCTTCATTTTCTGTTAAGTACAATAAATCCGAGAGGGATTGCTCACAAATCAACTCTTCAACTCTATCGTACATCTGAAAGATAAAGTTAAGGAACGAAATTAATTACTGAAGTGTGTTGTTAGTGTGATTAAAAAAACTTACTCCTTTTGCCTTATAGCTGTTTAGTATTTCTGGATGTTTAAATGTAGGCCCAAAATTAACACTTACGGTAGCGCTCTTGTGTATTGATATAGTTGGGAAATATGATCCTGCGTATATATCCCTAAATGCTTCTCCTTGAGATTGACCATTTTTAAAAAACTCTATCTTACTTCCCGGTGCTATGCGTAATTTTTTTAGTGTTTCCTGGATTTTATCCTTGTCTTCATAGTACAAATGTGATTTAAATTTAACTAGCGGCTAAAATAAGTATTAAAAATTTTGTCAAAATAAAAATCGAAGTAAAGATTTTTATATAGAATTTGAAACTGAGAAAAACAGTTGTGTAACAGAGAAATTAAAAATTTTAAAAAAATATTAAAATTACTTACTCTATCTTTAAATGTGTTAGGTAGATATTCAATATTCTTTTCTTCAGGTAGATCGATTAAAAATCCAAGAGTGTCGCCCTCTATATAAGCTTCGCTATAATGCTTACCATGGCTTTCACTAAATTTTGTACCCTTACGCGAACGCCATGAGTAACCAAATTTATCATAACCGAGTGGGGCTTGTAGATTTCCGTACTCTTGGCCCCACCCCAAGCGTGTTGCAGAGCCCTCAGGCATTTCTTCTATAGTCACCTCAAAGTACCAGCGACCACGATTAACAGCTAAAAATGAATTAAGTATTTTATTCTTTTGTTCAAATTTCCAATGAATCACTAATGTTCTCAAGACTTACAGTGTGTGGCTCTAACCATGCAATAACCCTTTTCTCCTGTTACAGCTAAACGATCTTCGGATATTTTTAGTTGCGGCGCTCGATCGTGCAGAGCTAAAAGGACGCTGTTTGGAACTAGGGTACGATATAACCATCCCGGTATAGGTTTCCCTGCCCAATCAGAAGACTCATCAAATTCTTGCCGAAAGGGGGCATGAGGATCAGGTTCAGCCAATATATAACGATAACCGTCTTTATTAAAAGGATGTTCAAGGGGGTAACCATGCGCAGGTAATTTTACATTAGCAGTTATATCAGAGCTTGGTCTACCCTTTTTACCAGTAGGACCTGAATCTGTACCCGGAAATTTTCGCTTGTTTTGTCTATTATTTTTCGATAACGATGCTAAAATTTATAATAATAAGTTATGAAATTAAATAAAAAATAATCAAACAAGGTATACAATTGGTGTTCTTATACGACATGACGCATAATAGAGTACGTGTCACTAATGTAACTCAAAATACTAGTAAATTAAGTTATACAAAACTTTATTAACTCTTATTATTAATAAATAATTTACAAATGTTTGTATGTATAAATAATACGTACGTTCTTCATCACGCGTAACCACACTTTCCATATTTGTTTCTTTTTTGTTTGTTTGTTTTTTGCCTTTTAAATCAGGTACAATTTTACAAGAAAATTAAAATAGAAAATAATTAAAGACACATTTACACAAATAAATTGCGTTCAATGTTTTATTTTTTCAACTCAACGTTTTCTGCTGAAGTTAAATTCCCCACAATTGTTTGTCTCATTAAAAAAAATAATTGCTACGCCTTCTACTCCTTAAGCTCCTTCACAGCCGTTATTCTTCGCGATATCGATAAGTCAGTAGAAATATTACGCCACTTTTCCTGAATCTTAGGAGTCTACATTTATCTCCATTAAATAAATGCAAACAAGCTGTATACAATAAACAAAACTTAAAAACTCACAATAAAATTAACTATCTACAAATATTTTGCCAGTGAAATTATACACTATCAAACAATAATTTATCGAAACAACGACATCATCTACAACAACACAAAACATACTTTTGTATGTTTGTGTATGTATGTATAGAGGCTGCCCAACCAAAATCAAAACAATACAACACATCCCAGTAAGCATATTTTATTAATACGGCGGATATACTATAAAGTCTACAGAATTGCTGATTTCGCAATACTTTTTTGAAACGTTAAGCTTTTTGCATGACTTCTCTTAAAGATTAAAAACTCTTTAGCCTTTTCTGACTCGTTTCACGTCGTTTGTTAATATTAATAATGAACACATTAGGTTTTAAAATGACAATTCGTTAAAGATATGGCACTGTAGTTATCAACTTATTATAATCCGTTGATATTTCAACTAATGCGCTGACTCGGTGGCGAATATAGTTCAATGTTTGAACTATATTCGCCACCGACCGACAAAGATGACCCTCGGGGGAAAACGAAGCAAAAAATGTATGTCGGACATCAAAAAAAAAAAAAAAAAAAAACTGAAATAATAAATTTCTAAAACATCTAAATAATATGCTAGAAACCTATTTAAAAATGTACCCAAAATTATAAACATACGAACAAAAAAATTACTAATTTAGAAACTTTCTGTTAAGTATTATTCAATATAGATTAAAGTTGGAGTAAATATGAAAATGAGTTTAGTACAAATTGAGTAAAAAAGCTTTAAAAACCGGTCGTTTAAAATATTTAAATTTTAAAATAATTAACTTTCAAAAAAATCGCGTGCTATACCAATTTAATAATTAAATCATCGATATTGGTTATTGAGGGAGAAAGCACGTCTCGATGGCCATTTCGCTTCAGGAAACTTCTTACAAACATTTTAAGTAAACTAGAGATTTTTGTCCAAACAATAAAGTAAAGACAAAAATCAAAGTTTAAGCAAAAACATCAATAACCAACAATGATTCTATTTTTGCTTCCCCATTGTATACGGCCGACATTTTTCGTCTTTTTTATACAGTTGAAAGATGATGAAAATTAAAAATCACAAACTACGATAATTTATTTCTATGCACAGGCACCACTTCGAAATATTCGATATCGATATCGTTTATTTAAATCAATTATATAAAAATAATTCTTAAAACTTTGCTTCAGTTTTTCAAAAATATGTTATTTATTCAATAGTTATAGTTATATAAAAGCCTCCTTAAGCGAATCAAACTATATACAGAGATAATATTTACTAACAATGAAGAATAAACTTATAATAAAAATTTTAAAAATTAAAGTACACATAGTTCCCAAATAAAAGAATAAGCAAAATTAAAGTAAAGTAAAGTAGATACCACTACCTCGCAACAGCAAAAAAAGGGCATATGTAAAATTATAACATTTTTTACTATGAAGCTATAAAAACATTTTCCGATAAAAAACATTATTCAAATGAACAATTTCAATAAGAAGGTGTCTATTTGGAGACAAATATTACAATGGTAGATAAACATATTATTTTAAATGCTTTTTATACCCTTCACCAAAAAAAGTGGAAAAAGGTTATCAGTTTGTCATTCCGCGTTTAATTTCTACAATATCCATTTCCAATATATATATTCTGACTTCTTATGCATAGCGAAGTCGATTGAGCGATGTCCGTCCGTTTTAGAGTTGAAATCAAGTTTGCCTCGACAAAAAATATAAATATGTCAATCGATCAGATAGTGTCGAAAGAGGTGCTATTGAAAAACAGCATGATAAATCCATGTCCTTCGAGGCAGCAGGCAAAACACCACGCCTACCTATAATTTGTTCATGTAATTCGAACAATAAAGTAACTCCAATTAAAAAGATAAATATATAGGGCGATAGAGAATTAAAAAATAAAAAAACTACAAGTGGTAAAATTGGCGCTCGCCCATATTTTCGGAGTTATAGGGCTCTGAAATTTAATTTTTTTTAATATCAATATGGTTATCATATTGATATTAAGGAGATACTAAAAATTTTTAAAAATGCTTAACCTATTAAGAGCTGATGTCAATTATATGTAAAATTATATATATGTAGTACACAATTTTATTCTTATTTTTTAATCTTTGTTACCCCAATATTTGCTTTTTGATTGGGGTTACTTCACTTAACCAAATTTACATAAATGGTGAAGAGTATATAAGATTCGGCATAGCCGAATATTACTTGTTTATTTATAAAATTAATGTACTTTTTTAATTTTGTTGTTTGCAGTTTCTCGTATTCTTTTTTAGAATATTCTTGTTTCTTACTTTGGTGTGATAATATTGACAAATTAAAATCAAAAGGATTTTTTAGGAATAAGCAAATCGGAGTGTGGAAAAGGTAAATTACTGAAAGAAAACCGTTTGAGTTGGACTGTGTGACATGCCTGATAGCCTTAAGATAAATACTACCCATAATATGGAAAAAATAAACAACTTGTACTTCTTACCTTGAGCATAGCCGTCATCAGTCAGCCTAAGCGCCCCCAATTTTCCCATAGGCTCATAAATCGGCTTAATTTGAGATAAATCAAAGGTCACTAGTCCAAACATTGCACCATTATCGGGATGTTCTTCATATGTGAATGTTGTTTGGACTTCTTTTAATAAGGAACGTTGTACCGTTGAATACCACGATTGAGTCACTCTACGTGGCATTGTTGTCATAGATTCCCAATATTGTTCAATAAATGGTATAATCTCTTTATCCTTGCTAAAAATACTCTTCGTTTTACCCTCTTTGAAAGAATTCTGTCTCATATTAGCAATGGCAGTGACACACATTTGTGGTATGGCTGTAAGAATTTTTTTTCATTATTAAGGGAAATATGGTTAAAAACTTTTCTTTTAAATTACTGGCTTGTGAACGTCGAAAATTCTCCAAACCGCTTGGTGAGCAATTTTTGCAGACAAAGACATAGTTTGTGATGAATGGCAGCAATTTCCCCAGTTGATAACCAATGCAGGACTCATGAAACCATCGATTACAATTTGCACACAATAACTCAACGATGTTCAAATTACGATCCTTTCCACTAAATTATGAAATTAAATAAAACATTTATAAAATCATTAATGCATTTTTTTTCTTAATTCTGTTTTGTTTGAATATTTGTTTACCAATAACAATAGCCGGCTTTTTCTTCCGATATAAGACATTGCCTTTCATTTTGTGTCTCATGTATTATGTCTAATTGTAAATTACTATTACTTTGAATATCATCCATAATGTAAATGCACTATGCAACTGAGATTTTAAATAAGCTCACTTAATCTAATTAATAAATTAGATTTATTTTCTTCACTGGAACAAAATTTAGCTGCCGCACGACGAAGAACCAACAAAGAGGGAAGAAAAATAATCCAAATACAGAGTATGTTCAGTGCAAGTGCTTTTAGCATATTGATCTAACAGCGTTGCACTAAAATGTTTCAAAAATATTTAATTGTTCAAAATAAATACATAAAATATATTCACTGATGCTGAGTAACCAGCTTATATGCGTCCGTGAATAATAACATTAAACCAAAATGGAAAGCTACAGTAAAGCCTGGTACTCTGTTCATATTTGTGAAAATTGTTGAGCAACATTGATTATTTCATGTGGAATATTTGACATTTAAAGTGTGGTATCATTGTTTTAAAAACGTAAGTAAAAGACATACGATCAGCTGTTGTATGAAAAATTCCGCATGAAATAATGCCTACTTGCTTTATTTCACAGCTTGGATAAAATGATGCGAGAAACATTTCATATGTTTTTCCACAGTAAAAACAGAGTACTACTTCTGCAACATTTATGTATGCGATTTGACAGCATTCCGCATGAAAAGCTGAACAGAGTACCAGGCTTAATGCACAAAAAAATTGCAACGGTTAGATCCAATTACTTCTTGTTTATTTACGAAGTACTGGGTACTTTTTAACAACAATAATATGTACTAGTTAGATACAGAATGAAGCAACCGTGCTTTTATTTTGGTAACAAATCCAATGTATTTCTTTTGCATTATTTTGTTTTCTTTTTATTTTTCTCGTTAAATCCTACTTGCGGGTTTATTGGCCAAAAACATTTAATGTGTAATAAAACTAAAACAAAAAGCTTTGTTGTGTTTTCTTTGTGAGTCCTGTTGGATAACAAAAGAAAAAAAGCTGGACGATGCACTTTCTTTTGTTTTGAATTAAGTTGTGCGGTTTAGTTTAGTTACTATTCTCGTTTTCCAGTTGCATGTTATTCGCACCCTACAGATTAAATCACTGGTAATATCGATCTAATTTAATTATGAAACATTTCATATTACAGTGAAATTAACTTAGCCTTCGAAATGACAGTTACTATAAAAGTAATACAAATCATTTGTGATTTAATTAAATAAAACGTGATATTTAAAAAAATAATGTAAGTACTTGCATAAATATATTTAATATACGGTGCACATACAAATAAATAGAAGTGAATATGTGTCTTTGCTAATGACAATCATTTTATAAGTTAAAACATTCAATAATGAATACAATATACATATATTTCCAATTATAATTTATTTATCTTTATATGTGCTTAATTTCTGATGATGCTCTTTAATAATCCAATTTTTTTTTTAAATTTCAATAATAAGCGGTTTGAAATTGCAAAAAATATTATTGTTTTCTTCACAATAACTAGATAAGTTTGTAAATTATACTTTGTTTGAAGTTTGTGTTGAATGTTTGGTGGAACACTACTTAACTCTGTTCGTTACCTATTGTGTACTAGGGTGTATGATTACTCAAAGAAAAATCACAAGTCTGAATTGATTGATTAAGTGTGCGTAGCTTTGTTGCAGTCTCCTATTTTTGTGATATTCTGACAAAAAAAACTTTAAAATTATCTACAGTGCATTAAAGTCGTTAGTTATGCAACAGAGATTTTAGCTTTGTTTGTTGCATATATTTTTATGCAAGTACATAAATATTTGTCTTCTTTGGATTCATTTTATTACATCTAAAACTCAGTAGCTTGTGACATGTAATGGAAAATTCTCGTTTATTAATTGAAGCATTAAGACACAGAGCGCAAAATAATAAGAGAAAAAGTAAAATATACTCTTTTATATAATTTAAACAAATTACAAAACTTAAAATTAACAAAAAAAAAAAAAAGGAAAAAAAGAAAACCTCAGTCTCAATTTTAATACTTGTAAGCAAACAACAACTTTAACTCAACTATATAACAAAGAAATAAGTGAACCAAGCGAATGTATTATTATTATTGTTTGATCAATTTTTTGTAAGAAATTGTGTCTGTTTGTGCCCATGTGTGCATGCGTGAGTGAATTGTTGTGAAATTTTTACAACATAAATTTTTTGTAAAAGTCAAAATGGAAAGATTTATGTTTCTTTTTAGTTTCTTCAAAAAATATCCATAATAGACAATATTTAAAAATTATAAAATTTAAAGTAGTGGTACTTGCTTCGTTTTGTAAAACAAATAGAGGTCTGATTTTAAATTAAATCGTGAAAACTATGAGTAATAATTAAAAAAAGTCTTATCTTGTTTGATGGTAAAGTATTTTTTTTTATTTTCTAAAAAAAATACATTGCCTTGTATTACCATTTAAATTAAAAATATTTCTTAATGATAAGGACCATATCTCACATACCATCATATGTTCACGTATGTATATTCCATATATTTCATCTCTATGTACATGTGTATATAACTTTCTCTTTAAAGATTTTTTTATTTCGTGTGAATATGTATTTATTTGTTATTATTTTTTTAGTAAATTAAAAAAAACAACTTTCGGTGTCTTTTGTTTTTTTTGTTACAACTCACACAAATTCAACGACAACAACGAGAATGTTATGTCAGCAAAAGTGTTCTCAGTCATTAAATGCTTGTGTTTCGAACTGGAACTTTAATTTACTCGTCGTGATAATTAAGTAAATTAGAAAATTGAATATACATAAAAGTAAACGATCAGACAATAGCTAAAAAACTGCTCAAAGCAATAAAACAGTGGCAAAAAATGAAAATAAATAATATTTAAAGCAAATAAACGCAGAAATAACCATAAATGAAGTATCTTTGAAGTGAATAGTGCAAGAAGGTAAATTATATAGATTTGTTAAATTATTATTTTAAATAATATTTAAATAATTATTTACAATTCAAAAAGATTGCACGTAAATTGAACACATTGTTCTTAAACATGTATGTATTAAAGAGTTAATGACATTAACACATCTTTGCTCACATTTATAGTCATTTGCATAAATAAAGGTGCAATTGTATAACTTATTACAATTATTGTTACAATTGAAAGAAAGAAAAACGGCTTTATTCATTAAAAAATATATTGCGTTATAAAAGTTTTATAAAACAAAACTCCATACAAAATACAATTAATAAACCTTTTGTAAGTCAAATAGGTACGTTCATTAAAAAACAAGTAAGAGTGCTATATTCAGCTATGCCGAATCTTATATACCTTTCACCATCTACGTAAGTAGTGAAGTAACTGCAATCAAAAAAATCAAATATTAGGGTGACAGAAAATATAAAAATTGGTGCTGCATTTACCGTGCAGTCACACGGTCAAGTTTTTTTTTTCAATTTTCCTTTAAGAAATTTACACATACTGCTTGTCAAAATTCACAAAAATTGAAAGCTGTGACGTAGGCTGCACGCAATTTCAAAGCAAGTTTTTAAGCAAGATGTTGTAAAGAAAACAAAAAAAAAATTATTTGAAGGAAAAAACTTCAATCAGCTGTTCTCTTGAATAAAATTTGAAAGACTCAATTTAACGAAAATTTGAAAGCAAATTCTCAGCAAGTTTTTAAAGTGAGAGTGTAATAGTAAAAAATGAGAGAAATTTTAAAAATTGAATGAAAACTTGATCGTCTGACACCCTAGTTATATAATTTTACATAAAAATGACATCGGCTCTTAATGGGTAAGGCATTTCTAAAAGAGTTTAGTATTGCCTTAAAAATCTCTTCAAAAGCTTTAAAATGATACCCATATTGATATTTTAAAAAATTTGAAAATTTCAGAGTCCTTTAACTCGGAAAATAAGTGCGAGCACCAATTTTCTTACTTGATTTTTTTTTTTTCTTATTTTTTAATTCTCTATCTCCCCAAATATTTATTTCTTTGATTGGTTCTGCTTTATTGTTTCAAATGATATTAAAAAATTAGAAGTAGGCGTGGTGTTTTGCCCGCTGCCTCGAAGGATATGGACCGATCATGCTGTTTTCCAATAGCACCTCTTTCGATACTATATCTGATCGATTGGCGTATTAAAATTTTCTCTAGCTGACCTAGTGCCTTGGCACACTTGATCTTAACACTAACGCGGACGGACAGACAGACATCGCCGAATCGACTTCGCTATGCATAACTTTATCGGGTCGGAAATGGATATTATAGAAATTACAAACGGAATGACAAACTTAGTTATAGCCTTTTTCCACTTTTTGTGGTGAAGAGTATTAAAAAATTAACTTAAATTTTTACTATTGATAAATTTTGTTTACTTCCTTTCAATTATTTTTTCCTGCTGGAGTTCGACTTTAACAGATGTTTAGAAATTTAATTTAGACTATTATCCTATTTTTTTTACTATTAAATTAAATCTTTAATTTATCTAGTTATTTTTAAAATTTTTAATGTCATCGAAGGAACTCGAATTAATCATTTGTTTTGTTTTTAGAAGATTCTCATTGTTAACACAGAAATAATTTTATAATTCGAGAATTATTGTACTCAAGTGATGCCATATGCTTAAAAAACCATTTTACATTTTTGTATAGTTTTAAAGCGGTGAACACTATATTGGAGTTGGTTAAAAAAAATGTTACAGTTTGTAATTATTTGATTGAAATAAGTTTAAGAATAAAAACACCTTATAATAATATCCATATTAAATAGATGAATGTTAAATTTATAAACCAAAAAAATTCGTTAAAAGTAGCTTAAATGCGATATTCAATACTTTGTAGGTTAATTAAATAGATTTACAGTCATATTTCGAAAATTATGAACTCTGGTACTTCGCTAGGTTAGAAATGGACTTAATGGAAATGTTGTAAGTGTGTCCTTCGAAACTAAAAACTATTTTTTTTTCTATCGGTAAACCATTGCAGAAATACTGTTAGTGAACATCGGCGTTCGAAATCGGTTTAAGCAAATTTAAAACCAATTTTTAATAATAACTTAAAACTTAGCATGATACCTATGTATATTCCAAAGATGAATAAACGCTTAAACTAAAGCGAGACAATTTCCCGTGTATTTCCTTCAAATAAAACAAAATGTTTTTAATTTTTTTAATCGGTTCGCACATAATGAATGAAAATCTAGGAAAGTCTAGAAAACAAATTCAGACGAATGTGTTTGAAGTTGGTTATAAACAAAAACATTATTTTTGAAACGGTCCCTAAAGGTATGGGTGTGATAGGCGCTAGTTATTGAAAATCTCACAAGACCTTCCCAATAAACATTTAAACAAATTTTTTAGTCTTTGTATATAACCTTCCGTATTTAAAAATTACTTATTTTTATGACAAAATGCCAAAATTACTGTTACTTTGTACATTTTAGAGATTTACGAACGTTAAATTACAAAATTTAATTTTCAAGGTGAATGGCAAAAGTTGACATCTAGTAATTTTTAAATGCCCATAAATGTAAACTTTTTCGAAAATTTGTTTTTGTCTGATATTACTTTGGTAAATAATTTTTCAAACTTTTATCAATAAGGTTATTTAATACCTTCACATAATACGAATTAAATTGCTCATTAATTTTTTTAAATTATAACTCACCAGGTTGGGAAAATAGAGGATATTTGTATGTACATTTTTTACGGCAAAAAAATTTTAAGTTTATTTTTTAAATAGCTGAAAAAGAGGAAAGAAGTCCTGTTAATTAATTGATACTAATTTATTTTTTTTTTTTTGTGACTCAAAAGAAATTTTTGTACTAATAAGCGAATTTCGCTGTAAAATAAGTTAATCTTAATTATACAGATTCTTAAATTTTATCTAAAGTAACGGAACGGCACGTACATACACATATAATCATTAATTGAAAAAAAAGGCCAGTAACGTATGTATATCGAAATTAAATATTGTAGCTTAGACCAATTTTTTTTTTAATTATTTTTAATTTGTCGATTTTATATATGTATATATTGTGTATACAATAAAAAAGCATATTTAAAATTTGAACATTGAAAAACAAAAAAATCTAAAAAAATTTAACCTCAAAAACAACAACACCATTTTAGTTTATTCTGTCTATCTTTGAACCGTATAAAGTAAATGAACTTGTTATGTTTGAAATGTCATTATCTACAATTGAAGTTGTTGTTTTTTTTTTTTTTTTTGTTATTTAATTCAGTTGGTTTTTTTTAATATTCTTTTGAGACAACAAAGAAAAATTGTAAAGGAATACCCAGTAGCATAAATTGACATACAGTTAATGAATTAGCTTAGGCACATCGTGAATTTCAAGAGTGATCCCTCAATTATTTTGAATCTGCTTAACTTTATAAGATAATACTGATGCCGTTTTAAAGATGGTTGGGTTTATTGATCACTTAACATAACATAACATAACATAAACAAATTTTTTATTTTATTTTATCTTATGCTTTAAAAACTAAAAAACACAGTAATTCTATGTAAATAAATTTTAGAGACATTTATGCACTTTGATCGCTTGTATAACGGTAAATTTACACTTTACACAATCCTATCGCGAAATTGGTGTTATTGTACAAAGGCCCAATTTTAGTGTAAGAAACATCATAAACATTATGAAAAAACTAACAATTTAGAGATTGAGAGGAAAAGCGGACGCCCAAAGAAATTTACACCACGCCAGGAGCGGATCATTGTTGCTGCAGTTTCTCAAAATCTAAAAATTTCGGCTGTAAATGAGGCAAAGTTTCAATCAAAATTTCAATCCGCAAATAGTAAGAAAAACACTGTACAGAGCTGGCTATCATGGGAGAGTTCCCCATCGTAAACCCTGTCTTTCGGATATCAACAAGAAAAAAAGATTAGAGTTCGCAAAATTCCACATTAATCAGGCTCAAATCTTCTAGAAAAGCGTGATGAATCAAAGTTTAACATTTTTGTTTAGAGCTCCACCAAAAATTTGTCGAAAAGCAAACCAAGAGCTTCAAGAAAATAATCTTATTAAGACTGTAAAGCACGGTGGCGGCAATGTTATGCTTTGGGCTTGCATTGCGGCATCTGGAGTGAGAAATCATATCTTTATAAATAATAAAATGGACAAATAAAATAAATAAATATTTTAAAAGAAAATTTATTTCCAAGTGTTAAGAAGCTGGGCTTAGATGGAAAATTCTTGTTTCAACAAGATAACGACCCAAAACATTCTTTACATCTTGTGCAGGAATGGCCTATATACCACTGCAAACAGTTGGAAATCCCTCCGAAATCGCCCGACACAAATCCTATAGAGCATATTTGGCACCTACTGGCGAAAAGGAAACAAAAACATAACATTACATTCAAAGAATCACCTTAAGCAGCACTTCGCTTAGAGTGGGAAAACATGACTCCTGCTGAAACGTCTAACCTAGTAAGAAGTATGAGCATCATCATTATTATTTTATCAAGTTAAGCAGATCCAAAATTATTGAGGGTTTACTCATAAAAATCATGGCGTGCCTAAACTTTATTGGTTCACTGTAGATGTTAAAAATCATGCACGGCAATTTATATCTAAAAACATCAAAAGAGAAAAAAATACATGAAAAAATGTAGTTTTATAAAATGCCCAAAAATAATTATAAAAGTAAATACTGAATTTTCCAAATTTTTTTTTTTTTTTTGTAGAATAAAAAACCAGGTTAAGCGCAATAGACACTTTTGTTTGGATAACAAAACCTTACGAGGTGCACTAAGAAAGAATTTTAAATAAAATGGGATTCTGGAAAATATCAAGGTTCTTATATTTTGTAATTCAAAACTTTTTAAGATATTTAAAAAGTGTTTTTTACGGCCCGTTTTAAATCTAATCGATTTAGTTGAAACATTGCTAGAATCTATGTTTGTGCACAGCCTTTTATCTTTGGAACCGTTTTAAGAATATATATTTTAGACATCGGCATTTTGCATGAAACTAGTTTCACGGAATTTTTGTTTGTAAGCAAGAAATGTAAGAGATGCAAGCGGGGTAAACAAAATGGCATTACTTGAATTTTGAGGGGATTTTCGTATAACGGCTTTATGTACGTTCGCTGCATGAGGTTTGTTGTTTGTGTTTTTTTTTTTAATAATGCAAACAACTACAGTTACGAATATGACATTAAAAGAGAAATGTAAAAATTCCGATGCCATGAACAATTTTAATTTAAATAAATTTGGGAAGCGATGAAACTCGCTGTAACTTTTAAACAGAATTGAGAACAAGTAAGAGTGCTATGTTCGGCTATGTCGAATTTTTTATACGCCTCACCATCTTTGAAAATCTAGTGTAGTTAAAATTTTTTTTAAAAATTTTAGTATTTCCTTAAAGATCTCTTCAAAAGCTTCAAAATGGTACCCATATTGATATTTTAAAAAATTTGAAAATTTCAGAGCCCCGTAATTCGGAAAATATGGGCGAGCGCCAATTTTTTCACTTGATGTTTTTTTCTTATTTTTTTAATTCTCTTTCGCCCCATGTATTTATTTTTTTGATTGGAGTTACTTTATTGTTCCAAATGACATGAAAAATTTAGAAATAGGCGTGGTGTTTTGCCTGCCGCCTCGAAGGACATGGATTTATCATGCTGATTTCCAATAGCACCTCTTTCGACACTATATCTGATCGATTGATATACTTATTTTTTAAAAAACGGACGGACAGACGGACATTGCTCAATCGACTTCGCTATGCATAAGAAGTCAGAGTATATATACTTTATTGGGTCGGAAATGGATATTGTAGAAATTACTTACGGAATGACAAACTTGGATATATTCTTTTTCCACTTTTTGTGATGAAGGGTATAAAAATGGCATGAAAAAATCACACGTGTAAATTTTTACGAAGACTTGAAATAATAGCAGAATTTGCCGCTAAAACAATTAACATTAAAAATTAAAGAAAGTTCCGAAAGTGACGTTATACTTATGAAAATGTTATTGTTATTTTTTGAACTGTGATACGCAGACACGTAGAATTTTCAAGTGCAAAACATAAAAATTTTAGTTAAATAATTTCCTAATAATAAATTTTTTACATATGTTGCCTTGCTTTTGCATGGCAATAGGCAGCTACTTTAAGTAGTCCGCTATAAGAACAAGTACAAAAAGTTAAAAATAAAATTTAAATATAACGGGTGTTCCTGTAGTGTAGTGATTTTGAGGTAAATGGCTTTAGTAAATGTGAACAATTTAAAAACTAAAGCGAATTTCCATAGAGGCCCTGATTTTGGCGAGTATGGTCGTATTATTTAAATCGTTATAGCCAGACGCTTGAATTTTGCACATCTGCTACGTCTGCTATTTTAAATGAAGAGTGTCCCGATAGTACGTCATTTTCGCATATATATGGTCCTAACAGGCTAAAACTATAAATTTACGCAGAGTATGTAATGCTAGTTCGCTATTAAAGTAAGAATAAAAAATCAAAATTGGGAGGTGTCCCAATAGTTGTGATTTTGACAGGGTCTAATTTTTTTTATTAGGACCAGCACACGGGGCATGACCCCTACTTATGCATCGCTTTGTGTCAAAACTAAGAAATTAGCTTATGGGAAGAGGGATAGAGGGAGTAGTGCTTGTGAACATTTGCTTTAAATCTTTGCACACTGAATGTAACAAGAAAGACCACCACAGGGAGCTTATTCCACATACAAACTGATGGGCTAAAAAACGAATTTTCTCTGTAATTGACACAAAGGAATTCGCTCTTGATGCAGAGCGTGTTGTGCGTACGAAATTACGGTTTTCAAAAACAAGTTTTCTGATTTCATAAGAGCACATTCTATTGTAGTAATGATAAAACAGTGACACACACCCCACATTGCGTCGATGCTCCAGTGAATCAACAGAGCTGAATACCCTACTGTCATCGATGAACTTCTTTACTCTCTCCTGCACGCGGTCGAGTAACTCCAAAATAGTCTTTGAAGCACTGGACCATACATGAAAGTTGTATTCTATTTTCAGTCTGATAAAGGTAACATAAATACCGAGGAGATCATGTGGAGTGAAGTATGTGAGGTGATCCTAGGCATTTGAATGCTTCTTCCGCGATCTGAAAAATATTCTTGTTCCACGTCTGGTAAAAAAAATTTAAATAATAAAATTAAAAGGAAGTCCTGTCCTCATAGGGTCGTGATATTTACGTATGTATATCACCTTATTTTTAAAACTTTAATAGGCAGACATTTAAAATTTACACAGAGTATGTGCCCTCTATAAAAAAGTATAAAAGGTAAAATTAAGAATGTTAGGGTTATAGAAGACCTAATTTCGACGTCAATTATTTTTTAACCGTTATAGGCTGACACTTAAAATTTTAAATAACAACTGAAAAACATTAAATTTAAAATTAAAAGGTGGCCCATTTATGTTACGGAACTCTTCGAGTGTGAGTCAAACTTCCACTTTGCTGATTTATAAATAATGCTAATTAGGGATGAGCGATCGCGTGATTTTTAAGGAACGTGATTTTCAAATAACCGTTCTTTTAAATAGTTACCGTAATCACCGTTTGCAGTCTTTCTTATATTTAAACATACATGTTTATGTAGGAAGAATATAATACTAAGTAAATTTTTATACAAACTGTAATTATAATGGAAATGTATTTTGATCTCTACTTTAAAAACAGTTGTAATTAAATTTGCCCAAAATTATAGAATTCGGTAACACTGATTGATTATAGGTTCAAATAAAAGAAGCACACAAAATTTTTTGTTTTTTTGCTACATATGTATGCATGTGTGAAGTTTGGAAAAAAATTGTCGTTGTTAATAAGTAGAAGCAAGAAAAACCATCACAGCAAAGAAGCTGCCTTGATATACATATGAAAGAATGAAAGAGTCAAAAGCACTTGTATTTCTCTTTCACAAAGTAAAATTAAATTTAAGTTTGTATGTGTGCAAATATAAAAGAACGTTCTTAAGCGGAACTGTTATTTGATTAACTCAGTCACTGTAGTGACCAGTGATTTTTTAATGACAGTGATTTAATCACAGGTACTAAAATATCGCTCATCATGAATATTTACAATCGACTTAATGTATTTAAACGTTGCTATGCGTTGCTCTTTTGTTTCCGGTTGTGACAGTTGCTTTTAAAATCATCAATAAATACCACAATATAACACAAAAATAAAGAAAACTACAAAAATATCGTAATTTTGCCAGAACTGTGATATTCGATGAATAAAAAACTCAAGACTCAAATTGTTGCTTCATAGATTAGATTGCAAACTACAAATAATAGGGATCTAATAGTAAATCCTATATTAATAATCTTCTTAAATTTTCTTCTAAGAAATTTGAAAACCGCTGGAGGAAATGTATCGTTTATTTGGTTCAACTTGGAATTTTTAAATTCTTACTGAATTGTAAAAAAAAAAATTTTTTTTTGTTAAAGTTATTAAATGTTTTGCCAATTTTTCTTGTTACTGTCAATTTACTAGTTTTTATCAAGTTTAATGAAGTTTTTGAGAGAGTTCGAAAGATGCTTTTGATAAAATTATATTTTGTGCTGAAACTTTGATTTCAAATCGTTCATTTAATTCTAGAACGTCATAATTTAAAATTTTGAAGGTAATCACCCTTATTCTAGTTGTCGGCGTCGTCGTCGTTTTAGTATCAATAAAAATTTTGCATTATATAACATTCCTATGACGATGTCGACGGTTTATCGATTTTTACGAAATGGAAATGCGTTTGACACTTTTATGGTAAAATGTTTTCTATAGGTGAAGAAAATTTTGATTTAATTGATGATAAAAGCTCGAAAAAACATAAACTTGTGTTGGAAAGAAAACTTTTAGGCAGAATCGCAATATTTTTAATTTGCCGGATCGCAAGTATGTACATGTTTTGCCTATTCCTGGCTGTGCTTCTGCAGTAAATCAGTTTGTTGCATGGCCATTTTCTTTAAGAACGTTTGCCACAAAGTAATTTTTACAAACTTTTTTATAAATCCCTACTCGATTCTTTATTTTCTTACCTTTTGCCATCATTCTGCTAATCTTCAAGGCGGACCAATTTCTTCCCATTTTTCTTTAAAATTGCATGGAACAGTGCCTCTGCGAAAACCCAGTACAAGAGACGGATTCTTCTGCAATGTTCCTACCAATTTTTCAAATTGATTTGCATTTGTTACCTTCACTTTTTGCATTTTTAATGTTAGATTTGGTTAAATCGTTATGCAAAAAGCGTCGACAAAAAACAGTCACGTCAATACAATATAGTAGTCACATTTGTTATAGAATACAAAAAATCTTTGAGCAGTAATCGATAAGTGTCAATAACGACAAGAAGAATAGGCATTTTTTCTGCTCGTATGTTTTTGATCGTTGTCTTGTTGAAAGATTTAAAACAAAAACATTTCTCCTTCTATAATAAGTAGCACCACATTTTTCAATATGTTAACTTGAAACACATTGGTTTCACTACTCAATACGAAAACAATATCCACAATATAATGCTTAAACCTCAATACTTTATAGTCTCGAACGTATATCTTGGATTATATTATGCATTTAGAGATCCTCTAAAACATAAGCGGGAACGTTTTGCACAGTATAAAACGATTTAAATCTTATCCGTTTTTGAAATATTGTCCACTTACTTAAAAAATTATATTAATTTTTCCGCCACTGCAATTCTCAGATACTCGATGATAATTGTTCACTTTGCATGGGTGATACCACATCTACTCTTTTAATTCAGACAATTTTTTCCATCTATGCAGATTAACAGCAGAGTTACTTGTACGAAATTTCAAAATTCTATCTAATATAGTTCTCTACCTACACGGTAATAATTATTCACTTTTTATTTCAGTCCAGTCTATGTTTCGATAAGCTACGAATATTGATATACGGATTACTGGTGCAAAATTTCACGAGTCTACATGTCATAGTTCTCTAGCTACACGATAATAATTTTGCACTTTGTATGGGGGTGTCACGCCAACTGTTTCAGCCCAGATATTTTTTGCTGCGTTATGCATATTAAGAAGATCTTTTGGGCAAAATTTAAAGGTGGTACCTATTACAATTGACAAAGTACAAAATGATAAATCACCCTTATTCTGTTTGGCAACATCAACACAAAACAACGTCGTTTTTCTTCGTTTGTTGTAAATCGGTATTCCCGTTGTCAATATTGTTATTAATCGATGATTGTCACCATATGTTTAGTATTTTCTAAGAACAATTGATGTTGATGTTGCCGTTTAGTTTGTCGTCGCCATTTTTGATGTTGAGTTGTGTTGTGTGCAAAGGAAAATTTAAAAAAAAAAACATGAAAAAGTATACAGCAATGTTAAAATAACAAAGTAAGAAATATAAAACATAACAAAAAAGAAATTGAAAACCTAAAATTACCAACTTCTGCCAATTTGAAAATTTGGTGGAAGAGTTAGAAAGAATCCATCCCAATGAATAAAGACAGTTAGTAAAGGCAGGATTTTGTCGGACAAAATTTAAATTTTCCACAACACTTAACACAATAGAAAACAAATTTAATCAACTGACTCAAATATTAGATATGTGTGTTTTATTTTTTTATATTATCGATAAATCATCAACGTCGTCATTAGTTTGTTATAGCATGTTTACACGGCAATGTGAAGCACTTGCTTCGCTCTCTGAATCATGATTGTGAAGCATGCCGTTTCCACGACACCTACTACATGCTTCACATTGAATTCTGTTTTAAAATTTTGTTTTTCGTTCCAAATTTAGTGTTTGTAATTAATAAAATTTTAAATTATAATATAATTATTTGTTTTTATATTAACACATACTCACACAGCACTTTTAATATTGGTTTACTTTTTTTGTTTACATTTATATACAGCTAGTTCAGATAAACTTGCGATAAAAATTAGGGAAGACAGAAATTTTTCATGCTTCGCAAGTAGATTCAAGCTGAATCGTCTCAAAACAAAATGCTTCGCTCTCAAAATTTCATATGGCGAAGCACGTTGATTTGGTCGTGATTGAGCTGTGAATCATGAAAAGAGAGCGAAGCAAGAATATTGTGCTCCGTGGAAACATAGTATTAGGGAATACCAAATTAGTATTGATGTTGTGTTAAGTTGATGTTGTCTCAAAATTGACGACGATGTTGACAACGCCAAACAGAATAAGGGTGAATATTTATTTTGTATGGAAAGTGCCGCGCATGAAAGTGCCATCACCTGAAATATCTAATTGGTATCTTGATAGTTTTTTTTATCACCCAAATATCTCATAACAAAATGTGAAAATTCTAGCTGCCTACACCGCTGGACAAACACAAACAAATATGTTTTGTGCTTTATATATATAGACTGAAAAAAAGACATATGGCGGTAATTGATTAGTTGCTGCCACCTGTGCTTTAATTGAATTTGAAAATGAAGTAACAGTAAAATCTTTTTATTTTTTTATTTTTATAACACACAATAAAAAAGATCGAAGAATACTTTGTATTGAAATTGCTTAACCATACCTTAAAAACTTTGTGGCAAAGACTTATCATAAAGTTGGTTAGCATTAAAAGAAAATCTACGAAAAACCAAAACACTGTTTACATGAGAGAAAATATATTTGTGAGAGCATTGTGACCCACCGAGTAGCCAGTGTGACCATTTTAGCTCTTTTGGAGCCAAATTTAGCTCTTTTTTTTCTTTGTTTTAGCTCCAGAAATTCGCATCTAGCACGTAGCACTTTTTAGCTCCTTTTCGAAAAATACTTAGTCCTCATTAACTCTTTTTTATGTTATAATATTTTGTATTATTTATTTGTTTAAAACTAATTAAGTCAATTAAAATAGTGATTATGAAAACAATAATCTGCTAGCGCAGAAGTATTACTAAAACATGGTATATATACATATATATATATATAGAAAATTTATGCTGTGTACGAGTAAAGAGTTGAGCTATATTGTGTTGAAAAGTTAATAGCTTCATCCAAATTTTCGTACTTGCTTAAGTTTAAGTGTCTTTTGTAAAATAAATGGAAGCAGCATTGGTAATTTATTAAGCAAATAAGAAAAGAAAAATAATGTTAATCAAAGAATTATTTCGACATATATTAAAAGGGTGGAGACAGCGGCTGATAAAGTATATAGTAGTGACTCGGAAAATACTTTACCTAGTGGCAGTAAGATTTAAGAAGTTATATGCACTATGGAAATATTAACATAGTTTATGATGGTATTGAAGGATAGTCCCATCGCCAACAATTCCTCTTCAATTGCAATTTGCTATTGATGAGAAACTCAAATATGCGTTAACTAAATACTCTTTAATTATTATGTTTTAGAAAATACGCACAGAAATTAAGAAAAATCTGGTGTAATGACGAAAGAATTTTGAAAAGGATATACTCGCTTTTTTATATTAGATATACAGGCATGTCACAAATTCCGATCGGAATTGTTTTGATTCCGTATTAACAATTCTGATCGATTTTGTTCAACCTTCTTCAGATTCGGATCGATTTTGCTTATTTCTAAAATATGCTTAATGTCCACCTTTTCATTTCATGTGGCAATATTGCGCACATCAAAGTAAACAACAAGGCTAATCTAAATAAAGTCACGTAATAAAAGTCAACAAGAAAGTTGTAAATAACGAAATTTTAAAGAATCTAAATTCCATTTTAAAATTTAAAAGTTTACAAAAATTAAATAAAAATTGACACAATTTTAAAATGATCTCATTAAAATATATGATAGAAACATTTATAAATATAACGAAGATATGCCTGAATTTGAAATGTGATTTAAACTTGTAATAAGTTATAAAATAACAATTTAGATGATTTATATAGTGATATACATATGTATGAATATATTTTTTTAAGAATGTTTTTACCTTATGAAATAGTGACTGGTATATACTACATACGTACATTGTACACTCCGAAATGTTTTTCTTTATTTTTGTTTTATGTTGCTATAAAAGTTTTCATGTTGTTCCTGAAGAATTTTTTGTTAAATAAATTTTTTTGTTTTATTATATATTATTATTATTATATATTATTTAAAAAAAATATTAAAATAAATTTAGCTCTATTTTTTAGCTCTGTTCCAAATATTTTAGCCCTTTTTAGATCTTTTCTGAAGATGATTTAGCTCCATTAATTTTTAAAATGTGTTCACACTGCGAGTAGCAAAAGAAACACCAAATATAAATTTCTCTTTCGAATATTATTTTTACATATTCCTGGTATGTATGGGCGGTGTGGCCAATTTACATTTTTATACTTTTCACCACGAAAAGTGAATAAAAGGGTATATCTAAGTTTGTCATTCCGTTTGTAATTTCTACAATATCCATTTTCGACCCCATAAAGTATATATATATATATATATATATATATATATATAGATATTCTGAGTTCTTATGCTTAGCGAAGTCGATTGAGCAATGTCAGTCTGTCCGTCCGTATTAGCGTTGAAATCAAGTTTGCCAAGGCACTAGATCAGCTAGAGAAAAACATGAAAAAATCAGCATGATCGGTCCATGTTCTTCGAAGAAGCGGCAAACACCACGCGTGCCTCTAATTTTTTCATATAATTTGGAGCAGTGAAATAGCTCAGATAAAAAAAAACAAAAAAACAAATATATGGGGTGATCGAGAATTAAAAAATAAGAAAAAAAAACATCATGTGTAGTGTAAGTGGCCTCTGAAATTTTCATATTTTTTTAAATATCAATATGGGTATCATTTTAATGCTTTTAAAGAGATCTTTACGGAAGTGAATCACTTTTAAAGGAAACATCTTTTAACCATTTTATAAAATGATTGATAGACAATTGAAATAAAATTTTAATCATAAAAAACTAAGAAGTTAATAATAATTTGTAATTACCTATATTTTGATAATTTATTCGATCATGTGTCCGTATTAAAATTCTTGTTGATTATTAAGTACACATTCATTTTAATATTCACTGATCGTTTTAAGATTTAGAATTTACAAACAACATCATATCGTATTAATAGCTTTTGATAAAACAAAAATTAATTTTCCGTAGTTGTAATTTCTTTCAATTTCATTTTATAGCACTTTGATGTGCGTTTATAACATTGTTATAAATATATGTATATATGTATATGCATACATAAATTCATAAGAAAACCCGACCCTTAAATGAGTAATAAACTAAATTTATTTTTATAAAGTGAACACTTGTTAAAGTTAAGTAGTAGATAAAAAAAAAGAAAACAACAAATATAAAAGAAGTTCTTTTTATAACAATCTAGGAAATGTTCTTTGAAAAAATTACATTTGTATATAAAAACAAAATTTTAATGAATTTTATGAATTTTTTATACAAACAACAACAAAACTAAAAAAAAAGATGTACGAATGGCGACAAGCTCAGTTGGCAATATAAATAAATAAGAAAATAAACAAACCTGTTGCAAGTTGAATTCACACTCGAAGGGTTTCTTACCATCTGTAGACCACTCTCTAGTTTTGAATACTGTACACTTTAGCCATTCGAGACGGACTTTTACGGAAACTGAATTTTATTGACAAATATGTGACTGTTTTAAAACGCTCGCTTCTTCTTTTGATAATTATTCTCAGTCACCATTAATTTCTACTGAACCACTTCAAAAATATTCTATTTTTAACTGACTTGAAAAAAGGAGTTTATCAATGCCTATGACTGTTGCTTTTTTATGTTTGTACCCGCAGAACTCAGTTATTTAAATTGCTTTTCTTTAATATGCTTACAGATTGGACCCGTTATTAAAAACAGTTCATAATATCAAAAATTAAGGGTGTCCCCATACAGCGCCGCTATATCACTATAGCTCCCAATACCAAAAAGTAATACAAAAGTAAATCTAAAAACTAAAGGGCGTCCTCAAAGCTGCCTTAAATTTACTTATATGAGCCTATCTTTTGAACCGATATATACAAACGCTTGAAAATTGGACAGAATGTCTAATACTATGACGGGGTATAATAGCAAGTAGTAGGTATTCAAAATTATAAATTAAATGGTGTCCCAATAGTTGATGTAATTTGATGTATGTGGTCAAACTTTCGAACCGTTATAGGCAGAAAGCTGAATTGCTAAGTCCGCTATAACAACAACTATATAATTAAAATTTAGAAATAAATGGTGGTCCCATAATTAATCTAATTTGGCCTATATGGCCCTATCTTTTAAACCTGAAAATTAGACAGAATGTCTACTACTTTGTCTGGTAGAATAAGATGTATAAATATTTAAATTTATAAACTGAAGGGTGTTACAATAATTGATGTAATTTGATGTATATAGTCAAACTATTGAACCGTTATAGATAGGCGGTTAAAACTTACAAAACACCACGCCTACCTCTAATTTTTCCATATTGTTTGGAACAATAAAGTAACTCCAATCAAAAAAAACAAACATATGGGGCGATGTAGAATTAAAAAATAAGAAAAAAACATCAAGTGAAAAATTGGCGCTCGCCCATAATTTCCGAGTTATGGGCCTCTGAAATTTTAAAAATTTGTTTAATTATCATTATTAATTTAATTTAAAAGCTTTTGATTAGATCTTTAAGGAAATACTCAAAGGTTTAAAAATGCTTAACCCATTAAAAGCCGATGACATTTTTGTGTACTTAATTTTTTTTTCTAATTTTTTATTTTTTTCTATTCACCCGAATATTTGCTTTTTTGATATGACTTTTATCACTAAACTTATGTTATTGTTCCCTTAAAGAAAATTAACGGGTTTTGTTAAGTCATTATGTATTGATGTATGTATGTGACAACGTTTTTTTTTATCTTAAATACTCTTTTTCTTTAATAGTTTATGTTCCGGGACATTGGGACATTGTTTTTGTTTTGTTTCTAATACCTTCTACAAAGCATATTTTGTAAGTTTGCTTTTTATAAAATGTAACCTTTTCCAGGACCACTTTAAACGAGAGAACGAAAGTTTGAGTACATTTTTTTGTTTTAATTCGTTTATCTGACGATTTGTACTAATTTTTATATCAGCAAATTGACTTAATGAAATCTCTATTTATATTTTTTTGTTCTAATTTCTAAATTATCAGTGATTGTCGGCTTTAAATTTTACCATATTAGAACAAAACAGAATTCATCAAAAAGACTTATAAAAATTTTTATTACAGTTGAGGAAACAAATTTTACAATTATAGAATCTTTAATTTTAAAAATAAAGCGGCTACAATAACTGGACCCAGCTTTCACTGTATTATATTTTATATTATTTGTTGTTTAAAGCTTAAACTATCTGCCTAGTTCGCCTCAAATGTCTGCCTGAAACGGTTTAAAAGATAAGTCGTTTTCGTAAAAATCACAGCTCTACGCTGATACTTTTTAATCTTTAATTTTATTTTTTTAACTTGTACTAATAGCGCACATAATACCACATACTCTGGGTAAAATTTAGGTACCTGTCTATAAGATATGGGCATATATGTACCTGAAATTATCTTTTTTTTTATTTAAAAATGTTGTGTATCTATGTACAGTGCCGCCAAAAATAATAGCACATGTTTTAAAAAAAGGTGAAATTTAAATCGTTTTAGACTGTGCAAAAGGTTCTTGTTTATGTGTTAGAGGATATCCGAACGCAGAATATGATCCAAGAGGTACGCTTAAGACCATAAGACGTGGAGGTTTAAGCATAATGTTGTGGATATATTTTTCATATTTCGCAATGGAACCAATTCTCTGTACGTTTACATATTAAAAAATGTGGTGCTATTTTGTTCAAGAAAACGGCCAAAAGCATACGAACGGAATAAATGCCCATCAGTGGTTTAAAGACTACACAATATTAACATCGTGGAATGATCTGCACAGTCGCCTGACCTAAGTTCGATCTAAAATCCTTGTAATGACGTCAAAAAGATGGCTATGAATTAAAAGCTACTAACAGCAAGAAACTTTGGGCTGTAGTTAAAGAGTCGTGAAAAGGAATTCCCAAAAACAGATGTGTAGGCTCGGTTAACTCCAATCCAGCCCGTTGCTCTTTCGTTATTGCCAATAGAAACCCTGCGACAAAATATTAATTTAGTGATATTATTTTCCAACAAAATATTGACTGTTGCACGTGTTTTGTAATTTATTTAAATAAAAGTTAATAAATGTAATAGATATTTTTCTGATGTGGCCTTAATGATTCTCTGATTCCCATTATGTGTTTCTGGAATAGTTATATTACTTAAAAGAGGTAAATTTGCTGCGTAAGTTTATTTAAAGCGCATGTTTAGGAAACAAGAGGTTCTGATTTCATACGAATCTTATCAAACCTATTTATGCTTGCAATCAAAAGTTTGTTCTGATATCTTTTTTTAACGATAAACTTTATCTTGCTAAGTCTTTTATAAATTTATTATTTAAATAAATACAAAAAAAAAATTCAACAGATATTTAGGTAAGTTTTTGTATAGAGAACTAATTGCTTTAGTTTTGCCCGATGCATTACGTACATATGTACCTACATGTATGTATATATCGGGTGTTTTTTTAAGCCCAATAGAACTTTAAATTGTAAAAGAAAACAAAAAATTAAATTGTAATGAAGAATTTTTTTTATACGAAAGATCAGAACATGACATTAATATTTAAACATGATTTCGGGCTTATAGCCACCGCGGCTGCTCATGATGAAGCGCATTCTGAACGTCCGATTTTGGGTCACTTTTTCAAGTACTGCTGGCCGTATGTCACGAATAACACAAACAATTTTGGCCTCCAAAACGTCAATTGTTGCTGGTTTATCAGCATAAACCAGTGACTTCACGTGGCCCCACAGGAAATAATCGAGAGGTGTCAAATCGCACGACCTTGGAGGCCAATTGACAAGTCCATTTTTCGAAATCAACTTATCGCTAAATTTTAATTTCAACTACTCGATGCTTGCGATCGCTGTATCGCACATAGCGCCATTTTGTTGAAACCACATTTCGTCCGGATCAATGTCATCCATATTTTCAAACAAAAAAATGATCATTCATCGTGGGGTAACGATCTCCATTGACCTTAATTTGAGATCCAGCCTCATTTTTGTAGAAATAAGGTCCGATGATACCACCAGCGTAGAAACCACACCAAACGATGCATTTTTCTGGATGCAATGGAGTCTGTAGGGTATGTTGTGGATTGGTATCACTCTATATATGACAATTTTGCTTATTAACAAACCCGTTAAACCAAAATTAGCCTCATCGCTGAACACAATTTGGCGATAAAACAATCGGCCCAATCGGCGAAAGAATGACGCATATAATGGTCTTGTGGCTTTAACTCCTGCACTAGTTTAATCTTATACGGGTGTAGGCCAAGATGTTTAGGCAAAATTTTTCACGTAGTGGACGGACAGAGCCCCAATTCCTGCGAACGACGACGAATCGATAAATTTGGATCTTCTTCCATACTTTCGTTTATAACAGCGACATTCTCTAAAATACACACATTCCTTTGACGTGTTGGCGTTATTGCATTCTCTACAGAGTATGTGGTACGAAATCTATTCACATTTCAATGGTTGCCTTGCTTAGACGGACGTTTATGTGCACCATAAAAATCACGAAGTCGTCTACAAGTTGCTCGAATTGATGACTCATTTTCAATGTAAAGATGGATGATTTGATAGCGTTGTCAAGCGTGATTCTATTCATAATGATTTGCCAGAGTTTGTTGAAAATAATAAGAAAAAAATTTTCATCAAAATTTAATTTTTTGTGTTATTTTATATAATTTAAAGTTCTACCATGCTTAAAAAAACACCCTTTTTTTGTAGATCACTCAAGTTATTATAGCAGCAATTGTATTTAAATAAATAAATAAAAATGTTCTACTTTCTCTTGCATTTATTTTCAGAAATATCAAAAACTTATAACAACAACAAAACAAACTTCATTATTATTTTACGTTAATGCTTACGTACAGTACGTAGCATACGTTCCGTTTAAATTATTATTGCCACATACAAATATTTATATATACATAAGATAACAATATGACTAGGGGAGGCAGACCAAGACTGCAAGATGGAATAAATGAAGTCGATTCTAAATATGGAAAAAAATTAGCATACGAAAGAAACTACAAAGCACCGTTATGGCGTAAACGTTCTTGCACAGATGTAATGTGTTTGCTATTATTCTTGGTCTTCCTAGGTGCCTGGATATTTATTGCCTTGTATGCCTGGCGCAATGGTGATTTAAATAAGCTTGTAGTCCCAACCGATTCGTTTAACAAGAAATGTGGCATCGATTCTGGTGTTTTAAATAAAAAATACTTATTTTTCTTTAATCTCGACAAATGCATCGATCCCCTGGTGCCTATAACGGGCTGTCCTACACCCCAAATATGTGTCGAGCAATGTCCACAACAAACTTTTATTTGGGATACAATGAAAAACCAATTGTCATTAGAGGAATTGAAATCTAGACTTATTTGCTTAACAGATGCTGATAAGTGGAATATAAAAAGTAAAGAAGATGTTCAAAACGCTATTAATCAGGAACGCTGTGCCAGATGGTATATTAAAAGTGCTCCCTTCTTAAATCGATGTATGTGGGAATTTTCACCACAGGTGTGTGAATATATACCGGCTTTCCTATTGCAGCGTAATAAAAGGGATGCGTCCAACTTTTTAACGAATGTGACCGTTGCACAGAGCGAACAACAGTTGCAAGCTTTAGCGCTTTCCATGTTTCCTGATGCTCAAGCTCTTATGCCCCAGCCAATTCTGGCAGTTGACAGCAAAGTGGAACCCGTAGAGGAGCCAATCGTGCAGTGTCGTAGACGCCAGCAATTAGGTGAAACTGTTATAAAAGAAAAAATGTTGCAAACGGATACCAGGCTGGCGAAGTTTATTGGCAACATTGTGGCTCATTTCACCAACGGTACTCATGAAGCTCAACGCGTAGGCGAAAATGTTGTAGAGGATATATTTAATTCATATATTTATATTTTAACTGCAACTTTGTGTACATTAGTGGCCTCTTTAATATTTATTGCACTGATGCGTTGGCTGGCTTGTCCTTTCCTATGGACTTCTATATTTGGTGTTCTTGTTGGCCTAGTGCTGGCCATTTATTATAGTATTAACAAATATTTGTTCTATCATCGCGAGGCTACAGTTCCTCAACATGCAATTAATTTGAATGCCGTGGTAAAAAATGTTTTGCAGGTAAGTTTATACATTTATTAATTATATTCTGAATAATTATGATTTTTAGTTTACAAATTCCAAAAACTCTGTCTTGAATAACGGCATAGCCGAATCTTATATACCATTCAACATCTATGTAAATATAGTTTAGTGAAGTAACTCAATTCAGAGACCCATAACTCGGAAAATATGGGCGAGCGACAACTTTTTCACGTGATTTTTTTCTTATTTTTAATTCTCTATCGCCCTATATATTTGTCTTTTTTATTAGAGTTACTTCATTGATCCAAATAATATGAAGAAAATAGAGGCAGGCGTGGTGTTCTGCCTGTTGCCTCGAAGGAATTGGACCCATCTTGCTGATTTTCTAAAGCAAAATTTTCGAAACTTTGCCTGATCGATTAGCGTATTTAAATTTTCTCTAGCTTATTTAGTGCCTTGGCGAAGTTGATTTGAACCCGAACACGGACGGACAGACGAATATTGTTCAAACGACTTCGCAATGCATAAGAACTAAGAATATATATATATATATATATATATATATATATATATATATATACTTAAAGGGGTCGAAAATGTTTATTGTAGAAATTACCCACGGAATGTTAAACTTAGATATACCCTTTTTCCACCTGTAGTGAAGGGTATAACAAATCAACATTTGTTCTCTTTGATGTCGTTTTTTGACTCTGCTCTGTTTAAAGTTGTTACAGCACTGTTAAACAACACAAATATTTCTTTTATACACTAGCAACTTGCCTATTCGACGTTTTTTCTAATACTGCCACACCGCTCGCATTTACGATTTCTATATATAGGCGAGCAAAAACGTCTATACGGTTCTACTATAGAAATATCCATGAATCAAGAAAACAAGATTGCGCATTCAGCCCTTCAAAAAATGTTTCTACTGCGCATCTACGTCACAATAGAATTATAATGTGTGTTTGTTGTAAAAATCTAAGAGATTTTTGGCTCTCTTACTTTAATTCTGTTACACTTTCCATACAAATATTCTATTTCTACGTCACACAAAAGAGACAACAAACTAACGGACCTGCGCAATGCGCAATCTTGTTTTCTTGATTCATGAGAAATATCTGCTGACTTGTTTTCGTTGTTGTATGTCCGTACGTATGGATATGAACCATCCAAAAGCAAGCTGCGATAACAACTAAGTCCAGATTTTTTCATGCCCTTTATTGCCCATTTAGTTTCATAAAAAAAAAACTTCATAATGTAGAAGATAGTCCAAATTTACAAAATGTCATTTATTCATGCAATTATCTTCAATTCTCTTTTATTAAAGTTTCAGCGGGTTTCATTGTCTCCTTAAACGATGAAATTTTCACGTCATCATGAAACTAGTTTCATTAAATTTTTGTTCGTTGACAAAAGGTGTAGTGAAGCAAGCAGGACAAGCAAAATAGTATGTCTTAAATTTTAAGGGAATGTTGTATACGTTTTCTATATATACGTTTTGTGTTATATCAAATAAAACACAAACAACTACAACTACAAAGCTAAGTGTATAAATTCTGATCGCATGAAAAAATTTATCTTTTGGGGACACAACAAAACTCGCTGAAACTTTGAAGAGAATTGAAAAATGTGAATTTGTAAATCTTAACTGATTTGGCCGAAGAGAGACTTATTTACCCCTATCGTGAAAAAAATGTGAAATTTTTATTCCCATCAAATTTTTATTCCCCATGAAGGGAAAATTGCTATAGTGAATTTCATGGGAACGTTTGTACCCGCTATCAATTCCTAATGAATACAAATTAGAAAGAACCTTTCACAAATGTATGCGGACGTTTTTCCTAAGAAAACAAGAAAAATTAGACGCTAGCAGAATATAATTGATGCACTTTCTGGACCGCTACGTCCTTCATTAGCATTCTTTGCATCGCACCTTGGTTGTGTAATTCTATTTAACCAACTAACTTTAACTAACTTTATAAATAAGAATCAAGATATATTAATAGCAATATTAATTTGGTTAGACAAAATTTACACACAAACCAACGTATTTCTTCACTGCTCTCTCTATATTTCGTCTCGTACATTTGTTTTTTTTTTCAATCATCGATTGAACACTCATTTACTTATTTACTCACAACATTATAGATGCTGTTTCAGTATCATATTGATTGTTATGATTTTTTTTTAATTGGATGTAGAAATGTTAAGGCCCCTTTCAGATTAGCCAAGGTTACTTGCGCAAGTATAATTTTCATTTTTATTTATTTTCTTTTGAACTTGCTTTAATGTTCACATTCAGCAACTTGGTTAAGCAAGTTTAATTTTCTTATGCTCGAGTTTTCTTAATTTGTTGACGTTTTGTCAATTAGACAACACACCGAATAAGAAATAAAAGACAATGTAAAAAAAATAAATGTCCCAAGACAAGAACGACAGCAAAAACAGACCTGCCAAGTACAAGCAAGTCTGTACTTAAATCTCGCAATTCTTTTCCCTTCAAACCGACCTTTCCTCTCACACCTACAAACACAAGACTTGCGCAAGTAAAGTTGCCTAATCTGAAAGGGGCCTAAGGATTGGTGCCATTGTGTTGTTGCAAGAGAAGGAGATATTGCAACAGAGAAGAATTTTAGTTCAAGAACGTGACGTGCAACACACTTAAAAGCCTTTTCCGTTACCCTATACATTGCTACTGAAGCTTTCAATAAAATAAACTTTTTATCTGATTTTTTATATCTCCATTTTTCATTTAAAAATATTTTTAATAAAAAATCTTCATAAATTTACAAGTAATAGATTTCTTTGTTTTGCATCTCGACAAGCATAATATCAGTCTGCAGTGCAATAACTGATATTGAATTTAAAAAAGTGTGTTATTGATAAACATAAATATTCTAATTAAAACAAATAAAAACTGGCATGCAGTTCCTCAGCAAAATTAAAGTGAAAAAATATAAGGGAAAAGTGAACAAATTTCGAGGAAAAAAATCAATAACGATAAGGGAAATTTTAGTTTACGTGAAAAATTGTTCACTTGGATTATTCACGATTGCAATTTGGGGAAAAGGGAAAAAACTTCGTGGGAAAATATATTCATGATAGGGAGGGGTGATTGTGTTTACTTGTTAAGTGTGTTCCTATGTGCGTAAAAGAATAGAGAATTTTAGTAGAACTCTTGTGTGATTGTAAAATTGTATTTAATTATTTAATCCGGAATTCAGCACGCATACATTTTGTTAATATAAATTGAACATTTCCGTAATTTAACTTTAATTGTATAGACTATTTCTTTTTTTTAAGATATTATATATAATTTCAGAACAATATTATCTATTTTACCTAACTATATATTCCATTTGTTAGCTAGATCACCCTACCTCCGTAAGCGTAACAAGAAAATTTGCCTGATGGGATTTTTAGTCACTTAAAGAAGAAGAAAGTTCAGTAAGTGTAGGAACACAACACACGACGGTAACGATATTTTCATACAAATTTGACATAAGTTATCGTTCAACGACAATGCCGCTGAGATTATATTTATTTTATTTTCTTGTCGGTTTTCATTATTCTCTCACATTTAGCCTCTCACTCTCCTAACAATATTGCCAGAAATATCTCTATTTTATAAGCATTTGAATTCACAATAAAAGCAAAGGCACATTATTTATATAGAAATAGAACAAAATTTCAGGAATAAAAATATTTTAAAAAAACTGATATATGTATGTATGTATGTACGAAAATGAAAAACATAATTGAAAAGGTAAAAAATATGAAAATAAAATTGATTGAAAAAATAACTGAAAAGGTGAAAAATATGAGCCCATGTCTCTTCTTAAGTCAGTCATCATTGATTCTTCGTCCCCCTATTCAATCTGTGTGAAGGTCTTGAAAAGACCTATTGAATCCCTTGCAAGGTTAACCAGTCGAATAGACTCTAATGCCATGTACATGTTAAATGTACTTAATATTCTTTACATTTAATCGATTTTTAATAGAATTTATCTAATTCATTTAATAAAATATTTTAACAAAATATTTTTGAAAACAAACACAAAGCTGAAATGAAAATAAATATTATAATTGCCGTCAGAGAATCGTCGTTATTTTGTTTACTTTCTCTCAGCAACGATAAAACGTTCCGTTACCGTCGTCTGTTATGTTTCTACACTATTGCATAAGAAATTCCATACAAGAAAAAAAAGAAAAAAAATTATGGGTTGACCTTGATCTTCCCAGATACGTTTTTTATGGGAATGCACGTCCCCGTAGCGAAATTTAAAATGTACAAAAAAAATTTTTGGTTTTTTAAAAAAGGTATTTTATTCAATTTCTTATTTTATTACTGTAGATTCGTGTCGTTTAAATATTAAACTTTAAATTAAAAAAATTAAATAATAAATAAATAAAAAAAATATGCATTTCCGTATTTCCAACCATTTTTACAAAAAAATTCTAATAAAAGTTTTTTTTTTATTTACAGGACGAACATTTATGGCTTTATTTAAGCATATTTTTATGTATTTTCTTTATCGTCCTGTTGCTTCTTCTGATTGTGTTACGTAAACGAATTAACATAGCAGTGGCGCTCATCAAAGAAGGCAGCAAAGCAGTTTCAAGTGTTAAATCAACTGTATTCTTTCCAATCATTTCATGGATTCTATTTATTGGGGCAGTAATATATGCTGTTGGAGTGGGCCTATATTTGGGTTCAATTGGTACAAACTCATTTAGAATGATAAGACAATTAGATCCAAAAAGCATTACCGGAGTTACCCAGGAGAACTGTAAATGCGATGGCCCAGCTATAAATTATACGGTTGGTGCCATCTGTGATCCACAAACGTTTCAAGATCACTGTTACAATGCTGATATTTCGTTAGTTGATTACTTTCAAAAGTCTCAAAGATCTTCTTGCATCAAGACACATTGTAGCTTTGTGGAAGTCAAGCATACACCGCTTATTAATTGGTTTATTGTTTATAATGTATTCGGCTATCTTTGGCTAACTTTCTTCATAAGCGCTTTTAATGACATGGTCTTAGCTTGCACATTTGCTACTTGGTATTGGACATTTAAGAAAAAAGACGTACCCTTTTTTACTCTCTCCAAGGCCATGTTTCAAACATGCTTTTACCACTTGGGCACTTTGGCTTTTGGTTCCTTAATTTTAGCCATTTGTCGATTTATACGTCTCATTTTAGAGTATATTGATCGTAAATTAAAGAAATATGATAATGTTGTCACAAGAGCTATACTCTGTTGTATGCGATGTTTCTTCTGGCTACTGGAGTCGTTTTTACGTTTCCTTAGTAAAAACGCTTATATAATGTGCGCTATACACGGTAAAAATTTCTGCACCAGTGCTAAAGATGCTTTCAATTTAACCATGCGTAATTTTCTACGCGTAGTCACTTTGGATAAAGTGACCGACTTTTTATTCTTTATGTCTAAACTCTTAATAACAGGAGGGGCTGGCATTGCTACTTATTTCTTTTTCTTAAATAATCCGTCCATTGTTCAATTACATTACATAATTGTGCCAACATCTATTGTCGCAATGTTTGCTTTTCTCATAACAAGTGTTTTCTTTAGTGTTTATTCAATGGCTGTGGATACTTTATTCCTGTGCTTCCTTGAAGATATCGAAAGAAACGATGGTTCCCCCGAGAAACCATATTACATGTCCAAACAACTTATGAAAATATTAGGTAAACGTAACAAAATTCCAAGAGGAGCGACATAAATTCTAAAAAACTACCAAAGTAATATGTAAAAAAAGAAAATTAAGCGAATGAATGGTGCTGAAAGCTAAAAAATTAACAATGTGGTATTTTTCGTGTTGAGAAATAAAATTTTAAATAATAATAATAAAATTAATTTAAATTAAATTGTATTCCATATATTCTCAATTATATTAAATATAACTCTAAACCGAAATGTATTGAAGTAACACATACATATGTACACATGTCCCTTGAAAGTACTTCCAATAAGCAATCTCTAATATGCAATTTTTCTGAAAAAAAAGAGTGAACGAAAAGACAAACATCAAAGATGTTTTACGAGTTAAAAGCAAAATTTTAAATTTATATACGAGTGATATTTGTTTAATCTATCTAAACAATACAAATATTTTTCGATCGAGTTTTATTAAAAATTATTGAATATTAAATAAAGACTTGTAGAATGGTTGTGTTTAATTCAATAAAGTATTAAATAGAAAGAGAAGGATATAGCGTTAATAACGTTTTTTAAAATTAAAACTTACCAATTAATTATATTGAAGCTTTATTATTTAACATAAAAATGAATTAAAATACTATGTCAAAAATTATTTCAGAAGTCTTTTGTCCTAGTACCCTTTTTTTAACAATAAATATGCCAAATTAATTGAATTTATTAAAATTTTATATGTACATATGCTTACATATGTATAAGTGTATGTATATATAAATTAAATACGTAAACACTTTATTGCAGTAACGTAAATATTATTGTATTTAATTTATTATTTATTATTATGTATTCTTAAAAATGTATACCTTAAAAATGAATTGTTTAAAAATGCTCAAAAATAAAAGTTAATATATTATTTAATTAGATGATGTTAAAAGGTATAATTTATTTTTTATTACGCAAAATATTGTTCTAAATTGAAGGTGACTTTAAGTTATAACATTTCATAGCCATACAAAAAAAATGACTTCTGTCCTAGATCCCGTCTGCGTTGTTTATTATGTTTAAAACAGTGCGATAGTCTACTTATGCACGGAAAGTTTCAAGACATTGAAACATATCTATTGTTTTAAAACAATTATAGCGTCGTCTGATAAATTTCTTTTTTTTTTTGGTACGCCTGAAAGTATGCTTGGATTTTCTGTTTTCCCTTCTGTAAGAAGGTTCGTTAAACTTTTACATTTGTAATATTAGCAGCTTTGAAATTATTTTTAAACATTGAATTTCAATGCGAAAATAAGACGATGAAAACCACAGAATATAATAACACCAAAACTATATAACAAAAAAAAACCAAACCTATTCAAGATGAATCAATTATAAGGTGGTAGCGATGTTTAACTGTCAAACTCCATATATAAGAAATCTGTAAACTATTTTTTTATATGTAGTTTGACATTCGGGCTTATGGCGAAAATTTCTAGCAACGACGAAAATGAATGAATTCGCGATCGCTACCACCTTATTTTATTCGCCTTGAAACCTAATTAAACAAAACTGGATTTATGTTAAACAGTATTTGAATCATGGCGAAATCATGCACCAGGTGGTGGCTCTGGCGAATTCATTCATTTTCGTCCTTGCTATTAATGTCGAACTTTATATATAAAAAATTAGCGTCAAGGCATGGCGAATACATTAATTTTTACCGCCTAATACAGGCATGTCACAAATTCCGATCGGAATGTTTTTAATTCCGTATTGACATTTCTGATCGATTTTGTTTTACCTTCTTCAGATTCCAATCGAATTTGCTCATTTCTAAAAAATGCTTAATCTCCACCTTTTTATTTAAATGTGGCAATATTGTAAACACCTAAGTAAAAAACTTAAACTAATCTACATATATAAGGATGCATACATAACAAAAGAAAATTTGAAAACCGCAAATAACAACTTTTCAAAGAAACTTAATTCCACTTTAAATTTTAAAAGTGGTTTCATTCCAAAGAAGTTTTTCGGATTCTTAGGAACCAATTTGCGGAAACCATAGATTTTTCTTACAAAAGCTCTAGGACGCTTAGTTTACGAGAAAGTCCAGTTTTAAATTTTTTAATTAAAAAATTCATTTTTTGGCGTCAAAAATTTTTTGTAAAAATTGTGTTTTTTAATATAAAAATCCACTTTTATACATTTAAGATTTGATCACAGATTTTGCTTATTTAAGTGGATTTTTATATTATAAAACACAAAATTTTCTCGTAACTAAGCGTCCCAGTGCTTAAATAAGCAAAATCCTTGATCACAAAATTTATAAAAATTCGATTTTGACCCCAACAAATGAATTTTTTTTACTAAAAAGTTTAAAACTCCTAGAGCTTAATTAAGCAAAATCTGTGATCACCTCTAAAATGTAATAAAGTGGATTTTTATATTAAAAAACACATAAATTCGATTTTGACCCTAAAAAATGAATTATTTTATTAAAAAGTTTAAGGCTTGATTTTCTCGTAAACTAAGCGTCCTAGAGCTTAAATAAGCAAACCTGTGGTCACCTCTAAAATAAAAGTGGATTTTTATATTAAAAAAGACAAAATTCGATTCTGACAGAATATTCCTTTTGTTGATAATGTAAAATATTTAGGAGTAAATTTTAACAAATTGTTTAAATTTAATCATCATGCTAGATCAGTCTTTAATAAAGCCCGGGGAGTTAAAATGTTATTTGGAAAAATGTTTAATAGCAGTTATCTGTCGGAAAAAAAAATTGTTAATATATAAATTAGGTATAAGACCATTACTTTTATATGCATTTTCAACTTGGTTTTCTATATCTCCAACGGCAATGAAAGAACTCGAAATCTTTGAGCGAAAAACTCGTACTTTATAAGTCCATTCTTTTTTATTAAAACTCTGTATTGTGCACTTTATTTACAAAAAATAACTGTTGCAAAATTTGATTCTATCATTTGTAGGCTTTTAATTTTATTTTTTTGTATTAAAACTAAATTAAAGAATTGTGATCAAGTTAAAAAATGCTATTTTTTGTCTTAGTTTTTTTAAATTTTTTTTATGTAAAACATGAAAATACTTTCCATGCAACTCTGAAAAAAGTTTGCCAAAACAAATTTAGTTGCCAAAAAGGTTGTTATCTTCTCCTCGACAAATCAGGTTTACAAATACTTTCTGCGTACTTTAATATACAACCAAGGTAGAGAATAGATACGCTTTTACGCCAAATTGAAAGGCAGAATTAGAAATACCAACTCTTAAATATTAAAGCAACGCGGCCTTGGCTTGCGCCAATTTTTACACACAAAACTGATCCAATATAAAAGAGGGATGTGAAGAAATACATTTTTGGGAGCTTAAAGGTTTGTTTAATAATATAATTATGTGCTAAATAATATAAATGATGATTCTGTGCAGGGGTACAGAACATGGTAAAATGTGGCCATGAAACGTTTAACAGTAGAAAGTAAATAGACTTGAGGTCTTTGTGTTGCTTTTTCGTTCTACGTTTTAGAAATATGCAATACTGATTAATTTTAATATAAAGTAAAAGAAATATGAGTTGCTACAATTGTATATAATGAGTTTTCCTTGACATTTTCAGCTTTATCTGGATTCAATAGTTTAAAAGGACATGATGCTCTTAAAGGACCGCGTATAAAGCCAATACTTCGTGTCAGGGAGTCAAATCCATTGAAGTCAGCACAAGGATGGGGTTGCAATTGCATTTTTTATGACTGAAATTTGTTTCTAAGTGTTTTTCTCAAGAGCTAATTTTTTTTAAATAAAGAATTGGCAGAAAATTTATTGCCTATCGGTCGTGTTTTTTACATGTTGCCTTTACGAAAAAGGCTTTTGGGTTTATATTTGCGTGTCTGACAGATTGTTTATATTCAGTTATCTTCAAAAATATCAGGGTAAAGTAATGTGGGTTACAAGTACTTTGCCGTTTCGACATTTTAATCTTAAAACTTAGTGGGCTTTAATCACCGCATACGATATCGAGTGTACTATCGAATCGATAATTTTTGATAAAATGTTTACTGATAGTATTTAAAGCAGAAAAGAAAACTTGATTTCTACATATCGAGTGCAATGACACCAAAATGAAATATTACGACAGATCTTACTCGATATCGAGTGCTGTTAGTAGACCCCTTTGTTTTTGCAATACCTACTAAAAGTAATGTACATTTTAAAATGTTTATTAAAAATGCATTTATCTATAGCCAATCCATTCACATGATATCATTTCTTGTACAAACTAGAGTTGTGTAGTTCTTGAACGGCCCAGTTTAATTGAATCACTCACTTAATTGAACTATATGGAGTGCTCTTTCTACTGAGCCTCCTTTTCTAATTCATCATTATTTATAATAAAACAAATATAAAATTAAAACTTGAGTGAAACCTAAAATCTTATTTTGATGCAAATTAAGCAGAAACATACTTTAGTGATCAGAAAATATTATAAACCATTTTTTTTTTCATTTTAACGGTTTACAGAAATAAAGTCAGATAAATGAGCATAATTATATATAAATAATTCTTCAATTGCACAATTTTTCATTAGTATGTGTAAATATGTTTTTAATGTCCGATGAATTTATCACAGAACACTAAAAATTGTTGAGCTGAAGATATCAACTGGAATGGCTGACTTGTTTAGCTCACTAAGTGAGCTTTGAACTAAATAAACGAACGAGTTCGTTCTATTGTGCTGACCTGAAAATAGAACATTCTTTAAAGAGCTGCTAAGCCTAACTCTATTTAAAGTCTGGCAAACTTAAAACTTAAACAGCGGTGTTTTAAATTTGCAAAAAAAAATTCCTTATTACTTTTGCATATAGATCAGTGAAGCCATTTTTTTACATTTTTTGTAACTATCACCGAGTATGCTTAGTGGTAACTATTAAAGGGTCCACGTATAAATACATTTATAATTTTGTTTTGTTTGGCCAAATTTTAGTAACTTTTGGAACAGACATGAATTAAAATAGTTATACTTAAAAAGTATATGTTTCATTATTTGATGCAAGAACTATCTTTTGTAGTAAAAACAAGTAAGAGTCCTGTATTCGGCTATGCCGAATCTTATACACCCTTCACCATCTTTGTGAATCTAGTTTAGTGAAGTAACTCCAAAGAATTAAAAAAGAAAACAAATTAGTTGCTGCATACATATAATTTTAGTTTAAAATTACATCGGCTCTTAATGGGTTAAGGATTTTTTTTTAATTTTAGTATTTCTTTCAATATCTCTTCAAAAGCCCTTTAATGATATCGATATTGATATTTCAAAACAATTTGAAAATTTCAGAGCCCCGTAACGCTGAAAATATGGGCGAGCGCCAATTTCTTGATATTTTTGTCTTATTTTTTAATTCTCTATCGCCCCATAGGTTTATTTTTTGATTGTAGTTATTTTATTGTTCCAAATGACATTAATAAATTAGAGGTAGGCCCGGTGTTTTGCCTCCTGCCTCAAGGGACATGGACCGATTATGCTGATTTCCACGAGCTCTTCTTTCCGCACTATAGATCAGATATTGATTGACATATTTATTTTTTTTTTGGAAAAGCAAAATCAATCATGATAATCATAGGTCTGAATTACATATATTATTTTCAAATTCACGTTTTCATACGTGTTTCATACGTTTTTTTATATAAATTGCGTTAAGTTACTATATATTTTTAACGAAAATGTAACTTTTTTGAAGAAATGCCAACTTTTTCTTGTTTTACCCTGGCAACACTGATATAGATACATATAAAATAAAAGGCGCGCCAAATAGGATTTAATTGGTGCAAAAATTTATTTGTAAATATGGATCGCACAATAATTGTGCCATATCGTGCGGAAGAAAAAGAACTATCGCATATTTTATATAATGCAATTCAGGGACTGACTCTACTCCATCCACCTTCCGATGAATTGCGAAAATGTCTATCCGACGAGATGTTTATAAAACCTAATCAGCAGGCCTTCTTTCATGTAATGCACTATTTATTTCGGCTGCTTGATCCACAAGAATTCAAGAAACGTTTTTTCTGGCCTATTGCGGACAAACGATCTGAATCAAATTTCCGCACCAGTACTGTAGAATATCTTAAGCATATTAATGAAAAACATAATCTGAACTGGAACAATATTAAATCGTACTTAGTGGTTATGCCAGGTGGCATGAAATTTATAAATTTTCTCCTAGAATTTATAAGTTTTATTGTTCAAGAGTTGATAAAACAAAAAGAAAAACAATTAAATGTAGAAGCCAACAGTTACAAGTCTCAAGTTTCGGAAGCAAATTTACATAAAATGTGTGAAAAAAATGACTTGTTTAAGAATATGGCATCGGAATTTATAGATGAATTAGAAAAGCTTATAACGAAGTACGATAATAAGAGTCAAAAGATAATGCATCATTTGGAAATGCTTTCTAAGGAGACTGGCTTAAGTCTGGATTTACTGACGGATGAAAAGTTCCTCGAAAAGTACGAGGATTGCAATTACCAGTTATTTGAAAAATGCAATAGTGATCGTTCGAAAAAAGTTTTAGAGATGAGTAACTTAGTCCATGAACTAAAGGAGGCAATGGACAGGTTTTATTCCAAAGAAACTGGCTACAAGTATGATAAACAACGTATATGTCTACAGTTAAAACGCATTCGTGAACATTTTCCGATTGATGAGTTGATAGATGGTAAGCCAATTCCTTTTTTGAACTGACAAAAACTAACTTGTCAAGGTATTAATAAAATTCAAATTTCGCTTTCATTTCAGAGTCGTTGGGCTCTAAAGTAACAAATGATGGTGTCAATATCAATACTCTTATATTCACATTTAATGCTATTAATGAAACTATTCAAAACGAGTTACAGATTATTAACAAAAAACCTTGTGTTGGCGAATTTGTATATTCTCGTTTGCTGAGCCTGAAAAAAGAACTACAAGAAATGGAAACCCAAATGACGAATTTTAAAAAGGTTTTAGATAGCAATATTAAAAAATGTAAAAATCAGTTTCCCAAAACGCCTATACGTACCAATATTAATGTACAAGCAAAAAGGGATATAGAAAATATTTTTGTTATGAAATTAGTGTCTACGCCACCCATAAAATTTGAGGTGCCTGAAGGTGGGGGTAAATCTAGACTTGCGTTAGTAGATCCAAAAGGCGCAAATACTAATGAAACAATGTTTAATAATTTCTTGGGTAAGTGTTATGGTGCTGAATGTTACAATTATGTTCTAAAGTTCTACAAATTTTTAGCACCACCCCGGTCATCTTCAATACGTCAACCAAATCGCCATCATAGTTTGATGGATATAACAATGTCGGAGTTAAATAATACTTCAAATCGATCAAAAATAATTGATCCTATGCAACTGCTGCGTTCAACATCTAAAAAGGATTCTTCGAAATATAGGACAATTACGCAACAACAAAACATATCACATTTAAGCACAAACTGGAAGCTACGCCAGACAATTTTAAATGATAATGATGAGGAGACGCCCGCTGTTTTCGCCACTATGCCAATAGATAATACGCCCAAAACACACTTAAAACCACTAGTTATGAATGAAATATCTCCTCAGTCGTTAACTAAACCAGCCTCACCTACGTTTTTAAATCAGTCACATCATACGCCATTTGGTACAAACGATCGCACTCGAATTGCTAATTTGCAATATCAATTGGATTCTAGTGCCACTGGTGGCGTAAACAGCTCTGAATCGACTTCTTTGAATTATGCTAAAAAATTATCGGCTGTTAAAAAGGTGCAGGATGCCTCGTTGAATTTCACCAATCTGAGTACTAGTCCTTCTGGCCGTTTAGAACCGTTAGTTACAGCTGAGGATTTAGATATACCAAAGCTAAAACTGAATGATATGTCATTGATTGAAAATAATTTGAATTTAAATGTAAGTAATGGAATTTGGTTATTGATATATAACGAAATCTTAAAGTCGATTGCAGTCTAATGTATGTTGCGTCAAGAATCTTATTCAGTTATGTGATTAAATTGAAAAAGACGAAATTTGGTTGATTTGAAAACATAAGAAAACAAAACCACCTTTTTTAAATTTATGAAAACATGATTTATGTATTAATTTCGTTTGTAATATAAAGCCCAACAGGGCCAAAATAAAAATTGCACCTGAGATAACTTTCATTTCTAAAACAATATTTGAGACCATTTTGGTGATTATGTAACGACTACCTTCATATCAACCAAAAGGTATTATTTTGCAAAAGTAAACATAGAAATGAATCGTATATTTTCATAAATAAGTTATTATTGGGTCTGTTTCTTTACTCTACTTTGGGGTCCCGTGGGATCCCAATTTGCACGAAAATTGTTTTCTTACTTCAAAATTGGGTAAATGAGAGCGGTTTTGAGAAAATAAAATTCTTCTTGCACGAAACAGCCCAAACTTTTTCTTCGTGAAAGTTATTTAAACTTGTGCAACAGCCTTAAAACACAAACAAAACACAAAATAAATGATTTATTAAAAACATTAATGTTTTTTATTAAAACAGTCAAAAATACTTTGAGTTTTTATTTTGTGTTTAAAATTTGGATTTTGTGTTACCGTACTTTTATATAATTTTGTCTCTTTATGAGAGAAAAATATGCTTGCGCTCATTTTCACGAACTTTACCCAAAAAGTAAAGAAACGGACCTATCGCGAGTTGTGCCTTTTTTTCAGAATAAAAATAATCAACTTGTTTTATTGAAATTTGGTTTTATTTTTCGTTGATAAAATTTGTTTTATTTATAACCGACAAATTTCAGAAAAATGGTATTAACTCAAAAAGTAAATATTTTTTTGCAATACTTGCACACATTTAAAGGAAAAACAATGTAAACATATTTCTACTGGAATTTACTTACTATGATGTGTTCGGATTTTCACCTCTACTGGAAAATTTTAAAATTTTGAGTTAATACCCTCTTGTTGATCAAGTGCGATTATGTATATACCAAGTGGGCTTTGAAAATAATTGGTGCAAAATCGATGGATTTCTATGACATACCTTATTAATAAACTTTAACGTACCGCAATATACAACAGCCAGTGAAATATATTTTTTATTGTATTACAAATCATAAATTTTAAAAATAACTGATTTCAAATTTGCAATGCCTTAAAAATTCTAACACGTAACAAAATGATATAATCCGTATTCACTATCTTTACTAGCATAAACTAAATCATTCCATTAAAAGAATTAATACAAACATGTTATTTTCTCTTTGTAGAACTCCTTGGTTAATGAAAAACTGGATCCCTTATTAAGTTCTCCAGTTAGTTGTGATATCACGGTAATTGATGAAAAAATATCTAATTCAGACAATGTTGGCAAAGAAAGTTCAGTTGTTCTAGATAATCAATATGACCAAGAGGAAGATGCTTTATTTAATATAAGTGATAGTGTTTTAAAAGATGTTACTTTATAATTTGTTTATTCAACTTTATATTCCATTACTTATCATGAAATAAAAATAACTAATTTATCAACAAAACCTTATCCCACATTATTTTCATTTGCTTCTAGAAACATTGAACGTTTTTTGAATTTTTTTTCTAGCTCCGGAACAAAAACATTCACTGGTCTAACGTAAGGATTCCATGTAGCTTTGTGATTTAACTCTATAGTTTCTAAGGATTTTTTGTAATTTAACAAATTTAAAGTATATTCTCGTGTACTATAGAAGATTTCATCATACAAGTTGGAAGGTATTACTTTGTCTGCATCTCCATCTGTTGGTAATATGCTTTCGTCTTGTGGCTTTTCCTCATTTATTGGAGTATCCACTTTATTAAGGTTTATAAGTTTTTCTTTAATATTGTTAATATTAATTTTAAATCGTTTATGTTTAAACTTTGAAACATTTTGAATCATATAATTTAAACGTGTTTCTAATGTTGTTATACGGTCCTCCATTATTTTAATATTCTGTATAAGCAGCTTATTTTTATCTTTATCATCAGAGAATTCTTCAACAGTTATTTCGTACTCTTCATCAGCATCTCCTAAGAGAATATGATGATCGTTAGAATCGCAGTCTTGTATTGATGTGATCTTTTCCTTTAAACATTTTTCTATTAGTTCATCGATATCTTCTTTGCGTATAAACTGATCCGAAATCGATAATTCTTGCAAAATGCCATGAACTTCACATCTAACTAGACTAGTTATGGAAATGGTATTGTTAGTAGGTTTCTCAGAGCAACTAGTGCTCGAATGTGAACTATTGAAATCCATCATGGCTTTTATTATTTCTCTAGTTAGCGGTATTAAACGTTGTTTATTTCTGCGCGGTCTTTGAACAAATGTTGTAGGTTTTCGATAGCTATAAAAATATCTCAAACGTTGCAATTTATAAAGTTTTGATGAAGAACTGTTTTCCATAAACTGAGAATTTTGCTTTTTCTCTTTTTTTAATATCTTTTTTTTTTTTTGTTTTTTTAATTCACATAAAATTTTTATAAGTTTTAAAAGAAAAAATTAATTTGAGTTGTAAATCATAAATTTTTTAAACAATACTTGATTCCACGGAGACGGAACCCATGTGTCAAAACTTATTGTAAAAGTATTAATCTAATTCAAATAATATATAACAGCCTCTATAGGCCAATGATAATACATACTACAAAAGCAAACTTGAAATATAAAAACAATTTTTGACCATAGTTCGAAACATTTTAATTAACTAAAATAGAAAAATGCGTTGAAGGTTTTATTTATAATTTAAATTGTTTTGTAGGTAGTTTGTGTTGACATTAATTCCCTATTCACTATATATATATATATATATAATATATGTATATATATATATATATATATATATATATATAATTTCGTTGTATGTCCGGATGTATGCATTTCCAATTCTTTTTCCAGAGCTTTCTGACGCCGTCTGATATCGCAGAAGATGTAATTTGGCATTGTTATAGTGCGTTTGCATTGACGTGATTTTGTCTAAAACACTTTATTTGCTCAAATCATGTGCTTTGCTACTTGATTTTCCATTCATTTTTCATGCTACCAAAACCGTTTAAATCACTTGATTTATTTCAAATCATGTCGAAAATGTATTTTTTCGAACTAACTTTGCCTTTGCAACACTGTGTTGTGTCTAGGATATTCAAGTTCAACTCCGTTCTATCTTCTTTACAGAGGGAAATAGTGATAAGGAATGTCGGGAAAATATGATTAATGAAATAAACAATATAAATGTATGGTTGAAAATGAATAAGCTTAAATTAAACGAAAACAAAACTAAACTTTTACAAATAAACATGAATGATGAAACACAATTTGTGATAAACAATCAGACTATAGAAAAAGTAAATCAAATAAAGTACCTGGGATTTATTAGAGATAATAAATTGACATTTAAAGAACATATAGAATTTATTTGTAAAAAAAATTGGATTCTTTAAACGTGTACGTAAAAAATTATCAATATCAACAGCTATTAATGTGTACAACACTATATTGAAACCGCATTTTCCCATCACTTAAACTATGTTGGCAAAATACAACCGTATAATCTAAGAAATTCAAACAACTTTAGACTACCAAGGGCCACAACAACAATAATGCAAAGATCTCTGTTTTTCAAGGGACTAAACTTATACAACATGCTACCTGAAAACGTTAAAACGGAAACAAATTTAAAATATTTTATAAAATACATATTTAATTTTGTTAAGAATAGAACTTATTAATGTAATATTTTGATATTGTATTGTTATTTCAATGTAATATTTGTAACAGTATTGTCATTTTTGAAAGTATTTAATACTCCTCAAATAAATAATAATAATAATTTATATTCATATTGGATGTTTTTATCGAAAAAGTGTCAATTACTTTTAAATTTTTTAAAGCAATAATCTTTTTGTTACAAAAAAACTTTTTAAAAATATGTAAAAACATAAATTAAATTAACAATAAAAACGATTTTTTACAAAAAATAACATACTTTTTTCATTTACGCAAAAAGTGTCAGTGTTACGTCACAAATTCGAATTTACAAAACACTTCAGCTCAATAAATACATTTTGAAATGTTTTTCTCAAAACTAGTTGATTTCAAGTAAATGAAAAGGCACTATTATATTTTATTTTTCGGTTTTGAAATTTAATTTTATAAAAATTTAAATTTTTTTTTTTTAAATTGTTTAAAAATTTTTTCTTTATTAAATTATTTTAAAATTTTGAAAACAACGTCGAACTTAAACAAAAATAAGTTAGGCTATTAAGATCAGCTGTAAATTAATTCTCACATTTTCTCCACTAATTGATATTGTTAAAAAAAAGTAATCCATATTTGAACCGAGTTGTAAGAGACCTTACAAAATTTTATTTAAATCGATTCAGTAGTTTTTACGTGATACTTCAAGTACTATGCAATAAATTGAGATGTTTGCACATATAACAAACGCAATTTCGGACGACAATTTACTAAAAAAAAGAGTTAGTATCCTCCTCCACAGAGGGGATAGCATGTCCATATGGCCACTTCCCTACTGCTCATATAGCTCATCAGTGGATTTTACCTAAATTTTGTATAGAAAACTAGAAAGTCTTGTATCAAAAGCTAAATTGATTAAATGAAAACTCCATTGAATCAATAAGACAGAAGACAATAACAACTCAAAAATGTTCTACACAAAAACAGCAAACATTCAGTAACTATTTTTATTTTTTCTTTCATTTTTCTACCTAAGGGATCCCATTGGGAACCATTCATATGTATTTGAAAGATTCAATAAAAAAATTTAAAAAAACAATTTTTATTAATAAGCAATGTGCCCAAGCAAATATATCAATATGAAAATTTATTATTTGGAATCTTTCATGAGAATATCATGAAATATTTATATTTGAAGGAATCAAGCACGTATAAAATGTAATGGTTAAATTCATTTTTGTAATTGCAAATTGTTGTCTTTAAAAGTATCTTTGTATGTATTTACTTTTTTACGCTTTTTGACACGACGCTTAATATTTGATAATCCGCCATTAAAAATCCTGTTCAGTGAAACACCAAAATCCAAAAAACAACTAAACAGTTGACAAGCATATCTGAACCCTGTATTTGACGTGTTTTGCGACGTGTAAGTGTGAACGCCATATAATAATAAATGAATAAAATTATAGTTGGCAACACAGATCTGTGGCTGGCAAGATTAGTAAACAGCAAATTAACGACGTTTAAGCAATATTGCCAGACACACGTTTAAGAAAAAAAAATTGCATTACGATTTAACTAGTTTTACGTTTGTAGTTTAATTTAAAAAAAAAAATATATCCATAACTAAATAATACTAATAAAGTTTTGGATATTTCAATACAAATGATGTAAATATTGTTTAAGAATGTGCGAAAAATATTTAAAAATGACATAAACTTTTGATAATTTATTTATTTAAACCCATGCCTTATGCAGGATTATAATGTTAGCAATAAAAAAGCCAACTTAAAACTTACATAAAAATTACCTTCCTGTTATCTTTATTTTTTAATTTAATATACATGATACAGATAAAATTTCATAAATAAAATTTTAAATAAATATAAATGAAATGTAAAATAAATTAATAAGAAATAAAGGTATTAAGAGTGAGTATTGATATCAAAAAACTAGTAACAAAATGTGGAATTGTATAAAACATAAATACGACATAGGGAGGAATAAATTTGTTCACTTATTTTGACTGCATAATATTATTTAGATTTAACATAAGAAGCATTTTAATTTGAAGAAATAAAAATCTAGTAAAAACGCATTTTTATGGATTAGTAATTTGCCCTAAATTAAGTTGGGTATTTCTTGTATTATTTCACCTAATAAAATTATGGTTTGATATAAAGCAAAGACATTTTATAAATTAGTAGTTTTGACGATTATTATTATTTCAGTTTATTTGGAAGTGTGTCTTAACTAATCTGGCAACTATTTCTAATATATATTATTCTTTGTGATTTACACTTCATTCGGTCAATTTCTTTTCGTTTGTTCAGAGGTAAGTCCTTTTATCTTAAATCAAAAGTTTAATTAAAATACAAGAAAACAGAACGGAAAAAGGTGCATATTTTAACTTATAAAAATGTGTCGTTAACTGAAAAATCGAATCAATGGTTAAAGCTATAATTGACAACAGAAAATGTATTGAAAAAATTATTTTTCTTGTATACGTTGAAAGTTTTTACTGCGTATTGTTGTATATACACTAAATCACACAACCCACAAACAAACAAAAATTGCAATGAATCATAGAATGCAATAAAAAATATGGAAGAGATTTAAACATGAAGTGCAACATAATTTTTTGTATTCTAATTAAAAACCTAGTTCATAGTAATAAAGTTAAAAAGTTTTATTTATATGTACGTACATATGTATATAGTATGTAACATGTATGTTATGTTCGAACTAAAAAAATGCTTAACATATGTGCGAGCGAGTACACTAAATATGAGGGTCAAATCTGGAATTGATAAGAAAATCAACTCCCTCTGGTGTATTCTTTGTTGTTTATTTTGATAAAAGACTGCAAAACAATTTTATATCTTGTATGTTTAGATGCAAAGGACGATTACTATTGATTTTTTTTTAAACTTTGCCGTTTTTTAATGCTGGTGTATACTTACCACAAAGAACTCGCTGATTTTTACCTATGTGACCACTATTATTTACTTTTTGCCTCACTTTATACAACATGAAATTATGGTAAGATAAGTAAGCTGTAGTTTTATTTATCGATTTTGTCACTAGGTTGTGACCTTTTTTTAAAAAATTTTATTCTATTTAAATCCTTTAAGATTTGATTTACCCTTATGTAATGTCCACACAAGTTTGTTTATACAAGATTTTCAGAATAAAAATGTAAATTTTAGCTAGTTTAAAGTACATAGTTACTATTTCCAAATGTTCTAATTGTATTTTATACTGCCCCTATAAGTAACTATATATGTTATTCCATGACTGCCAATAAAATTCGTGTCTTAATTTTTAAAAAATGAAATTGTGAAAGCTGTATTTTAAATAGTTAATGAAAGTTTACATTAAGGGCTTGTAGCTGGACGTAGTTAACGTGTTCTCTTTTGGAGCATCCCCGTAAGTGGTAACGCGTTTACATTTTGATGTTTAATAACCAATCTTGCCTTCTATCAAACATACCTATCCGCGATGCCAGAAATTTTCATAGAAAAAATTTTTTTGAACTTTTTTTTGTTGTTTTATGTTCTAATAAATATTTGTTTTTCCTGATGATGCTACACAAGGGAGTAGCGAAATATTGAAAAAATAAAAAGATTTTGTGCTTGGAAAATAAATTAAAAAATATTTAAAATTTTTTTCTTAAAACTTTTTTAAGGTTGCGTCGTTATTTGTTTACAGAACTCAATGTAAAACGTAACACAGTTCAGTGTTGCCTTTTGGTTACATTTTTTGTAACTTTTAAAGGCCCCACGTAACATGTATAATTCTGTTATATTTCATTATTAAAGCCAAGAATTTCTCCGATAGCCGTTTTCCTTTACACATCTTTATTTTTATATTTTATTTGTATATTTTATATAAATTATATTAATTTACTATTCATTTTAGGAAAATTTTCAAATGTAACTTTTAAAGGAAAAGCGTAACTTTTTCTCGAATTCTGTAAAATTAATTCCTAATTTTGTATATACTTATTCAATAGCGGCAGTGGAGAGAGTTTCCTCTACTGGCCAAAATTAAAAAAGTAATGTTTTTTTCTAAGCTTTGTTGCTCTAAACTTATTGATAACACTTTAAATTTAATGAATCTAATAAATTTGTTGTTTTTATTGCCAGAATAAATGTTTCTGTCCGTTGATAGTGGTAGTATGTATGTGCATTTATTTTAATTTCATTAAAGAAAACTTAAGTTTATTTAAAAAGTTATTCGCAATATTCTAGCAAAAGTTTTCAAAAACCCTATACACGTTTAATTTTAACTTTTTCTTAAGCAAATGAAATAATAGAGTACTTTTTGACTTTATCAAAACAAACGTTTTTTTAAAACTACCTTTTCACGTATACTTTTTGTTATGTGGCCCTCAACTGCCCACAAATTCTTTTACATTTAATTGTAAATCTTTTACCCCTCGTCAAATTAAAAAATTGGTATTGTGGCCGCGGGTTTTTGCACATTGTCGCATATGGATGTGATTTACCTAGTTATCCGGCGAAAAATAAAAATAAATAAAAATTTGTTTTGTACTATTTAGTTTTAAAATTTTTTGTCGATCGGTTTTTGATGAAAAAAAAAAAAAAATAACAGGTATCTATAAGGATATTTTACATAGGTGTGCAACAACTATCCAATCTTTAAATTTTTGATTTAAAGTTGATGCCAAAAGTTTAAGAAATATGTTGCAGACACATCGAAAAAACTTGAGACATCGAAAAAACATGTTGAGCCGTATCCCTGGTACTAAATCTTTCCATCGGTACACAAAGTTCTGATCAATGATGCTGAGATGATGACCAAGCATGCGTTAGTGTCAATAGGTATATTGACGGAGAAAGCAGCTTAATCTTAAAATAATATAAAACCGTTTAAATTGCAATATTCACGATAAATATTGCACATTGCCACAGATGCAGATCTTTTAAACTTCCTAACAAATAAAATAAGTAGAATTTTGGCAGCCTGTTAAAAAAAAACTACTGTGCAGAGCCATTTTGGCATTTTTTATGAAACTTACGAGCTATAAGATCGATAGGGAAATGGCTATGCTTTAAATATTTTATGAGAATATCATGAAATATATGAGAATATCATGAAATATTTATATTTGAATAATTAAAGTAAATTAATATTTTTGGCAACTTATGAATTTAAAGGTATTCCTTGAAATAATTCATTTTTTTATTACAAACAATTTCGTGATATAATCACAAAATAAACAGCACAATGAATTGCTGCAAAAAATATTTAATGATGATTCAATGTGATCCATTTTCTATTTACTTTTGAATTGATATGTATATAGCACATACTTTAAATTGTTTGTTATATAAAAATGTTAAATATTTATTTTCCTGATGTTGTTTTATGAAAAAACATTTTTATATAAAAAGAGTTTTTTCATCTGCGATAGTGCAACATCAAATTCGAAAAAATTTATTTTATTTTTGATTTTTTAAGTAATAAAAAACAAAGTGATTTAACAAAAAGTTAACCTTAATCGCTTAAAATTGGCGAAAATCTTCGAGAACATGCTAAAATAAATTAAACTTTTTCCGGTTGCAATTTATTGAAGTTAAGTATATGTATATATAAAGAAACAAACGTTTAAAACCGTTATTGACATTTTATTTTTAGCGTTATATTTTAATATATTATTTATAAATTAAATAATTATGTAATTACGAAATAAAATTTTCCTTTTACTTTACAGATCAATTGACCAAAATACCGCTGCTTTTTAAAAACAGTGTAGTATCAAAAATTTACAACAACGTTCAAAATGGGTTCACTATTTCGTAGTGAGGAAATGACGTTATGTCAGTTGTTTCTACAAAGTGAGGCTGCTTATGCATGTGTGTCGGAATTAGGAGAATTGGGATTAGTGCAGTTCAGAGATGTAAGTAAAAAGTAGTGCAATAAATTAACATACAACTATTTCACTGAAAATAAAAATATTGTAAGATATTGTTTTGTAAATCGAACTCCAGTAACTTTTTATAACATTCACCATTAATCTAAGTTTGTCATTCCGTGTGTAATTTCTATCCAAAAAGTATATATATTGTCGAGGCAAACTTGATTTTACAAAAAAAATATGTCAGATATAGTGTCGAAAGAGGTGCTATTAGAAATCAGCATGATCGGTCCATATCCTTCATGGCAGCAGGCAAAACACCACGCCTACCTCTAATTTTTGCATATTATTTGGAACAATTAAGAAACTCCAATAAAAAAAATATATGGAGCGATTGAGAATTAAAAATAAGAAAAAAAAAACATCAAGTGAAAAAATTGGCGCTCGCCCATATTTTCAGAGTTACGAGGCTCTGAAATTTTAAAATTTTTTTAAAATATCATTATGGGTATAATTTTAAAGCTTTTGAAGAGATCTTTAAGGAAATACTAAAATTTCTTTAAAATGCTTATCCCATTAAGAGCCGATGTCATTTTTATGTAAAATGATATATATGCAGTACCAAATTTTTTTTATTTTTTAATTCTTTGTCACCCCAATATTTGCTTTTTTTATTGGAGTTACTTTACGAAACTGGATTTACTATAGATGGTGAAGGCATAGCCGAATATAGCACTCTTCCTTGTTTTGTTTTAAAATCGAGTAAACAAACTTGGAAGTAAGTTAATCCAGCACCGTTTTTTAGAAAAACTAAAACTCCCAAAACGCAAAATAAATAAAAATTTTAAGCATATTCTCTACAGAGCTGAAATAAATTGGACTGTCGAGCTTGTTCCAATGATGAGTACAAATAGCTTGTATGAAATTAACTGCCTGGCCCACGATGTCGATTGATAACTAAAGCGAGCGACAACAAGTCACTCGTTATCGTTCTCATACGGCCCCCATACGACTTGTCGGTCGCTAGGCCTTATGTTTTTAATGTAATCAATTTACTTATTGTCAGTTGATGATATTGCCACATCAACTATTTCAGACGTTAAACGCTTGTTTAAAAATAAAAATCGGTAAAACAAGTAAATTAGGCAATAAAAACGCAAAATTTTAGCACCAGTAAAATTTTATTTTATAAAAAATGGAAACATTTATATTTTTTAAAAAATTGTTGTAGATATTTTTGGCTGTGTTCTACAAACAATTGGGCGCAGCTAATTTACACAGTTTCTTTCCTTTTTCCACTCAACAACGCTACGCATTGGTGGCCCATGCGAAATCAGTTTCTTGGTGAGCTTTACCCACTGCTCTTCCATTGAGAGTTTGTTGCTTCCATAAACAGCAGATCCTCTTTTATAAAATTTTAAACATAAACAATAAACTATTTTTTGGTTTGTTTTGTTAAATTTTTTTCCTTTTGCGTCTGTCGACAACCACAACACAAGTGACTGATTTTGACATTTATGATCGCAAGACATTTCATATTGGGGCGCAAAATTGTATGAAAATGATTACGTTTTTGTACGCATTTGTTGTCGATCGACTTGTCGTGTTGAAAACTTTAAGTGGGGCGCAAATCAGCTGTTTGTCGTTGAAAATCCGAGCGAACGATAGCAGTCGATATGGTGGGCCAGGCAGTAAATAAATATTTATGTTCGCGACATTTAAAATTATTCAAACTTATCTTTACGAACTTGATTTACGGAACACTAATGCAAAAAGACATTGAAGTTGGGTTTAATTATTTTTGTCTAATAAAAATATCCGCTTTTATTTAGTTAAATCCTGATGTAAATGCCTTTCAACGTAAATTCGTTAACGAAGTAAGACGATGTGACGAAATGGAACGTAAATTGCGTTATTTAGAAAAAGAAATTAAAAAAGATGGCATCCCCATGTTAGATACCGGAGAAAGTCCTGAAGCTCCTCAACCTAGAGAAATGATTGATTTAGAGGTTTGTAATTACAATCTAAGATAAACTTATGCATACAAATATAAATACATACATACTTTCAATTTTAGGCAACTTTTGAAAAACTTGAAAATGAATTACGGGAAGTTAATCAGAATGCTGAAGCTTTAAAGCGCAACTTTTTGGAGTTGACAGAGCTAAAACATATTTTGCGAAAAACTCAAGTCTTTTTTGATGAGGTAAGGCAATGTTCTATTATATTTGCTAATGTAAACTTAATAATAATAACTGAAATTTAATTGTTTAATGGAAGACTAATGAACTTTAAAAATGCTTTTGTATATAGTAAAAAAAATCTGAACAAACAAATATATTTCTTAAATGTATTTAACCTTTTGACAACACAACTGAGAGGTGCACTTTGTAATTTTGAAAAATTTATTTAATTACTTTATTGTATAATTAATAAAACTATTTTATTTAGCTTGAGTTTATAATTTTTTTTTATATATTTTAAGTAATTAATTTATATATGTTTTATTTTCGAAAATGTTGCGATCTTTTTTGTTGTTTTATATAAAGCATGTATTGTGATTCAATTGAATGCAAGATAAAATTATTTCCATTTTTTTAAATGCTTTTAACGCAAGCAATTTTTAAATTTATGCTTAACTCCTCAATTAACGAGTTTCTTGTACTTAGTTTTGTTTTTTTTTTATAAAAATATTTTGTTAATTAACCACCCACCCACCTACCACAATATTTCAAAGAAAAAGTGAAAGTTTTATACGAAACTTGAATCACCTAAAATAAAATCAATATGTGCATTTTTTCTTCCAACTAAAAAAGTGGAAAATATAAATTAAAACAACTTTTAGCACCACATTATCATATTCACCGTAAATCTTATATTTGTTTTTATATTCTTTTAAAATTCTATTCTTTTAAAATCTTATTTTACTTATAAAAATAGTTACATAATAATTCTTTTTTTTAAAGTAATCCAATGATATGAGTTATCGTAGGAAATGAAAAAAATATAATTAATAATTTTACCTAAATATGTTCGTAAAATGTTGGTAAATAATTCTCGTATGGATGCCTTAACTGCCAAATAGATAAACTCAATTTTTTTTTTGTTTGTTATTAACTTGAAACAAATTTCTCTGGAAATTGGTATTAAAACTTGACATGACAATATAATTTTAATTTTTCAAGTGGTTTTTGAATGCTGAGGCTATTTTTAAGGCTTTTTTTTAAATATCTATATATAAATAGGCAAAGTCAAAACTTTGGGATCCTTTATCTCCTCTGTTTGTTAACCGATTTTGTTGATTCTTTCACATGTTTGTAGATATTGTCGAACGATTTCGAGCCTTATATGGGCCACTCTTTAATCTTAAATATGAATTTATTCGCTCATGTTCTGAATTTATTCGCTTAAAATTGCCGATCACGATTTGAAATGGCAAAATAGCTATCGCAAACCGCAAATTGTAAACCACAAAAATCTGGCGGCTTCAAACCGCAAGTGCATTTCAAGACGAACTAATGCAACTTGTTAGAATTGAACTTTAAATCGAAAATCTTATGGAATACGTTCAAAGCGTTTTGTGATTTGAAAACGTTCGTTTGTCAGAACATGAATGTTTATTATTAAAATTTAAAGTATCCATTTATTAAGGTTTAAAAGATTAAAAATTTACAGATGCTTTGTTTTACAGTGAGGCCGTCTTGCAAAACGTCAGTTGCTTTGTATTCGAACAATGTATTGTTTTTCATAATGCCGTGGTACTAAATGTTTACAATGCATAACATTCTAAAATGTCGCAGACAAGTTTTAGGAAACTTTGCAACCGAGCAACTAATGCATCAGTTGCAGTTTAAATTGATGCTTTGTTTCGCAACTTTGTATATATACAAGTTCTTAATACCGCAGCAAAACTGTATACAAACTTTATATTAATACATTTTAGAAGTCAGCCTGGGATCGTGATTATCCGTTATTCGATTAACCGATTTGTCGATTAATCGTTTTACGATTGTTTTTGTACAATCAGAGCATAATATAAATGAAACGAAAAGGGAAATGCAACGAAGAGGAATGGCTAAACAAATATTTAGTTTATTTTAGACATTTGATGAGTACGATCGTAAATGTTTATGTTTACAATGACTTAGCAGCAGTAGGAAGGCTAAGAAAACTCTTTTACTATTAAAGTCAAACTAAGATAAATAGACTCCACAAAATTGTAGTCGACTAATCAAAAATTATACGAAATACATTTTTGAGTTTGCTTACCATTCCCTAGGGAAAAATTGTCAAAGAAAACAAAGCATATATCGCTAGCTAAAACGAAATACCATGTAACTAACCCTGGAGTTAATGTCGACGTCGTTGACGGCGTTTCAACGCCGAAAAAGTTGAAACAGATTGAACTTTTAAGGCGTTGCAACGCGTTGAGATTAACTGCTCTCATACAATTTCATACGATTCAACTTTTTTTTTGACATTTGACGCCGTCAACGACGTCGACATTAACTCCAGGGTAAGAAAAAAATTTAGAATGTTGATTTAATTTTCTATTGCATCTTTAAAACGCTTATAACATTTCAACTAGAATAGGTTATGACTTGCTCAGCATTTCTTCTAGTAACTCTTCTGGTTGAATTTTTGATTGATTTTAGATAAAAAAATTTCTGTACAATGATTCTAATTTTTTTTTTTTTGCCAAAATAAGGCCAGATTTTACTGCTCCAGCTATTAGTCCTGAAGAATTTCCTATCTTAGATCCACATTTTAACTTTATTTCACTAACTCTTTGAGGGGTCAAAATGCTTTTAAAGTCATATCCTTGTTCTCGTTTCTTTTCGTTTATCTTTCAGTCTAATTCCCGCAATGAAAATTTTAAAACAATTATAAAAAAAAACTTTATGAAGGTGTTGTGCCACTTTCACAAAGAGTTCGTTGTATTAAAATTGAAAGAAAAATAACCTTGAAGGGGTCATTCTAAGTAAAGAACTCTAGGACGTAATGTCCTATAAATTTAGGTTTAAATTCGTTAAATTTTAGAAAGATTCACCCTTTGATTCTAAAATAATTAAACTAGATTTCTTTTTTAAAATTTTTTAAAATTTTGAATTACTAATTATGCGACTTTTACTTATTTTTTTTAAACAAAACTTTTTTTGTTTTTTGTGATCTTATAACAAATATTCATTACATTTTCAAAATCATGCTATAGTTTATCATCACATTTGTTGTACCTTTAATTAATTAAATAATTAAAAATATAAATTTTTTCATTATTTTGATAGAGTGCCTATTTTTATTTCCTTTAGTTATTTTATTATTTTCTTTTTATCATTTTCGGTTTTTTAACAAATCAAAAATTTTCGTTAATTGTTTACGTTTGAAAAACCAAATTTATACAAAAACACGTTGCCAAATTGAAAACCCCTTAAAATCAATATATCCTGCCTACTACCTCCTACACTGACTACTTACCCCTGTCTCCCTGCAAAACCATGAATGTTTTGCCTTTCCTTTCCTTACCCACAAAAAAAAAAAACGGTTGTGTTGCCAGGCGGTTCCCTCGATATCTTATAATACAACATCCTTTAAATCCCGACGTTATCGACAGATGGCCGATAATCAGAATGAAGATGAACAAGCCCAACTTTTGGGCGAAGAAGGTGTGCGTGCTAGTCAACCAGGACAAAATTTAAAATTGGGGTAAATATAATTAAAACAAAATTCGTTGTTATATATTTAAGAACATGCGATGATATGAAAACATTAGTCACACAAAACAATGAAAATGAGAAACGCAAACAAAAAACGAGAATTATCATTTCATTCACTATCACGTCATCAAATCATGAATTATTCCTAACGCTCAGTTTGATTGTCCTTAAAAAAATGCACATATTCAAAATCTTATTTAAACAATCATTACTCAATCCAAAGTATCATTTATAAAAAGGATAACGTAATTCCGGACATACAAATGATAATAATCAAAATTTTAAAACTTAATGTAAAACATCAATTTCTTTATTTAATTTAGAATCTATAAACCCTCACAGCGTATCAATTTAAGCCCAATTTTTTTTTCTTAGCAACGATTGCTTGTATTAAATGTAAGAAACATTTTTTTATAGAAATAAGTTCAAGGAGATGGATGCTTGTAGTTTTTGTTTTTTTTAACAAAAACATACATACATATAGGCTAACTTCCAAAACGTCACTTGCTTTGTATTCGACCAATGTATTGTATTTCATAATGCCGTTGTACTAAATGTTTACAATGCATACCATTCCAAAACGTTGCAGACAAGTATTAGAAACGTAGCAACCAAGCAAATAGTGCATCAGTTTTTAAATTGATGCTTTGTTTCGCTACTTTGTATATATACAGGATCTAAATACCGCAGCAAAACTGCATACAAACTTTGTATTAAAACATTTTGGAAGTCAGCCATATAAACTTGATAGAAAAAGTCTGCGTAAAACTTATTTAATAATTTATTGCTCCCCTTTATAGGCGAACGGCTTCAAAAAAATACACAATTCGTGTTTTGTTCGATTTATTCTATTTTTTTTATAATATAGCACATCCTTCTTATTGTTGTTGTTGTGTTTTATTAACTTCATTTTTTTAAGTGTCAATTAAGTTGGTAAAAAATGAAATTTTAAATTAAGAAAAAGCACTTGGGATAGGTAAATAACTCATTAACTCTTTGATGCGTGGCGTACATTATAATGTACGTCGATTTTATCAACCTGTAACTGGTTGAAATTTTAGCATAATTTGCAGTTACAGGTTCGTTGTGATGTTATTTTTTAATTTCTAAAGAGGCTGTAAGATTTCAATACAACTTGAGATCACTTTTATATATTTTGTTAAGTCATCATCGACGCGGCCCCTTATATGTGAAAATTTATTTTCAAAACAAAAGAAAAAAAAAATTAAATTTTCTCACGTATTTTTTTTTTGATGAATTTTTGTGTATTTAGAAATTTAAAATCAATAAAAAAATAAAATAGAGAGAAATAGTTTTTAAATTGAAGCAGATTTTGCAGTAAAATGTACATCTTCAAAACCCACTTTAGAATAAAAATTTGTCCCCATAATTTTTTACACATATTCTTTGAAGCCTATTTAAGCTATAAAAGCCATATATAGAATTTTTCAACGGGCGAAATTAATTCCCGTGTCAAAGGGTTAAAGCCTATTCACACTATCATGCAAGTCTTAAGATATGCATTAAATTTCAAACGAAGAAATTATGATAATGAGAATTGTAGTGATTGTCAAAAAATCCAACTTAACATTACATTTTGTTTCTGCACTATCACACTTCAAGTAGAATAAAAAATTCTTAGTGAACCATATGAAACAGAAGGGAAACTTTACTAACTCATTTCTTTTACGCTAATAAAATATAATTTGCCATTCGAAAACCTTCAGCAACTGAGAAAGAATCTTTTTTTAAAGCAGCAAAACAATCGTGATAAAGCGAAAAAATCAGAGTGCTTAGAAAAATTTCTAAAAATTAATTTGTATTATGAGATGTCAAATTCCTTTACATAATGTTTGACATATACATTAATTAGCTTGTACTAAAACCATCGTAAAGTGCACGTGTTTTTAAACCCTTCACCACTGGTGGAAAAGGTTATATTTTAGCTTTTTCATTCTGTTTGTAATTTCTACAATATCGATTTCCCACCCCATAAAGTATACATATTCTGAGTTCTTATGCATAGCGAAGTGTTCGTGTTAAAATCAACTTTGCAAAGGCACTAGATGAGCTAGAAAAAAAGTTTAAGAGTAGAAATACACCTTACATTTTCGGTTCCGGATTCTTCATTTCAGAGAAAAAACAAATAAAATGAGGTGCGCCGACGGATTTTATTTTAATTTTTATTATTTGTTTGCTAATTTTTTTCCTAGTCATTCACAAATAGCATTTTTTGTTAGAAAAACAATAAAGCTGTGACAACGTTCTGAAAGAGAAACTTGAAAATTGACAGCTTGACAGAAAACGCACAGAAATTAAAATGGATTCTAATTTCGTACGGATTCGTTGAGTGTTTTATATTGTTAAAACTTCATATAAAAAAACAACCGCATCCGCAACCATGAGGTTGTAGCAGAATTTACGGTTCATATTAAACTTAAAATCCATTAAAATATTACGATTAAGAGTATCAAGTGTGAGCGACATTTTCTTTTGTATTGTTAATAAATGGAAAGATAAAAAACTACGGTTAATAAATGCATTTACTACATCTACACTTTTCAGTATTGTAGATAGTGAAAACATAGTAAATTACAGATGTATGCCTATTGTTATTGACGTATTAAGTCCGCTAATGTATATGTTTGTGAACAGTTAATTTTACTGAATTTGCTCAACAGCAAACAATGATGGCATCAACTTGAATCATTAAAAAACTAATAAATTTCACATAATAACAAATTAAGGTGAAACTGGGTAAATTTAAAGGTATAATAATCATAGGGTTATTATATATAATATATAATAAAAAATAAAATACCCATCCCTTTCTTAACTAAGTTAAATAAATTAGTTAATCCCAGGGTGGTTACAACACAACTTTCCAAAAACATAAAATTGTTTTAGTATATTTATGTCCCCTTTCACACACATCAAGTTTAACTCGTCAAGTCATGAGTTTTTGGGAGAAAGAGGAGAAGAGTGTTTGGCATTGTCGTTTTCAGATACATATGTCTATTATGTACACGCTGACTTATTCTATCTAGTTTATATTAATTATTTATTTAAATATGTGTGTAATGTAAATTAAAAAGGAAACATAATAACTAACTGGTGGTGGGTTACTGCGCTCTTCATTTTTAAGCTGATTGTATTAATAATATCTATGTCCGATTTAAATATTTTGGTTTTGGTTTATAACAAGGACTTGCCTTTTTTAAATGTTTGTGTTTCATAACTAAAAAAAAAAAAAAAAAATATAACAATGGTTTGTTGCTTATATATCTTTAACAATATTTTAAAATAAATCTAAATGTTTAAATAAAAATAACTGAATAAATGCATTAAAGTTAAATAAATTAATTCAAAACAATATAACACCTTTTTAGCAAGAAGGTGGTTTAAATAATACTACCGAATCGATGACACGTGCCTTAATTACCGATGAAGTTCGTACAGGCCATTCAATGGGTCCTGTACAATTAGGGTATGTATTAAAAAAAAAAACAAAAAAAAAGTCAATATAAAGATTTAAAAAAATAACAAAACGAAAATTGTTTTAGGTTTTTGTTTGAATAAATGAAACTTATTTATATATCCATGGGCTTTATTTTAATAATTTTTTTTTAATAATTGTATTTTTTTACAACTGCTTTGGTTAGCTTTATGGAAAAATCAAACGGGCGTGAAGAATATTATCCATGGTTGGTACCATACATCTTAAATTAGTTTTGTTTTTGCTACACCAATTCAAAATCAATAAATCATACGAATTCTAAATTCATTTACATACACTGATTTCCATACCACGCTTATTTAACTATTTGGATATTAATTCAAAATTTTAATTCGTTATCTGTGCAATAATTTACAAACTGTGTGCCATTGTTCTATAGACTTTTTAAATCCTGTTATGTGTTTTAAATTAGATATTTAAGATTTTTATTGTATCCAAAAGTGCTAGCTTTAGCAAAAAGTTACTATTTTAAGTTTTGCCGTAGCTAAGGCTCAAAAGACAGAATTTTTTATAAATCATATTAAATAATAAAAAAAAAAAATAATTTTTTACTTCTATTGACAGTATAAACATTTTAAGTTAATATCCTGTTGTTAAACCAATGCGATTTCTTATATATTTTTTTATTTCAATTGTATATTTGCATGGCGTGTTAAAATTTAAAAATGGTTACATTACAAATACTAATGATTTTAAATAAATAAAAATTCAAATTAAATATGCGAAGGGAAGTAAGTCAGTATGTCTTGAGGCTAGAAGTCCATATTTTATTGAATTTAGAAAGTTTAATTCACAGCCTATTGTATATATGTATGTTGTATCAAATACAACAAGATTAGTTGTGAACATGCAGTTGTATGCTTCTTTGTTAAGTTTTTAAAAACGTTATAATTACAAAAAAGTATGCTATGAAGAAGTACCGACGAAGGAGGCTGGGTGCTGTAATGTAAATTCTATATCTATATGTATTTATACAATTAAATAGAAAAAAAAACAGGGGGTTGAACCATGACCAACTAGATTTTTAGTCGACGTGCTTAACATTAACTACAGCAACATTATAAACCCCGTTGAATAGAAATAAAAAAGAGAAAAAGTGGCTAGAAAGACCTGAAAATTTCAAAATTGTCATTATTTTGCAATAATGAAAACAGCTATTCAATAATAACAAAAACAAAGAAGCATTCAACTTCATTATCTAACTCAGTATCAAATAGCGATTTTCATATTTACAAGCGTTGACGCAGCGCTATTTCGTTTTACTTCATGCATTTTGAAAGAGCTTTACGTGTTGATTTGTATTTGGCTGTAACAATAAGTTAAGAATTGAACAATTGTTTTTTATGTTTGGCTTACACAAGTTCAATGGCGTTTTCTTTTCTGACAAAAAATGTTGCATATGTTTAACACTTTTTACACCTTTGTGTTCTTTTCTAAAAAATGTTCGATAGGGTAAATTAAAAGTATGTTCTTTTGAAAATATGTTGCACGAAAAAGTGTAAGATATGTTACATATTTTACCCTCAATTTTATGTAAGGGTAGTATGCTACACTTTTTTTTAGTAGTTTTTACTCTTGATAAGTGATGTTTGCTTTAAGGCAACATGCAAAACATTTTATGTGATAGTTGGGTAACATTTGTTTTCAGAAAAGAAAACGCCATAAATGTTTTTCAGAAATACCTAAACACGAGCGGAAAGCGTTTTTTTTTGCTGTCAATAGTTCTCATGCCCGTACATTTTGCATGTAGAATACCGAAATAACGCGGCGGCAACGCTTTGTAGTTGGAAAATCCGAATTTGACAAGACGTGTTTAATATTAATAATAAATAAAAATTCAAAAAATTAATTTTGATATTTTTATAAAATTTTAATTTACACAACGCAAACACCAGAATTGTCATTCTTGTTATAGTTATCAGGAAAGTCATGTTTATTTTTATCAATAGCCCTGTTTTGACGTAGCATTGGCGCTTTTATTTAGGTATGACATTTCAGCGTAAAAACTTTGCGGAAGAAAACGTTCCGTTTTTCTTTAGGAATGGCTGTTACACTTGAGTGTATTGAGGTTTAACTTGTGCATAATTTCACTGATAAAAAAAAAATGGTTTCTCCTACGGGATCTTCAAAATCGTTAATTCATATTCAAAATAGTACTGTTTTATAAAAAGCAAAAATATATTTAGTGTCAAAATTTAAAGATTGAAAAATCTTTTCTATAACTTGACATTTTTAAGACTCCTTTTTATACCTTTTACCACAATAAGTGAAAAAGGGGTGAAGGGTATAAAAAGTGTGGTAAAAAAGGATTCCCAAAAAAGATATGAAGACTTGGTTGGCTCCTTGCCAACGAGTTGCTCCTTCGTTTTTACCAATAAAAGCCCTGCAGTAAAATATATTTTAAATATTGTTACTTTTTTGCGTAGTTTAATTTGAATAATAATAAAATCAAATAATTTTTTTTAATTTTTCGTAGTGTTTTTTTTTATAATTAAGTAAAAGATGAAGATTTTGTAATAAACCATTTTTAAATTTTGAATTCATTATGCAAAACATAACTTTCGCAATAAATCAGAATCATAGTACTGTTATTCATATGTTTTCATAAGATATCAAACATTAGTCTTGCGACTAATTGCTTTAAATTATTTGGTAACAACCAATTTGTTTATGTGCAGTGTTTCAATGTTCAACATTCGTTTTACTTTTTTCTTTATTTCATTGGACATTTCAGACAACTATCAAGTGATGTTTTCATATAACTTATGCACTCTTATTAATTGATAAATGTATTTAAATTTTAAAAACTAATAACGGTTATTTCATTTAAACTACAGCTTTGTGGCTGGTGTAATTTTACGCGAAAAATTGCCAGCTTTTGAGCGAATGTTGTGGCGTGCCTGTCGCGGTAATGTTTTTTTGCGTCAAGCTATGATTGAATCGCCATTGGAGGATCCAGCAAACGTAAGTAAATAACATTATTTTATTATTATTATTTTATTAACAAGGCGAGTGCATAACAGGTAAATGCTTTAGCTAGTCTAGCCGTTTTTAATTGGCAATTGTCAAAATTTCTTATTTTTGTATTATAGGTGTTGGCAACTGAAATTAGTATTTCTTAAAGTGAATTGCTTTTAAGGCCAATGCAGTTACCTGTTATGATTTCGTCTTAACTGTTCATTTTGAATTATATGAATTTATCTTAAATTTAATTGTCTAAAATTTTATGAGAATGAATGGTTCTTTCACTTTTTAGAATCAATATCGGTGAATTTAAATTATTAAATGCTATTATGAATTTACATTTCATTATAAAGGAAAATATATGGCAACTCGAAATATATAAACCTTACATTAAAAATTACAAGAACGTGACCATCATTGATTCATCATATTATAATCACTGAATTAATTAACTTTCAAAATAAATCTTCTTTTGTGTTATTTTTTATATTATCCCGATTGAATAATTAAATTACCGTTGTTGTTTATTAAGAGAGAGAGAGCACGTCATAACGGCCATTTCGTTACCGCTTACTTAGCTCCTTAGGAAACTTCTCACAAACATTTTTAATAAATAAAGATTTTTGTCCAAGCAATAAAGACAAAAATCAAAGTTTAACAACAATAACCAACAATGATTCTATTTTTCTTTCTCCACTGACTTTTTTTTGTTTTTTTATACAGCTAAAAGATGATAAAAATAAAATATCAAAAACACTACGATAATTTATTTCTATGTGCGGGCACTTTACAAATTGTTAAATTAAATTAAGCCACGGAAATTTTTTATTAAATTAATTTACCTTCAAAACAATATTTTTTTTTTCACTAGTGATGGAAGTATTCCTCATTAAACAAAGTTTCTATCTCATTTTTAATGAGAATATGATAAAAAAAAAAAATGATGTAAACATGAAAACAGCGTTGCCAGTAACTTTTTTTCACAAAAAAAAGAAAAAAAAATTAATGCAAATTTTTTCTGATCTTTGAAACAGATTTAATTACAATACTTTTTATAAGCTGCAGTTTGACTTTAGTACAGCGGCAATACCCGCTATTTATTTTCGATAAAATCGTTCCGTTATTTATTATGTTACAAAAGGCTAAAAAATAATATTGTTTGTTGTTGGCACGATATTTAGCTTTTGGGAAGATCTAGACCTTTAGCTAAAAAATACCATTATTCGGATGAGAGGTTGATATCCCTGTCGTTCAATTTTATAAAAAAAAATGTAGCCAAAAATGGATTATTTGTGCCACAAAATCTAACGTAAAGAATTTTTTTCTAATAAAAATCTATATTTGTTGTTTTTGTGTAAACTTTAAAATCAAGGTGTAGAATTCTCATTCTGTCCCTCAAATTACTTTACGTAATAAAATATTTATATCTTTTCCAAGAATTTGAGTCAAGCTTTTCTGATGATCTGGCTTGAGCCACCACAGTAGTACGCAAAAATACCAGCATGTCATTTAACAAATAAATTGAATTTTTTATTTAAATTATAAAAAATATTTTTCAGTTTTAAAAATATGTTAAAATTTTTTATCAAAAAGCCAGCCTCTGAATCTGACCCTAACACTGTGATTATTATCAATTTCAGGGAGATCAGGTTTACAAGTCTGTCTTCATTATATTCTTCCAAGGTGATCAACTAAAAACTCGTGTTAAGAAAATCTGTGAAGGTTTTAGAGCAACACTTTACCCTTGCCCAGAAGCACCAGCGGATCGTCGTGAAATGGCGATGGGTGTTATGACACGCATCGAAGACTTAAATACAGTTTTGGGTCAAACACAAGATCATCGTCATCGGGTTTTGGTAGCAGCTGCTAAGAATCTTAAGAATTGGTTTGTTAAAGTTCGCAAAATTAAGGCCATCTATCATACGTTGAATCTGTTTAATTTGGATGTAACACAAAAATGTTTGATTGCTGAATGTTGGGTGCCTGTTTTGGATATTGAGACCATACAGTTGGCTTTGCGTCGTGGCACTGAACGATCTGGATCAACGGTGCCTCCTATATTGAATCGTATGCAAACGTTTGAAAATCCACCAACCTACAATCGTACGAACAAGTTTACGAAAGCCTTTCAAACATTAATTGATTCGTACGGTGTGGCTACATACAGGGAAATGAATCCAGCACCCTACACCATTATAACGTTTCCCTTTCTGTTTGCTGTAATGTTTGGCGATCTGGGCCATGGTGCTATAATGGCACTATTTGGCCTCTGGATGATACGTAAGGAAAAAGGTTTGGCTGCTCAAAAGACCGACAATGAAATATGGAATATTTTCTTTGGTGGTCGCTACATCATTTTTTTGATGGGTGTTTTTTCTATGTACACGGGTTTAATATACAACGACATCTTTTCGAAATCTCTCAACATATTTGGTTCACATTGGCAGGTCAGCTACAATGCATCAACAGTTTTGAGTAATAAATATTTGCAACTAAATCCAGCACTTAGCGACTATTCGGGTACTCCGTATCCCTTTGGCATGGATCCAATATGGCAAATTGCTAGCGCGAATAAAATTATATTTCAAAATGCCTACAAAATGAAAATTTCTATCATATTCGGTGTTATACACATGATATTTGGAGTGTTAATGTCCTATCAAAATCATACATACTTTAAGAATCGTTTATCGTTGGTGTATGAATTCATTCCTCAAATAATTTTCTTGGTTTCCTTATTTTTCTACATGGTCCTGCTGATGTTTATCAAATGGAATCGTTATGCTGCTACAAATGAAGGTAAGTCTTTAGATTAATCATACAATCAATACAGTTTTATTTAATAATAATTCCAAAATTACTTTTATATTTATTTAAGCACCCTACTCTGCATTTTGTGCTCCTTCAATTTTGATTACGTTTATCGATATGGTTTTATTTAACACACCCAAACCGCCACCACCAAAATGTGAAGTGTATATGTTTGCTGGCCAGGGTTTTTTCCAAACTGTATTTGTTTTGACTGCTGTGGCCTGCATACCTGTTATGCTTTTGGGAAAACCACTTCAAATAATGAAACAACGTAAATTGGCTAACGTAAGTAATGCAGTATTTTTGAAAAGAAATAATATAATTTTTGAAAGTATAGAGTTCATTCACTGTTCATTCAAATTCATAGTAATCAATCATGTTACAAAGCTTAATATCGACAGCATTTAAATAGCAACTACTTCTTTCTCACTGACATCATTAACTTCCATCATTAATCTAAATATGTTTTAGTTTTTTTTTTTTAATTCAAATAATTCTAATACAAATAACACTATCTTTCCCTTTTATATTAAAAAAAAACAAATTATTATTCCCCTAAAATGAAATAATAAAAATAAAAGGAGGAGGTTAGTTAGAAAACCAAAATTATTATTATTTTTTAAATTAAATAATGCAATTCCCTTTTATAAAATATTAATTTTAATTACAAAAAAAGGTTCAACCAATTACTGGGTCTAGTGATGCTGAGATTGGTATTTCAAATGGTCAGGCTGCTGGACATGGCGGTGGCTCACATCATGATGAAGAGGAATTGTCCGAAATATTTATTCACCAAGGTATTCATACTATTGAATATGTCCTGGGATCAGTCTCTCATACTGCTTCCTATTTGCGTCTATGGGCTTTGTCATTGGCTCATGCACGTAAGTATTTTTATAATAACTTTAAAAGTTTATATAGTAAAACTCGTAAGAAAGCTTAAAAACAAAATGAGGTTACGGTACCATACATTACAAAATTAACAACATATAGGGTGTTTTTTTAAGACCGATAGAACTTTAAACTGTAAAAAATAACACAAAAAATTAAATTGTAATTTTTTTTACAAAAAATCAGAACGTGGCATTATTCGGGCATATGGCCACCACGGCGGCTTATGACGACGCACAAACGGAACATTTTTCTAGATGCAATTGAGTCAGTAGGCTATGTTGTGGATTGGTCTCACTCCATATGCGGCAATTTTGTTTATTAACAAACACGTTAAGCCAAAAATTAGCCTCATAGCTGAACACAATTTGGCGATAAAACAACGAGACAGTTACTAACTGCTCCAAAGCCCAATCGGTGAAAGAAAGACGTATGTAATGGTCTCGTGGCTTTAATTCTGGCACTAGCTGGATCTTATACGGGTGTAGGCCAAGATCTTTGCGCAAAATTTTCCACGTAGTGGACGGACAGATCCCCAATTCCTGCGACCGACGGCGAATCGATAAATTTGGATCTTCCACACTTTCGTTTACAGCAGCGATGTTCTCTTCAGTATTCACATTCCTTCCGTGTTGGTGTTTTGCATCCTCTTAAGAGTATTTGGTAAAAAAATCTATCCACAGTTCGCGAATGGCTTGCTCAGACAAAATCTATAAGTCTATAAGTTGTTCGAATTGATGACTGATATTCAAAGTAAACTTGGATGATTTGATAGCATTGTTCAAGCGTAAGTTTGTTCATATGATTTGCAAGAGTTTACTGAAAATAATAAAAAAAAATTTTAAATCAAAATTTAATTTTTAGTGTTATTCTTTATAATTTCAAGTTCTGTCATTCTTAAAAAAGTCTTTATTTTCGTTTTTAAAAACTTATTTTCATACATTTCCAAAAATTTTGGTTTTTGGTTTTTCTTTTTTGAAAAAGAACGTTTTCAAATCGATCAAAAACAAGTGAAAGAAATTTTGTGCAATTATAAAAATATATATTTTTTACATGTATCTGTGTACATTACCTAAACAAAGTATCAATGTTTTCTGTATGAGAATACGTCTGCCAGGCATAGACACATTTTGATGTTTATTATGCGAAATTTAAAAGCATTAATTTCTACTTGTAAGGCCTTTCCTACCCACGTTTCACTTTTTATTTAATTTAATTAATTCTTGAATCTTCGATGTTTATTTCGCTCATTGTCGAGTTGAACCAATTTTCGTAGTGGCAAATTTCACTCTGCATGTGAACAAGGACAAAGTGAATTAGGCGGGATGTAGGTTTGCGGTGATTGTTATGTTACAATTGTTACTTAATTAACCTCCAGTTCTTATTAAATTAAGCACTGTTCGCTTAAAGTTTTTTTTTGTTTGACATAATATACTGAGATTACGCGCTATTTTGATTGCTAATTGACGGACAATTTCAAAAAATTCTTATTTACTCCTTAAATTGTTGAAAATAGTTTTCTTCAAACTTAGAAAGAAAAAACTTTCTCACTGAATTTGTTTTCTATCATGCAGAACTTGCTGAGGTCTTATGGAATATGGTACTGTCAATTGGTTTAAAAAGAGAAGGATGGCTTGGCGGCATCATGTTGACCATAGTATTTGCCTTTTGGTCTATATTAACCGTTGGCATTTTGGTTCTAATGGAAGGGCTTTCTGCCTTTTTGCACACATTGCGTTTGCATTGGTAAGTTATTTGCCTTGAACTTAATTTCGCTTAATTTTAGTTTACACGAATAAACAAAATCTTTTTACAGGGTTGAATTTCAAAGTAAATTCTACCAGGGTCAAGGTTATGCTTTCCAGCCATTTTCATTTGATGCCATTATTGAAAATGGCGCTGCAGCTGGACCAAATGAAAATGAGTAAATTTAATCGGAATTAATTAATAAATACAAAATATTCATTATTAAAAGAGTCTCATATAAAATGCTTTAAGAATTTATTAAAAACAAAACATTCAAATTGTGTTTAGTAGTAAAAGTGCTTTTAAATTTAGCTAAATATGTACGTAGTGTATTTAAAATTTAAAAATATTTATTAAAAATTAACATTCAATATTGTATTTATTGAGAGATATTGAAAAAATATACTTCGCTACCAAAGCTAAAAAAAATTATTAGTAATTGTCATACATAAAGAGATTAAAAATGATCTAAAAACAAACTTATATTAATTATTTAAATGTTTGTATAAAAAAACAAAAAAAAAAAAATAATTTGTTAACTTTTCAGTTGAGATTCTAGTTCTCTAAAAAAATAAATTGTTGTTTTAGCCAAAGACTTATTTATCACTTAAAAATATTTTGAAATCGTTTATAAAATTTTATCTTATATATTAAATCAAATTATGAATTGATAATAAAAAAGTTTGAAAATTTATTCAACTTATAAACGTAATTATAACCTAAATAATCACATAAATTTATAAATAAATGTACTAATCACGTAAATATATGTATTACATGACATTATTTTAAGCGAAATTAATTTGCTTGGCATGTATGTATGTATGTAAGAGTAAAACAAAAATTAATAAAAATATATATGTATATGCTTGGAATATATGTAAATGCTATTCCTAAAGGCGAATTTTGGTGTTTTCCTTTTTATATATAAAAAAAATAAAGCAAAAGAAACAAAGCCAAAACTTCGACAGTTTATATAACTAACCCTGGAGTTAATGTCGACGTCGTTGACGGCGTTTCAACGCCGAAAAAGTTGAAACAGATTGAACTTTTACGGCGTTGCAACGCGTTGAGATTAACTGCTCTCATACAATTTCATACGATTGGGGGTTTTCACACACGATTAATTTTTAATCCGCGCAACTTTTGTTCTTTCGTATTCACACTAGACTAATTATGCTGGCATAATATTGTGCACGTATACACAGCTTTGTGTGGGTTAGTATTTTCTTTGTTTATTTCATGTTTGCCTTTCGTTCGTTAAACACATGCATAAATTGCGGAACATACTTGGATAAAATAAGTTATGATGAATTGGCAGTTAATTTTAGGAGGAATTTCTTAACTTATGCCACATTTTCACAAGATTTCAATTAATATTTTATTCATATTTGACAAAAAGTTCGTTTTCAAAGTTTTTCCCTGTAAAATACATATAAAAATCAACTTAATTAACTTTAAACTTAAGTGCTGTTTCTGTATTACAGGCGAACAACTCGTCTGAAAAAATTATATAAAAAGCACTGTTTTTTATTTCTATATTATATTTTTATTTCTATATTAATCGCCAGAAACAGCATGTTAATTTCCCTTGATAAAATATAAGAAAATTGAATTCAATCATAACAAATCTCAATCATGTACATAATTACATCATTTTCTTCATATTTATCTTTACTCGTCGATGGACAACTAAACACTAAAAATCGCTCTGCAAAAAAAAAACACGCAGAACCTGTGTTTTCATAAGTGTGTATGTGTTAGTTTTGTTCTGCTTGTGCGGGGTTGAAGCTGGTTGAAAAAATTGTGCCAACCAAAAACCACTCTCCTCACCGAAAATGCCTACAAACTGCGATTTTATGCCAGCACAATTGTTCCAGTGTGAAAACCCCCATTCAACTTTTTTTTTGACATTTGACGCTGTCAACGACGTCGACATTAACTCCAGGGTAAAGAGCTTTCGACAAGGAAACAAGATAGAAAAAATCAGGGGCTACTCCGTATTTTAATTCAAAAACAAAATCATTCGCATCTGTATGGCTAATGCATTATGATTCAAAAGTTTTTCTTTTAATTCGAAATAGAGGTTAACCCCCTGGTTTCCGGCTTCAAAAGCACACATTAGGGCATGTGATGAAATTCGATAGATTTATAAACGTATCGTTTTTAATTTTTATAAATTCGTTAATGTGTTTTAATGCCTTTTTACACATTTTTGCTTGGCCGCTCTGAGTACATTTTTAAATTCCCTATTACGTTTTAATGTATAAACAAATTTTGTTTTTTTCACATTGGGAATAGGCACATTTATTTTACTGTCCAAATGAACAATTTTGCAACTTTACACACATGTTGACACGTATACCTACAAACAATGAGATGATCTTTCCATTTGTTGGCATAGAAAAAAATTGTCTACCACAAGGCATGCATTTCAATTTTATTCATGCAGATAGAAAAATGCATATTCAACTTTAAAGGTCCTACAATCAAATACTTCAATAATTCCTTCCAATTCGACGAGTCAGTAACTTAAATTTTTATTAACATTTTTGGAAAACTCTAACATTTGTATATCATCTTATCTACATTAACAATCATAATTTTAAATCAGCATTTAATCAATTAACCATTAACTCATCCATAAATTGAACAAAAGCAGCAATGTTTTTACCTGGTTCATATAATTTGCGATCATGTAAATTTAAGTTTTCTAAGCAATTTTTTAGCTCTTCCACTGTGCAGCATTCCAAGTAACCTTCTTTTTTCATATGCAAAGCCAACTCCTGCTGATGGTTATTCATCAATTGCTCGTTGATGACTAATATTCCAGGTTTGCGATTGGTCAACATATCCAAACAGGTACCAGCTCCTGCATGACCAATGACAAGGTCGGCATTTATAATATCCGTACGTTTGGGTTCAATTTTAAAATCGTATTGTTCTACATGTAAGTCATATTTTATTGATATATCCTGTGCACTAACTTTACAGCCTTTTCCGATTTGTAGTATCAGATTTTTACATCCTTTTGATTGAAGTACTTTAAGTATTTCGTCTGTGGTTATTTTTTGTATAAGCTCATCGAACTTTGTGCTTCCAACTGTGACATACACTGTTCGTATTTGTACCATATTCGAAATTTGTCACTAATTTTGTGCTTAAAAATATATTTATTTCTTAAAAATGCAAAAACTTATTCTGTTTTGTTATTATTATTAGGATTGATAATATTATAATTATTTGAGTCATGCTGCTAATCTGTTTTTGATATGGCAATGCTGTAAATGCAAATGTCACTACTCTGTTAAATTAACAGTGACCAGTGAAATTTAAAATTTATTACTGCTACACATGATTGAGCTTAAGATTACAATTTAAGTGTTTGATTTCAATTTCAATATTTAATAGAATAAACGCTTTTATTTTAATAGTTTAGAGGTACTGTTTTTTAGAAGTATGTACAAATTAATTTGTGATATTACGGAAACGTTATTGGTTGTTGGTGTTATTGGCAGCTCTGTTGTAGCAATAATGTTAAATATAATAACTAAACACCATCTGCAAAACAAGTATGTTAAAGTTTATTAAGCTACATACACTTGAAAATTAATGCTAGCAGCTCGCGTTAAAAAATTCAGAGCCCCCATAAATCAAACATAGCTGCTTTTACTTTCAACTATAAATAATTGGCATTAAACTAATCGGACTAGCCTTACGAATGTCAAGCTTGATAGTTAAAACATTTGTGACAAGAACAATAAATTGCTGCATTACGTTAAAAAAAAACATTTTCTTTTACAATGCCAACTTATGATTGATAATTATCATGAAGTTAAGAATATCATCCTTAAAGTATGTTGTATATTTTAAAAAACTTAGCGAATCTAGTTTGTGCTACCGTATTATAATTAGTAACATAAAACTGTTCCACTTGCATCCGTTTTATTTGAATTGTGTCTTTGATAATTTGTAAAATACTTTCTTCTAACAAGAAATGTGTGAAAACTAAATAACAGTATAAAAACGGCTACTTTATTTTGCAGTAAATAAAACCCAGATCATAATAAACGCAACATTATGTTTATTCTTCACAGGATTTTTGTGAAATTAATATCCCAAACAAAAACATTTTAAATATTGGAAAAACTAAACGCAAAAACTAAAGCTTAAAAATAACATTCAAAGTTGATGATAATTACAAGATTGGTGGTGGTACAGTTCTCTAAGCACAAAATTGAAAATGAAAATTGAATTCCGCAGAAAAGTTTTTAAAGTTTTAATTTAATAGAAATTCATGTTGATGCTGCTTCATGATTTAATCATTTATCGAGAACGGGTTTTCTTAATATATTATTAATTGCATTATAATCAAAATTTGAATACGTTTATTTAATTAAATATAAAAATTTCCAGAGTCGTTTACTTCAGGTTTTATTACCCGATTAAAAATTTTCATTGTTACAAACTTTTCAGGAAAAATAGGGATTCCAACTCCCGAAGACATTATACGCCATGAACTTGCTAAGTTAATAAGTCAGCTTAATCTTTGTAATTAAATATTATTTTTCATAGTGAAGAAGAGTAGCAATCGAATTTTTCAACGTAAAATGATATTTAAAAATTAAGTTGTTGCATACGTTTTTCGATTTTTTCGCTAAACTTTGATGACTTCAGTGAAAATGGTAACGATTTTAAGTGTGTTACTTTGAAAATTACGATATGCAATTTTTTTTTCATGTTTTAATTTTGTTTTCACTAGTAAAATATTTTCAGTTACATTTTTGCTTTTGTAATTGGATCAGCATTCAATAGAAATGTTGTTGATAATGAAAAACATATAGTGCGTAAAAACGTGCATTTATGAAAACGAGTTTGCTAACTGCCATCCCTAATTTAGCGCGTAAGACGCAGAGCATTGTGATTCATAGCTTTTGCGCTGAAATGTTTGTAGGTAACGAAGAAGAATTATGTCATGTATTTAAGAAATAAACATTTGTGGAGTTCTAAATTTGTTCTGGGGATAGCTTAGGCCTATTTACTACTATAAGAAAATTTCATTGTAGTAATGTAGAAAAACATATCCCACAATGCATTGATGCTGTAGTGAGCCAATAAAGTTGTATGGTCCTCTTTCGTCTACAACCTCCCTTGCCCATTCCTGTGTAAGCACAAAAAAACACCACTTAAATGAGAGTGAATTAAATAAAGGACAAATCCTTGCGGTCCGCTTGATCTTTCCTTCAACTAGGTTGACAAAAATCCATCTAAAACAACTCGTATAGGAACAAATTGAAAAAACTTGATATAAAGCCATAGAAGTTATTACTGACACCTTAAGAAATATGTATGAGAATATTTTTCTGAAAAAAAGGCCCGAAAGAATGTCCTATACAGAAGACACATGTGCATACTGGCCGTTAAAAAAGTTATTGGATTTTAGATACCACACAACAGCAAAATGCAATAATGCGTAATTTTCTAGGCTACTTCGATATGATAATTTGTTTGATTTTGATAAGAGATTGTTTACTGTTAGTGCCTATTTAAGGGATTTATTTACATGTCAGTATGCAGTATCCTTAGTCCAACTCCTGTTGCTTCCACCTGCACAGCAGTTAGTTTGACATGCAAGTCAGTATAACTATATAAAAACTGCTTATCGATTAGTTATAGAAAAGTAATATTCTTCCTTTCTTAAGGAACAGAAATTATTTTTGATACTGCAGAAAAAATGTATTTCGAGAATATTTATATCCTAGTTTAGCAATTCACTAAAGGAAAGAAATCCTAATTTACTTGAATTGTGCTTGATTTCTTCAAATATAAATATTTCATAATTTTCTCGTGAAATATTTATTATTTGAAAATAAAAAAGTAAGAATGGTATATTCTGCTATGCCGAATCTTATATACTCTTCACCATATATATAAATCTATTTTAGTGAAATATCAGGGTGACAGAGAATTAAAACATAAGAAAAAAATTAATATATCTGTTAATGGGTCAAGCATTTTTGCAAAGTTTTAGTATTTCCTTAAAGATCTCTTCAAAAGATTTCAAATGATACCCATTGTACTTCTCTATGAAAAGTTCAGAGGTTCACAACTCGGAAAATATGGGCGATCGAAAATTTTTTTACTTAATGTTTTTTTTTTTTTTTTAATTTTCAATTCTTATATATTTTTGTTTGACTGGAGTTACGTCACTAAACTAGATTTGTTCCAAATGCTTATTTTCAACAGCAAAATTTTCAAAACTATGCCTGATCGATTGGCGTATTTCAATTTTTTTTAGCTCATCTAGTGCGTTAGCAAATGCGATTTCAACACGAACACCGACATACAGACGGACGTCGCTCAATCAACTTAGCTATACATAAGAACTCATAATATATATGTATATAAATTTTTTTTCGGAGGTCGGGAATGGATATTGCAGAAATTACACACGGAATGACAAACTTAGATATACCCTTTATCCACCTGTGGTGCGGGGAAAGCATATCTATTCTAACTAAATTTTGTATAAAAAATTCAAGAATGTGTAATTTCTACAATATCCATTTCCGACCCCATAAAGTATATATGTATATATTCTGACTTCTTATGTATAGCGAAGTCGATTGAGCGATGTCCGTCTGTCCGTCGGCAAGCTTGATATAGATATAATGTCAAAGTGGTGCTATTGCAAATGAGCCTAATCGAGGCAGCAGGTAAAACACCACGCCTGCCTCTAATTTTTTCATGTCATTTGGGACAATAAAGTAGCTCCAATAAAAAATTAAATAAATAAATAAACATATGGGGCGATAAAGAGTTAAAAAATAAGACAAAAAAATCAAGTAAATAAATTTGCTCTCGCCCATTTTTTCCGAGCTACGGGGATCTGAAAATTTCAAATATTTAAAAATATCATCTTTAAGGAAATACTAAATTTTTTTTAAATGCGTAACCCATTAAAAGCCAGTGGTATTTTTATGTATAATTATATATATGCAGTATCAAATTTTTTTTTATTTTTTAATTATCTGGTGTATATTTGATTTTTTGATTGCAGCTACTTCACTAAACTAGATTTATATAGATGGTGAAGGATATTAGAAAAGTAGAAACTCAAGCCTGAGAAAAATTATTAATTTAACTAGTTTTTTTATAATAAACAAAGCAAAATTCAGGTGTTTTTATATGAATGTATCTCAGTGTAGTAAAACTCCATAAGTAATAAAAACGATCAGTTAAAATACACCAATTTTAGTTAAACATTGTTAAAAAAAGGGGAAATAATGGAAAAATATAAATTTTCATATTGGCGACTTATGACCGACAGCATTTCTTCATCTGGCCACACTGACTACGCCTGAAAGTGACAATGTGTGTGGCCTGTCCAACCAGACGCACAGAAAAAACGTCTGGAGCTTGAACAACAACAAGCTACATAAAAAAGAAATGTATAAAAATTGTATAGAACAGAAAACTTTTAGTTGTTTGCCGGCCTTTGAGTTAAACGGTTCGTTATTAGTTTATTTCCGAGTGTTCTTAGAAGTTCGAATAGCATCAATATCTTCGCATCACATAAAATACATTTTACTGGCGCTTTTTTTTTGTTTTATTTTAATATAAATTTTGCATACTATAGTTGCGATTGTGTGTGTGTATTTTGAATCTGTGTGCAGCAAAATACACAAATTGTATAGAGTAATAAAACGTTTTCGCACGCGAGTAAGTGCTAATCTATCTCATCTTTATAGAATCGTGAGTTTGAGAAACAAAAAAAAATATTATTGTATGTATGAATGTACTTATGTGTGTATGTATGTAAATTTTGCAAGAATTTATCTCCTCCACTGGCTATTTGCTACATGCAAAGGTTAATAGATGGATGAATTCCATTCTATCGTATAGATGAATGAATAGATTAAAAGTATGTGTGCTATTGCCGCGATTGATGCTGTAAATTATTTGTTTACATTTTGTTGTTTTGTTGTTGTTATTTGTAACTGCTGTTTAGATTCAATTACTGTTTGCTACTTGCTGTGCAAACGCAGCGGTTGGTTATTTTGATTGTCTCTTTCGGGTCTGTTTTGTGTGTGAGTGTTTTTAGTTAGGTGTTTATTTAGCCGGTCGGTCGGTCCATCAATTTGTCGGTCAACTCAGCGGTAATCAGATCATAAACGTAATAAGATTTGTGAAATGTTGATGACTTTGTGTTTTAAAAAATGTTGGTCTTATTGTTGTTGTTTCTAGCATCGCTTTATTACGTCAATTAAAAAATTAAATAAATAAAAATCTAAGGTAAAAAATAAAGTGAAAAGTAACGGAAGAAGTGCAAAATATACATAACGATATACTTACATATCTAAGCATTTTCTAGCGGCGTCTAAGTTAGGTATGTTAATTCTTTATTTTTAAAACTTAAAGCAAAAAAAAAAAATATTTGAATTTAATTATTTTCAGTTAAAACTTTTATTTTCAAAATTGAAACTTTGCTCAGTTTTTGGTTTTTTATTCATAAATACTTATGAACTTATGTGTTTATGTAAAAACAAAAGAAACACTTACTGCCGTATTCATAAAATAACAAAATATATTTGAAATGTACTTTAGGACAAATTTGTATAAAAATTTTGTCATATATCACATTTCAAACTTTTGAATATGAATATGGCAGTTAGAATTAAAAAAAAAACACTTCTGATAAAGATCAGCTAAGTTTTAAAAGGCGATTGCAACATTTTTAGCAAAGTATGTCATTCAGTCGATTGGTTCAGGTGAAAAAGTTTTTTTTTGAAAACCATTAATAAAATCGACAATTTAGTTTTATGTGATCAACCGGGTTAAATTGCTGGAACTTATTGTGGCTAGAAAATTCTCATAAGTGATACAGTTGTTTATTTCGAGCTTTTTCACCGTGATCCTGATGATTTTTTTTTTGTTTTTATGTTGCCAAATTTAATTAAATTGTTAACAAAAAAGTTTTAAGTTTAAGACAAAATCCTGTAAAGTTTGTTTGGGAATCTTATGTTCTCCTTACTGTTAAACCAATACTTTTTAAAATTGAAAGTTCCGAAAAATTATATATTATTTGAGATCCATTACCGTATGGGAAGGAACTCTCATGCGTATACTAATAGTACGGTTTCTTAAAAAACTGATAAGCACTAGATATTTCCAAACAACTTTGGTGGCAGAAAGTGATACTTTTTTATAATAGAAACAAACATTTATTATTTGGAATCTTTTTATGTCAATCTACATTAATTTTGCATAATTCTTTCAAATATAAATATTTCATGATATCTCATGTTATTTATCTAATGATATCTCATGAAATATAAACTGCCGTATTCATAGAAAATAAAATAACTTTGAAATATTTTTTATGACAAATTTTTCATACCAAATTGTCCTAAAATATATTTCAAATCTATTTTTATTTTCTATGAATACGGCAGTTATTATTTAAAATTAAAAAGCGAAATGTATTACTACGAAGAAAGCTTATTCATATCGCCATTTCGCTACTTCTCATATAGCTCATAAGCGGATTCTACCCAAATTTTGTATATAAAACTCAAGAGTGTTACATCTCAAGCCAGACTAAATGAGAACTAAATTAAATCAACAAAGCAAAATGACAAAAAAAAACGTAAAAATCTTTTTCTGTTTAAAAAAAGCATAGAAAATTGTAAGCTTTGCTTGGGGTTGTTGTCCCAGCTAGCAGGAATTAAAACGAAAGTTAAAAAAAAAACATAGCATTTTGCTCGCTGCCTCGAACGACATGGACCTTACAATAGCAAAACTATATCTGCACTATTGGCGTTTTTAAATGTTCTCTAGTTCCTCTTGTGCCTTTGCAAAATTGATTTCAACACTACAGCGGAAGAACAAACGAAAATCACTCAATGGATATAGTAGAAGTTACAAACGAAATGACAAACTTAGTTATACCCTTTTTCCACTTTTTGTGGTGAAGGGTACAATACTATTGAAATATTTATATTTAAAGAGTCATGCACAATGATACTTTTTTTATTTTTTAATTTGTCAGCATTTTGAACCGAAAGGGAACTGTTACCATAGTTGGAAAACCTAACAGAGAGCATACTTTTAGGCGTGAAGAATAGAATTATCTATAAATAAAAAAATTGTTGCTAAGGCGTTGTGACTATTTAACTCAAGATCAGTCAAACCGAATTTCGTATGCGTAACAAAAACTTAGAATAAGTTTGGCATGAGTGAAGAAATTGATAAGGCTCCCAGTGTGATTTGCCGTACGGCCTGGCTTTTAAAATCAATGTAGATTGTTGCCGTCACTCATAACCAAGGCGAATTAAATACAAGGTGATAGCGGTGGCGAATTCAATTCTTTTCCCGGGTATTCTAACTGTCAAACTCCATATATAAAAAATTTATCTAACTGTTATACTGTTTTTTTTATATATGGAGTTTGACAGTTAGAATACCCGGGAAAAGAATTGAATTCGCCACCGCTATCACCTTGTATTTAATTCGCCTTGCTCATAACTATATTTTGGGATTAGTTTTGGTGTCAAATTGTGTGAAGAGCCTTGCAGAGACTCTGCTTAGTTTCGTATCTTATGCGTACGGCTGTTAGAGTTTGTTCGTATGATTGTTTAGATGGTTTATCTAAAGTTTGCACGAAATTGGTCAACGCGTTCGTGCGTTATGACTTTTCATGACAACATGTGATTTTGTTCATCTAAAAAAAAAAAAACACAATCAATACGTAAGCGCCTATGACCGTATGCGGTAAGTATACTGTGTACTAACTTCACACACGGTGTTTAATAGTAATATTCATGCATAGTGTGGAACGCCGGGATCCGCTAGTTTTTTATATAGAAGTCAATATCAGACGGCACTACAATTTAATGCTTTGAAACATTGAAAGTAAATGAGGTAGGTTTTGTTTCTGTTAGACAAAGCAGACGAAGTTGCAGACAGAAAGTGAGTTGCAATGATAATTTGAATACATCTATATTTTTAGATTTTTCAGAAAAGTGCTTAGTTGGGACAAGTTAAGGTCTGCATTATTATTTGCTCATTTTAACCATTAAGACTTGAGTATAAAAAATAAAGTTTTTCAATTTTTTTTTTTTGATATTTAAGTTTAAGGCACTACGTTGTTTTCATAGAATATGTTGTTGTTTTTGAAAATATTTTTCTTATAGTTAATAAAAGCAAAATTTCTAACACTCTTAATTGCTTTCTGTTTTTATAAAAACTTCATAATGCATTTTTTAAAAGGGTAAAAAATAATAGCAATAACAAAGAAACAAGTTATTAACAAAGTTTCGATAAATATTAAGAAAACACAAATAATTTTTGTTTTTTTATTTTCAATTTTAGAAATATGAATGTATTATAACATTTTATTTCCTGTGAAATAGGCATTCTAAAATTATAAAAACAAAATCGAGTCAAGGCAAAAAATGCAATTTTATTTTTATATTTGTTAACGAAAATTCTTGCCTTTAATAGCCTACATACAATATAAAAAATTTGATGCTATTTTATGTTTTCAAAATTAAAACTATGTGATATTCAACAAAATAAATTTTTTGAATAAGTTTGTGCATTAATAAATTCTACACAGTAATACAGATATAAATATTTATTTTGGAATGTAAATAATTATTTTTCATGTCTGAATGTTACTCGTAATAAAATTTCCCGATTAAGTTTTTTTCAACATATTGACCGGACCGTGAATAAATTTAAATTTTTGTCATTAACGCGGACAAAAAAAAAAAAAAAGGCAAGTAAGAGTGCTATATTCAGCTATATCGAATCTTATATACCCTTCACCATATACGTAAATCTAGTTTAGTGTAGTAATTTCAATAAAAAAAAAGCAAATATTGGGGTGACAAAGAATTCAAAAATAAGAAAAAAAATTTTTTTTTCGTACTATATATAATTTTACATAAAAATGTCATCGGCTCTTAATGGGTTAAGCATTTTTAAAACATTTTAGTATTTCCTGAAATATCTCTTCAAAAACTTTTAAATGATACCCATATTGATATCTTAAAAAATGTGGTGCACAATCGAACTTTTCTATGAAAAGTTTAGAGGCCCATAACTCGAAAATATGGGCAAGCGCAAATTTTTCACTCCATGTTTTTTTTTTTGTTATTTTTTTAATTCTCTATCGTCCCATATATCTGTTTTTTTTATTGTAATAACTTCCTTGTTCTAAATGATATGGAAAAATTAAAGGCAGGCGTAGTGTTTTGCCCGATCATGCTGATTTCCAATAGCACCTCTTTCGACACTATGTCTGATCGATTGCCGTATGTAACTTTTCTCTAGCTTATTTAGTGCCTTGGTAAAGTTGATTTCAAATCGAACACTTTATGGGGACGGAAATGCATATTGTAGAAATTACAAACGTAATGAAAAACTTAAATATACCCTTTTTTCACTTTTTGTGGTGAAGGGTATAAAAGCTAGAAATGTTTTAAACTTTGCTTAAATATTTGTTATGAATAAATATACCATTATTCAAATGTACACAAATGTAGGTCAGCTAAATTTTAAAATATATTTTCGAAACGAAAAAACTAATTCTTATTCACTTTTAAGACATTTGAATTATTTTAATTAAATCCCTAATTTACATTACTGCTGGCAGCATTTTAATTTAAATTTTCTTTAAATATACAAAAAATTGAGTGAAATTTTGATTAAAAAAAATCGACTCTAACTGAATTTCATGAGGGTAATTAAATGAAAATGTTAAATAAATGAAGATAATTTTGTACGACATTTTGTTATCTGCCAATTTAAAAACTTATAATTCTTCGCTTACTAGTTAACGAAATGCTTTAGTTGATTTTGTCTGACTCTACTGGGCTACAAAAAAAATTCCATTTTTATTGGTAGTTGTTGGCCAAGTGAAGTTTTTAAATATTTAAAAATTTAAAAATAGAAACTATGTCGTACTGGTTAAATGTTAACAAAAAATGTTTATCGTGACTGAAGTATTGTTGAAAACAATTAAAATTTGTTCTCCGCAATTAAACAATATTACAAATAACATAATATGGCTATTGTAACCATATCACAACCATGGTTTTTCTCTGCGTGTATAATAGTATTGGAGCTATTTGATAAAGAAAAGATGTTATACATATGATTACATTTTGTGTAGAACTCAAAAAGGATAATAATAAATATTAGAAGTTACTTAAGAAACTTTTTAAATTTTCTATCGTAAAAAAATAAAAAATTTGGGTAGATTCAAATTAAGACTATAGATAAAAATATTTTTTCATTAATTTATCAATTCACTACGATGTACTATAGGTAATTCGAAGCGTTTTCTTTGCCAAAATTAATTACAGGCAATTATCTAGCCTCTTCAAATAGTTTCTTGTATTCGGTCTTTAGTCACTTGCGCTCACGTAAAAATTTTTTTTGATCACGCCGAATATGAATTTATTGAAAACAATTTGACAGTCAACAATTTGGAAATATAAAAAATTAAGCAAAACACAAGTGTTTAGGTGATGAAGCAAATTTTCTCTTTCAAATCGTCAAAATTACATTTAGGGGTTCAAAAAAACCCGTACGTTATTATTGAAAACTCAAAGGCGAAAATGAGGCTGTTGGAACAGTGTCTTTTACTAATACTGGTTATCACGACATGAGTTCTTTTTGCTTCGAGTTTGGCTGAGGTAACATAGGCTTTGCACAGGTATCTTCGGAGTATAGGGCGAACCAGTCCCCCAGTGTGCAGGCTTTAAATCTGGATAGACAGTGGGGTAACTGTCGAAGGATACACCAGTGTCCTTAAATGATGATAACATATAAATAATAATAGCAATAAATAAACCGGCACCACGGGAGCCGGTAGCCCATACAGAGAGCCGCCCCTCTCTGTAGCCGGTTATTGGTAAAGTCCCTTCGGGGTACACGTGGTGGCTGTGAATAAATAAAAGTCTATCAGCCCAATTATGAATATTCTCACGGAAATTCTTTTCCACGAAAAAAATTTTTCTCGAGAAAAGATTCCTCCAATTATGAATTCCGTGGGAATAAAATTATAAAAAAGTGGCATCATCATAATTTTTTGTTTATTTTCATATAATTTTTATTTTATAATTTATAATACCTACTTTTTTTCCCCGATTTTTTTTCACTTTCCGCAGTCAATCAAAAGGGGAAAATTGGTAATTAGAGAAAAGCAAAAAGTGAAAAAAAACTCGCACGAAATTTTTGTTTATAATTGGGCTGTATATCTGCAGGTCTGGTATGGAATAGACGGAAGAGCGCTGTTGCACTCTCAACAGAGGAGTTTATGGGTAGGCTCCGACCCTTTAGCAAGGGGTAGATTCATGGTCCTGCAAGCCTTGGTCTTAAAATTGCACAGAATAGTGGTTGGACCACCGTCTGGTAGGGGCTTCGCGCCAGGTACAGACGTTAATCTAAATCACATATCATGTAATTTCAATAAGATGTTGTTAAACGGCACCATGAAATAATTCAATAATTATGAACTCATTCGTTTCGATAATAAGAATAGGCTTTTTATTTTTAATTATTCATACTTGTTTGCTCACAACATTATAGACGCTGTTTCAGTATCATATTGACTGTTATGAGTTAAGTATGAATGTAAATACGCGGTGTCTAGCGTTTGTTTTAGTTTTTAATTTTTTCCTAACGTCCGCATACATTTGTAAATAATTTTTCTTCCTAAAAATGTAGAAATTAATTAAAAAGAACCAAAAAGCAGAAAATAAAGTCAAATTTCATTAATTTATAAAATCGATGGTTCAAATCCTGGTTAGGAAAAAATTTAAAATTAAGAAAATCTTTACTTTAATATTTTACTCGACTCTTGCAAACGTTTTGGGATACCCAGTATATATAATCATGTCCTCGAAAGACCACAAAAATGGAAGTTTTTATTAATATTTGCACTTTGTACTGATTATAATAAATAAAAAATAAATAAACTGTAAAATAATAATTTATTTATTTTGTTATTATAATACACTCAAAAATCTTCTATTAACCTGGCGCGAAAAGTGTTCAAAATTAATTTAAAATCTAAGTTAAGAATTCTTATAGTTAGTTATCATCTAGTTAGCCCTAAAATCTAAAATAATCGAATTAAAAATAAAACAAGTAAGAGTGCTATATTAGGCTATGCCCAATCTTATATATCTTTCACCATCTATGTAAATCTAGTTTACAAGTAACTAAAAAGAAATATTGAGGTGGCACAGAATTAAGAACTAAGAAAAGAAATTTAAGTACTACGTATATATAATTTTACATAAAAATGACATCGGCTCCTAATAGGTTAAGCATTTTTAAAAAATGTTAGTATTTCCTTAAAGATCTCTCCAAAATGATACCCATATTGATATTTTAAAAAATTTGAAAATTTCAGAGCCCCGTAGCTCGGAAAATATGGGCAAGCGCTAATTGGTTCACTTGATGTTTTTTTCCTTTTTTTAATTCTCCATCGCCCCAAATATTTGTTTTTTTGACTCCAGTTACTTCTTTGTTCCAAATGATATAAAAAAATTAGAGGTAGACGTGGTGTTTTGCCCGCTGCCTCGAAGCACATTGACCGGCCATGCTGATTTCCAATAGCACCTCTTTCGACACTATGCCTGATCGATTGCGTATTTAAGTTTTTTCTAGCTGACTAGGGCCTCGCCAAAATTGATTTCAACTTTAATACGGACGGACATGGCTCAATCGATTTCGCTATACGTAAGTACTCATAATATATATATTTTATGGGGTTGGAAATGGATATTGTAGAAATTACAAACGGATTGACAAAAAGTGGAAAAAGGGTATAAACATTTTATTTTGTAGCACAGTGTTATGACTCATAATTTTGTGTTTTCAATTTTTATTATTTTTCCAGGTCTTATTAGGTTAAAACAACTGTATATCTGTGTTTGACTTTTACTACTTAAAATAAACTATTCATTTTTCATCAGCCTTCGCATCATGATCTACATGCAATATTTAATTTGCATGTAGATGCTGTTGTTGAACAAACATTTAACGCTTTGTTTTATTTAATTATACGACTGATAAATTGTATTTTGTTTTATTGGTTCATTAATCTAATTTTTTTTTCTAATACTGTGAAAAGTAAATGTGTGTCTGTCTTATTTATTTACTTGGATATGATTTTAATTAATTTAGTTTATATATTTTTATTGTATATTCTATAACGAAAATAAGATTTATAACTAATATCACGGCAGTCAGGTCATAAGTTCACTTCCCAACTTTAATTGATAGAAATATAATTGTGGTTGAGTAGCCGTATTGGTTGAGGTGTTTAAAAGAAAACCGTAGTTAAAATTCTCTGGAGTCTCGGTTACAAAAAAACAATTAGTACAAAAATTAGTTAGATTGTTGTGGCGCCTGCAAAGTTAAACAAGAAAATCGGTAAAAGAAAACAATACAGTACAATCTCGTTGAAATTTATTGGAGGGCCAATCACACAAGTTTCCAATAGAGACATGGGGATTCTCTTGGAATGATGTACCGGACGCTGCTATCTAAGATAGCTATAATTTACCTAAAATAAAGTTTGTATTACTTATTTTGTGATAAGTTTCACTGTACATTTAGCAGATTTTGTCAGAAAGGTAGCATTGATTCCTAATTACATCGAAGTGGGACAGACATTTAACGATAAAGTAAATGTGAATTTATTATTGAGCAGATTTTAATAACTGAAAATTATGTCCATTTCTCTAGTAATGACCTAACTTGGAATCAAAACCTTTCTTTGTTTTTACAAGCTTAAACATTTTTTTTAATTTCTCTTCGACCGCTACACGGTTAATGTCAACATACTTACGTAACAGATATCAGTATGTTGAAACTAGAACCCAGAAATCCAAACCACTGCCGGTAATCAGAGGGGCACCTCAGGGGTCCATTGTCGGACCGCTGTTGTCTCACTATACTCCAATGACCTCCAGGCATTTTGACACATTGTAATGTAAGAATGTACACGGATGACGTGCAACTTTATACCAGTTGTATTAATGCAGGCAGCAGGAGGAGGCAGCATTGTACACCTATGAGAATAAGAATCCTACTTATCTGGTGCCCGCTTTACTGTATGGTTGTGAACTATTTGCTAAATGCGATACAGTTAGTAAAGGGAAATTGAACGTTGCGTTTAACAACATAATCCGATACGTATATGGACTTAAAAGGAGGTCTAGTGTATCTTTGTTTTCATCTCAATTATATGGCCAATTATATATACCCACAAACCAGATCATCTTTATAGTAAACTTTGTATTTCAGATATAAGCAGGGGCAAAAGAATAAGATCACATAGATACAGAAGTTTAATCTCACAGTGCCACTTCTACATATTTGCAGTATCTCTCTGGAATTCTATACCCCACAGCTCTCAACTAATAAGTAACGCACGAAAATTTAAACAAAATATTTTTAGGCTGTTTTCAGCATGACAATTTAAAACATAAATTTTTTATTATGACACGTACATCCATTCTATTTATAATAAAATAATTTAATTTTAATTTGTTTTTTAATTTTTAGTTTTTGTTTTTATTGTTTTTTTAATGTTTAATTTAAATTTCTTTTTAATAAAAATTTATTTATGATTATGTTCTGTATATCATCAGTTCCATACTGCAATATAAGGCTCATAGTCTTGTGTATGGAGCAATTCAAATACAATAAATAAATAACAAATATTATTATTATTTAGTGCTTTTAAGAAACCATTCACCCCATATAATTTTTATTCCCCATAAGGGAAAAATTGCTATTGTGAATTTCATGGAAACGTTTATACCCGCTATCAATTCATATTGAATACTTCTAATGGAAGGAAATATAAATAGGGAAAAAAAATTTTACAAATTTTTTAAAGTTATAAAAAATGTAGAAATGTTAATGATTGGTGCCATTGTGTTGTTGCAAGAGGAGGAGATACTACATAGAGAACAATTTTATTTCAAGAACGTGACGTGCAAGACGCTTAAAAGCCCTTGAAGTTACCCTAGACACAAAAGGACCAATCAATAGACCCAAGTGGGCTGTGGCAACAGGGCTGCCTGCCTAACCTACCCTAGACATTGCTACTGCACTCATTTCAAAAAAAAAATAAATTTTTGTAGCTGATTTTTTATATCTCCATTTTTAATTTAAAAATATTTTGTATAAAAAATCTTCATAAATTTATAAGCAAGAGATCTTTTTGTTTTGCACCTTGACGAGCACAGTCTGCACTGCAGTTACTGCTATCGAATTAAAAAAATGTGTTATTGATGTAAATGTTATAATTAAAACATATAAAAACTGGCATAATGTATGCAGTTCCCCAGCAAAATTTAAGTGGACAAATCTAAGGGAAAAGTAAAAAAAAAAAAATTAGAGGAAAAAAAATCAATCACGATAAGAGATAACGTGAAAAATTGTTCACGTGAATTATTCACGATTGCAATTTGGGGAAAAAAGGAAAAAAGTTTAAGGGAAAATATATTCATGATAGGGGTAATTCTAAAAGTAATCTTTTCTAAGTTGATTCAATTCAGAACTTATATTAGTCCTCAATCAGATTTTTTCTAACAGGCATATTTTAAGCAATAATTCTTTATCGTACACAGCACTTTGTTTTGTATGCTTTCGATACGTTTGTATAATAGCGGAGATGCTATGGTAAATACAGAACAAAACCCATGTAAATTAATTTATTTTATTCTTAATAGTATATTTTTTCTTTACTTCCAAAAAGGTCTATTTAATTTATAAGAAAACATTGATTATTTTTGTTATTAACTGTAAACAGTTTGTTTTTTATTTGTTTTTGTTGGTATATTTATGTAGATCCCTCAATTATTCTTACGTATTTATTGCATCTTTATTGTGCGTGTGTATGTTTGTACATGTATAAATTTATATGAATTGTATATTAATTGACCACAGCTGTCACAACAGTTTTTTAACCTTTAAAATTGATTTATTGTCTTTTTGGAAAGGAGAATTTTATACTTGTCAGTAGGCCATATTTTTTTTTTATTTATTCATTTTCAATTTTTTTGATAACAAATAATAAAAATGTTAAAGTACATTAATAAAAGTTGAATGTGCTATACCGCACTTTTTTGCGATCGTTATATTTTTTTCAAAATGTTGATTATAAAAAAAATGATTCTGTTTTAAATAATTAAAACAAATCAAAGCGAAGGGTGGCCGCACCGCTACAAAAGAAAAAAACTTAATGTAATTTTTTTTGTTGCGGAGTACGTTGATGTTATAAAATTTTAATTTTTTGTAGATGTTTTAATAATTTTATTAAAAGTAAATTAATTTACAATTTAATAATAATATGAGGAACTGGCTGCAGCGGCCTTCGTCCTTATATATTTATATGTACATGTTGAGAAAAAAGGAAATTATTTACACATGAACAAATTTAAAGAGCATATGTATATAAATAATCTTTTAAAACAGAATAAACTTTTAAAAGAGTAATAATTTAACCAAAAGTGGGTCGAACTTAATTTTTTTTTTGTTATTTGTTGTTATAAATTTCTGGGGGGCATCCTTTGGGTTTTTAATTTTGTTTTTATACCCTTCACAACATAAAGTGGAAATAAAGTATAACTAAGTTTGTCATTCCGTTTGTAATTTCTGCAATATCCATTTCGGACCCAATAAAGAATATATATTCTGAGTTCTTATGCATAGCAAAGTCGATTGATCAATGTCCGTCTGTCCATCTGTCCGTCCGTGTTAGTGTTGAAATAAACTTTGCCAAGGCACTTGGTGAGCTACAGAAAATTTAATTATGCCAATCATCAAGATCAATCCATGGCCATAGAGGCAGCGGGTAATACACGACGGCTGCCTCTAATTTCACCATACTATTTGGAACAATGAAGTATCTCCAATCGAAAAAATAAATATATGGAGCAATAGAGATTTTAAAAATAAGAAAAAAACATCAAGTAAAAAAATTGGGGATCGCCCATTTTTCCGAAATATCGTGCACCATATTTTTTAAGATATCAATATGTGTATCATTTAAAAGATTTTAAATAGATTTTTCAGAAAATACAAAATTTTTTTTTAAAGTGCCTAACCCATTAAGAGCCTATGACATTTTTATATAAAATTATATATAGTAATCAATTTTTTTTCTTATTTTTTATACCCTTAATTTCTATAATTTCCATTTCCCACCCTTTAAAGTACATATATTTTGACTTCTTATGCATAGCAAAGTCGGTTGACCGATGTCCGTCTGTCAGTCCGTGCCAGTGTTGAAATCAAGTTTACCAAGGCACTATATCAGCTAGAGAGAACTTAAGCACACCAATTGATCAGACATAGTGTCGAAACAGGTGCTATTAGAAATCAGCATTATCGGTCCATGTTATTTAAGGCAGTAGGTAAGACACCACGCCTACCTCTAATTTGTTCAATAAGGTAACTCCAACCAAAAAAGTAGACATATGGGGCGATAAAGAATTAACAAATAAGAAAGAAATGTAAAGCGAAAAAATTGGCGCTCGCCCATATTTTTCGAGTTACTGGACTCTGAAATTTTTAAAATTTTTTTAAATATTAATATGAGTATCATATTAAGGCTTTTGAAGAGATCTTTACGGAAGTATAAATTTTTTTTAAAAATGCTTAACCCATTAAGAGCCGATGTCATTTTTATGAAAAATTATATATATGCAGTAACAACATTTTTTTTATTTTTAAATTCTCTGTACTGGAATTACTTTACTAAACTAGATTTACATATATGATGCAGGGTATATAAGATTCGGCATAACCGAATAAATGACTCTTACGCGTTTATTGTAGTATTGTTGTAGTAGCGCTGCCACCTCTTATAAATTCGCCTTGATATTATTTTATTTTTATTTACATAAGAGTTCGCTCTACGATTTTAACTTTGAAATGTTGTACTTTTTAAAATTCTAAATCTCTAGTGCAGACCTGTTACAGATTCTCAAAATAATTTCAATTGTCCTGCTCCTATGAACAGAAAATAAATATTAACTTCAATATTTTTATCACAATTTTATACCTTTATAATAAAAAGCCTTTGCAGTTGGACAATAATTTAAATAACAACAATTTAGATACACATTTATTTTAAAAATTAATTTTCTTTAGAAAAAACATCTGTAGAATTAACAAAAAAAAAAAAGAAAATCGTTACTTGTATAATAATCTGCTTTTTTCAATTCTAATCCCATTTTATCGTATGAAGATATTTTTTTTTCAGTTTTTCTATTAATTTAAATTTGTTATCTAAAGAAATTTTTATATTTACTTGCTTTCTGTTCTATAAAAATAAATAACAAACTACATTTATACATCCCCTTGCCAAAATTATATTCCCACATTTTCATTAATTTTTTCTCAGTTAATTAAATAAATTTAATCTTAAAATAGTTTACCCCTAATAACAAATATCAAAGAAATCAAATTTAATCGAAACAGGAAATTAAACTATAAGGTTACATTTTGTTATCCTTGACAAGAAATATTTGAATTTTCCGTTTTTGTTCTTTTTGTGATTTTAAAAGAAATTTAAGTTAAGAATATTTTATGCGGTTATTGTGGGTTAGTTGTAATTTAGTACAAAATTCCCCTCAGGTAATTGAAACTTTATTTACCCCCACATCCAATATAAGGAAACATTAAGAACACCACTCGAAGAAATAGTGCAGCAAATAAATAATTAAGCACTCGCATGTAACATTATTTTGTTAATGAATTTCCTACCCGCAACTTAAATGTATAAGATTTCATATTTGCAAACAGAAACAGAGACAATAGAATGTTAGGGCAGGAATGGTTTTTGGATATCCTGGGTAAGTTCAAATATTATTTTTTATTTTCTTAATAATGACAATATGATTACATGTAGTGATGTAAAAAAATAGATTAATCGTTTAAAAAATCATATGACTAATTAAAGTGAGACATCAGTATTTGTAATTGATTTTACGATTAATCGTTTATTGATAGTTGCGGGGTTATCGTGCTTTCTTTTACATTTGTGGGCCTAAAATTTGCCGTTAATTTTATTTATTTACTAGTAGTGCCCAAGCCTTCTCCTGCTTGTCATTTATAATTTTCTTAAAATTCAAATTTAGAATATGTGTTTTTAACTATTTATTCCAAAGTTCTGTAGACAGTGTTATTTAAAAAAATAAAATGTGCTGAAAACTGTACCATTATACCGGTAAAATCAAGTGCTTTCACATTTTTATTTCTAGTTTCTCTAGAAAATCCAACCACTGTGATTTTAGGGCGTTTCGAATTTCTGTACGGTTTTTTATACAAAAATTGTTTTTTATTTAAGTTTGTTAACGTAAAAACTATAAAAAACTTAACGAAATATAAAAAAATATAACAATTCAGTTCATTGTACTTTAGTGTGTATAATATAAATAATATACTTATAACTAAATTAAAAGAAAAGTTTTTAGGAAAAGTTAAAATAATATATATTTCGAATTTTCACGCAGTCTTTGTTAATCATTACATTTTTCATTACAGAAATCTAAAAGATTTGACAAGTGCTTAGTGGAAAATAATTCACTGCTTTTGCACCACTGTATTTAATTATTTACACTTGCATTAGCTTCAGAATAAGAAATATTAAGTGAAACTTTAAAAACTTCTAAAGATTAACTTTTATTGTCAGACATAACAATAATAAAGCACTCAATAACGACCTTGCAAAAATCTCCGAATATGGTCGTTTGAACAGGGTTAAGTTAGTTGACTATTGAAAGATCTAGTTTTGTATGCTTACATGCTATGTTTATACGTACCCTATTTGCAAATAAAAATTATTTTTAATTATTTCACTCACTGTTTATATGGCAAGAATATTTTCGATATTTTAGTGGCATAATTGAAACGTCGACAGAAAACATTTTTTTTTGATGGGTTAAGCATTTTTAAAAATTATTAGTATTTCCTTAAAGATCTCATCAAAAGCTTTTAAATGATACCCATATTGATATTTTAAGAAATTTGAGCCTAGTAACTCGGAAAATATGGGCGAGCGCAATTTTTCTCACTTGATGTTTTTTCTTATTTGTTAATTCTCTATTGCCCCATATCGCTCAATCGATACTTCATGTGGTCGGAAATGGATATTGTAGAAATTACAAACGGAATGACAAACTTATATATACCCTTTTTCCACTTTTTGTGGTAAAGGGTATAAAAATCCCAACTTTGGGGATAAACCTCTTATCTGTTAACACTGCATGACACGTTTTTTTTCGAGTTGAGCTATTAGTAGTATATTAGTAGCTACCATCGGCTGAAGTTTCTAATAAAGTAAAACCTCTCTTTACATAATCCAAATATATTTCTTTTAGATCGAAAAAATGTTATGATATCGACATGAAACGAATTACATATTGTTAAATTGGCAGATGCTTAAGTTTATTGCACGACCTCTATGACTTATAAAAATTGAACGAAATTGTCAATTTGTTTCAATATTGAACAATTTTATTATTACCTCCAAAAGTAATTTTGAACTTAAGCTACCCATATTCAATTAGCATACTAGCGTTAAATATTTTACCAAAAATTCAAACGGAAAAAGTTTCAAGTCTTCCTTAAGCAAAACAAATAAAATCAGAAAAGAAAAAAATGTTTAAAGAAATTCAAGTCATCTTTAGGCAAAACAAATAGTCAGAAGAGAAAATGTTATTGAAAAGTGCAGTGAAAATCATTTAAAGTGGCTGCCTCAAAATTCACGTAAGATTTTATTATAAGTATTTACAACAGTTAGCAGTTAGATGCTAAATTTATTGCTTTGTTAGTAGTAAAAACAAGTAAGAATGCTATATTCGACTACACCGAATCTTATATATATATAATCTTATATACTATCTATGTAAACCTAGTTTAGTGAAGTAACTCCAATTAAAAAAGCAAATATTGGGGTGACAGAGAATTTAAAAATAAAAAAATTTTGGTACTACATGTATATAATTTTACATAAAAATGCTATCGGCTCTCAATGGATTAAGCATTTTTAGAAAATTTTTGTATTGTATTAAAGATCTCTTCGAAAGCTTTTAAATGATACTCATATTGATATTTGAAAGAAATTGAAAATTTCAGATGCCCATAACTCGGAAAATATGGGCGAGCGCTAATTTTTTCATTCTATTTTTTTCTTATTTTTTAATTCTCTATCTCCCCATATATTTATTTTTTTTTTGATTGGCGTTGCTTTATTGCTCCAAATGACATAAAAAAATTAAAGGTAGGCGTGGTGTTTTGCCTGCTGTCTTAAAGGACATAAACCAATCGTGCTGATTTCCAATAGCATCTCTTTCGACACTATATCTGATCGATTAAAATATTTATTTTTTTATGAAATCAAGTTTGCCGAGGCACGAACGGATGGGCAAACGGACATCGCTTTGCATACGAAGTCAAAATATATATACTTAATGGGGTCGGAAATGGATATTGTAAAAATTACAAACGGAATGACAAACTTAGACATACCCATTTTTCACTTTTTTGGTGAAGGGTATAAAAACACTTCTTGAAGTTTAGATAATCACTTCATGATTACAAGTAAAAAGAGAATAACAGAGTTCTTTCCTATTTAGATCATATTAGATTAGCGGGGAGGGTATTTGTTTTCAACCAGACATTGCCACCTGCCATTAAGACTGTGAAACAATGTGATATATAATGCAAAATTATTGTATTTAAGAAAATGTTTATTGTCAAAGATTTATGGAAGAAAACTCTCAATTAAAAACCTTACAGCAAAGGGAAAAATCGCTGTTCTTTCTAGTTCAAAACCTGTGTAATTGTTGGGTCACCCTAACTAACCATCCTAAAAAAATAAATAAATATTTAGTTTAATGATTAGTCTGAAGGCATAAGAACATTTTAACTTAATCATTATTATTATAAATTTCAACAAAATCGTTGTTGTTTCACTAAATTTGTTCATCAAAAAATAACGTATTTTGTATAAATTTAAATGAATTACTCAATCATACTCATCGAGTATGATAATGAAGATGATGCTGATGAACAATCAAAATGAAATGTTGCTAATTTTTTTGTTAAACACAATTTGAATAATTAAATAATAAAGAAAAGTGTTAATTAAAAATACTAAGTATTTGTATATTAATAAAAATAGAATACCAAACTTACATAAATGTATACATACGAGTACATATGTAATAATGTATGTACAGTTGTAAGCAAAAAACACAACGTTTATTCATATAATATTTGAGTATAACGGTCTCTTTGATAATAACGGCACCAATTTTTTCTGGTTTGTTTTTTATTTTCTATAATTGTCTGCTATTTGCTTGAAGTGTCTAAAGTCACTATTTGACCACCCTTTGACTTCTCTTCAAACAATTTTGTGATTTAATATATAAGCCTGTGACCATTTTGTACGGACATAAACCTTTAAAAAATGTAAAAACTCTAGCTAATGTTAGTTTTTAAACGTACCCTAATTAATAGTATCTTAATGAGGGAGGTACCACACCCATGAAATCGACAACCCGAATTTGCAGAGTTCTTTGCCTTTGCAGAGTTTGAAACCTTCGCTAACGTTGTTCTTGAAAAATATCATATTAAACATTTCGTGAGAGGTTGCACGCCTCCTAGTCATTTTTTATCTTTTTTAATCGGAATGTGTATATTTGTTATGCACTAATTCAAGTACAGTTTGAAGACCGCAGAACTCTATTTTTTTATACCCTTCACCACAAAAATTGGAAAAGGGGTATAACAAAGTATGTCATTCCATTTGTTATTTCTACAATTTCCATTTCCGACCCCATAAAGTATATATATTCTGAATTTTTATGCATAGCGAAGTTGATTGAGCAATGTCCGTCTGGCCGCCCTTGTTAGTGTTGAAATCAACATTGCCAAGGCACTAGATGAGCTAGAAAAAGTTTAAATAAGCCAATCATTAAGACATAGTGTCGAAAGAGGTGCTATTGAAATAAAATAAATATATAGGGCAAGTGAGAATCAAAAAATATAAAAAACATCCAGTCAAAAATTAGCGCTCGCCAATATTTTCCGAGTTATGGGCGTTTAAAATTTTAAAATTTTTTAAAATATCAATATGGGTATTATTTAAAAGCTTCTGATGAGAACTGTAAGTAAATACTAAATTTTTTTAAAAATTCTTAACCCATTGGGAGCCGATGGCATTTTTCTGTAAAATTATATATCTGTAGTACTTAATTTTTTTCTTATTTTTTAATTCTCTGTCACCCCAATATTTGCTTTTTTGATTGCAGTTACTTTACTAAACTAGATTTACATAGATGGTGAAGGGTATATAAGATTCGATTATAGCACTCTTACATGTTTTTTTTTTTTACAAATGTGTTCCAATCAGTTACTGATCCAGTGATAGTATTTTTTAACATGTGTGAAAATACGAGCGCTTAAGAGAACAAATGAGCAAATAAATGAATGAATAAATGATTGGCAATGCAATTTCTTGAACAATTGACCCTTAGACGTAACTTTGACATAATGTTAAATTAATATTAAAATTGTTTTGTTTAATTGTTGAAAAAAATGTTTTTTTTTATTGTTAAGTAAATGAAAATTTTTTTCTCAAATTTGTATCGCTTTAAGCAGAACAAAAGAAAGTTATGGGAATTAAAACAACACGATGATTACAGAAACTAATGTACATATATTATAAATGTCTTTGTAAGTTTGTTTATTTATTTGTTTATTGGTACCTTAATCACGGTAAAAAATAAAAAATTTTTTCATTACATTTTATTGTTTGTTTTTTGTTTGATTCAATAAATAATTATTTTCCCGATGATGCTACACAACGGAGTAGCGAAATATTGAGAAAATATATAAAAATAAAAAAGACCTAGTGCTTAAAAATTAAATAAATATATTAATTATTAAAAAGGTCAAATAAAAACTGTATTAAAATACATAATTTTACATAAAAATGTCATGGACTCGTAATGGGTTAAGTATTTTTTTAAATTATTAGTATTTCCTAAAAGATCTCATCAAAAGCTTTTAAATGATACCCATATTGATATTTTAAAACAATTTCACAGGTCCGTAACTCGGAAATATCCGAATATATCACTCTTACTTGTTTTAAGTTATATTTTACGTTAAAATATAATTTACTCAAAAATTTAATATTTAAAAACATAATTTTTATAAAAAAAAATTGTAGCAGAAAAATTATCACACCGTTTTATTACATTATTTCACTATTTAAATAATTCGGCATTTCAATTTCCTTAGGCAGAAATTATTCGTGTATGTTAGTCTGAACTAAACTTGTAAATTAAAACTATAAAATTAAATCGATTCATGATTTTGCATTCCTAAAGTTCCACTCATGGAAAGAATATTTATTATATTTATTGCCTTTTACCAATGTTCAACAAGTAGATTTAAATGAACCTACGCTGCGTGCAAGTAGTCCACAAAAACAACTGGCACCAAAAAAAACTCACGTTTCATTATTTCTAATTTATACATTTGAATAAACATTTTTTTTTTGTGTTCTAATTCAAAACAAATTTTAATTTTTTGAGAAGAAAACCAATACTTCCTAAGACAGAAACATTATTTGTAAAATAAACTTAAACAAACAAACAAGTTTTCTTAGCAAAGTCTATTAAATGCTTGCAAATGAATTGTAAACAAATTGTATTTTGTTTATTTATTTTTGTTAAATACTTATATTATAATTCGATACTCTTACTCATGCACAGTGGATGTTGAAAACAAGTCAAAACTAAAATCACATTTTATTATGACAAGTTATTAATAGTTAAAAGTTCGAATTTTGTCAAATAACTTGTTATGATATACTTTATTTTTCAATTGAGCGGCAGGTCAGTACTAAAGCTTATTATGTATACCCTTCACTACAAAAAGTGGAAAAATAAGTTTGTCATTCCGTTTGTAATTTCTACAATATCGATTTTCAACCCCATAAAGTATATATATTCTGAGTTCCGTCCGTCTGTCCGCCCGTGTTAGTGTTGTAAAGCCAAGCTTGATTTCAATTTAATTTTAAATGCGCCAATCGGTTAGACATAGTGTGTAAAAAGGTGCTATTGGAAATCAATAAGATCGACCCATGTTCATGGGCAAAACACCACGCCTTTCTCTAGTTTTTCTATATTATTTGGAATGATAAAGAACCTCCAATAAAAAAAAATATATATGGGGCGATAGAGAATTAAAAAATAAGAAGAAAAATCAAGTTAAAAAATTGGTGCTCGCATATATTTTCCGAGTTATGGTCCTCTGAGATTTTAAAACTTTTTAAAATATCAATATGGGTATCATTAAAAAGCTTTTGATGAGATCTTTAAGGAAATTTTTATTAAAGTTTTTAAAAATGCTTAACCCATTAACAGCTGATGACATTCTTATGTAAAATTATATATACGTAGTACTTAATTTTTTTTCTTATTTTAAATTCTCTGTCACCCTAATATTTGGTTTTTAATTGGAGTTACTTCGCTATACTAGATTTACATAGATGGTGAAGGGTATATAAGATTCGGCATATCCGAATCTATCACTCTTACATGTTTTTAGGTTAACTTCAACTACTGGTAACTTCTAATAAGGCCAGACGTTGCTCGAAATTGTTGAAAATTCCTTTAGAATTTCTCAATCTAAACAGATGTTGCGTTACGTTTTCTTGTAAACCATCCATACGACTATTGAAACGTTTTTGAGACAAAAGCTTTTGAGACAAATACTAACGAGTGCTGAAGGAATTTGGCACAAAGTATTCAATAGATTCGAAGCTTAGCTTAAGCAAATTTTTAATAAAAAAAAAAATGATGGCCAGGCGCCAGCCGACAAACCATTTTTATTTTGTGCTGGTTTTATCATTAAATTTTTTATATAAATATCGATTAGAAGAGCAAGTTAAGCGAAGTAAACAAACCCTCATCTTTTGGGAATTTGAATTTTCTTCTATTATTTTCTTTTAGTCGTTAATTTCAGGTCTTTCTTGTACAGCTTTGATAAATTTTTTTTAACCAACCGCTCACATTTACTCAATTCACAAATATTTAAAAAAATATTCTGTATATAAAAAACAGTGTTTGAAATTAATAATTTACTTTAAACACCTTTGCTTTTTTATTTTGCGAACGCAATTAATAAACTTAGTGCGCGCGATCGTTTTGCATGAATAAAGTGGAGCGCAAAAATTTAAAAAGTTGTGCGTTTTAAGATCCGTGTCATTTTACCAATTTTAAATTTCATAAAAAAAAACATTCATATTGTTGAACATTAAAAAATTGTAAGTAAAACTCTTCGCTCATGCGCCTACAATATTCAACTTGCTTTAAGTGATAGACTTTGAATTGTGACATTTACTACGCGTTAGCCGCGTTTCATCCGTTTTAAACACCAGCACTCAGGTGATGACCTCTATTCAAGCAGTGCTTTGTGCTAGAACTAATACATTACGTTATTGGAAAGAGGATAGAGAGAGTAGTGTTTGTGGAAATTCGATTTGAACTTCCCATCATTAAAAGTGACAGAAAAGACCTCTGCAGGAAGATGATTCCACATACGAACTATTCGGCTAAAAAACGAATTCTCTCTGTAATGCATAGTGTGGTTTACTGGCGACTGCAATCGACCGCAAAGGAATGTTGTACGCAAAAACATTCAGATATTGGAAGAAATAATCTCTAATCTCATTAGAGCACATTCCATTGTAGTATCGATAAAAACGCGAAACACAACCCACATTGCATCGATGTTCAAGAGAGTCAATAGAGTTGGATAACCTACTGTCACCTATGAAGCTCTTCGTCCTTTAAGCCTAGTACTCTGTTCGATTTTGCGGAAAATGTTGAGCAACATGCATTATTTCACTTGAAATATTTGACAATTAACTACAAGTGCCAACACAGCGTTTTGGAAAATAATTATCGTTTTTATTGCTTTTAAGAATACTACCTTGTCTGAAAAAAATTTAAAATTTACTAAAGCCGAAGAGAAATAAATACTCATCCACCTCATCCAAACTTTTGTAATTTATCCCATATACATATGTTTTTGTTTTTTCTCTTTTTAAATGTACACTTTTTTCATTTTTCTTTTTTAAATTTATTGAACACAATAAATTAAATCAAAACAAACGGTCTGAAATATTTTTTTAACATTCCGTGCGACAACAGTGTTACTTATGTTATTTCGTAGTTGTAAAATAATGTTGCCAAGAACATTTTTTAGTTGGAAAACATGCTGCGAGAGATATTTCGCGACTTTTTCAGAGTACTACTTCAGCAACATTATTTCTTATTTATTTCCCTGTAATTTTTTTATATGGACTTTTGACAACATTTCGTACGAAATGATGAACAGAGAACTATGCTTTACTGCACGCAGACTTTGTAGCCAATACATTAGAGTTGTATTTCATTTTTGTCTACATGTAGGTGGTATAAATAGAGGAAAGATCAGATGGAGTAAAATATTTTTTACACCGTTTTAAAAAACAGAAGCACTTGTTAACTTTTTTTGAGAGTTAAAAATTGTGTTTGGTCCATCGAATATCACACTGAATTTTGATGCCAAGAACATCTAGAGCTTCTGATTTCTTAACGCTTTTACCACCCAGACTTACAGATAAACACTATTTTTGAACGAACATCTTTGCGTCAGTATACAACATTGAATCTTACGAGCATTAACATCGAGCGTATCATTCATATATTTACTTGTCGCTTGGCGCCAACCCCTAAAAATAATGGCCGTTTGCCGAATGAGTACGAATGGAAAATGCTGCTGTTATCTGTGAAAGAATGATAGTTTGACAAAGAAGGTCATTTAAGGCTGGGGCACATAGAATCCGTCATACGTTATACTTTGTCTTTTTCAACTGACAATAAGTTAAAATACATATTTTATTTGTTTTCTTATAAGTGTTGTCACAATCAGTACGTCTCCGTCAATGTAAAGTACGAAATTTATGCAAATTTTAACTTTTAACGTACGTTAAATACTTTGAGAGCTATCATTTGCTTCTTCTTGCTTTATTTTCCCTTTTGCTGTGTTGTACAGCCAAATCTAAAATAGCGTGTAAAGCGCCATCTATCATTCAAAATCTGTCATGTAACGGGTCCGCTAAATAACTTTTTTTGTAATTGCTATAAAAACACGCATTATATGGTCAGTCGGCTTCAACTCCTGAACCAATTGGACCAAGGTCTTTATGCGAAATTCGTCTCAATGATGTCTCCGCAATGTACAATTGCTGCGAACGACGGTTAATTGATGTTGATGGCGCTTCACGCACACATTCTGCCACAGCAGCAATATTCGCTGGTGTATGCATTGTTTTTGGCTTTTCACGCTTTGGTTTATCGATGAGGATGCCAGTTTCTTTCACTTTTTTCACAAGATAACGAACATACGTAGCTGACAGTGCTTCTATTCTACCAAAATTCGTACGCAATTTTCGCACACATTCTGCAACATTACCATAATTTTTTAAATAATGTTGCAATATTTCCCAGCGTTGTTCAAGTATTCAGCGGAAGGATAAAACTAATTATCTGTCAACTCAGGCATGAGCTAAGTGTTACCATTCACGAAATAAGCACGAGTTGAAAAAAAACGTTAGATAGCGGACCCTTTACATACAAAATCTATAAAAAAACCATAATAACGCGACGTCAAAGCTTACCCCTGTTTACATCATGACAATAACAATACATGCACAGTTTTTCACTAATACATGTACACATTTCAATTGTCTGAATTACTGTCTTGAATATTTTGAAGACAGCAAATAAGACAGTGATTTGACGTATGCCGACAAATTTTTTTTTATAATTGCTTTAACTAAATGAAATTTTAATTAATTTATTATTTTAATTATTAAAATATTCTTTGCATATAACAATAGAAATGGAAAAATAGCAGGAAGAAACGCTAAAGCTATTTTAAATTTTCCGAGAACGTGCTCATAATGAATTGTCATAATTATTGTCTGGACGCCTACACTACAGAAGCAATTGTCAGCATTTTTGACAACTAATGCGTATTATTTTATTGTCATGACAGCATTGTCTAATGTAAACGTGGCGTTAGCAATTGGAAAATGCGATTTTGACAGTGCGTTAGGAAGTGAAGTTGGCTGCTTTTTAGTCTGTTTTGCTTTTTTATTGTTGAAAAGTAATGACAATTCAGTTATTTTCAGGGCAATCTAGGGGTTTTATCGTTCTTTTTTTTCTTTTCAGTGGATTTTATAAAATAAAATGAGTTAACTACTGTTCAACTACTGCCTTGTGGAACACCAGAATTTATATTTATTTGAAATCGTTTGATAAAATCCCTTCTATAACAATTTGTATAGTGCGACATCTGAGGAAGCTCGATATACTTAAATCGAAAAAAGTTATGTCTTATTAAAAACAACAACTATTATTTGGATATTAAAGTTATTGTACTGTTTTTTGTTTGTTAAAATGCACATTAAATTAACTAATTTATTGGAAAACATTATTAAATTTAATTTAGCTAAAATGTATAAAAAACGATTTTTCTGACAACACAGTTTGTCAGTGTTAATTATTTCGTTAAGCGTTAAGGGTTTTTTTTTTCCAATTTATAACAAAACAATGAATAGAATTAGATAGAAAATAATAGTCAAAGACAATAAATCAATCAATATTAAATTTATTACATGAAATAATTATTTATGTTTGTTTACATTAACGATGCCATCTCAGTTTTGAATGTTTTGTCTATAAATGTTTGAAATTCTGAGTCATTCAGAGAATAAGATCCCATGAGCAAAATATATTAAAGACTGCTTCTACCAGCTATTAAGTCAGTGATGGAAAAGTTGTTACGATCGTACTTTTTTTGATACTATTTCATTTGAAAAAATACTGTGTTATTCCTCTGTAACATTTGATACTCTCAGTAATACGTTTACAATTTAAAACCATTGATTTTCTTAAAATAATCTGTTTCGCATTTCGCCTTCATCACTTATAGTTTACGAATATTGCAACTCTAGTTCTTATCGTGTCTTATTATTTGGTCACTAAGCATACAGAGGTGACACGAGAATATAGTCATCTCGTTTTTTCTATGCATCTCTTTCTTGACATCCTATCGACTTCAATTTTGCTTTGATTTGTGTTTCCGCGCAAGAAAAAAACTATCTTCTCGTGTCAAATATTAGGGTGACATTTCAGTGATGGAAAATGATATTTTCATTTAGTATAGATTTGGGCTTAATTGAAGGACAATACCCAATAACTTTGACTTTAATTTAAGAGAATATTATTTTTGAAATAATCCCAAATCCATTCTATAGGCGCTATTTACCTACGGGCTATTTCAGTTTAAAGTGATATACCTTAAAAGGTATAAAAAAAAATTTTTATATATTGATTTATGGTTTTACGAGTAGTTAACTTTTCTTTTTCATAAAGATTTTTTTGTTGTTTAATAAAAATAAAAAAATAACGATTTGTTACTCTTAAGGTTAAAAAAATACTCTCCAAAATTTTTTTGATACCGAAATTCAAATATCATTTCCCATCACTGTATTAAGTACATTAATTTTATACATACATATGTACATACTTATGTATCAGCTATATTTGATTTATTTTCTAAAAGAAACCACATTAAAATTGCTGTTAATTTTAATTGCCGCTTTGATTTATTTACATACTGTTTATGAGATATTTCAACAAACTATTTGTTTTCGGCAGCAGATTTAAATTTTTATTAAATGTTTAGCTAATAAATTTCTTAAATGAAAGTTGTCGGTCGATATAATTAAAATTTTAATATTCGTATATTCGTGCATTTTTTATGAACAAAAAGTCCATGAATCGAGTTTTGGAATTGAATGTACGCAAATGTATCTCATTTATTTTCATTTTTATGTCTAACAAACAAATTATAATACTCTTCATCACAGATGAAAAAAGGTAAATCTAAGTTTGTTATCCCGTTTGTAATTTTTACAATATCCATTTTCAACCCCATAAAGTATATATATTCTGACTTCTTATGAATAGCGAAGTCGATTGAGCGATGTTCGTCTGTTCGTCCGTGTTGAAATCACCTTTGCCAAGTCCTTGACTGCAGTGGGCAAACTCCAACTCCTGCCTCTAATTTTTTCCCAAACCTTTTTTTCAACTTTCATTTGTATTCCTGAAAAAGTGAAAAAATTGGCGAGCTTTTCACCAGATACAGCAGACTTTTCAATAACTAAGCTGGGACAACAACTCTTAGCAAAACACAAAATTTTCGGAAAGGAAACCTTTTTTTGGAACAGAAAATCTTTATAGTAGAAAAGAATTTCTTAAGCCGATTTTTATTTCAACTATTCAATGGGAAATCTGCAGTATGGAACATGTGGTTGTACATACATGGTGAAAGGTAATAAAGATTTGGCAAAGCCGAATAAAATACCTTTAATTGTTCATTTTCATTTTTATGTCTCAATAACAAATTATTCTTGTTAGAACTTTGCTTTGGTAAATGATGTTTTAATAAAAATTTATTTCGTTAACGAATATTTTATGTTCTTTTAATTAGGGGAACATATTGATTTGGAAAAATATAAACTCTTAAATAATATACGTACATAAATGTGTTTTTTAAGTATTAACCTGTTAAAGAATATTCATAAAATGAGAAAATATTTGCCAAAACTTATTGATGCATTAAAGACACTAAGCTGAAACGATTAGTTTGGCTCTTTATAAATAATAGCCTCTTCCAATTTACCTTTTTTTCGTTTTTTAAAATTAACTTAAACTACTTCAGAGAATGACATGAATCGCACTCAAATGGCAATTTTTTGACTTTTGAAAAATGAATATTGAGCTAGCAATACGCACCAACTAAATGAATATTGTTAAAGCATGATTCAATTTAGCATATCTTTTGCTACAAAATGCTTGTAGTTGATTGCAAATTCTAAACACTCCAACTAATCATAAAAGCAGTAAGTATGTTTGAGTATTTCACTGTTTAAATGTGAATAAACCAACTACGAACAAAAGAAAAACACAATTGCAATGAAAAATAATGCATTTTCTCGTACATTTTTAATAAAATATACTACTTAGAAGTACTCTTCTTGTTTTTTGTTTATAAGTACTAAAACGTAATAAACATTATTAATTTGTAACCAAAAAAGTTTACAAAATATCAGCTACACTCGAAAAGTTAAGAAAGAAGAATTTAAATGTAAATTCCGATCGATATCTAATGCCGTAATTTGCCCCCAGGCAATGTTTATTTTACTTCAAGTAAAAAATTATTCAAATATTTTTTTTTAAATTTTTATTTTGAAACATTTAGTTGAGCTTTAATGAATCATTTGAGTATCTTGTATACAAAGGAGTGTTTTGTATGTTGTTATTGCTAACGGTATCGAAAATAAGATTATGTAATAAACAATGCATTTACAAAAGCAAACTCTACACGTAAAGCAATTGCTACAGTTAATGATTGAAAACGAAACAAATGCAATAAAAATAGGAGTAGGCAGCAAAATTGAATCAACTCATGTCATTCACTGAACTACTTTAAATAAGATAAATGAATGACATTCTACAATAACAGTTTACATAAGTCAGTTGCTTGCGTTCACTTAAGCCAGATCATCAGGAAATTCTCAGAAAACCAGAAATATTTTACTTTAAGTAAAGAAGCTTCAACTGAACGCGAATTATTTTGAAGCTTTAAAAAAATTATCGACAAGTTATAGTCAAGGTAGTAAGACCGTTGCAAAAAATGATTAGTCTAAGTTCAACCCCTGCGGCTACCAAAAAACAAAATCAATGTTTTTTTCTGTTTAATGGTATATACACATATTCAGAAATGAACATTACGATTAACAGCCTCCTTCGTCGGCACTTCTACATAGTGTCTATTTGCTTAAAAAATCAACCACTGACCATTGCATTAACGACGATGGCAGTGTTGAATAAAAAATTAAGCTTTTCTCCCTCAATATCTCTACTTTCACCACCTGCCTTATCTCTCCTCTATCAATTTCCTAAAGAATGTAGCAAGGTTACAAAAATAAATAAATAGGCATTATTGCCTATTTTTCTTTCTGCATTGCTTAAAGCCTTCATCTGGGATAATATGCTAAGTACTCATCTCATAGATAACTAAGCGTCTTAAAAGGAAACAGGCTTTCATGTGTGATCACTTACAAATTTAAAAATCATTTCATGAGATGAACTGACAAATAAACACACACACAACTAAAAATAGACGCCATTTCATGTTTATTTAATAAAAAAAAAAAACAAAATCTTTACTGCCGCATTCATAAAATAATAAAATAGATTTAAAATTTATTTTAAGGCAAATTTGTATGAAAAATATGTTATAAAAGACATTTCGAAAATATACTTAGATATTTTAATTTTTATGAAAACAGCAATAAACTTTTATGAATCAATAAAAAAAAATTTTAAATCCCTGTGTTGCATCTTTATATTTTTTTTAATCGCTGCGTTGCATTTTTGTCTTTTATTTACTCGCCAGTAGAGTGAAGTTATTATGTTACTTTAAAAAACAACAAAGATTACAGAGTAATATATGTACATACATATATCATTTTGTCAGAAATTAAAGGATGTTGTCAAAAATATTTATTCTTAAATTCAAGATTTTTTATAATAACCACAGCTTCTGGCAAATAGTTTTCATCTCTATTCACAATAACACTATAAATCAATTTCTTATCTGCTTCAATTAATTATGTTTTAAATTGCATTAGAAACGTATTTCTTTTAACGATAACCCCAAAAGTCAGGGTATCATAATTAATTATAAATAAATACAAAAGAACGATTATGTCATTCCTTTTTTAGGGACCCACATATTAGTTTTTTTTTACCCTTCACCACATAAAGTGGAAAAAGGGTATATTTAAGTTTGTCATACCGTTTGTAATATCTAAAATGTCCTTTTCCGACCTCATAAAGTATATATAAGTATATATTCTGAAATCTTATGCATAGCGAAATTGTTTGAGCGATGTCCGTTTGTCCGTCATGTTAGTGGTTAAATCCACTTTCCCGAGGCATTAGATCAGCTAGAGAAAATTTAAATACGCTAATCGATCAGACATTGTATCGAAAGAGGTGCTATTAGAAATCAGCATGATCGGTCCATGTCCTCAGACGCAGCGGGCAAAACACTACACCTGCCTCTAATTTTTCCATATTATTTGGAACAATGAAGTAACTCCAATCAAAAAAAAAAAAAAAAAAAATAAATGGGGCGATAGAGAATTCAGCAATAAGAAAAAAACATCAAGTCTAAAAATTGGCGCTCTCCCATATTTTCCGAGTTATGGGCCTCTAAAAGTTTCAAATTTTTTAAAATATCAATATGAGTATCATTTTAAAGCTTTTGAAGAGATCTTTGCGGAAATACTAAAATTTTTTTAAAAGTTTAACCCATTAAGGGCCGATGACATTTTTTATAAAATTATACACATTTAGTACTCAAAATTTTTTTTCTTATTTTTGAATTCTCTGTCAGCCCAACATTTGCTTTTTTGAATAGAATTATTTCACTAGACTGGCTTAGCCAGCATTTTACACAGCAGCAAGTAAGAATGACAATAACTACGTCACACCTTAGACTAGTTATTGCTAATAATAAACGAAAGCTTAACACTGCCTTTGACAAAATGATGCACTGAGTCTTAAGGCCAGGATTCACTAACATACACAATCGTACGATTTAATCACACAAAAATCTGACAGAATTTTGTCCTACTTTAAAAATCGTTTCAAAATGTTCTCGTAGGTGCCACCTTATTGTACAAAAAAGATGCAAAAACATATAGTTTTAATATTTTTTTTGTTTTTTCTCCTCATCATCTTAAAAAAATCAACCCTGATCGCAGAGAGAAGAATATTTATGAATTTTTTTTAAAGATCGTACAGATCTGTCAAAAAGTCTGTCACATACATACAATTTTACTACACACTAATATACTTTTTTAACACACAAAATTTTTGACAGATCGTACAACTAATTGCGATAGTATGACTCAAGATTCTTCACATATATCATAGGAATATCTATAGATTACTCAAGAAGCTTATTGATTCAAATTCTGTCATTTATAAAATATTGTGTCTTGTTGCATTAAATAGCCACTTTAAAAATACAAATACAAAAGCTTGGTCATATAGCACGGGCAGGGCAAGTACTCCCCATACAAAGTAATTTTCAACTATTCTGTTTCTAGAGAACTGCACATACCTTTACTTACAAATGTTTAGTTTAAATTTTAATGATAGAGGTAGCGAATCAATCCGGGCTTGACTAGTTAAAAATAAATAACCGATAACAAGGGATATATTTTTTTGATCCACTCGTCTAAATTACCTTAGTTGGACTTTGTTGGCATTTGCTTCGTTTTTTAAGTTTTTGCCAGTCAACAAATATGATCAATAGGATTGTGATCAGATCTTTATATGGAGAAGCAAAATTTTTACATGCTTTGGGTCGTAAACTTAAATACTAAGAATGCTGAAGGAGTATTTAGTGATTCCGAAAATGCATTGCGTTCTGCAAGTATATAACTTTTACAATTTATGGCAGTTAAAATTAATTAAAATGTAAGATTGAATTAAAAAATATGCAGAAATATTAAAATATTGTTAATGATTATAAAAAATCTCCCTTAAATAAATAGTCAGAATAAGATAAATTAATTTAGTTTTAACCAAATTCACTAGTTATTACTGGTATCGTTTTAATCAAAATTTCACTAAATACGATGCTAAATAAATTAATTAAGTAAATGTTAAAAATATTTTTTTTTTCATTTTAGTCTTTGATTTGAACCGATAAGGGAAAAAGCACTAAAAACACAACAAAAAATTCAAATACAATAAATGATATACAAATATCTGGCTTGTTGAGCAAGTCGATTGATAGACTGATATGGTTACACATCCACATGAAAATTTAAATATGGATTCCCAAAGATCAAGTGGTAACAATACCGCCACTACACAGTTCATTACTCATAGAAGAGGATACACACTTTCATGCAGCACTTTATTACTCTTAGGAGCATTTTTTATTTGCACTTTATTAACGGTCTCCTTTATTGTCTACAATTTTGCAACATGTGATGACTTGATACCGAATGAAGATGAAGATATTGTATGCACTGTAATATCTACAAGACATAAACTTAATGAGAATAATGAAACAGAAACTACACAACGTACATACGAAAAGGATGTACGTTTGCCAACTTCAATAAAACCCTTAAAGTATAATATTTCATTGGAACCCTACCTGTACGAAGGTAATTTCACATTTAATGGTGAAGTTCACATTCATATCCTTGTGCTGGAGAATTGTTACAATGTAACAATGCATGCAATAGATTTAGATATTTCAAAAAATGATGTTGTTATATTACCTCTTGAAAGCAAATCGGATAAGGAACGCTTCAACAGTACTAAAATGAGCAGTGAAGCTAATGTCGGAACTTCAGCTGAGTTGCGTATACGTAAACAATATCTGCTGGAGGCCAAGCAATTTTTCATTATTGAATTGTATGACAAACTTTTAAAAAATAACAAATACGTGATTAAAATCAAATTTAGTGGCTTAATACAGGACTATTTACAAGGATTCTATCGCAGTTCATACAAGGTTGGAAATGAAACCAGGTAGGTGGGTGGTTAAGAAACTAGACTGTTCAATAATTCTAATTTGAAAAATGTTGCTACATTTTTACACATAAGAAAATTTAATACAGGTTTTACTTTCCTTTTATTTGTTTTTATGCCTGGTGTTTTTAATGTATTCAAATATCTATAAAGGTGGTTGGCCTCTACACAATTTCAAGCCACAGACGCTCGAAGAGCATTTCCCTGTTTCGATGAACCAGCTTTAAAGGCAAATTTTACTCTGAATATAGCGAGACCCAAATATATGTCAACCGTTTCTAACATGCCAATAATTAGAACAAGGAGCCAGTAAGTATTACATTTCCAAAAATATAACATTTTATTTTTTTTTTTTTTAAGAGAAGTAGATCCTCAGTTAGTAGTTAGGTATTTTTCGTAACAGTGCTACATTCTTTAGCATAGGGATAGATGAGAGATAAGACAGGTGCTGAAAGGAAAAATATATAGCCATTTTATTATTTTACTTCGCCGGCGAACATGCTATTAAGAAGTACCGACGAAGGAGGCTGCATGTTGTAATGTTAATTCTGAATATGTACTTATACCATAAAATAGAAACAAATATTTTTTATTTCATAATTGCCGCAGGGATTGAACCCTGACCAACCAGATTTGTAATCAACGTGCTTACCACCTCTCAGCTTTCTCGTATTGTTAGAAAATCTTTCTCTCAAATCGTTAGCTTAAAGCAATATTTTGAAAGTAATGTAGTTTTTAAACAAAAAAATTGAAAAAAGTAAATTTGGCGGGTAAGTTAATAACCAGAGTTATTTACGGTATGTCAATTAAACGAATAAATTAAGAAATCTGTCCATAAAACTGTTTGCGTATGTACTTGGGCAGTTTCTGTAGCAAAAATAAATGATTTAAGTTTTGCATTGTTAATACATTCAGCTTTTTCCTCAGAAATAGCTAACAAAAGAACATTTCGAGAGGTTCAAAAAAATATTCTAAAATCCCTGGTTGAAGTATATCTCCAAAAATAAAATCACATTGATAAAACGACGTAAAAAATGTGATTTTAAACGTTTTTTAAATATATGTTGATGTGAAAAATCTAAGTAGTTATTATTTATACAGTATAATAATAAGGACGAAACTATGCAATGTTATTTACATTAGAACCATATTAATGACGGTTAAGATACCTGTGGCAGAAACGGTTGCGATTAATATCTTTGCAGAACCTGAATACTGTGCATTCGGATTGATTGTAAAATATTTTTTTTACAATATAACATGCAATGTTCCTAATAATTAAGCATTTACTTGGATTTGATATTTAGTTTCTAACGGTTTAGTTGCATTTATAAAATTTTCACTGTTTAAAATTGAGGGTACTTAATCTTGTGTTACATTTACTTCTTCCTGTATTATTCAAGAAGCTTCTGTTGGTGATTCGTTAGTTACTAATATATTAATACAATTAATATATCTGGCAACAGTGAGACCATCAATAGTTGGGGCATCTGGTTTAAAGATCGTGTAAAGAGTTCGAGCTTAAACACTGCCTTAAAGAATGTCATATTGGATTGTACGTTGAGGTACCTTTGGTTATCCTTTGTGCCAAACTTTATCATACCTATGCTGAATATCTTAAAATGCAGCGAAACAGTACACTTTCTCTTTTAGAATATAAGAAGTATCCTCTACAATTCTATTGCAGTAATTTCTGGAGAAAAATTTTATCGAAAATTATTGAAAACGAAGGTACCAGAAATATTGGTGTATAAGATGAGACCCATGACCTACTTAGCATTTGTATAGTACTCGTAGATGTGGATCAACGTAACTAGGATGTTTTTGGGCATTTGTGTACATACATAAATGTCTTAAGAACAAAGCAGAAATTGGCCCGCTAGGAAATTACCAAGAGGTGGCAAGTCGCACTGCCCTGGCGGCCAGCTGATATTTTCATTTCTCGATCTCAACTTATCTCCGAATTTTGATTTCAATAAGTCAATAGTTGCGGTCGCCGTATGACACGAACCGTAATCCTTTTGACACCACATCTCGCCTGAATCAATGTCAAGCATATTTTCAAACAAAATATCACCCAGCTTAGTTTTGAAAGTAATAAGAGCCAATGATGCAACCAGTGTGTAAACCTCATCAAACGGTTTATTTTTCTGGATTTAATAGGGCCTGTTGTGGCCCTGTTATTATGTTTATTCAAAAATCCGTTATGCCAAAAATGAGCCCCTTCACTGAACACAATTTGTCATCTATAAGTTGCGCGATTTAATGTATAAATTGATAGCGTTGTACAAGCGTAAATCCATTTATGATGTTTTGCTGCAGTATACTGGTTATAAATATCAAATCAATATCAAGTCAATTGAGCGAATTCCTTCAGTCCATCTGACCGCCCGTGTTCGTATTGAAATCAACTTCGCCAAGGCGCTAGATGAGCTAGAGAGAATTTAAATACGCCAATCGATCAGACATAGTTTCAAAAATTTTGTTGTTAAAAATCAGCAAGATCGGTCCATGTCCTTCTGCCTCTGAACTTTTCATAGAAAGTATGATTGTACACCATATTTTTTTAAACATCAATATGGCTATCATTTTAAATCTTTTGAAAAGATGTTTAAGGAAATACAAAAAAAAAAAATGCTTAACCCATTAAGAACCGATGACATTTTTATTTAAAATTATATAATTATTGTACTTAATTTTTTTTTCTTACTCTTACTTGTTTTTATTTAACCTTTTTTTTGTAATGTTCATGTCTTTAATAGTGATACGTTAGCAGACTACGTATGGGATTATTATGATGAATCGTTGCCAATGTCAACATACCTTGTTGCCTTTAGTATATCAGATTTTAGTAAACTATCCGATGGTAATTTCTCAGTGTGGACTAGACACGATGCCATACACTCCGCTTCGTATGCCTTAAGTGTTGGTCCAAAAATATTGAAATTCTTAGAGGAGTTTTTTGATTTGAAATTTCCATTGCCTAAAATCGATATGATAGCATTACCGGATTTTCAAGCGGGAGCCATGGAAAATTGGGGTCTTATAACCTATAGGTATGTTAAATAAATTTTTAAAATTACTAGAGATGTGTGATTAATATGCTAAACTTTCAAAACATTTAAGAGAAACTACGATGCTGTTTGAAGAAGGTGTTTCAGCTTCAACGTATAAGCAGCGTGTGGCATCTGTGGTGGGTCATGAGCTGGCCCATCAATGGTTTGGTAATCTGGTAACACCTAGTTGGTGGTCAGATATTTGGTTGAATGAAGGTTTTGCTAGTTATATGGAATATTTAACTGTCGATGCCATAGAACCCGAATGGAAAACCATGGAACAATTTGTGGTTAATGAATTGCAAAATGTTTTTCAATTGGATGCACTATCAACATCCCACAAAATATCTGTAGAAGTTGGTAACCCTGAAGAGATTACAGAAATATTTGATCGCATTTCGTACGGCAAGGGATCTACTATTATAAGAATGATGAGTCACTTCTTAACCTCGACTATCTTTCGTCGGGGCTTAAACCGTTATTTAAAAGAAATGTAAATAAAGAAAAATATTCCAAACAGATTTGTATAAATAAATCAGTATTATTATTATTTTATTGACAGGGCCTACAGTTCTGCCGAACAAGATGATTTATGGCACGCTTTAACTTTGGAGGCAAAACTTGAGGGTCTTTTAGATCGTGATACAACAGTCAAGCATATTATGGATACTTGGACGTTACAAGTTGGCTTTCCGGTGGTACATGTTTCAAGGCATCCCAATTCAAATGTAATACGTCTGGAACAACAGCGTTTCGTTTATGAAATGTCAAAAAATCAAAGCCTTAAAACTGAAGAAGAGGAGGCTCTGTGGTGGATACCGATCACCTATACAACCTCAGATGAATTAGATTTTAAAAATACACGTCCCTTAACCTGGATACCAAGATCAAAAATTTATGAAATAGAAAGTCGCAATTTAACCACAGCCGATTGGTTTATCTTTAATATTCAACAGAGCGGTTACTATCGCGTTAATTATGATTCAGATAATTGGAACACAATTACGGATCACTTAATGGATGTTAAAAAATTTAAACAAATTGCACCCTCGAATAGAGCTCAGTTGGTAGACGATGCCATGAATTTGGCCAGAGGAGGTTACTTAAATTACGATGTGGCTTTAAATCTATCACGTTACTTAATAAACGAAGACGATCATGCACCTTGGAAATCAGCCGTTAATGCCTTTCAATTTATCGACTCCATGTTCGTTAGTCAGGGTGACTATGATTTTTTTAAGGTGAAATAAAGTCTTTCTTAAATTTTCTTTTCATTTTTATTTTATACCTTGCAGAGATACCTGTTGAAACTGATTAGTACAGTTTACACTGAATTAGGCTTTCGAGATTCGGAAGATGAAAATAATATGTTGGAGCATTTTAAGCGTGTTGAAATATTAAATATGGCTTGTCATTTGGGTCATTACGATTGTATATCAGAAAGTGTACGACATTTTCAGAATTGGATACAAGTGCCCAATCCAGATGCAAATAATCCGTTAGTTTTATGATTTTATAATTTAAAATATTTTATAAATTGATATTTTTGTTTTCTAGTATCTCTCCAAATTTACGTGGTATTGTGTATTGTACAGCGGTACAATATGGCACCGCAGCCGAATGGGAATTTGCATTTGAACGATATTTAAAATCCAGTGTTTCGACTGAAAAAGAAATTATATTAACAGCCCTGGGATGTTCCAAGGAACCCTGGATAATATCAAGATACTTGCGTTATTCGATAACTGCTGATAAGGGTATACGAAAACAAGATGTTTATCGAGTATTTGCAGCCGTCTCTTCAAATGTTGTGGGACAAAAAATAGCATTTGATTTTATACGCAACAATTGGGAGGACATTAAAGCGTAGTAAGTTGATTTATTTCGCTCAATATAATAAGAAATTAACCGTAAAATTATATATCATTTCTTCTCAAGCTTGGGATCTACGATGTCTAATTTTAACACGATATTAAAATTTGCTACAAAACGTATTAATTCCAAATATCATTTAAAGGAATTAGAAACATTCATTACAGATGAGTTGAAAGATAACAGTCGTCTGTCTCAACAAATTATTGAACATGTACAAGTCAATGTCAATTGGATGAATAAAAACTATCAAACCATATTGGAGTGGTTAAAAAAAGAGCCAATAAATAATGTATAAAATATTTTATAATTATTATTATTTCTTTAAAAGCCCAAAGATTTATAATTTTTTATTTATTATTTAAACTTAATACGTGATAAGTTTTCAAACGCAAAAAAAAAGCACTACTTCGTCTTTTTTTTATTATTTTAATTGAGTTAATATACTTAATTTAGTTTTGGAAGGCATTTTAGAATAGAAAAATGTTCAACTTGCCATTTTTTTCAAACATTGTATTATAGAAAGTAATGAAATAAATTTTACAATCAAAATTTTCAAATCTAAATCGCATAACAAATTAACAAATCATTAGATTTGTTATTTTTTCTTCTACATTTATATATTTATTTATTATATTAATACTGTGTATAATTAATTTCAAAAGAAAAGTAAACACCTATAAATGTAATGGTCATTCATTATTATTATGTTTTTTTTTTTTGTGAAAATTGTACAATATGTAATAATTTTGAAATTTATATTTAAGCTTCAAGGCATCCAAAGAATTATTAAATTGTATGTATTTTGTTAATAAAGTACTTAAATTACGAAACCGAAAAAAATATTGTTTTATTCTTATATGAATTTATTTTTTTTTCTTATTTTTTTTTTTTTTTTTATTTAACGAAAAAAATTTAGTGCAAAAATTTACCAGTTTCTACACTTTTGATAACAATGCAATGAATAAATAGATTTTAAATCTTTTGTAAAAGATTATCGCATTCAAGATGCACACAAATAATACTTGGTTGATTTCTGCAGAATTCAATTCCCATAGAAAGTGATTACCATTCCGTAATCTTAATCATAATGCATAATCTTAAAGGCAGCGGGCAAAACACCACGCCTATAGATTTTCCATAACATGTAGATCAAATATATTTTAGTGAAGTTACTTCTATCAAATCAAAAATATATATGTATATGAGGCGTGTAGAATTAAAAAATTGATATTTTAATTTCCTTTTTACCTTTGTCCTTAAATTTAAAATTATTTACTGCCGGATTTTTAAATAATGTTTTTATAAAAACTTGTTCTAAAACAGATTTTATATTATTTTTTATGAATACGACAGCTAACGTTAACTCATCTCGCTTTTTGCCTATGTTCGGATCGAGATGAATTTTATATGAAACTTTACACAGATTTAACTTTTAGTCAAAAAACGTGATTTTTTTTTCTATATATCAAAAAATACGAAAGATTGATTCACATTACTTTAATCTAAACTTTACCTCAAAAAATAGCAACATACGCTATAATATTGTTCACAATAAAATTAAAATTTTATTTAAAATATTTACTAGAACGTCAAAAATTAGCAAATTTAACGAAAAAAATTAAAACTATATTAAAAATTTAAATATCCTTAAATTACTGTTAGTCATCGAATATTTATTACAAATAATTTTTTCTTTATGAAAAATGCAATTTAGTTTTAAAAAAATTTACTCAAGAAAAATTTATAATTGCCAAAATTGGCAAAATATCGAAAACTAAGCCTTTATAAAATTCCAAAATTTCACAAAAAATTATGTTTTTTCGATCAGAGAAGTATAAAAAACAAAAAAACTTTAATTGCAATTAACAACCGAAAGTTTACACGATTGAAAAAGTTCCAAACAATTTTAATTAAGAAATTAATAATAATAAAATTAAGAATTTAAAAGATAGTAAGAATTTTAAAAACAACAAAATCCATTAAAATAGTAATTTTTGGACAAAACATTAGAACATTTACAAAATATATGTACATATATTAATAAATAAAAAAAATGCTTGTACTAATACATATGCAAATTTGTTGGCAAAATTGTGATTTTACTTTTTGTTTATATTTTCATTTCATACAAAAAAAAACTTAAAAGCTTAGTTATAAATTAATCATTTCCTTCTAAAATATATAGTTCCCTCTAGAATCCTAGGAAAACTATTTTTTATTAGAACTTATTTTTATGGTTTTAAAATTTTGCACAGCATACATAGGTATAAAGGCAAATTTGCAATACTGAAATAAACTCACTATCGACCACTACATAACAACCCCTTAAAAAGTTACCATTTATTAAATTTTTTACTTTATGCTTTCATTAACAATTATTTAGTCCTCATGAAACACAGTGGGTTAAAAATTCCAGCAAAAATGGAAATGTGCAATATACTTAAGTCGCAAAAGTGCAATACGTTTTTTAAATCATAACGATTTATAGGCTTACAGCAAATCATTTTAATCATATTTATTATGTATTTTTGTAGCACCCTATCGTATAGGAAAAACAAGGAATATGAAAACAAAACAAAATTCTCAAAAACAATGCTCTCTTCCAAATACAACACTTGTTTCAAAACAGAGATGCTTACACACGTACTAAACAACAAAACCACTTCTTTTATACATTAACTAACTGCAGCTAAGATTATAATTATGCAGTTATACATTTAAATAATAAGTTTTTAATATGTGTTAGAATTCATTTCAAAAAATAAATAGATACATATCAATAATGAACAAAATATATTTAGAAAATATGTATTTAAATCTTTTGTAGAACTACGACAACTCTGTATTTGTTTACGAAAACAAATAACTGAATAAATATACAAAAACGTACCTTTAATAGTCCTCTACAAATTTAAAAGAAAAACTAAATAAAAAATACATATGCCTGTGAATGTATATGGACGAATATTAATACTGTAATAAACCGAGAAGGAAACAAAAAATAAAACTACAAGAACTAGATGTTGTACACATGTACATTGGGGTGTCGCCGAAACAAGATAGAGAACCGAGAAACTAAAAGAAAAAGAACAGAAAGCAAAAACTAAAAAAGAAATACGATTTCAGATCACAAATTTTCACACTCCTTGTCTGCTTAAAATTAAATGCACTCTTATAATTTAAGGTGCTTTATTATTTTAAAATAAATTAAGAAAAAAGTTTTTAATAATCGTAAGAAAATAAGTGTAAAAACATGATTATAGTAGTTGTACATTAAAATGATTGTGTTAAAAATGTGTAGTGTTTAAAATTTTTCAAATTAAATTATGGAATTATATTTTAATTAAGATACGAAGATAAAATTCTTTACGTTGATAATCTTTGTGATTAACCACTTAAAATAAGGTAAATAATGTTGTATGAAATTGCTTACTTGGATAAAAACCAAGTAAAATTTAATTTAAATTGGAGACATAAAAATAAAAATTTATTTCAGAAAAAGTGCACACATTACGACTATTACATTGAAAAATTATATTGGTTTATATTTTACTTTTCTTAAGTTGATGTAAATATGGATAGTTGATTGGTTGTGTGGTTTTGTTAAGTAAAACAATGAAGGAAATGCCATTATTTTAATGGTGCTTTAATAGTTTCTTTCAGCTAATAAAATTTTTTAATATTTCTTGCGTAGGTTATTTAAGAGTATAAAGTTTGTGAAAAATTTTATATGTAAATATTTTGTGCTAATTCTTGTGTAATTGCTATTTGCAAAATCATATGAAGAAATAAAGATTCCGGTAATCATTTTTCGTTGGTATACTTACAAAAAATTAAATTAAAAAATGCCCAAAAAATATCAGGAAAAATACATACATATGTAAATGTATGCACAGTGAGCTATCAGGGATGAGAAATGAATGTTACAAATTGTACCAAAGAATTCGTACACTAACATACATATGTATATTTTTTTTTTATATATAAGTAAAAAAAATAAAATTTCTTAATACCTACATACGAAGAAAATAAAATAAAAAAGGTCCTAGTTTATTTAAAGTTGAATTTAATATAAAAGTTTCAGTTACTAAGAGTAAAATTACTGCTTTCGCTTGAAGGATATGAAAAATAATTGTGGGTTATTAATTTATTTCTGCGACATTTTCCTAACTTATAATAAATAAAATTTGAAAAATTTGTTTGCAAAACATTTAAACAGTATTGCTAAAAATTAAAACAAATGTCAGCTTCTCAAAAAATTAATTCATCAAAACTTGACAAATATTCTTGTCTTAGCTAAATTAAATAATTTTGTCTGTGGAACGACTTTTTTACAAAAACAAATGCAAAAAAAATAATAATAAAACATGTCAAAAGCTAAGAAGCTTTTATGAATAAATTAAACATTATAAAAAATAACAATAGAACCAACCTTTTGATATCTTTTGTTAAAAAAAGTACCACTTTACCAAACCATTAATCCTCCTTGCGTGCTATTCTGTACCTCGTTTCTGTATTTCTCGCATCGTAAAAGTTTTCACATCAAGAGTGAAACAAAAAATTTCATCGTTTCTCGATATGCGAGTAAAAAGTGTTTCTGGTTCTTAATGCGAAAACAGACAGCACTGATTCTGTTTTTACTGGAATAATTCCAGTACTAGTGTCAAATAAAAACAAAACGTCAAAATAAAGAAATAAATTATCAACCAATATAGAAAAATAGTGAAAGTGTAGAAAAGAGTTAATAAATAAAATAAGTTTTAAATAATATTGCGAAAAAAATGTACAATACAGTGTGGAGGACATGTAATCAATTAGCTTTTGCTGTTTGGAAATTCTTTCTATTTTCTAAATAAAAAGATATAAAAGATAAATAAATGCATAAATACTTATTGATAATACTTGTTTATTATTAATTTAAATTGCTTTTTACCTTTCGGCTGATTTAGACTCCATGTTTACACAAATTTAAATATATATTTTAAATCTTTCTTTCTCTCGCGCTGTTTTGAAATGTGAGTTATTTTGACAGTTCTTGCGTAAAACTTTTCACAAAATATTGGTACAGAAACACTTTTTCTCGCAAACTTCCAATAACTGTTGGAAAATAACTTAAATGACATATAGTTCTCGCATTTTAAAGATACAGAAACACTTGTGTGAGAAAACCCATTTTTTGTTTCAATTTACATCGTTTTCCTAAAAATTCACTTGTTTCATGCGAAAACTTTTACGATGCGAGAAATACAGAAACGAGGTACTGGTGTACGTGTTTATGGTAAAATTGTTAAGTGAATGATTGAGTAGTAAAATGATTGCCTCGTTTTTTCTTCGTTTTGTTGTTTTGGTTTGTTGTAACCGTAGATTTTTGTGAGAAATGTTATTGTTTGTGAATATGTTATGACGGTTTGTCTGTGGTCAGTCCGACAAGTCTATCGATGAGTCGCCGGTTTATTCGTAGCCGTAATAGTTGAACAATCAGTCAGTTTGCAGAATTGTATTATATTTTCTCTTTTGTTTTCTTTCTTAAATTATTTTTCAATTGATTTTGCAACAATATTAAGTAAAACATAAAGCAATTAGGTTTGTTTAATTAAAAGAACCTTTCGTATAATAACTTATCGCTCAAGGTCGTCTATTAATAAACGATCATTTTCTTACAATAATGAATAATGATAATAATGAATAATTTCTAACATTAATGATACGAAGCAAACACTCGCTTTATTTGTAAGAAAATTAAATAGATTTTAATTAAACAAAACAGTTTCAAACTGGTGTAAAATAAGTCAATGATTTGAGATTGAGATTTGTAGAGTAATAAACTCAGTATTTAAAATTTGTAATGCTTAATATATTTAGTTAGTGGCGTTTTGCATGGAACTATATCAAGGAAAATTAAATTCCAGCTTACTTAAGCTCCTATTCCTATTATTTTTTTTTTTTTATTAAGTACCTATGTTGTATTAGGTGTAAGTCCACATACAACCCAAAGCACTTCTTCGTTGTTCTCTCTACAACTTCTGTTATAAATTTGTTTTTGCGTTTTATAAAATGCTTAACCCATTAAGAGCCTATGACATCTTTATGTAAAATTATGTGTGTGTAGTACTTATTTTTTTTTTTTTCTTATTTTTTAGTTCTTAGTTTTTTTATTGGACTTACTTCACTAGATTTACATACATATATGGTAAAGGGTATATAAGATTTGCCATAGCCGATTATAGCACTCATACTTGTTTTTATTTTTAATCATTCATACTTGTTTCCTCACAACAATATAGATGCTGTTCCGGTATCACATTGATTGTTTTAAGTTAAGCATGAATGTACATGTGTTGTGCCTTGCGTTTTTATTTTATTTAATTTTTAATAAAATTAGAAGATAGATTTTTAACAAAATTTACATATCTTAATAAATAAAAAGATTTTTATAATTTAATCAGGACAACGAAGATTAGGTTAGGTTGCACAAGCTGCCGGTATGAGAAAACCGACTCACTTGGGTCCTAAATGGTGAAAAGGGATGTGCAAATGATCAATTCAGGCCTCTTTGTAATCATCAGATCCATCTCCAAACCACCCTAAAGACCAGATAAACGAGTTTTCCAGCAACATCACAGAACGATAGATCTGCAAGACTATGCAGTCTCAGACTGCCGAAAAGAGGCGCTCTGTTCACAGAAATAGCTGGACAATGCCAGAGCAAATGCTCCACCATTTCCTTCTCATCATCATCATCATCATCATCCTGACAACATGTACAAAAGTCATGGTGTGGAAAATTCAGCCTCTTAGCATGGTAACCGATAACACAGTGCCCTGTCAGCACAGCTCAGCTTCCCCGTGGAAGCCTCAGCAGATTTTTTACTATCATACTGAAGGCATAATGTCCTCGGAGACGTGCAGGTGACTTCCAACTGTAGATATATCTCCTGTTCTCTCAGCTCAGAAAATAACTTAAAATATTAAAAATCAACTTTTCTAATTACACTCCCAGCGTGTAGAAGTTGTAATATTTTTCTATAAATTAACTTATTTTTTAATCTACTGATATAAATAATACTGCCTTAATTCGGCGTATTGTGAACCAATTTTGTGTATAGCAAAAATGTGAGTGGTTATGGTTAGGCCTGTCGGTTTTCATTTTTAATGATGAATATAGATTTGAATTATGTAAATTTATTCGTTTAAAAATGCATTATAGGAATTGTCTACGATTAGAAGAAAATTTAATGCTAACAATTTTAATATAATGGAAATTCTCAAAAACCAATTTTCATCGTTATTTTATTTAGATTACTAAATGAATAAAACAGTCTTATTTTTAGTTTAATTACAGATAATTCCTAAAGAAAACAGATTTAGTATTGAATTTATAACTTAATAATAATTTTATTAACTTATCAAAATGGTGGTTGATGAAAAATGGGATATGTTTAATATATTACTTACAAGAAATATTATAAAAAAATTTAATTTTTTGCAAGTTTTATTCTTTTGCTGTTGAATAATCAGTTTTTAATGTGACTACAAGAAAGATAAATTCACCGACAGAAGGTATGCCTCCTAGAAAAGTATCTTCTATAAAACGTTTATCGGAGCAATGCCAAATCTTAAACATATAACTCAGCTACCTGGAAAAACAAACAATATAAATCTTACGTCAGTGTTGGAAAAGTTATTACGATCGTACTTTTTTTGATACTTTGTGTTTTGAAAAAATACCATGTTACTCCTCTGTAACAATAGATACTCTCAGTACTACGTCTACCATTGATTTTCTTACATTCATCTGTTTTAGCATTTCCCCTTTATCACTTATAGTTTACGAAAATGGCAGCTCGATTCGAACGCTACCGAATGCCGCAATCCGGTTATTCGATACGTCACGAAATTTTACTCAATACGAAATCTATCTCGATCACGAATGCGACAATTTGGCCCCAGCTGTTACTTTTTTTGTGTTTCTTTTGATAGAATTGTACATCCTAATACAAACAAGTAAGACTGCTATATTCGGCTATGCCAAATTTTATATACCCTTCACCATCTACATAAGTATGTAAATCTAGTTTAGTGAAGTAACTCCAATCATAAAAGCAAATATTAGGGTGACAGAGAATTAAAAAATAATAAAATTTGGTACTGCATTTCAGTGATGGGAAATGATATTTTCATTTGGTATAGATTTGGGCTTAATTAAGGACAATACCCAATGACTTTGACTTTAATTTAAGAGAATATTATTTTTGAAATAAGCTCAAATCCATTCTACTGGCGCTATTTACCTACGGGCTATTTCAGTTTAAAGTGTTATACCTTAAAAAGTACAAAGTAAATTTAAAAACTTTTTTGTTTATATGTGAAATGAACTTTTTGAATATTGATTTACAGTTTTTGTTAATTTTTCTTTTTTATTAAGTTTTTTTTTGCTGTTTAATAAAAATAAAAATAAAAAAATACTATTTGTTGTTACTCTTGAGATTAAAAAAGTACCCAGAAAAAATTTTTGATACCGAATCATTTCCCTTCACTGTCCTACGGTATTTTTTTTTATCAAAAAATTATATACAGTAGTTTTCCTGTTTAACAAACCTTCGATTCTATGAACATTGCATTTAACGAACACACAAGTTTGCTTCATTTAGTACCCTATATTATAGTTTGAACCTATTTTTCATTAAAATTATTTTAGTTTTATGCTACCCGTGAATTAATTGTAATTTTTTTTTATTTTTTTTATATATTATACAAATCTCAAAATATATTTCAAAATAAACGGGCAATAATACAATTCTTTCTTATTCGTAACAAATGGGTACAAGAATAAGTATGGCATATAACGAACTTTTCAGTTTAACGATCAGGTCTGACAAAGTACTGATTCGTTAAACCGAAAAACCTCTGTATTATATTTTATTGTAAATTATCTAAATAAATTGTTATTAACTAATTACCACTAAAATCACAACACTTGCACAAATATATTCAGCAAATCAGAAGGAAATATGCACAACTTTCGAATTGAAAGAGTATCTTCAACTGCAATGCAGCGAAATCTTTTTTATAAAGGATTAAAACTTTACAACACATTATCAAATTATATATAGAAACTGAGAATAACCAGAATCAATTTAAAAAACAAATCTCACATTTTGTGAAGTATTATGTAAATTAGAGCTTTATAAATCATTTTCAAATTAAAAAGTAACAAATTGTACATGATGCATATAAAAGTATTTTTAATACTAATCAAGATCGTTAATTTGTTAATTAATTAATCATAATGATCAACCTAAAATTTTACAACAAACGTTTAACGTTGACCAAAACAAAAATAAAGTTTTGATAACGTTGTGATAAATGACATGAACAGATTTTACAAATAAAAAATTTAGAGTATGCAGTGTTATAAAGAGGCACTCTCATTACTTAAAACTGAAAATAAATTCATATTTTTTTTATATTTTTGTTTTTCCTTAGCAACATTTTACGTTTCTTATATTGCTTTTAATCGACACTAATATATCATACATGGGCATACTGCATTATTTAAATAATGCAGTAAAATTTTGTAGTTTACTGTTTACTGAAAAAAATTTCATTAACCAGTAATATTTTACTGGTTACTGCAGTAAACTTTTACTGGTTACTGCTATACATATGCCCAAGTATGTAATATATATTGTAAAATATATTTATAAGATGAAAATAATAAGAAATTAAAAGAAAATATTTTTATACTTGAAAAATATCAATAAATTGAAATTACTCTACATAACAAATAAAAAATAATTTTACAAATAAATTAAAAAAGCTTGTTCCGCAGATTTTAGTTACTTTTACGATTCCTTATTAAAACAAATACGTGCATACATATATAAAATATTTACTTCAGTGTAATATAACTTATTTTACTCATCATTTTACTAACAACAACTACACTTTTAAATTATTTATCTCCCACACTATATTTAGCATTAATTCATACTAATTTATCTCCATCTTTATTTTTTTAGAGTTAAACTACAACGATATCAGCGAAAGCAATAGCAATAGCAGTAGGAAAAAGGAAACAAAAACAGCAAAACATTATTAAGTAGACTTTAATCAAATCATAAGAACAAGCTCAAAGAAAACAAAGAACACGTACACACACACACACGCACATATATTTATATAAATAGATAGTAGAGGACATACAAAATGGATGAAAACGAACAAGAGTTAAAAAGTCCCATGAAACGAGTTGGATCAACCCGTAAGGTGTTTTTATTTAATAATATACGACAACAATTAAACGAACATTTAAGATGCTTAGATGCCCGCGTTGAATCGCAAGTCTCTCTCATACAGGAGCTGCAAGATCTCTTTCGGAGAAGGGGTGAATTGGAATTAGAGTACAGCAAAAATTTAGATAAATTGGTGCGCAGTCTACAGGCCAGACATAAAGAACAAAAACAGAAACGTGAGCAATGGCATATATTCTCAGCCTTTGCCTGCTGGTCTCATCTGCTTGAACAGACACAGTCTTTGAGCAAAGATCATGCCACCTTATCAGAATTATACTCCGTTAATATTGTTTCATCACTACAGACGACCATCGAAGATGTCCAAAGGATATACAAAAAGTGCCGATCTATTGGCTACGATATACACGAGGAAATTTTACGAGTACTCGAAGAGTTATATGCCACAATGAAAACTTATCAGAAATATGAGGCAGAATGGAAAGCAGCTGAAGTTAAACTAATGACTGCTGAAGCACAACAACTAAAATTAGAACAGACCATACAGAAAGAAAAACTGCGTAGTAGTAAAAAATATCGCATGATCGAAAAGGAGGTGCTAAAGCGGCGCACAAAATACTCTGATGCTCGCATGAAGGCTTTAAAGGCCAAAAATGAGTATCAACTATGTTTGGAATCTTCCAACACAACCATACACAAGTATTTTATTGATGATTTAAGTGATTTGATTGACTGCATGGATTTGGGTTTCAGTTCAATGATCTCCAGATGTCTAGTGATGCACATAACTGCAGATCAAGGCCGTGCGAAGGCGATTCTAAGTCAAGCAGATAATTTGGCCCATGTCATCCATCTGATAGATAGTCAACAAGACAAACAAAAATTTATGGAACAATATCATACCGCTTTTATGATACCCAAACGTTTTGAATTTCAAGGTCAGTTTAGCAACGATTTGCTAGAACAAAGTGTCCAAAAAGAGCTGTACGTAGACATGGAACATCGTTTACAATTAATAGGACAGCGTCTGAATTCTTTACGCACAGAATCCGAGGAAATCTGGAAGACACTTGAAATGGCGGAAGTCAAGTTACTAGAACATTTCAATAGTAAGGACTGTGATGTAAGCCCCGCCTTTACGGAGCATAATAAAAGCCTTTTGCAAAAAGGCGGTGCCACAATGGCGTTTAATCCAAAACTCAAGGCTGAAAAAGAAGAAGTCGAAGACTTTTATATTAATAAGATAAGAGAATATATACGGGGCACATCGCGCATAGCGCGTTTAGATGCAAAAGCCAAGTATTTAAGAGAAATGCTGTTAACCGACAATAATAAGGCTTTCACCAACGAAATATTAGAACATCCCATAAACAGCAAACGCAAGCGAATAGGCCGAAAAAATCAATCGGGCAGGCCAAAATTATTCGGTGGCTCGTTAGAAGAATACCTTGAGTGTACTGGAGAAGACATACCCTTGATTATACGCAGTTGTATTCGTGTCATTAACCTGTATGGGTTGCATCATCAAGGCATCTTTCGAGTATCTGGATCACAAGTAGAAATAGCTAACTTTAAAGAAGCCTTCGAAAGGGGCGAAGACCCCTTGGCCGACACCACTGATGCATCAGATATCAATTCCGTGGCGGGGGTTTTGAAATTATACTTAAGAGAATTGAGAGTACCTCTTTTTCCCAAGTTCTACTTTGAAAACTTCATCTCCATAGCAGAAATGCAAACAAAGGGCGATATGGTCAAGGGTATAAGGCAATTTCTACAAAATCTTCCGAACTCTGTGGTCATAGTAATACGTTATCTCTTTGCTTTTCTAAATCATCTATCCGAGTATGCTGACGAAAACATGATGGACGCCTACAACCTGGCCATATGCTTTGGCCCAACTCTAATGCCAGCACCCGAAGATAAAGATCAAGTTCAATATCAGAATCAAGTTAATGAGCTTATCAAAAATATGATAATCTATCATGAAGAATTGTTCCCCAAGGAACTAGGTGGCCTAGAATATGAAAAATATATATCGCCGCACACGCTCGATATGGACGTTGGAGATTCGCCGTCAGAGGTGCTGACTGAAGACCCAGAATCAGATGCATATCCGTCTGAAGATGAATCAGAAGTGCTGGAAGCCATGGCGCAGTTTGATTTCAATGCTCGTTCCAGTCGCGAGTTGTCGCTGACCAAGGGTGACTGCATAATTTTAAGAAAACAAGTATCAAACGATTGGTGGCAGGGTTCAGTTAATGGTAAAGAGGGATTAGTACCAGATAAGTATATATCGCTTAAGCTCAAAGATGAAGTTCGTCTACCCTCACAAAATTCACAATCATTGGAACATTTGTACTTAGAGAATTCTTGCTCTTCATCCACTTCAATGTTAGTAGATAATAAAGATATCGCAAAGTATGTTGTTAATGATGTTTATTTTAACAATACCAACAATTCTGCCACTTCCAATGCCAATGTCGTTGCCAATGCCGCGTCCTGTTCTTCTATTTCTCACAATAATAATATGACAACAACAAATAAAACAACAGGTGGTGGTAGTAGTTGTAGTAGTCTTGCCGGCAGTGTAAGTGGTAGTGGCGATGGTGGTGCTGGTGGTGGCGGTGGCAATGGCAGCGTTTCCGGCATAAATAGTGGTGGTAATAATGGTATAGGTTCAACAACAACTACAACACATCATACAATTGGTGGTGGTGGTGGTGTTAGTACTGTTGGTGTTAGTGGTGGTATTATAACTTCTACAGGTGGTGATTCTTCTTCTTCCTCTTGCTTAGATGGTGCTTATTCTATTCTAACAAATGATGGCCATTTACATTTAACAACTCTTCCTTCACTTCCTCTTCTACACCACGTTACAACAACATTACCAGCACATACATCAGCATCAGCTCAAATCCCATCGACTTCACCTGTTAACGCTGCTAATAACTCTTTGATTAAATATATAAAGAACAAAAGCAAACAATACCACGACGAGCCACATTCCTTTGAGAATGCAATCGAATTTCAAAATGCGTACGATGAACAGATAGAAAAGTTCGAAACGACTGTATAGAAATGGAGGAATGAATAAATGAATGCACAAATCTTAACAAGACGCACATACAAACAACTATAAATTTAAAAAAAATACTCAAAAAGTAAGCAAACATTCTAATTATTAATGGAAACTTATTGAAAAATAATTAACAAGTGCTATAATATACATATGCACATACATTCATACATACATACTATTCTAAATAATACTTTATGTTTGTGTATAACGTAACACTAATATACTATGTGAAGTGTCTGCATAAATACATATGTATGTTCTAATTTGCTACTGACAGGGAAATTATTAGAATTTTTCAAGAAGTAAAGTTTGAGCAAAATAATTTAATTTTTAAGGACAACATAATACGAATAATATATCAAGTTGTTGAGAATTCTAAATATTGTTTAATACACGTGTCGTGTCGCTCGCTCATTTTCTTTTTGAAGTAAGACAGCAAATTCATCAAATGAAGTTTGTTGACAGAAAAAATTTAAATGTAGTAATCAAGTCTACTTTGAGAGCCAGTTAACTCTCTAATTTGCCTCGTTCTTATTATTTCAAACATACCTATTATATGTAGTTCTGTAATCGTACTTTTTGAGTTCAGTTGTCTAAAATTGAAACAAACAAAACGTATAGAAATACGGAAAAGCAAAAGAAAATGTATATCTCCACCAAAAAGAGTAATGAAAACAATAAAATGTCATATCATTGAGTCTTTTCCAGAATTTTCATTTGTTTTTTTTTTCAAGCTAAAACAAATTTTATATCTATTTTTTGTGTTTTTACACCCTTCACCACAGGTGGAAAAAGGGTATTAATCCGTTTGTAATTTCGACAAAATGCATTTCCTACTCCATAAAATATATATAGTCTAGGTTCTAGGTCGATTGAGCGATGTCCGTGTGAGTCTGGCCAAGGCACTAGATATTTCTACAATATACATTTCTGACCCCATAAACTATATATATTCTGACTTCTTATGCATAGCAAAGTCGATTGAGCGATGTCCGTCTGTCCGTACGTGTTAGTGTTGAAATCAAGTTTGCCGAGGCAAACTTCATTTCATAAAAAATATAAGTCAATCGATCAGATATAGTGTCTATTAAGTCCGTACACCAGGAATTCGTAGTTTTATAATTATATTTAGTTGCAGAAAAAATTAGAAAAGAAATGAAGCTTCTGTCAGCTTCAATACACAAAATAGAATACAATAGATATCAATTAGAGTTTCCATAGACATATAATGAAATTACTTTCAGTATTTGATTAGTTACATACATAACATTTCTTCCCCTTCATGGGGAGAACAAGACCCTCGGTCTGCGTGTTCTAGTGAAACGACGAAGGCAACAATGTTCCGACATCCTGGCGTTTGGTGTATCTGCAGACTCCCCTTCAAAAGCTCTATTCAGTGCCGGGCTGAAACCTCTGAATTCGGTTGTATTGGGTGACGCTGAAACACTGCCACTATTTGGTTCTTCATTGCTTGAACTATCTGCTAGTGAACGTTCTTCATCTGCAGTTACGCACGATTCGTTGTGCAAATTGCTAGTTTCACGCTGTGCTTGCTGGCTAGTCCTGGGTCTCACATCTAAGTCTGATGCTTCTCGCCGTGCGTTAAAGTTTTCTTGATTTTCTATACTTCCCTTGCCGCTGCCTCGAATCTGATCAACGTGACGTTTGTAGCACCTCCCCTCATACTTTACTTCATAATGTATATCACCCAGCCGCTTATTGATTTCCCCCTTAAGCCATTTTGGAAGTCGTGGATTACAAGACGTGAAGTATACAATTTCATTATTCTTAAACTGTAGGTAATTATCGTGTGCTTTGAGGTACTGTTCTGAAGAAACTTTAACGCTGGTATCCTCCGGTATTAACAGATCTAAACGAGTTCGTAGTCGGCGGCCCAAGAATAATTGTGAGGGTGATTGACCCGTAGCGTAATGGGGTGCATTTCTATAATGCCTTAGGAATTCATTTAAATTTTTGCTCAATGTGTTTTGGGTAGTACACATTGCTTTGAGTGCGTTCTTGACAGTTTGTACATAACGTTCTGGTTGGCCGTTTGTAGTCGGGTGGTAGGGAGCCTTGTATTTATGATATTTAACCCACTGCCTTCAAAAAATCATTAAACTCCGCGGAAGAAAAATTAGTCCCATTGTCGGTTACCACCATTAATGGAACCCCATATGTAGCGAATACTTCATCTAGCAATGAAATTGTTGCAGCTGCTGTGATGCATTTTGTTACTTTCACTTCTAACCACTTTGAGTAAGCGTCTGTAATAATCAGGATCATCATACCACCGATTGGCCCCGCGTAGTCAATATGCACTCGTTCCCATGGCGCTTTCGGGTACTCCCAATGATGGTCCTTGAGCTTGGTTGGGTTTCTAGCGATGCACGCACATTGTTCACACTCTTTAGCTACATTTTCTATATCTTTATCGACTCCGGGCCAATATATAAACGAACGGGCTATGCCTTTCATCTTAACTACTCCTAAGTGCGAACCATGTAGCTCATTTAACAAATTTGATCGGAATTTTGGAGGGATTACAATCCGGTGTTCAAACGTAAAACACCCAGATGACAGTTTATAGTTAACTTCGGGAGACTTATACCCGTATGAAGCCAAGCACTTACCGCTCTCCAGCAGTTGTACAATCCTACCAAGGTGATCATCCTTCTTAGTTTCTTGTGCAACACGAGATGCAGTCAGCGGAAGTTGCTTTATTTGTTTGAGTATAAACTGATCAAACTCATCGTTATTGTCTGTCGGTGTCTGCCCCGCAATAACACCATTGATCTAGTTGGGGCCGGAGTTTTTAATTGTTATACGTGATAAATAATTGGCATTGGCGTTATCTTTCGACTTTTTGTGTACTACATCAAAATTAAAATTTGACAGAAAATCTGCATAATTTGCCATTCGGGATATACATAAAGTTGGAAGTGATTTTTGCGGTTGCAAAATTTGACCCAGTGGCTTGTTGTCCGTAATAAGGGTCCAGTGCCGCGCGTATAAATATTTAAAGAATCTCTGCACTGCCCAAACAATTGCGAGGGCTACCTTGTCTATCTGTGGGTACTTCTGTTACGTTGCGGTCATAGTACGACTGGCATATGCTATTGGCCGCTCTTGATTATCTGGCAAACGATGAGAAAGAACAGCACCTAAGCCTGTTTTACTAGCGTCCGTCGCCAGCAGCAAGGGCAAGTTTGGGTCGTATGGTATTAACACTTGGGGTGAAATGAGAATTTGTTTAATTTTATCATATGCCGTATCGGCTTCCTTAGACCAGGAGAATTTACCATTCATAATAATGTTACGCAAGGGCCTTTCCAGCGTCGAAAGTTTCGGTATGAAGTTTGAGTAGTAGCATGCTTTACCTAGGAACAATTGGATATCTTCTATACAATTTGGTTTACTGGATTTTAATATTGCCTCTATATGCTTATTGGACTTATGTATACCTTGGGCATCATTCTTATGGCCCAAAAATTCAACGGATGATGACGCAAAAACACATTTCGATTTATTCAATTTAAATCCTAGCTCTTGTAGCCTCTTTAGCGTTACTTCTAACACGTTTAATAGCTCTTCCATATTTCGATCATAAATAAGTATGTCATCGAAGAAATTTAAAACATTTGTTATATCTTGCAAGGCAGATTCTATTGTACGCTGCCATATAGCCGGAATATTTGCTGCGCCATACACAGCCCGCGTTGGTCGTATCAAGCCATGTGTAGGAGTGTTGAGTGTCAATACATGACCAAATTCTTCGTCCACGACTAGGTGACTGTAAGCATCTGTCACGTCCAAATGTGCGAAAACAGTTGACCCTCTCATCCTATTAAAGATATCCTCCTCCTTCGGAATAGGATGCTCATCCACAATCATCTGCGGATTGATCGTGGGCTTGTAGTTGCCGGTAATTCTTATACCTCCGTTTTTCTTCGTAACGACGTGTGTAGTTGAAGTCCATTCAGAAAACTCAACCTTCTTGAAGAATCCAGCGGCTATCTTTTTATCTATTTCTCTTGCGTACGCATCTCTCAACGCAAGAGGAATTTCCCTTGGCCTAGCAAATATTGGTTTCGCACCTGGTTTTAAGTGAACCTTAATAGGCGGCCCCCTAAATGTACCTGCAACCTCGTCAAATATATCTTCGTATCGTGCTATAATTTGTTGTAAGCGTATTTTTTTACTCAACTGTTAGTTCGGAATTTTACCTGAGATTGAATCCATATTATGTTTATTTGGCGCTGGCATTTCATTTAAATAACCCGATTTAAAATTTGAGTCGAATAATTCAGTAAAATTAATATCGCGAGCAAAATGTACGATCCATTCATGGCCGCATAATGTATCCACATTATCATACACAACATATACATTTAGTCTACGATTTGTACTTCGAAATATTACGTTAACTGTTGCCTTACCAACGCATTTCAATTTTTGTCCCGTACAGCTAGAAAACTGTCGATCTGTGCTCTTTATCATGGCTTTAATACCAAGTACGTTAAAATTTCTTACACTCATAACACTACATGGTGCGCCGGTATCCAATTCCATGTCAACATCTCTGCCATTCATTCGCACTGTAATAATTTTCTTGGCCATAGCCCCAGTCGTTTTTGTTAGACCTACTTGATTTATAAATTTTACAACTTCGTCTTCATCACTTACAACTTGTTCTGGCGTTTGATTTGTATTTGCTTTGCACACTTTGGCGATATGGCCAGCTTTTCCACACGCGAAGCACTTGACATTTCTAAACTTACAGTCTTTTCGCAAATGCTGACCACCACAGCCGTAACACTTACTTCTTGCCATTGTTGATGTTGCTGCCCTTGTTCTGGTCTCGTTTCTTGTTCTGATTGGCGTATATCCCAACTTACATGTTGGCTCGGTCAATGAGTTTTCGCTAGTATTCACTACATCTGTTGCTCGGTGCGTTACTTCTCTAGAGTAAGCAATTTCATACGCCTCCGCAAAACTTTTAGGTTGTTTGGCAATAACGTCGTCGCAAATCGCACGGGACTCTAGGCCAAAAATCATCTGCTCAATCAGCATTCTGTCTAAAGCGTCCCCGTAGTCACAGCTAAAGACTCGCCGCACTCTTGTCTGACCTGTCAAAATTTAAAACTTTCAGCATACACATTCCTCTTACCATCAAAGTGATCTGTCAGTATGCATTCAATCTCCTCGTACGTTAGGCTTTCTGGCACCTTCGGACTGACTAATATCTTCAGCGCCGTGTTAAGTTCAGCGCCCATGTGAACACGAGCATAGTTGTGGTACTCGATCTCGGAAATCTTACATAATTGTAGTGCCCAGTCAAACCTCACAAAATAGTCACTCACAGAAAAGCCGTCTGAACTTTTATATTCACCCATGGAAAATGCAGGTGGTTTAGGCGACTGCATTGAACTTCCATCTGTAGGAGGACGAGATGGCTGTGCCGCAGCAGTTTGTGCCGCCTGTGTCACTGCTGAGCGAATTGCATCAGCCAGTGACCCAATGATAGAATTAAGTCTTTCCTCTTTCATCTTCTCTCTAATATCCCACTTCTGACACCACTATTAAGTCCGTACACCAGGAATTCGTAGTTTTATAATTATTTTTATTTGCAGAAAAAATTAGAAAAGAAAAGAAGCTTCTGTCAGCTTCAATACACAAAATAGAATATAATAGATATCAATTAGAGTTGCCATAGACATATAATGAAATTACTTTCAGTATTTGATTAGTTACATACATAACAGTGTCGAAAGAGGTGCTATTGGAAATCAGCATAATCGGTCCCTGTCCCTTGAGGCAGAAGACAAAACACCACGCCTACCTCTAATTTTTTCATGCCATTTGGAACAATAAAGTAACTGCAATAAAAAAAAAATATATAGGTCGATAGAGAATTAAAAAATAAGAAAAAAAAGACATCAAGTGAAAAAATTGTCGCTCTCCCATATTTTCTGAGTTACGGGGCTCTGAAATTTTCAGATTTTTTAAAATATCAATTCAGGTATCATTTCAAAGCTTGTGAAGTGATCTTTAAAGAAAAACTCAAATTTCTCAAAAATGCTTAACCCATTAGGAGCCGATTTTTATGTAAAATTATATATATGCAGTACCAACTTTTTTTCTGTCACCCTAATATTTGTTTTTTTGATGGAAGTTACTTCACTAAACTAGATTTACATAGATGGTGAAGGGTATATAAGATTCGGAATAGTCGTATATAGCACTTTCACTTGATCAACTTTCGTTTGTATTCCTACAGGTGGTTATGCTTATGATAAAAAATTCTGATACAGAAATCTTTTCAGTCACTAAGCTGGGACAATAACCCTAAGTAAAACTTACAATTTTCGAAAAAAAAAAAGAAAAATCTTTTTGAACAGAAAAACTTTATGGTAGGAAAGAATTTCGTATGCCAATTTTTAATTAAACCATTCAATGGGAAATCTGCAGTATTGTACATGTGGTTATAAGAACATGGTGAAGGGTAATAAAGATTCGGCATAGCCGAATATAGCACTCTTACTTGTTTTATATTTAATTTATATTTTATTTTTCGTTCGTAATGTTTTTGTTTTTTTTTTCTCAATATACGTGATCTTATTTTCTGCTACTGTAATATTTATCGATAACATTGGAACCAAGGCGAATTAATTATAAGGTGATAGCGGTGGCGAATTCATTTATTTTCGCCTGTATTCTAACTGTCAAACTCCATATATAAAAAAATCTGTATAACAGTTATATACATATTTTTTATTTGGAGCTTGACAGTTAGAATACAGGCGAAAATAAATTAATTCGCCACCGATATCACCTTATTATTAATTCGCCTTGATTGGAACTCTACGAGATAATAATTGTTGGCTTGTTTTAATAAGTGTGTGATGAATTTTATTTGTTGTAAGATTTTCACAGTTTTTAAAGAAAAGATTTATATATTAAATCAGATACTTTAACCTCAATTAAACAACTCAAATTTTAGTACTTAAGAAAGTGTATATAACAAGAAACTTAAGGAATTAAGATGACAGTCCATTTTTATATCCACTTAAAAATGGAAACTAGAAAATGAGTATTACGCACAAATTAGTTTTTTTCCTTCGTAATTTTTAAAAATAATTTTTTATATGATGAATACTTGAAAGCCAGTAACTAAGACATTGTTGCAAAAAAAAAAAAAATCTAGTGCCAGTACTTTGTGTCATAAAACATAAAACTTAGGAAGTTTAAAAATCACTTAAAAAGATTAAAAATTACTAAAAATCAAAAGAGATCCTTTTTGTAAGATATTAAAACTTTTTCGGTGGATGTCCAGCAAATCGACATATTTTAAATGTGAATATATCTTTTAACTTTGAGTACCTTAGTTAATCAAGTATTTACAAATATGTTTTCAATGAATACTTGATGTTTTGGTTATGAACATCTAATAAATGAATGCATGCCTATTGATTTCAACGTTTTATTAAATTGTACGTGTGTTTTTTCAACGTTATTTTAAATCACGAGAATATTGCTATTAAGATATTAAAATTCACATTTTACAGAATAAATAAAAATAAAATAACAACATCTTTAAGTTCAAAGTAATTAGTCATGACAATCTTTCACGTCATATCTGAAATTGTTGCTCTCAATTGCACAGCTCTTAAGATTAAGATACTTATTATTATCTTGATATAATTTTCATTGCCTTCATTTGGTATTTGTTCTTTATTGAGAATTTAAAAATCAAGTTGAACTAAATATGCTCTATATTTTTCTGTGAGGTACGTTGAAGGCAATTGATAATTTAAATTCAGTTTTCATTCAACACGAATCTTTATAGTCAAATACATCTATCAAAAAATCTTCACTCATCACATTTTTGCAAAGGTTTTTTTCGAAAGTTTTTAAAGTTAAAGTTTTTAGGAGAGCTTATCGAAATTCCTATCTAGTGACATGCATATCAAAAACAGTTTTGAACCCATTGAGAAGAAGTATTTCTTTTTTAAAAAAGAGGGGAAAATTTGCCTCCAAGATTATAAACAAAAAAATGTTTCAGTCAGTTTAAAATATAAGAGAATAAAAAAAATGCAGCGCAAAATTTTAACTGGTTCCTAAAGGGTTAAATTTTTTTCCACAAACTTGTAATGTAATGTCCATGCCAAGGCGAATTAATACAGGTGACCGCACGGCTGCAACAATCCAACAACACAAAAAACAACAGGCAATTTGTTGCTACAAAATTATGTATGTTGTCAAACAAATATTGTAAAAAAACAAACAAAATAAAAAAATATATTTGATGAAAAAAAGTAGTTGTAATTTTCAGAATAAGAAAATTATAAAAATTAAGCTACATAAAAATAAAAACACAGGAAAAGTGACCAAAATTCTTTTGTACCACTAGTTCGCCCAAATCACATGCATCGTTCCATTCTTGCACGTTGACCATTTGAAGACTAACATAATCTTCCACAAAAAAACCAAGGAATTATAAATGTGTTAATAATATTTTCACTATCTTTTTACGCATATTTTGATTATACACATCAGGAACTGCAAATACGGTTCCATGTTGTGGTTGTGGTAGTTTTCTCTAGGAATTTTAATTGTTTGTTTTCTATTAGCAATCAAAAAAAAATTAAATTAAAAAAAAATTTAACAAATTATTTATTTTTGACAAATTTTTTTGACAACTGTAATGTACACAGCTGATGTGCTTTTTCGCCCGTGCGTTCACCTGTATTATTTCGCCATGGTCCATGCCCAATATGTCTCAACCCGCCTACTAAGTATTTGATGTAATACAAATTATATTTGTACAAGGTGCAGGCAGTAGCAAATTCATTCATTTTCGCCGTTGCAGGGAATGTCAAACTTTATATCATGGTGAAATAATGCTAGGTGGTCGCGATGGCGAATTCATTAGTTTTCGCCGTAAATGCTAAATATCAAACACCATATAAAAAAAAATGTATACATATTTTTATATGTATGACATTTAGCATATGCGGCGAAAACTAACGAATTCGCCATTGCGGCCACCTGGTATTATTTCGCCATGCTTTATATAAAACAAATATGACGCTTGTTTTTTATATGTCAACGGCGAAAATTAATGACTTCGCCACTGCCACCACCTGGTACATGATTACGCCATGGCGTTACCTTAAAGCATTTCTAAATATTTTTCTTAACAAACCGACATTTGTATTAATTTTTAAAATAGTTTTTCGATGATTTTTCTTTCCTATTTTCTATAATTTTTCGATTGTCAGGAGTACAGAAAGAGTTTATCTTAATTTTTAAAGAAAAATAATAATGTAAGTTAATTTATAAAACTTTTTTTGCATAACTTATTTTTTTAATAATTAATTAAGTGTAATTTCAAATTTTTAATTATGACAGTGCTATGATTCTTACTCATAATATAAAAACATATGTATGTATATATAATGTTTTTGCTCGAAGTATAATTTCGTAAAATAAATCATGGATTATTTGAAATAATTTATAATAATAATTATAATAATTTACTTCATTGTTGAATAATGTTTCCTCTTTTTTTATAATTTTTTAATATATTTTTCAATTCTCAAACTATTTTACAATGTTCTCAAAAAAAAAAAAAAATCTTAATTTATGCTCAAACATTTTAACATAAAACTATTAACACAACTTTAACAACAGCTCAGCTTAAACCTTAAAAAAATAAAGATAAAAATAAAATATTAAAAAAAACACAAAATCAAAAATAACTACTAAAATATTTTTCTACTACTACTTACTATTTATAATAATTATAACTAAGATGATTAACAAAACAAACTATTATATTATTAGCATTTAAAACAAATATTTCAAAGCAAGAAAATTAAATTAAATTTTATTACATAATAAAATAAATAATATACATATATGTATGTATGAAAATCAACGCCATAATTTCATTAATTTATCATTTTATTTTTCGAGACATTTTTTCCATAATAGTTTTTTTCAATTTTTGTAGATGTGTTGTATTGTTAGTTAGATATCTATAATATTCATTTTATTTTCTTGTCTTCAGCCTCATTACCATTAAAATTAACAATTAAAAAATCATCAAATCATTATCATTTTTATAATTATGTTTAAGCATTTTATATTTGTATATTTAAATGTACCATAAAATTCATTTCAATTGAAACATTTTGTGACTAATTAAAATATGAAAATATCAAGATTTTATACTTCGTTCATATATATATATATATATATATAATAATTATCATCGTATTTTAAAGTTATAATTTTTAAGCCCTAGGTTATATATGCTATAAAAAATTGAATATACTCAATATATTATTAAACTAATATTCAACTGAACGAGTGAGATTTTACTTCTCTAAGAAATTTGCCTAATTTTCTTGGTTAGCGTGAACTTTTCAATTGCTTTTTAAAATTATTATAGTATTCTTTTTTGTTTTGTTGCAATAAGTTTTCTTTTTTTTAATATTTAATTATTTATTTAAAATTGTAACACAAAGCCTAACGGGCCAAAATATTAATACATATGTGTTACATAATTTCGCTGAAAGTGATGTTCAAGGCGAATAATTACCAGGTGGCAGTGTAGGCGAATTTATTAGTTATTGCTAGTAACATAAATGCCAAATTCCATATCTAAAAAAATGGTAATGTGATACAAACATTTGATTGCCTTTGCAAAGAAATAATTCCAGACCATGGTGAATCAATACTAGGTGGAAGTACGTCAAATATGAATTTAGCGTTCCATTAAAAACGAAGTCAAAAATTGCAACTCTATTTATTTATTTAATTTTACACATATTTTAATATCTTTAAATTAAATAATTACAATTTCATATAAACAATTTAAAACAGGCGTTTTAATTATATTTACCAAGGCGAATTAATTATAAGGTGACAGCGGTAACGAATTCATTTATTTTCGCCGGCATTCTAACTGTGAAACTCCATATCAAGGCGAATCAATTTCCAGGTAGCAGCGTTAGAGAATATATTTTTTGCTTGTAGAAACGAATGTCAAACTTTATATAAAAAAATGGTAAACAGATTTTTTATATATGGAGTTTGACAGTAGTGTACACGGCGAAAATTAATGAATTCGCCTACGCTGCCACCTGGTAATTGATTCGCCTTGTCAGATTGCTTACAGAAGAACTGTTGGGCCCAACCAAAAAATGAGACGTTACATTAAAATATATAAACGGCATAACTTTCTTCGATCAGCTTTGGATGCTGAGTACAACGCGTTGCCTATATCTAGCTAGCCAATAAATTTTATGATAAAAAAAAATACCCAACTTGACTTTAGTGGAACTACTTTAAAATGCGTTTCTAAGACCGTAAATTTATAATTAAAACCGTTTAATTTATAATTTAATATTTTTATACTTCTTATTATACAAAATAAAGTAGTGGACATTCTGTCTAATTTTCAAGTGTTTTTATATAACGGTTCCAAAAATACGGTTAAATTACATTAATTTTGGGAATACCCTTTTATTTCTAAATTAAAATTATAAGCTTCTTGTTAGAGCGGACTTAGCAATAAAGAGACCTTTATTGTTTATTGAAGCTTTAGCTGTCTGTCTATAACCGTTCAAAAGTTGGGCCACATACAACAAATTACATCAACTATTGGCACACCCTTTAACTTCCAAATCCAAGTTTTATACTTGTTGTTATGCGGACTTAGCAATTCAGGTTCGTTGTGAATTTCAAGAGTATGTCTACAACTCTTAAAAATTATGGCCGCACACATCAAATAAAACGAACTATTGGGGCACACTCTAATTTATAATTTTAAATATTAATACTTGTGACTATAACGGCCATAGCAATCGACATTCTGTCCAATTTGCAAGCGTTTGTCTATAACGTCACCTATGGGGGCACCCTTTAATTTTTAGATTTATTTTTGTATTACTTTTTGCTATTAGGAGCTATAGTATTACGCAGTAATTTAAAATTGTAAGTGTCTTTCACAGTTCATAATACACTTAAAAAACATGTATGTTGTATAAGAACACCCTTTAATTTTTAAGATTATGAACTGTTTTTAAAACGGGACCAATCTGTAAGCATAATTTATTAAATTACAAAAAGTTTTCAAAATCAGTTCAAAAATGACGTAAGTTTTGCAAGTTCAAACTTTAAAAACAACATTCAGTCGAATTGATAACCTCCATCTTCTTTTTTGAAGTCGGTTAAAAATAAATGAATAGAAATTATTTTGGCTTAAGTTCATTTATTTTTAATTTCTAAAAATCTTTTTTAGAAAGAAAATTTATTTTATTTATTTATTATTTTTTTCTAAGTTTTCTTGTTTTCTTTGGAAAACGTCCGCACACATTTGTAAAAATAAATTTTCTTTCTAAAAAAGATTTTTAGAAATTAATAATAAATGAACTTAAGCCAAAATAATTTTTATTCATTTATAATATTACACAGTTCAAATCAAAATTAAACAAAATTGAATTAGGAGTCGGTTAAAAATTTCTTTTTCGATTACCATCAAATTTATTATTTGGCGGTTTTTAATTTACTTTTATTTAGTATCATTATTTAGATGTCGCCTGTCTGCTTCTTTTGTGTGACCAATGTTGCCATATTAAAATTAAGAAATAGAGTCAGAGTACTTTTTATGAATATATAAAAAATATCGGAATCTGAATAAGTTAAAACAAAATCAATGGGAATAATTAATACTGAATTAAAACCATTCCTATCGCAATGTGTGACATGGCTGATACCACTTTCCTGTTGTATAATTTCACCTTTTTTTTTATTAAATCTTATCTTTTTACTTCCTTTAATTTTCTATATAATAAATATTAACATATCGCTCTACGCATAGTAAAGTTTTTTGTGTTCGAAATTAAATTTCTATGATTTTTATATTTATAAATTAGAAATACATACATACTCGTATATATGGACAATAGATCATAACCTCATAAATTTTGTCATCGAATGTAGAAATACTTTACGCCAGAGCTATGAAGAAAAATAAAATGGATACAAATCATAGATGTATGTACATAAATTGTGTTTACTTAATTTTATCAGCTTAGTTTCGATATGATTCATATTGTCATAAAACTTAAAATACATATTTCTTGGAACTTTTAATAATACATATATAATAACTTTTTAAGAAATAAAAAAAATACTACTCATTGGAAGTGAAAAACTTAAAATAAATCATTAAATTAGACATAAAAATTGATATAAATATATATTTTTAAATAAAAATACTTTCAAAAAGTTTAAAGTAAAAGTATGATCTTTTATTTCAAGAAAAGGTGGAAAAGTATTTCTTTTAATCTTTTAATACTTTATTTTTATTTCTGCCAATATGGTCTTAATAAAAATTAATCGACTGACTTTTCATTCAGGATCATGCATGCTTACGCTTAAAAAATTTTGATACCGCATATATAGAATTTTATATAAAAATGACATCGGCTCTTAATGGGTTAATAATTTTAAAGAAATTTTAGTATTTCCTTTAAGATCTCTTCAGATGCTTTAAAATCATACCCATATTAATATTTTAAAACTTTCAGAGGCCTGTATCTCGAAACTATAGGGGAACACTAATTTTTCACTTGATGTTTTTTTTCATTTTTAAATTCTCTATCGCCCCATATATTTGTTTTTTTTTTTGTGATTGTAGTTACTTCATTCATAAATAGCACCTCTCTCACTATGTTTGATCGATTGGCGTATTTAAGTTTTCTCTAGCTGTTCTAGTACCCTGGCAGATTTGATTTCAACACTAACATGGACGGACAGACGCTATGCATAAGAACTCAGAATATACATATATACTTTATAGGGTCGGAAATGGATATTGTAAAATATACAAACGGAATGACAAACTTAGTTACATCCTTTCTCCACTTTTGCAAAGGCAAACTTGATTTCAATAAAAATTTTAATACGCAAATCGATCAGACATAGTGTCGAAACAGGTGCTATTGCCTAGTTTGGTCCATGTTCTTAGACGCAGCGGGAAAAACACCACGCCTACCTCTAATTTTTGCATATTATTTAAAACAATAAAGCAACTCCAATTAAATAATTAATTATATGGGTCGATAGAAAATTAAAAAATAAGAAAAAACAACAAGTGAAAAAATTGGCGCTCGCCCATATTTTCCATGTTAAAATTTTTTAAAATATCAATATGGGTATCATTTTAAAGCTTTTAAAAAGAGCACGCACTTCAAGACCAGTGCTATTATGCTATCCGTCCCAGAAGACTTGTGATTATTAAGATCTGCTAAGACAGCAAGTGCTCGTAAGAATATCTTCGGCATAGTTACTGATACTTAGTCAAGCATTGGCATTGGCTGACTGCGCTCCGGCAAGTAGATATTTTTTTGCGAATGGGCAAGTTAAAAGGTTAGCATTAGCATTATCCTTACTCTTTTAATGAATGACCAAAACCTCTTACTATCCCGAGGGACACAAAGAACTTTGGCACGTAGACGTTTATCGTATAGATGTTTTTCACGCCTTGTACTTGGCACACAAAGATCTCGCTCTGTTTCGCAGCGAATCAGTATCTACGTTTTTGCTTCTATGGCCGGAACTGAATGCTTTCTTTCTGGATCTGCCTGCATTTTTACACATCTGAATTAACCAGAACTTCGTTTAAGGTTTAATCGAAACTTGCTTTGATGGAACGAACGTTCTCATTTCTAGCAACCACTTTCGCCATGGCGTCAGTATCGCTGTCTAGAAAATAAAGGTTTCAATTGAAATGTCGAAAAAATCTGTTGAGCTCAGCCCAACGAGCCATATCGTAAAAATATTTTAAACGTATTGTGGTTGTTTTTTAAACGTTTCGAAGTTCTGAATATGAAAAGGAGGCGGAAATGGTGCAGTGATCTGAGTCACCAAGATGTGCATTAACGTTCACTTCATTATTTTAAGGGTGTAAGGTTATAAAAAATAATCGAGGGTGTTTTTTTGGTTACCTTCAACACGAAATGTGCGTTAGCTCATGTACTAGTTGCGCAAGGTGGTCGTGCGCGGTAAATAACTTAACATAATGGCCTTCTGTAGTTGTATGGTTCGAATGGCGAAGTCAAGATGACTTGTGAACAATGAAATCACCGGCAACAACATTTTCAATGTTCGGACAACTATCAAGATTCTTCGATATGAAATCGGAAAGAAATCGAAGTTAGATAAAGTTTTGTCCCTTCTCGCGTTTGGACTTCTTTTAAGAAACCCGAAATGCAAATAGTGCGACCTGATGTTAAATTTAATCCGTAGACAGTTAAATGCAGGATCAGACGTGCCAATGATTGCTGGCTCTGGTCCACAACTTAATTGCGTTTGTACAATACAAGACCCCTATGCAAACTAAAAAGCGATAGGAGTTGATACCCAGGTAAGTGAAAATCTTGTGGTCAGCATCCTCAGATACCTTAGTCTCACATAGAGCGAAAACATCTGGACGATGGAGACAGATGTGAGGATAAACAGAAACAAAATTCGCCCTTTACCCATGTAAGTTAGGGAAGTCAATTTTGAATTTTCTGTCATAACAGTTGAAAAGAAAATCCAACTCGATTGTCATTTTCAATATACTGGCATCAATGAAAAACAGTCCAAAAATAGTTAGGACAATGCTACCAGTAAAATAAAAAAAATTCTATTTAGGAAAGGAAAGATAAAAATTTTTGAGGAAAAAGGCATAACTATTGCATTTAGTTTCCAAAAAAAAAAGTCATAAAAGCCCTGATCTGGTCTTTTTTTTTAAAAACTTATTTATGTTTAAATAAATCACGAAACACGAATTTAGAAATATGCCTCACAAATTTAATTAATTATACGACGGCAACACTAACTTTTGGGTTTCTTTCAAGGCAAATTGATAACAGGTATACTCACGGCGAAAATGAATACAACACTGCGATAGAAACATGTACATTTTGTTTTTGTACAAATAGTTTTCGGCTGTCGAAAGCAAAGGAGAATATAACTTTTGACACTCGAAGAAGGAAAAATCACAATAGTCACCTGGGCTGTTAAGGCCACCTGTTGTTAATTCGCCTTGGGTTTCTTTGTAGAAATCAAGGCGAATCAATTACCAGGTGGCAGTGTGGCGAATTCATTATTTTTTGCTGGTAAAAAGTACTGTCAAACTCCATATATAAAAAATATACGCAGATTTTTTATATAATGAATTATAAGGTGGTAGCGATGGCGAATTCGTTAGTTTTTGCCGTACACCCGAATGTCAAACTACATATAAAAAAAATTGCGTTGGATTTTTTATATATAGAGTTTGACAGTTAGACTAACTGCGAAAATCAATGAATTCGCCATCGCTACCACCTTATATTTTATTCGCCTTGCTTCTGCCAATGTTTTTGTACTGTTCGTTTATACCATGTTTCCACGGCTACTTAAATCACTTTTTTCGCTCTCTATTTATGTTTCCGAGCCCAAACTACTGCCAAACAACATGTTCCGCCATAGCATAAAACAAAAAAGATAAACGATTCGGCGAACGAATTTTCGCCGTGTACACTACTGTCAAACCCCATATATAAAAAATCTGTTTACCATTTTTTTATATGAAGTTTGACATTCGTTTCACCAACAAAAAATAATAAATTTTTCATTTCATTCATTTTTTTGACAACAAAACATATCTGTCTGCCCGTTTTCTTTCCTATTGTAAAAGGGGACTAACTTTTACAATTGCAATAAATTAATAGTTTATGGGTCAAAGATCTTTATAATAGGCTTAAATGTGATATGTTTCAAGAAAACTAATTCGGGGTCTTTGATATTGATTTTAGCCGAAAATTTAAAAAAAAAAACTCCTAAAGTTCCTTGCAGAGAGAATATGATAGATAATGTAAAGGGCAGAATCAATTATGAGTATTGGTTTTGAGTGAGTGTAGTTGGTTCCAGGTTAAAATAGCGTTTTTGAAAGTTATGTTAGTTTTCAAATCACAAATTAGTTATCTGTGGCTTATATACTAGAGAAATCCTGTTATGTGTAAACCATGTTATTTTGGCAACTTTTTTTTTAATGATTGTCATCACTTTTTTATTGAATACCTCCGGCTGTTTTTGAGTATGGCATCATTGCAAAAAGCATTAACACAAACAATCATTTGTTTATAATTATTTTCACCAATTTTAATTAGTTAATTTCTTAAAAATATGGATATTTCTGAAAATAATTTAGGAAAACTAACAGAGGAATCTTTGAAACGAAAGGAACGTTTACGTTTACTAAGAGATAAGGCTGCAAAAGCGGATGAAAATAAAAACGACTCCAATAGAGATAAAACATTATCAAAGTAATAATGATAAAAAATCCCAACAAATTTTATATTAACAGTCATATTCTTTTGTTCCAGACCCATATTTCGGAGCTATAAGCCGCAAAATGAAAACACGGGGGGTGAAATAGTTCCCCAGGAGCCTTCCGGAGATATAGAAACGGCTGTCGAAGATCAATTAGAATTACTAAAGCAACCTACTGTAATAGATGAAATTGATATTACGAATCTAGCCCCAAGGAAACCGGATTGGGATTTAAAAAGAGATGTGTCTAAAAAATTAGAACGCTTGGAACGAAGGACACAGAAAGCAATTGCAGAATTAATCAGAGAAAGACTGAAAAAGAATCAGCACGTGGACGATATATTTCAGGCTGTAAATGTCGGTACAGCACATGCTGGGGAAACACCAAACACTGTTGATTGATTTACGCGATAAATATATATTTAAAACTATAAATTAAAATTACAAATTTTAAAGAATCACCGTCTTTTTGGCCTGCTTACGTCATTTAAAGGCTTTACATTTTCTTTGTCCCATGGCTGCAGTTTCATTTTGAGGGAATTTATTTCTGCAAGATAATTAAGATATTAATATTATTTGTATAAGGGTTTAAAATAATTTGCTTACGCTCGGTGTACTTCGTTTCTAGCAAGTTGGCAAATTTTTTCAATGAGTCCAGCTCCATTGGTATTTCTTTTCTTAACGAATCCACAGTAGTCTTATGAAAAACGAGTTCTTCTTTGAGTTCTTTTAAGGCCAGATCTTTTTGTTGAATAGCTTGTTCTTGTTGCAAGGCAACTTCAGTACGCCAACCTATAGCCTTTTTCAATTTGTTCAGTTCTTGATTTTGTTTCATTATAATTTGATTCGCTTTGGAAATTTCTTCAGTGGCCATTTCCAATGCCTGTCGCTTAGTCTGACTAATTTTCTTTTCTGCCTCCAGTTCTGCTACTAAGTCTTCTTTATTTTTTTCATATTTCTTGAGTCTTTCTTTCAAATCATTTATCTCCTTGCGTGAATCTTGAAAATGCATTTCATTTTTACGTTCCAGATTTTTTAAACCATATATTTCCAAATGTAGCTTTTCGTTTTGTTCCTTTAGATTGGATATTCTTCCCTTGGAAGCTGCTAATTCCTCATTTAGAGTTTCATTTCGTTTAACTTCTTGCCTGTTCTTAAAAATATTCAAATAATTAGTTTTAAGAGTACCAACTTTTAATTTATAAACTTACACTTTCTCATTTTGTATTGCACTTTTCTCTGAAACTAGTTTATCTATTTGTTGCTGCAATGCATTTATTGTTTTGCGGCTTCTTTCACTATCTTGCTGTCTCTGTTCAGCTGTCTTTCGTAGACTCTCTTGTAGTTGAGTCACTAGTTCTGCATGTTTCTGAGTAAGATTTCTAGTAGTTTCTAGTGCATTTTCTCTAAGTTTTATACATTCTGCATCTAATTGATCAATCCGTCGTATGTAGTTGTGAATTTCATGTTGCAACTGTTGTGTGGTTTGTTCTTGATTTATGCATTTTTTCTATAATTTTTAAAACAAGTTATTGTAGAATCAAATGATTATTAATGTAATCGTTTAATTAATTACCTGCAAAACATCTAACATGTTGTTCATATAAAACAACACAACATTTAACGGAGCCATACGACAGGGCAAGCACAAATGAATCAAATTCTTAAATGGCCTTGTCTCAACAAATTGTAATTGATAATTGCAGTTTGTTTGGCCACTATTTACTGCCAAATCTGCTAAGTGAATATCTCTTCTATCCTGCTGTTGGTTTTGAACTTTTGACAAGCATATTTCTAATTTTCCTGTCTGACAATCTTGCAAAATATGAATAAGATTTTCTATAAAGCCGGCAAACGTGACGTGTAATGACTGATCCTGCTTTAATTCCTGAAAGGATGAGCTGTCAACAGTTGTCATATACATTTTTCGTTGATCACATTTTTCAGTTAGTCTTAATTGCTATTGTAATAAAATAAGGAATTAAAATACTCCTAACAACAGAATTTAATTTAAAGCTTACAATTAATCCTTTGAAATCCAATTTTTCGGCATAAACAAAACAAGCTCTTTGCGCTTTCATACCATTTTCTCGAAAGTTTACTAATATCTCTGCTGTGGGTAAAATGCACTCAATATTTTTGCTATAATTTATATTTGCAAAATGATCGTCTTCAATGACTGGAATGGGAAAGGAATTAAACATCTCTCTCTATTTTTAAATGTAAAATTTTTAAAATTCGTCCCTTCTTTATTGCTTCTGTTTTAGCTTGTTTATTTATATTATTGACTAATGTAAAAACGGCTTAACGTAAATAGTAGTAAAAAGATGCAGCGTTTTAACCACATTTAAGCGATTTTTTAAACAGTACGCTGGAAGAATATCAAGGCAAATTTATTCTGGTTTAGCATTGATCAATTCCTAAAAATGTGCTGTAGATATGTACTTTTTTCGATCAAATATAAATTTAAATTGATTTTTCGCTGATTATTTCTTAATTATTAATATGGCTTAAAGTTAATTATTATTATTACTAGGACTATTTACATTTCTATTACAAATTTGAAAACTGTTTTAAAATTACTGGAAATTCATCAAGAACTATGGGATTATTTGTGAAGATATTTTAATACATTACACTGACGTCGCTAGAAGAAAAGCAATATGTTTGATGTCGTTTTTTGATGCTTTTATTGCTTGCTTTACAAGCTCTTTGCCAAAACTGTCTAAAGAAAATAAAAGAAATTTCGATATATAATGACCAAGGCAAATGTATAAGGTGTAGTCATCGGCGAATTGTTAGGTTGGACAGGCCGTCGGCGTAATAAGACCGACCCACTTGGGTCCCAAAAGTCCCGTTGTGTCACCCGGCGAATTGTTACTACAAAGCAACTTTTTGGTACGAGTCTGTGTCAAAAATCAGTGGTTGAGGTGAATAAAATTTTAATTTGCTTTGAAAAATATAAATAAAGAGTCAAAAATTTTAAAACAAGAATAACAATATTTAAAAAATGAACAACACAAAATTTAACGAAACAAAAATAAATTCTGTTTTTTATATATTTTACCATCTTTAATAAAAATAAAATTTCAACAAAGGAATAAAATTACAACTTCTTGTGGGACTTTCTTAATACTGGAAGCAAAAACACATTTTTGCTGGAATAATTTCAAAATTTTTCTTTTTTTTATTAATTGTGTTTATATATACGTACTTATATACACTCTGGATCAGTTGATCAGAACCACTTAAAAATACATATACATTTATTTTTACATAGCAATACTTTTTATTTCTTTCCATAGTTTTAAATTTTTTCTTTAAGTTTCCGAGCACAGTTTTGAAACATTGCCCAATTTCATACGAAATGTCCTGATAGGTCATTAACTATTATATACTATTGCCTATTTTCCACTAATCTTGTAGAAAGTAGTTTTTTTTCTACTGGTAGTTTAATGCTTAAATTAAATGCGTCTACATAATTGGAAATAATTTAAAAAACGAAAATTGGGTCATATGAAAGGAACAAATTTGTTTTTTTTTTTTTTTTTGTTGAAAAACAGTTGCTTAAATTAATAAAATTCTATTTCCGATGGTAGTAAAATTTAGCTCTGTACATAAAGAAATGGCGTACTAAAAATGGAAATTTAAGTGGTTTTAATCATTTGATCGAGAGTGTATGTACATATGTATATAAACAAATAAAGAAAATACAAGAAACGAAAAACAAAGCGAATTGAAAAAAAAGAAAACAAAACAAGCTTTGACGTCATTTCGAACATGCTGATGATACTTCATGCTGATGATACCAACTGGTTATCAATTCGCCTTGATAATGACCATAACTTAAAATATTAACAGCATGGATGATTAACAGTATGGATTTTTTTGGAATGCCATACAATATAATGATTTTGCTAAAAATTAATGCTTGACTCAAGGTACATTTATTTTACTAGGTAGTAGCGGCTCTACAACAAATACAACATGGCTTTTTATTGTTGCTTTGTGCAATGGAAATGTCAAAACCAGAAAGAGAAATAAAAAGTAATAGCTCTAAATACAAATGCTTGCTTTGTATTGGAGATGCTTGTTGTTATTTGTGAAATTCCTAAATAAACGTAGTGAAATACAAACAACTTTTGACATTTTAAACTACAAAACCAGCAGCGACGACAGGGCGGACGACACTACCTACTAAAATAAACGACCTTGGCTTGACTTGTCATTTAGTATCAAAGCGTCCATCAATAAACGTTGTCTTTCAAACTTAATATTATAAGTTATTTTTGTGTAGTGTGGATACAAATAAAAGTGTGCAGTTTATTTTGCCATTTACTCCGCTTACCTGATTATTAATACCAGAAATAGTGACTTGGTAACCCTATTTGTTGTTTGCTTTTTATATGTCATTTTCTCCTTTTTGATTTGCTACCAGTTTGTACAACTGGTAAATTTTCTCTCCACCATTGTTAAAAAAGCCGCGTCAAGAGTGGAAAGCTAAATATTTTATAATAAAACTTTAACAAAAAATTTTTATTTTTTTTTGCAAATAAAGTAGAAAATTAGAAAAAAAGTAAAAAATGGCGGTAAGTTTATAAAATAAAGTTTTATTAAAAGTAATTTCTATTCATCAGTGTATAAAAAGAAGGTATCTTTTAGCTAGCACATTTTTATCTCAATTTTAAAATGTAATTTGTCTTAATTTATTTCATAGCAACCTACCAAAGTATTTGTTGGTAGCTTACCTCCAGGTACTAAACCAGAGGAATTACGCCGTTTGTTTGAGGATTATGGAGTCGTTGTTGAATGCGACGTTATGAATCGGTGTGGATTTGTTCACATGAAAACTGCGGCAATGGCGGAAAGCGCCATTCAGGCTTTGCATGAAAGTGAATTTAAGGGCCAAAATATCGTAGTCGAATATGGTAGACCAAAGGAAAGAAAGCAAGGTGGTGGAGGAGGACCAGGTGGTAGCAGAGGTGGTGGTGGAGGCAGAGGTATTATGGGTAAGTAGTCTTTCCAAGACTGTAATTCTATTATTCTTTAATTATTAAGGCTTGAGGGAAGCCAACTAAAGGTGTGCCTTAATAATATGAATTCTATTTATTTTTCTATATATTTCTATAAATACGATAAAGTTGGCTTCCCTGGCAAGCAAAACTCGAATAAATTCAATCAAGCCGCCACTTTACAACTGGCCGGTGTCATTATGGAACTACTAGGTGATCAACAAAATCAACTCGATGATATTTCAGGTGGTAATAATATGAGAGGCAATGGTGGTGATCCAGGCTATCGTAGAGGAGGTGGTGGTGGTGGTGGTCATCAAGGTGGTGGTGGTCGCGGGCGTGGTAATTTCCAGGGTGGTAATCGTGGAGGCAATCAAAATATGAATGGCGTTGGACCAATGCGCAACCAAGGCTTTAAAGGTGATAGACCCGCCCCTTATCCACAAGGCATGAATGTCGGCGGGCCTAATAATTCAAATCAAGGAGGTGGTCACGGTGGTGGAAGATTCAACAATCAGCAAAATAGAGGCGTTGGTGCGGGTGGACCAGCTGGAAACTTTAATAATCCTCGAGGAGGAAATTTTGGTCCCAAACCTGCTGCAAATAACTACGGTGGTGGCAATAATTCTTGGAATAATGATCAACGAGCCGTTAATTTCGCCGAAGACAGCTTTGCTGGTGGCTTTAGTGGCAATATGGGTAATTCAGGTGGTGGTAATTTTGGCGGACAACAAGACAGACGTGGTTTTGCCTTGCCCTCAAATCAGTTCCAACAGTATGGTGGTGGCAATCAACTGGGCGGATTCGGTGCCAATGAAGATGAAGTGATTTTCCAGAGACGCAATAATAATATACCAAATGCGTAAGTATTTGAAATGCCCATTTTTAAAAGCTAAAATGGTTGATGAAACAATAATGCTTTCTTATAAAGTTGTGTTGTTTTATGCAAAAATTATCGTGAAGCGTACAATTTTTATATAAAAATAATATAAAAAGTTTTTCGTTTTAACGAAATATCTATGGAAAAAATTTCGCTGATGTTGATTTTATTTTTTCATTTTGCAAAAAAATAGCCCAGTTATCATTGATTTTAGAAGTGCTGGCAAGAGTGGTGGCGGAAACCTTGGCGGTGGTAATTTTAATCGTGGTGGGCGAGGAGGTGGTGGCCAAGGTGGTTTCCAAAATAATCGGGGAGGCCAAGGTTTCCAGCAAGGTGGCGGTTTTAAGCGTGGAGGTCCAGGGGGTAATAACATGAACTCTGGTGACGATTACCAGCAAAACTTTCCCCCTATAGGTGGAGGTGAATTTGGTGGTAACGGCGGTTTTGGGGGCAATAACCGTAATCATGGTGGACAAGGTGGCCGAGGAGGTGGTGGTATGAATCGGTAAGTTTAACGAAACATAAATAAAATTTAGATTTATTTAGAAAACTTGAAAATTTTTATAAATCATATTTAGAAGTGCTCAGCATTGAACTATGCTGCTACATCTTATTACGACATAGAAAATATTATTTTGTTAGGACATTAAGTATCGTTGATATATACTTTTAAATAAACATTTCGCAGGCAACAATGTAATAAGCCTTTTTATTTATGCGGATTTGTTATAAGAAATGTATAACCGATTGTGGCCTATTACAGGGTTGGTTATTTGCAACATTTTACCGTTGTCACAACAAGCTTTCTTATCTCTTAAATTTAATAAAAATTGTTGCAACAATTTCTGGGTAACTTTTTCTATTTCATAAGTAATTACAATATCGAAATTACATTAAAAGTAAATGCGCAACTGTGGCAACACGCCTGCCTGCCTAACCTAACCTAAATGCGCAAGTTAAAATTACTTTCAACGTTAAGTTAAATAACGTATTCTTAAGTTGTTTACCCACAAAAACGTTAACAAAAGATAAACGGATGAAATTTTGTTGTAAATTGTTATATGCGGCCTAAACTAAAACTTAAATTAAACAAACGTTCGTTAGACGACCAGTCGAAATAACAAAATTTTAAAAATGGTTTTATTTATACATACTTATTTAGAAAAATTCCGTAGCAAAGTTATTAAACAAGTCCATACGAAGAAAAATGCTACAATCAATATATAATTTAGTTAGTTTTTTTCAATATATTTTAAGTAATCAATGTATTCTATATTTTAACGAAAATCAATAACTAATAAAACATTTATGTTCTTTTAAACAGCAATGCGCCACGTCAAAATATGCCAAATCGTCGCTATTAGAATGCGTACTTAAAGACGATTACGAAAGCAAAGTTTTATTTGAAAGGAGACAATTAATATTTATATAAATATTAAAACAGGAAAGTGTAGGCTTTTGCTACTAAAACAAACGTAATTACTTTTTACGTTACGTAACGTAAAATATCTTTAAACGAAATGCGTTCTTATGCGTCGTAACAACAAACAAAATATTTTATCACTATTTTAATAATTGATTAATTAGACAAACAACTTTTTCGTCATCAGATTTTTTTAACAAAAGAAAAAAGTAAACACATACCTACATTTAAATTAATAATGCGTCTAAGCTATTAAACAGAATTGTAAACCAACAACAATATATCAGCTAATTTAATTTCATACTCGTAATTTTAATAAAACGTTCATAAAAATATTATAAAAAGAAATATTGCGTTTTTTAAGACCTTACCATAAAAAAAGGAAAAAATATATATTAAACAAAAAAACTAATAAAAAATACCTCATAAAATTGCGTTTTATTCAAACAAGCTGCACTATAAATATCAACCCGCAAGCGTAAAATTCGTAGCAAAATTAAAATATAATACAGCGAGGGTCTTCCCGATCATCATAAATATTTGGGAGAATTTTTTTTTAATTAAAAAGATATTTGCGGATATTGTTATAGAAGATTAAACTCTATTGTAAGTACAAAATATAAAGACTTTATTAAAAATATATACAAAAGAGTTAGTTTTAAAAGTGAAAATATAAAATAAAATTAAGTTTGGCTTAACGGAACGAAAAATGCAAGTTACAAATTATCAATACGATTTAATTAATAAATATTTCAATTTTTACTAACTGTTTGGATAGCAAATACATAGTTAACAACAACAACTTTGATATTAACTTGCGCAACTTGTACACAAATTGCTATTTAATTTTTAAAGTATTTATTTCAACATAGTCTTACTAAAGTTATTATAATGCTTTCTTTTTACAGGAAACGTTTCTAGGCTACAAACCATCATATTTGTATTAGTCAAGTTAAAATTATATTTAAAAGTGCATTTAATTATTCATTTTAGTTTTTAATAACATTTAACAATATCAATTTATAACAAGACTGTCTTCCACTATTTTTTTTTTTTTAACATTTATGTACAGAGAAAAATATTTAAACTGGAATAATTTTCTTTAATAAATTCTTTGCTTAAATTAACTATAATGTAAAATTAAAGCCTTATAACAAAGTATTTTTTATATTTTGCTTTATTTTTTTTTTACTAATTTATGTTTTAAGTTCGTTTTTTAATTAAAAAAAATAAATATGCCAACTTGCTGAAAAATATATATGCTCTTTGACAATACGTTTCTCTTTACAAAAACAATTTTTCCTATTGGGGCTTTATTTCTGAACTCAAATGTTCTAAAAAAAATTAAATGAACAAAAGAGCCCTAAATACCAACCAGTGTTGCCGTTTGGTTACATTTTTTGTAACTTTTGAAGGCTCTACATAACATGTATATTTTGTTATATTTTCCAAATTTTCGTAACTTTTGGTATAGATTCAAAATAAAGTAATATCACTGAAAAAGCACTTGTTTTATTATTTGAGGTAGGAACCTCTCTCAACATATCAATCTTTCTTAACATGTCAGTAACTCGGAAAATATAGGCGAGCGCAAATTTTTTCGTTTGATGTTTTCTTTCTTATTTAATTAATTAATTATTAATTCTCTTATCGCCCCATATATTTTTTTTGATTGAAGTTACTTTATTGTTCCAAATGACATTAAAAAATTAGAGGTATTCGTGGTGTTTTGCCTGCTGCCTCGAAGGACATGGACCGATTATTGTGATTTCGAATAGCACCTCTTTAGGCACTATATCTGATTGACTGAAATATTTATTTTTGCCGAGGCAAACTTTATTTCAACACTATGCATAAGAAGTCAGAATATATATACTTTATGGGGTCGGAACTAACCGCAGCCGTAAGGTTGTATTTCTACTCTTAATTTTGTTGAATGGCGAGAGCATGCACTTTTCCATCCCGGATTATTATTACTGAGTCCAGTGTTGCCACGGAAAGATAGGCAAAAGTTACGCTCTCCCTTTTTCCTGTAAAATGAAACAAAACTTTTTACTATATTTTATATAAATTAAATTAAATTTCTATTTACTTAAGGAAGAGTTCAAAACGTTAATTTTAATGAAAAGATGCAACTTTTTTGAAGGAAAAGCGTGACTTTTTTCTGTCTGTCCCTGGCAACACTGATGCCAACACTTTGTATTTTATTTTTCAACGGGGGATGAAATGCCCCATTACTATAAACGAATTTATTTATACCTTACATTTAGGAAGCTTTCAGGAAAAATTTTCTTCTTTAAACCGAGTAGCGGGACTCGAGAGATTTATTAATGCCTACAACCGATAAATACAATTGAATTTAACAGTTTGCAAAACAAACAAATACTAGAGATGATTCTGGGCAGAACTGTGAACATTTTGTTTTATCAGAAACTGGGCCATATTTTGTTTTGACTTTCATGTGGAAGATTAGAACAGGCTTAAATTTATATTATGCATTTTTTCTTCAGCCTAGTTTTTTTTTATTAATATACGGAAAAATAAAAAGAACTCGACAACCCTTAAATCAAAATTCTCTCCAAAGTATATTTTAAAATAAGTACCTAGTTCAGTCTTGCCAGAGAAGTACAGGAAAATGTTACCCTTTCCTACAAAAAAGTTAAATTTTTTCATTAAAAGTTAATTTAATGTAATTTATATAAAATATTTTTTGTTACATATTTTAGGGAAAGTAGCAAGGCAACAAATTAATTTACTGAACAAAAATAAAACGAAGCTAAAAAAAGAAAAACGTATGAAAAAGAAATTCATACTGATGATACTAATGAGGATTTATATTAGGATTCAATACTAATATTTCTGTATGGAAAAGTGCATGCTTCGCCATTCAATAAAATTGGTTAAAGTAGGAAAAATTGAGCTACAAAAGAATTTACTACACTATTTTTTTTAATACCGTTATTAAAAACAAACTTTAGCCTTATTTGCTTAAAGCTTTAACAAAGATTACTAACAATTGTTCTGTGATATAATCCGGCACTTCCTGAAGGAAAATAAAAGACAGAGATCTTTTAAATCGGGGTATTGGTACGGCTGTCAAATTTGGAAGATATGATTTACGGAGTTGATTGACCCGTTGGTAAAATGTTTGTTAAGTAGTTGCAAATAAGTTGTGAAAGTGTGTCCTATAAGTAAACTTGAAAAGGCTTTTTTTTGTGTTTGCATATATTTGTTGGATATTTTGGGGGCGTGTTATACTGATTTATTTAAGAAAAATGGGGATGATGATATTCTTTCAACTTATTGACTCTTTGGATTTGAACAGTAGTTATAATTGTGTTGCAAAGATCATTCTTTTCAGTTGCTGCATCCATTTGAATTGGCGGACGGCATCAAATTTTTGCTGCAGTATTAGCATAATTGTTGTCCCTTATATCGAAGTTTGAGCAGAAAAATGCAGTTCATATTATTTCACAGTTAGAAAGAATTGGTGCCAGGAATATTTTGCTGTTTCGAAACATGAAGTAAGAAACATTTAGTGATTTCTCACGAATTGAACAGAGTAAAACTTCAGCAATGTTATTTTTCGTTAATTTCAAACTAATTTTTTATATGATTTTTACCTCAAATAATGAAACAAGTATCTTTCAGTGATATTACTTTATTTCGTGTCTATACCAAAAGTTATGAAAATTTGGCCTAATATAAAAAATATACGTTATGTGGAGCCTTAAAAGTTGCAAAAAATTTAAAAAATGTAACTAAACGGCAACACTGACATAGCTTCTCTCTCTTTAATATACTTTTATTTTTATTGTTTTACTTCTCGTCATTGTTTTTGTTTATTACACAAAAGCAGAGTATAAATTCGCAAAAGTAGCGGCAGTTGTGTAAAGTGGTGGTGTTTTCGCTGCTCAGTTGGTGCATTGTATTTCTTTCTATAATATTTTCTTTCTTTGCTGAAAAGAATTAACAAAATCTAAATATGTACATTCTCAAGAAAATGGAGCAATAAGTTAAAATTAAATATCATTAAATAAAGACCTAAAATATTTGTCGTCTGCCTGCAAAAAATAAAACAGCTTTAGTTAATTTTTTTAAAGTACATGAATAAGTATAAAATGTCAAGCCAACCTTATTTAACTTCGTCAACAATATTTTGCATTTGCTGGAGCATGAAAAAATGTGTATTGTTTTTAATATTTGTTGTGTTTGTTGCCAATTCAATGATGGTCACAGCTAAAACGTCGACAGTTGAAAAATTGGACGGAGAAACCCAAGCAACAGCTGTAGACTTAAATGGAAAATTAGTTTTTGCTCATGTGGTAAGTGCTAAAGGAAGGTTTCATATTACTACGATAGACGTGGCAAATACTGGGTGTAACTAAACTTAATGTATATTCTCTCGTTTTAAACAAATGATCAACAAGTTAGACAAGTTCTTGTTCAAAATAAAAATAAATCAGGTATTCAGTTAAAAAAAAAAAAAAAAAAACGATGCTTATGTAGATTAATATTTGCCCCGTCTGAATTACCTTTAGAAACCAATTAAAAAAGCCATATTTTCTCATTTGTTTGTGTTTCTTTTTGAAAGCTGTATCGTCATGGAGATCGAACTCCTATTGAACCTTATCCTACAGATCCATGGAATAACTTAAAATATTGGCCAACAGGTTGGGGTCAACTTACAAATGTAAGTATAACTGCTTTTGTACAACATATGGTTGCAATTATTCCTATCTGTTTCTTTTTCTGTTTGGTAAGAAAATTTTTTGATGAATACCTACATATTTATCTGTATTTCAAAAGGCAAAGTATGACTTTTTTATTTATTTTTTCAAAAATGTTATATTAATTTTAGAAAAGCAAATAATTAACAGAAATAACATAATGAAAACAAATTTATGGTTAGAAAATGCCACACTTGTTACATCATAAATCTATGTAGATATAAAAATTTTCAGCACAATCACTGCTGGAAATCATTTCTACCTGTAGTTGTTGAGCTTATTTAGAGAAACCTATAAATCAAACAAATTAAGAAGATTTAAAGGAAACTTTCTTTTCAGAAACAAATGTTCTTAGGAATTTTTTTCTGCTTTGAGTAAAAAAAAATTAAATTAAAATACAATTCGGTCCAGAAATACAATCTTTATAAGTAACTACATATATTTTATTGTTCGTAACTTTAATAATTGGATGATTAACTTTTTGGAAGTTTTTAATTAACTTTAAAATAAAAATCCTAAAGATAGGTTTAATAATCTAGCAAAAATATATATTTCAAAATAAAAATGTTTACTTATTCTATAAATAATAAAGAAAATTTAATAATTTTTATGAGTTTTGGACCACTTTTTGTAATATAAGAAGTGACAACAAAATTTGTCAACTTTTATACTTACGGTGTAAAAAAAATCGAAGTATACTTTCAGGCAACGAAAATTTAATTTTTAAATGAATTCTTACAAGGCGAATTATTAATAGGTGGCAGCACCGCTGCGAAAACAAAACTGAATGTGATTTTGTTGCTGCAGAGCACATTGATAGACCGCTAGTGTATTTAACCCTTTTGCGGACACTGACGTCTATAGACGTCAAAACAAAGACTTCTGGTGGGACATGACGTGTATAGACGTCAAAAAATGTTTCGGCTACAAATTCCTTGCAAATGAATTTTTCTATGAGAAACTTAGCTTTTATGATGTGTGCAACTATTATGCATATAACAACATGTTAGGCAACAATGTTGCATGTTCATAACAAAAAATATAAACCAACACTAAAAGCCGTTACAAAATCGCAATATATATTTTTTTTGGGGTTTCCCATAGACACATGACGTGTATAGACGTCTTGTTTCTATGAGATTTCCTTCAGTAGTTAAAAGTGTGTGTTTATGAGTAGACGCATGAAAAAGTAATGGATATTTTGTAACTTTTATGCTGGCGAAATATACTGAAAAATTTTATTTTTTATATGAAAGGCATTAAAAATGTCATATGAAAATCAAAAGAAAAAATTAGAGAAGTTGTTTGCTGAAGCAGACTCTACTGAAAGCTTCTCTGAGATAGACTCAGATTCATCTGATCCAATTGCAGATGACGGAGAATATTCTGGGAAAGATCCAAATTACATACCAGAAATACGAAGCTCAGGCACCTTTTCTATTAGTTCAAAAGAAGAGGAATTTGTTGAACCATCTAAAGAAACCGCTTTTTCTGGTGGGGAAATAAATTTAGATAAAAATAAAAAAGTGTTGAAAACGCAGATAAAGATAATTAGACTTCTGATACTGAAATTATCCCAGATTATCAATTTTATAAAAGCCAAACAGATATACAAGTTTTATTACCTGAAAATCCATCACCAGTCGAAGTATTTTTTAATACTCCTAATATCGTTTCAACTTTCGTTGAATGTACCAACAAATATGGGCAAGCCTTGTTTCAAAACTTAGGAAAAAGGAAAAGAAATTCACGTTATAAATTATTTGAAGAAACAAATGAAACAGAAATTGGAAACTTTTTTGCGCTATGTTTACTGCAAGGGCATCACAATACGGAAAATGCTTTCCAAAGATCCCTTGTACTATCACCCAGTATTTTCTTCTGTTTTGTCTGGAAGAAGTGAAACTGATAAGCTATCCAAAGTATCCGAATTGATAAATATCTTATTGAATAATTTTTCAAAAGCTTACTATCCTGAAGAAGCTCTTTCTCTAGTTGTGTCGCTATTACTTTTCAAACGACGACCTTTTTGTCGTCAATACTTGAAAGGAAAGTAAGCAAAATATGGTTTTAAATTTTACGAGCTGTGCACATCAGATGAGTATACACTTTTAGGAATCAACATGTCTTTGTTGAGGGCAACTACCCAATTAAGACCTGCTGATTCAATACTTCGATTAAGTGAATACCAACATTTTCAAGAAAAGATTCGATGTAATGCAAACAAAAAGAAATCTAATTTCTTACGATGCAGATAGTGTGCGAAGGAAAATATTCGACGAGAAACCTCATATCGTTGCAAGACCTGTGACGAAAAACCTCCACTTTGTTCAGGTTCGTGCTTCGAAAAATGGCATATTAATTTAAATTGTTTTTATTGAATTTCTTGTATTTTGGGTTTAATAAGTTTTATATATTTTTTTACTTTATGGGACTAAATTTTAAGAATTTATGGTTGCTTTTTAGGTAGTTTTATATTTTATGAAAGCCTGAATTTAAAAAAATTAATGTGCTGTTTCTATATCACAGGCGATCAACTCGTCTGAAAAATTTATATGTAAATAACTCAAAAAACTGAGTGCTTTTCATATAATTTTTTTAGACGAGTTGATCGCCTGTGATATAGAAACAGCACTTAAATTTGTTTTATTTTTTAACTTAAAATTTTGTTTTATTTTCTAAAAGACAATAAAAAAGATATGAACGTCATGTGCAGCATCATACAACTTTTTTTTTGCATATATCAGCAATGACGTCTATATCCGTCTGACGTCTAATGACGTCATGACGCAGCACATCAATTCCAGAATACAAGCAGAGTCATGACGTTTATGAACGTCAAAAATTAAACACTGTTTTTATTCTATAGATCGATTTATTTTTCAATTTCCAGTAATTTGGTGTTTTCAGAATTTTTCTATCTTTCCAAATAAGGAAGATACTGCAAGTGTCCCACGGGAAGTCCTCTTAAAAATAAGGTGTCCGCGAAAGGGTTAAATAATTTACAGATTAAATTTAATGTGTTTTCTTTTTATTTGAATGAAAACTGTTAACTTTTTTTTTTAAGATTTTACCAAAAAATTTGCAATTTAAAAATTTCTTTGGGAGTTCAACTGTCTGTCTCAATTGTTTACTTTTGAATTGGCTATTTATACAAACATAATTTCTTTTGATTGTAGCTTTTTTAAAGCCAAAGTAGAACGCTGATGGCATTTTTGTTTAAAATTGATTTATTTGTTTTGTTTTTTTTTTATGACAAAACTTCGAAAAAAAACGCCAGTAAATCGTAGCGATTTCAGAACACGCAGATACGTTTTAAGCTTTTTAAAACGTAAGCGATTTGACAACGCATCGTTTTTCAGAACATATACGAATACAAAAAATACGATCACAACAAAAAATGTTGATTTTCCTCGGAAACTATAACGCTCTCTCCCAAATGGCCATAACCTGTGAAAGTAGCAACCGAAAGGAACAAAATTTGCCAACCGTGCAACAATTCCGCCGAGCAGTTTTCGAAAAAGTGGCTTTATCCTGAGTGGGCACAAAAAAGTGTTGCTGATATTTCCAATGGAAAAGTATTGACTCTTTAGTTGTGTTCACTGTTTTTTGAGGTATTGTCATTCTCAACTGCTCTTTAGTTTCGTTGACAAAAGCGAGTAGTAGTTGGGCTTTTGTACGTTACAGTTTAATTCAATTTAATTCATTAAGTCCAAGAAAATGGACAGATCGTAAGTTAAAAAAAATTGATGCGCTTAATTTTACAGTTTCTCAGCTTTTAATATGTTTACAATGCTTTGAAAATTACAACAAAAGCCCAGTTTGAAAGACTTGTACAGCGTATGGGGAAAAATCCAGAGATTGCTCGTGGGAAACCAAAATGGACAAGAATCATTGCAAAGATCTTTGGGAAGGATTTGCGAAAGAATTTAATAGTAAACAAATCTTTAAAAAAATGTTCACCGTAATGTTTTTACTTTGTTGTTAGTAGTTCAAGAGGGTCGAATTTATCGCGAAATTTCCTCCTTGCACGTAGCACATCTATATTAACTTCAATTTCATCTTCATAAAGAAATCTACAGATATATACATTTCAAATTATTTACTTTCGAATAAAACACTTTTCTTGTAATATATTTTCCATGGCGAAAAGATGTACCAGCTGGTGGCGGTGACGAATTTATATATTTTCGCAGTTGCAGGAAATGTCAAACCTCATATAAAAAAAAAAAAAAATTGGCGCTGATAATGGTTAGGAATACACAAGTAATTCTAATCTTTTCATTTTTATTTCTATCAATTCAAAATCAAGGCCATTCTGTGGAAAGGTATGACTAAACACCGGAAATTTCTGATCCATCAATTCAATATTAATTGACTATTATAAACTCAATTTTTAAATTTTCTTAGCTCAAAGCATTTTCAGAAATGGTTCATTTTTGATAATATCATGAATAAACTTATTTAATTTAAAGCAAAGTGAAGGAATTGATCATATATTTTTTTTATTTTGACTTAAATCACTTTCATTGTTAAAGATGCAATTTTCCAGGTAACAACGATGTAACAAGTATTTTAGTGATGCCCAAAATAAATATTTTATAATAAACATAATTACTGTGCTTTAAAGGCCAGGATTCAGTTGTACTATTTTATAATCTTTTGAAATAATTCATAAAATATTTTTCTCCATGCGATCAGAGTTGATTTTTTAAGATGAGGAGAAAAAAACAACAAAATATTAAAACCCTATGTTTTTTTGCATCTTTTTTGTATAATAGTGTGACACCGACGACGCCATTTCGTAACGATTTTAAAAGTAGGATAGAATTCTGTCAGATTTTTGCGGGATTAAATCGTACGATTGTGTATGATAGTGAATGCTGGCCTTAAGAGTTTATCGGCAAAATGCAGATGAATCGGCAAATAAGTCAGGCCTGCTTAGAACTGTTATATGATATATTTTAGTTATCCTAAAAATAGGGCTCTATAGTTTTCTCATGATATTTCTCGAGCATGATGTAAAATGGCTATTGAAACGCTGCTAAACCCACCAGTTTAAAGTTCATTATTGATAATAAATTATTAAGCATAAAATTATTATTTAAAAAAAAAAAAAAAAATAATCTTTTTACAATTTGTTCGTTCTAATTTCTAAAAGCATGTTCTCATAATTTAATTTTAAAAGAGGATATTAATTTATATTCATCCATATAGACTGTTGATTATTTATGTCATTTTATTTTAATTATAATTTAATTCAATAATCATCATGCCCCCAACTGCATGTGACTTGTGTGTAATCTTTCGTTTGTACTTTTTTTTATTTTTATTTATTATTATTATTTCCTACTTCAGTGTTTTTATTAGTTCATTGTAGTTTAAATATAAATGTTTATTATAGTTAAAGCATTATTGATGATAATTTTAAATTCTATCTGTATTGTACGAGGTCTAGTCGACATATGTATGTCTTCATATTGTATATGCGACAATAAGAATTTAAAATAAACTGTATTTCTAATAAATCTCCGTTTTCAAAAGGTGAGTAACAATCGACTGGTAAAGAGAATTTTAACTATTTCTAAAAAAATAATTTCGTGGCGTCACCAAAGATTTATACTTAGTATTTCCCATTAACAACTTAAGGAATCAAAGAAAAGTAAGACTAAGTTTACGGCACATAAGCATTAGCTGCGTGACACGGTTTTACATCCTTCTGAAGCCAATGGTTATTCAAGTCATATCGTCCATTTCAGGCCATAAAAACTCCGTCGACTGAATTTCCAACAGCATTTTCGAAATAAAATGGGCCAGTATTGCCACCACCCTTAAATCCATTCCAAGCTGTCACTGTCACATTGGCGTTTTGAACGGTGCTATATCCTGCTCAAACCAAAGATTATCCAAGTCATATCTTCCATTTTAGGCCATAAAAATTCTGTAAATTCCACAAGCATTTTTTAAAAAATATCGGCTAAGAATGCCACCACTTCAAAATATTTTTTTAAACTGTCAAACTCTATAGATGCATTGTTCGTTTGCCGAGCTCCAGATGTGATAATTTTCTTTGTTGATATAGCCGCCAAGATGAAAATGCGACTCGTCAGATGAGATGATATTATCGGCCAAATTCCATGTTTAATTGGAGCTTCTATAAGGTTCAAAAAAAAAAAAAAAAAAAAAAAAAACAAAAATTCCAAGATTTGTTTGAAAAATTCTCATCATCAATGGCGAATAGGAGCACACTTTCAGCCACATGCTCGTCAGTGCGCATCTTACTAGCGGTAGGTGTTTCATTTCGGCTAAAACAATTTGGAAAACTAGTTGTATTCCTTTCCAACAATATTCGAGAATAAAATAAAATAATAATATAATTTAAAGGGTGTCCTTATAAAAGCCTTGATTTTTACGTATTTTGTCTTGTTTTTGGAATAAAAAGTTCCGTTCGATAATTGAAGGGTAGCCCATAAACAATACGGAACTCTTCGTGTGTGAGTTCAACTCGCACTTGGGGGTTTTGATTTCATTAAAACAATTCTCGAGTTCACAGTGAAACTGCTCTTCAATGGCAAAAAGATTCGAAGCTTGGACTTCGAAAACTTTTGTTTTCAATGAAAAAAGGACTATTAAAGTATCTTTCTGCAAAAAATATATGAAACTAAATCAAGACTATGTCGTTTAATAAAAAGGAGTAAAATGTTTTCTGTTTTTGTTTTTTAAGAATTAACGGCATACCCTCGCATGTTATTTATATATTTTCTGATATAAATATAGAAAATGAAAGTTATTATATGTAAGTGTAAACAAACTGTTATGATTTAATACAACTATTAAAAGTACAACGATAATAAGTATAAATAATTATATTTTGTAATTTAAATAACGAAGTCTCGTGATGAAAGACAATTGTGTAAAATGAATGCAAGGTTTGGAATTTAAAATATTGTTACGTTTTTCCCTTTTTAGATAAACGTACGGATTCTTTTAATTGCAAATATCACTGTGGCTCATTATAAATTCTGTATTCTTATTTTGTGGCTTTATGTGGTTATACTTCTAGATCATACCGGTCTTGTGAATCCTATGGTCTTGTATTTACTAAACATGCGTTATTATTACAAACGCAGCCATCCAACGCTACACTACGGTGTTACTCCGGCGAGACATGAATTACTCGATGCCTTGTTTAGTAACCTTAACCATCCACAGACATCTCCACTACTCCCTTTATCCAAGCCAGTCATCCCCTTTAATACAATAGCCACAACACACATCTGCCATACACTGTTGTTATACTGTTACACTTCCCTGCGCTAACCGCCACCGTTCTTACTTTTTAGTATAAAGTGCTTCTTGACAATTATCTGTTACTCTTATATTAAATTAGACGTCTCCACGAAATTATTTGCCATTGGTTTCACAAAATAATTGCCTTTTTGGTTTGTACTGCTGCTTCTTAATTTTTAATTGCATTATAACAATTATTATTTTCTGTTGTACGCATGTCCGAAGGTGGGCTCGAACTCAAGACCTTCTGTTTTACAGGTATTAGTGGAAGTAACTTTATTCACCACTCTCATACGGTTAATAACAACAGGGGTTGCCAGGTCTTCCTTTCGTATGAATATGTATGTACATATATATTTTTTACATTTAGTACAGTTGTCATAACATCAAGGTTGCATAAAGTCTTATTTACTTATTATGATAACACGAAAAAATATGACTGTTGTGAACTACTTCTTATCAGGTATGTCACAGAACTCAATTCCGATCGAAAGTGGTTTCAATTCCGCAAATTGGTTCTTCAGAAAATCAAAAATTTCTTCAGTATTTAGTTTCTTTGAAATTTTTTTTATTTGCTCTTTTCAAATTTAACCTTCATAAGGTCCTCAAATTTTACTTACGTTAACGTTCTTTGGGTCAAATTTGACCCAGTTAGAAAATTCGATATGAAAAAACTTGTTTTCTTTAATTAAGTTTGTTTTTAAAGTTAGTACTTTTTTTTAGCTTTGTTTTGAATATTAAAGCTGCACGTTTTGTTTATTTATTACGAATTCATATATGTATATATTTATTTTAAATAAAGAAAGTTGTGTTCTTGGCAAGGAATTTTGCTGTTTTATATAGGGCGTGGCAAACTACAATCCTAAATACTCCAAAAAATGACGACGTTTGGCAAAACAGGTTTCTTTTCAACCATTACTAGCCGATGTAAATAATATAAAAGCATTGAAAGCTGATATATCTAACATGTTGCAAAATACAACTTGAGGCCATCCATTGGTTTTCCTTTTGCAAGTGCAACATGAACAACTTTATCCAGAGTATCAACTCCTCCTTTACATTTATTACAGTCTAGTATCATTTGCGGCTTATGTCCTCACGATTGCTTATTTCTGGACTATGATGCAAAGTGCTAAGAAGATGCACAGACTTATTTTTCTTTGGAATATATGAAACGAGTGTAGTGTCCTTAGTGAAGCAAAAAAATGATGAAAATAACGGTCTTCCTTTAGTTGACAAAAGCTTAGGTGTCAATTCAATCCTTATTGTCAAATCTTATTACTCTAGAAAGACTTTTGAATCTTCTCAATGGCATAATTGCTCTAAAAATTGGTATTCCTTTCTCAGAGTCCCATACACCTTCTGCACTTTCATTATTTGATCTTTACACTCCAGCTAACAAAAGTGAACCCATAAAGGTGTCGTCAACTTCAGTCCAATCCATATCAAAAACACGTTTACCTTTATTATTGGTATATTTCAAAATAATGTTTATTACAGGTGGCGGGAAAAACAATTGAAAAGTGGAAATTTCTTCCCTTGTGATTATCGAACAAGAGAAGCGGGAGAGGTGTGGTTTCACGCTAATAATGTTCTTGCTCCGGAATCTTCCTTGACTATTTGTAAGAGGTTGTCTGAAATATCTTATTCCACCTACTTTTGTTGTCATTGCTGCAGTTGTTGCTACATCAATTTCATTTCCACTTAAACTGTCAGTTGTCTCCGCGATTCTAAGTTATCTTCATATTCTAAACAAATCTCCTCTTCGTCCGATAGTGCATTTAGCAAATTTTCTATTTCACTAGTATTCATTTTCCGACAAGAAATACAGACTCGACACTTTATAACGTTGATACGTTAGATTAGTTCCGTGTTTATTATACGACTGAAAACAGTTTTGCATAAGAAAATAAGCTTTGCTTTTTACATGGGGACCCATTTTTCATACCAGTAATGTTCAGCAAAAATGGAGAAAATAAAGGAGACAGATATATTGACTTTTAATTTTGGTGAAAAAAACATTTGTCATTTTTCTTTACAAATAAATTATTTTAACAAAACTGTAAAAACATAAAGATTTTGTTCTGGGTCAAATTTGACCCGAAGGTCTTAAGTGCTTAAAACTGCATAATTTTTTTTTGGTACAATATTTTCTTATAAAAACCAAAAATAGTTATAAGTATTCAAAAATAAATAAAATTCATAAAATATCTAAAATCTAAACCCCCTACTTTCGGAAAAAAATACAATTTTCTTGCAAAATGGGTCAAATTTGACCCGAAGACCTAATGAAGGTTAATTATATCATCTGTCGTTGTTTTTATTAGCTTTGTTGTTTACTTAGGTGTGAGCAATATTGAAACATTTAAATAAAAAGGTGGAGATTAAGCATTTTTAGAAATAAGCAAAATCGATCGGAATCTGAGGATAGTAAAACAAAATCGATCGGAATTGTTAATGCCGAATTAAAACCATTCCAAACGGAATTTGTGACATGCCTGTATAATTCAATGTGCTATTTAAAATTAAAGTCAGCAACTAACCAAAAAAAAAAAATAATAATAAATGTGAATACTTAAAATTATAAAAGAAATACACTGTTAGATCACGGCAACTCAATCATTCCACAAAAGTTTTTTCCATTTCTTAGTTACAAAATAATAATAATGGCAAGAAAGGTCTTACAACTTTAGGACATTTTTGTTGAAAAAAACAATAACGATGTTTTTAAACTGTCTTTAAATTTTCATATTTTGAATTGCGCTACTGTTTGTCAGACTTTATTTAAGGTTAAAAACCAGCGAATTCCCTTTGGTATTCTAGGACGAATTAATCGAAAGTATTATTCGGATTAGTACTGTAACCATAATGCAAATATAGTTCTCAAGCAAGTGTTTATTCAATATTTCACTGGGTCTGAGAATTCCAGAAATACACGAATCGGACAGCGGTGCACTCGCAGGAACCCCCGGCTCAAAATGGGTAACTGCGAGACTGACAGGCTTTACATATTGAGCGTCGCACATTAGGAATCTTGGGTAATCCAATTCACAACTTCCCAGCAAAAAATTAGACATTATCTAAAAAGGTACTTACCATATATTGACTTACTTTTGTGATTGCCATATTTTGTTACTCGCTTACAAAACACATTACATTAGTTTCCAAACAAGGAAGTTGTAATGGAACTAGTTCTTTATGTTAAAAGAGACTACCGTTCTAATGGTACTCATTTCCTACAATAATTAATGTAATCGATTCTCAGTAATTGATTATAAAAGTCTCATGCCTTGTTAAAATCATTAAGTTGGCAAACTAGTTAGGAAGTACTTCTGCCAAAAATGCTTAATTCCACACTCGATTACCTTTTCAAAAATTTTTTGCTGGGCTTAAGCGACATATTGATGTTTCCATTTCTGATCTAGCACTAAACTAAAATAAACGAACTTACACTTATTGCAGAGGTTATCATAACGAGAAGGACGAGGAAATGATCTCTCACTTTATATGTCCTTGTTTTTCTTTCATCAGGAAGTGAAATAGGTTCTAGTTGTTGAGGTCAGTACACATCCCCGCATTACTACTTTTGTACCCTTCACCACAGGTGGAAAAGGGTGTATCTAAGTTTGTCATTCTGTTTGTAATTTCTACAATATCCAATTCTGACCCCATAAAGTATATACATATGTATATTCTGAGTTTTAATGTATAGCGAAGTCGATTGAACGATGTCCGTGTGTCCGTCCGTGTTAGTGTTAAAATCAAGTTTGTCAAGGCACTAGATCAGCTAGAGAAATTGTAACACGCCAATCGATCAGACATCGTGCCGAAAGAGGTGCTGTTGAAAATCAGCAAGATCGGTCAATGTCCTTCGATGCAGCGAGCCAAACACCACGCTTGCCTCTAATTTTTCCATAGATAATTAGGCCCTTTTTATGAGTTGCATTCGTTTTTGGATCTTCGCTGGCAAACGAAAGCGAAAATCGATTGTCAAATTCGTATTATGAGTTGGTAGCACTGTCGAAAATTTCGTCGTGCAACGAAATTTTAATCGAAGGCAATTTCCTTTGGTTCGTGTCAGTTTCTAAAACTTATTGAAAATGTAAGTACTTGTGATTTTTTTTTACAAATGATGGCAATAAATTATTTGAATTTTATGCAGGTCTAAGGTTGTAATAATTCCGTCGTAATCATTTCGATTAATAACTATTTTAATTTTTCGTTTATAAATTAGTAAAATAATATTTCTTTATAGTGTCAGCTGATAAACATACATATGCTATTGTGAATAATCCAATTAAATAAAATTCACAATAGCTCTTTCGACTACAGTCGAAGAACGAAAACTGCTCATAATAGGCACTTTAAAATATAAGAAAAAATATCACGTGAAAAAATTGGCGCCCGCCCATATTTTCCGAGTTACGGGCCTCTGAATTTTTTAAGTTTTTTAAAATATCAATATGGGTATCATTTAAAAGCTTTCGAAGAGTTCTTTAAGAAAATACTAACATTTTTTAAGGCCCTTATTATGAGCTGCATTCGATTTTCGATCTTCGCTGGCTAACGAAAATCGAATATCGATTGTCAAATTCGTATTATGAGTTGGTAGCACTGTCGAAAAATTCGTTGTGCAACGAATTTTCAATCGAACACAATTTTGCTTTCGATGGTTTGTGTTAGTTTGTAAAACTTATTGAATTTGTTTTTTTTACAAATGGTGACAATAAATTATATTAATTACATGCAGGTCTAAGGTTGTAAGTACAAAACAATTGGAGAAGTTCAAGCGGCAAAAAATGGGAAGAAATTACACAGGGGCTAAATTGTATGGGACCAACTGTTAGAACAACAGCAATCGAACCAAAATTCCGTGGTAGTCATTTTAATTAATAATTATTTTAATTTTTCGTTTATAAATTAGTAAAACAATATTTCTTCAGAGTGACAGCTGATAAACATGTACTATTGTGAATAATCCAACTGAGTAAAATTCACAATAGCACTATTTTATCGAATGTGCGCCATAATACCAAATGAAAATTCGTTCGATCAAACCTTTCGACTACAGTCGAAGATCGATAGTTGCTCATAATAGGCACTTAAAAATGCTTAACCCATTAAGTGCCGATGGCATTTTTGGTAAAATTATATAAAGTATTTAATTTTTAACTTACTCTAATCGTGATTTATTCCTTTAAATATAAATATTTCATGATATTTTCATGAAAAATTTTTTATTTTAAATTACAAATTGAAATGTATCACTGCGGGGAAAGCATTTTGAGTTCTTATTGTCTTTTTGTCTTATTGATTCAATGGAGTTCGTTCTCATTTAATCAATTTGACTTTGGATATAAGGCTTTCAAGTTTTTATACAAAATTTGGGTAAAATCTACTGATGAACTATAAGATATTTTCATATGGATATGCTCTCCCCGCAGTAATATATTTCAATTTGTAGTTTTTAATAAAAAATATTTCATGAAAATATCATTAGATATTTATAAATGAAGGAATCAAGCACGATTAAAATAAATTAAAATCAAAAAGAATATAGCACTCTTGTTTTATTTAACAAATCTTTAATATTTAATTGTTGAAAAAATCTCCACAAAACAACTCAATAATGTTGAAAGAAAATTTTAAAAATAGAAACTGTATTTATTTGTGTCTTTGGTCAATAGATTTCTGATAATAATATCTCCTCGACTTGTACTCGTGCCGTATGAGTTTGTACGTACGTGTTGTTTTCTTTGTGTCAATAAACTTTCTGCCAGCAAACTAATATAATTGTAATGAATGAAAAACTGTTTGTTAATTTTAGATTGGTAAACAACAACATTATCATCTAGGGCAATGGCTGCGTAAACGCTATAATAGTATTTTAAGTCAAACTTATAACAAGGATGAAATTTATATACGTTCTACTGATGTTGATCGTACGCTAATGAGTGCTTTATCGAATTTGGCAGGACTTTATGAACCAATTAAAAAAGATATTTGGGATCCACTAATACATTGGCAGCCAATACCGGTCCATACACAGCCAGAAAAAAACGATGAGGTAAGATTTTAAACATAAAATTATAAAATGATTTGAGATATTGAAAATATAAATAAAATAATTACTTATTTAGATACTTGCCGGCAAAGCTCCTTGTCCAGCTTATGAATATGCTTTTGCTGCATTAAAAGATACAGTCGAATTTCAAAAAATTAACGATCGTTATGCATATCTGTTTAATTATTTAACAAAATATACTGGCATTAGTGTCGACACGCTTGAGGGTATACAACGTCTTAACAATACATTTTTCATAGAGGAGCTTTACAACAGAAGTCTTCCAGAATGGACGAAAAAAGTTTATCCCAGCACAGATATGACATATGTATCGGATTTTGTATTTTCCATTATGACATATACACGACAACTAGCTCGCCTCAAGACTGGTCCATTGATCAAGGAAATGTTGGAAAGATTTGTTGACAAATCACAAGGTAATCTAAATCCAGATCGTTCACTGTGGATTTATTCAGCCCATGATACAACAGTGGCCAGTCTTTTAAATACTTTAAAGTTATATGATGTAAGTTTTTTTTTTGTTGTTGGCATAATTCAATGTCATGCAACCAATTATTAACAATTTTGTTTTGATATTCAAGATGCATAGTCCTCCTTATGTAGCTTGTGTAATGCTGGAATTGCGTTTGGATCAGAATTTACAACCTTATGTTTCGATATTCTATAAAAATACCACAGATGAACCGAAACCCTTGTTTATACCAGAGTGTGGCATTGCCTGCCCCTTAAATAAAATGTTTACTTTATATAGTGATATTTTGCCAAAAGACTGGGAAAGTGAATGTAAACTTTCAACTCTTATGATGACTTATGAAGAAGCAAATGTGGGCACAGCTATGGGTAAGTTTTCAATAATTGTAAATTTTATTTGTTTTTAATGTAACTTGATTTGTTAGAAACTAGCATATTTTATTTGCGTTAAGGCAATACAACTGTACTTGGAAATCGCATGTTTTTTCAAATATCGAATACGATTTCCATAATAAATAAGTAATTTTTGTAAAGAAGTAGAATTTTGAATAAAAATATAATTTTGTTTTGCATTTTTAAAGCGCTTTAGACGATAACTTCTTAGCTTATAGCAGGAAATATAATGTCACCTTTACTGCCATCGCTAAATTAGCGCGTAAGGCGCAAAGCAATTTAATTCATAGCTTTTGCGCTGGGATGTCATCCCTAAATAGGAGCGTCAACTTTCTGTCTCTAACAGTAATGCTAACTCATTTTATTTTATAAAACCCGCTGTATAAGAATAAAGAAGAAAAAAACCGCTAGATTGCCTTGAAAATAACTAAATTGTCATTACTTTTCAACCATAACAAAACAAAACAAACCAAAAGTAGCCAACTTCACTTCCTAACGCACTGTCAAAATAGGATTTTCCAATTGCTAAGCGTTGACGCCCTGCTATTTAGAGATGCTTCATACATTTTGTATGTACTTGAGAAATTTTGACAAATATCTTGCGCTTTACGCGCTAATTTAGGGATGGCAGTTAGAGGAAATGTGCTTAAGATTTTTATAAATTTTTTACAATATGTTTTTTTATTTATCTATTAATACATAGTAATATAATAGCCTCCTGAGGCCAATTAATCTATATTACAAAGTAAAATCCTTGAATATAAGATACTTACATATAAATTAGAATTGAAATTAAATTAAAGTTTCTAGTCTCATTGGTTCCCAACCAAAAATGAATTAGGAAAAGAAAATAAATTTATATACATATTTTACATATTATCAGGTCTGTTCTACAAATAACTTTTTGTCAAAGTGATTTCAAATCACGCAAAAGATGTTCTGCGTACAAAATATACTGAAATCACGTGATTTAAAACGTTAAGCAAAATGACTGCCGATTTGAAATCACTTGCTGCTTTTTTCTATTTATTTCGCTTAGAAAATAATAATAATGACATAATATATTTAAAACGATATGTCTTCTTTTTATTTTTGCAAATTAGATTTTATACATATAAAAACGAAATTAATCATAAATTTTCAAAGACAGTGCATATTTTATAAAAAATTGTCTTGCTTTATGTAGTAATGCTCGTGATTTTCTCTTTCTTGTTAGCGGTTAGCTGGTTTGTGGTTTAAAGATATTCTAGTGTTGCAAATTTGTCAGAGTATAAAATGGCATTTAAGATTTATCTTATTTATGCTAATGTTTCCAGCATCAAATTTAGAAAATATTAAGTGCAAAATATAAAATAGTAGCAACTTCCTAAACTTTTTGCATTAATTTTTATATTTTTAATTTTAATTTGAACGCCAAATTTTAAGCCCTTCGATTAACACCAATAAGTAAATGAAAGCACATGTATTACAAACAAATAAAAATTCACTAATTTATTTTAGTTCCACACATTTTAACTTACTTAATTCACTTATAATATTTTAATTAAAAATATAAAAAAATAACACACAACACAGATCTAAAAAAAGCCGTTTTCTCCTATTTTCGGAAAATTAAAACCACGCCGAAAAATTTAAAATCACGTGATTTGCAGAACAGCACCAAATCGTCTGCGTGATTTTAAAACCGTTCGTGATTTGAATTCACGTGATTTCAGAACAGACCTGTATATATGTTACTGAAAGACAAGTACAGTTATCCAAATATAATGCAAGTGGTATAAAAGCAAGGAATAAAACATGAATAAGGCGATTAAATTGGCAAAAAATAAAAATCATAACAGATATCCTAGCTACAAATTGGAAAAAAATAAATACAGTTTAAGACTCGAAGATCTATCGGTAAATAATTCCAACGACGTGCAACTCCCTCCAGAAAAGATTTTTCAAACAACGAATTATTAATCCTAGGAATCAAAATCTGAGGGTTTCTCATTAAACGAAAAAAAAACGAAATTTAAAATAAAGTTGTGTAGGGACTCCTCTTTTAAGAACCCTATAGAAAAACAACAAATTCCGCAAGGTAATAAAGTTAAGAAAAGAACAGCCTAGAAAACGCTTTACAAACTCAGAAATATGGTCCCGTCTCCGAACCCCATTAATATATGTTACAATCATATTCATAATACGTCTTAATCTGGCAATAACATAACCCATAGAGTCAGAAAAAACTTCGACACCATACAAAATTTGCGGCAATAATACTGCATGTGCCAAGCAAATCTTAATGCGAAGTGGCTATCAAAACACAACCGCCTATCCAAAAAATTTGCCTAGACATTTCAACCTATCAACAAATTCTACATTAGCTCCACCTACAGAAACATTAATGCAATGTTGAAGCTGGTCACTCATTTCAAAACTAAGCGCCTTAGTTTTCGAAAAATTGATAGTTAAATAATTTTCAGAAGACTAATAAAGAGACCGCTGAAGGATATCATTTATATAAAACTGGAATGTATAGCTCCCAGATCTTCCACCACTAAGTACAAGAGAAACATCATCAGCAAATAAAAATGACTTGCATATGTTATTGTTAATATGAAATGAAAGATCATTGATGTAGAGAACAAACAGAATCGGACCCAACACAGAACCTTAAGGGAACACCAGATAAAAGGCGAAGTAAACCAGAATTTTGATTATTTACATCAACAAACTGAAAGCGATCAAAAATTTATGAGAAAATTAATTTACATGCATTAACAGAAAAATGAAATATTTCCTTCAACTTCCTAATCAATACTCTGAAAATTGACAGAATTAAACGCCTTAGACTGTTCAAGTGACACAAGAATCACAGATTTGTCATTATTCAAATGAGTTCTGATATCATCAGTGAGGTTAAGCAGTAAAGATGTAGTGCTATACCCAAATCGAAAAGCATATTGCTACAAACGAAAAAAAGCATTTGATCCTTTAAATTCAGTTCCACCGCCTTGGATAATGCTGGTAAAATAGAAATAGTCCTTAAGCCCTCAAACCTACGAACACTTTTAGATTTAGGTATGGTCACTATACGGGCTATCTTCCACGAGAAAGGAAACTTAGATGACATTAAAATAGTATTAACATGATGAGACAGAATCCGAGCAAGATGGGGATAAATAATCTTAACGAAGCGAATAGGTATTTTGTCAATACCCAATGACCTCAATTTTACTCTACATATAGCCTCAAATAAGTCATTCCCACTCACACAACTGAAAGAAAAACTACTATCAACCTCCTCAAATGACGCAAAATCAACAACTTCATTATCAACGGAATTAGCATCATTTGAAAAACTATCGGCATCGAAATTGCACGCTATCCCATTACCACCAAAAAAATAGATAATACATTCTGCTTGTGAAAATTTATCTGTTCTCTTTAAGAATTAACACATTTAAAATAATTTTAATATTAAAAAAATAACAAAATAGTAACAATTTAAAATACGATCTTGAGCGTGACTAAAAATTGTGCATTCAGTTATAAACTGTCTTTGTCCATCGAAAGAATATCATATTTTCAAGGCATTTTTTAAATAAATAATTTTTTTTTTATAAATTTAAATTTAAACTTAATATTAATATTTATTGTTCAGTACATACAATCTAAATAATTAATTTGTATTATCTTCTTTTTTTTTTAGGAATTTTAGTTGCTATCATTACAATAATGCTATTCCTATCTTATGTTGTTATGATCTACTACCGGCGGCGCAGCTATAAAGATCACTTTTCCTACATACAGGTGGCTTAAATAATTTATATCACTTTTATTTTAATTTTGATTACTTTCTTACACCCAGACGTTATGTAATATTTTTTCTTTTATCATAATTCATTTTTTTCTTCTTCTAACAATCAGCAAAGAAAATTGGATGTTTAACAACACTATCACTGTTTGCAACTAATAGAAAGAAAAAAATTAAGTCACTTCACCATTTTTATTTTTGATGCTGAAAGGCTTTTTACAACGATCTCAAAATTGTTTCTTATAAAATTTATTTATAACTTTTTTCCCCTTTCTTTCCCTTCTATTCTTTTTTTTTTGTTAGTTTTAGTTTAACCCCTTTTAAATGCATAAATATCGCAATTGTTTTATTTTTTATTCTCAATTTTTGAGCCACATTAATTATTGTTTCCTAAACATAAATATGCCAAATAAATAATGCATTTGTTGAAATTTACATTTATAAAAAAAAACACAAACTATGCATTTGCTCTAATTGTATTTAAATTTAAAATTATAAGAAAATTATTACAACACATCAAAGTCATTTAACATTGTGATTCACATTTTCAAAACTATGAACTCGTTATAAAAAATATACAATTTTATTAAAAATAAAAAAATCCAACGATTAAATTAGACTATAAGATTTAATTTATTTAAAAACCTCTCAACACTTTGTTATTATTTAAGCTAATTATCAAGCAAAAACTTTTTTACTATTTCAAGGCACATCCTAAAAAAAACTAAAAATTATTGTTATTCATCAAATTTTTAATAAATAAAAATGTGTTATATTTAATGTAACATTACTTTTCTTATAGCTAATAATTAAACTACATTTACGAAATTAACTCTTTTTACAGAATTATGTTTTTAAAATTCTAATCAGGTATATAATGGAAATTGATCGTTTTGAAAACATTGTTTTCGTTTATTTTCAAAATTCTTTGTTGGTGGTTTATGTTTTGAAATTAATACAAATTTATCACATCCTTAAAAATGATCGTTTTCAAATCTATCAATTTCTATCAATATTGCAGTATTTTACTGATCACTGTATGTATTAAATACAAATATCTTTGAAAAAAAGTTTTAACGTTATTAAATAACAAAATTGTTTAAAGCATTGTGTTAAAAACAGTTTGAATTAAATGGAATTATTAAGAAATACATACAATTCATTTTATTTAACTTTATCTCTTTATTCTACTCTAATATTTATCTTGTTTCCTTTATTATAAACTCATTTTCACTAGCTTAAATTTTTAATAATAAAAAAAAAAAAAAAAAAAAAAAAAAAAAAAAAACTATGGCCCATATTCATATTTATAGACTGAAGTCGACTCTTGCTAAAGTATAGTCTAAAATAAAAAGCTCTTATTATCTATTTTGCTCTCATAGTCAATAATAAAGTATACTTTAAGTTTAGCCGACTTCCACTGGGTGTCAACTGTAATTTGATAAATCTTTTCATACAATTTCTAAAAAAACATTAGAAAAAAGGAACCTTGTTTTTATTTTGTTCACTTAATCCAAATAAAATAGTTAAAAAATTAGTTAAAAACAGCTTTAGCTAGTTTTAAATTTCGAGTTGACTTTAACGCCAAAAGTATATTTTAAATTGTCTATGAAGGAGTTAGAGTCGACTCTTAAAAGTAAAACCGACTTTAGTTTCCTTCAAGTATACTTTATATAAACAATGAATTTGGGCCGATATTTATAACAATAATATCATTAATTCAAATAGTATTTTTTCTACCATTTAATTAGTATCATCTATCTATCGATTTAAAAACAATTGTAACATCCGTTAAAAACAAACGATTTCAAATCGGCCAATTTCTATCACATACCTGAGTGTTGTTTTTTTTCTAGATATAAAACAATTTCCAAAAAAAAAAAAAAAAAAATAATAATAATTTGATTTATAAAAAGTAAATAAAAAAATTTTAACATTTTATTTCATATTAAAATATTATTAAAAAAAATTCTGAAAATACTATTTGTTTTTATTTGATTTCTGGTTTTAAGCTGTTGCCTTCATTTTTGTCAACACATCATTTCTAGTGCACTTTTCTTAATGAATATATTTTAAGACTTTAAAGTTGTTATTAAGTTAATTGAGTTTGTTCCGCCAGTAAATATAATACTATTGTTATAACTTTCGGTGAAAACCGTCGTCTATGGCTGACTATTTAGTACGTTTGGTGCGCTCCAAACTAACCTTAACTAATTTTTTTCAGAAAGAAGGTTTACAGACAACACTAAAAACGAGCAACACTCTACGCAACAATCTCAAAACATCAACAGAAACAAACGATAAATTTAGTACTAGCGGAGTATACAGACTTACTTACCAGAGAACTGCAAGAGTGTCTGTTTTTAATACTCTAAGTATACTCATCTTAAATGCGGTTGCGGTGTGATCGCCACCGCATTTCTTAAGTGCGAGTATTTACTATACCCATTCCATTTGAGTATAAGTGTCTACCATACTCAAGTAAAATGTTTGCGATGCTGGCTTTACTTTATTCGTACACATACTCACAACAAACACCAAGAGAGAGATTTTAACGTGTGTAGTGAGAGGAAAACAGAGTTATCAGATCAGAATTATTAAATCAAACACAATATCAAAAGTCGCCAATGTCTAAATTAGCTAACATATATACTTACTTCTTTGAAATTATGAAAGTTTATTTAATATATAACAGAAAATAAATTTAACAGAACCCGTAAAATTCGCCATATTTTCATTTATTAAAAACACAACAAAAGTTTACTAATAACTCAAGAATAGTTCATTGTTTATTATATTACGTTTTTGTTAGGGTTTTTTTAAGTCACACAGGAGAGAAATTTAAAAAATCTATTCGTTAAGCAAATAGATTTTTAAATTAATAAATAGGTATAAAAGCAATAATTATATTTAACAAAATAAAATATGTAAACTAAAAACTTTATTTTATTTATTATTATTTATGAGGTCTATGTATATTCAGTCAATGCAATATTACATCTGCGTATATACAGTTTGTTAAAACTAAAAAAATTAAGTAATTTTCCTTTTATTCACGGATTCATTTTATCATTTTGTTTTCCTAAATACCGTTAGTAGCACGTTTATGACAACAAGGCGCATAAACTATAAATAATTGTTCATAAAAAACAGCAATAAAATAAGTATACCTGCTTTAAATAGTGTACAAAAGCTGTGCATTTAAGCGGTTTTTATTGCATTTTATTCATTAAATATGTGTTGTATTTCATAGGTATGAAAACGGTTGTTGCCTGTTTTTCTGCTTATAATGTTTAAGCAATAGATTTGATCAAATTTTGTTTATTTTTCTGTTTATAAATAGATCTGCATTCAATGTAGAATTTCATGAAACGGCAATAAAAACTTTAATAGGGTAAGAATGTGGCAACGTTGCTTACAAATAAAGAGAATTAAAAAATTCTCGCGTGCGAGTATAAAAAATACTTAAAATTCTGATTGCGATGTTTAAAAAAAGTATAGAGTAAGTATGCGGTGTACTCCTGGCTTGCGGTGTACTCCTGGCTTGCGGTGTACTCGTGCAGTTCTCTGTTACTTACATACATATGACAAACTGGATGAACATTAAAAATAAGTTACAGAACACAACGATTATACAAACGGAAAAGGAAAGACTCCAACTCCGAACGAAGAGAAATACATGAATTTATGACAGTATTACACCCAAGTGAAACAGGACGATGACTAGACATACTTGAAAACATGGAAATCTACAAAACAGGAACATTTAACGAAGACATTAACGAACAGAGGGAAAATAACGACATTCGATATCGATCTAAATTTAAATAGAATTTAAATATAAATTTCGAATGCCGTTATTTGCCCTCTGGTAAACACAATCTCTGACACAATTTTTACACCGCTAAAATTAATTAAAAACTCTTCCCAACGAAAAACACCCACCGATGGTCATTAGCTATCCATTAATAATAAACACGGAAATATTAAAACGTTTTACCAATTAAGTAGACATTATCCAAACGGACAATTATTCACCCTTATTCTGTTTGGCGTTGTCAACATTGTCGTCAATTTTGAGACAACATCAACTTAACACAACATCAATACTAATTTGGTATTCCCTAACAAACTAATGACGACGTTGACGATTTATCGATAATATAAAAAAATAAAACACAGATATCTAATATTTGAGTCAGTTGATTCAATTTGTTTTCTATTGTGTTAAGTAAGTGTTGTGGAAAATTTAAATTTTGTAAAAAAAAAAATAAAATACCTATAAACAATAAAATAAGCAAAACCATTACAAACAATTAAAATAAATAGTCAAAGGGCCATTACCACAACTTGTCGTTAGTTAAAGGCCTGACAAATAGCTTTGTAATATTAAAACTTCCAATTTTTATTGATATTCTTATTAATAATAATAATAAATAAAATGTTTAAAAAAATAATAAGTGAAACGGCAACATCAACATCAATTGTTCTTAGAAAATACCAAACATATGGCGACAATCATCGATTAATGACAATATTGACAACGGGAATACCGATTTACAACAAACGAAGAAAAACGACGTTGTTTTGTGTTGATGTTGCCAAACAGAATAAGGGTGATTATCTGAACCCACCACTATTTACACAACAAACACCTAACATTATCTCTTCAGTACTAACATTCAGGCATGTTCTGAATTCTATACGAAATTTTCACTTAAAATTTTTCAAAGCATTGTTGCTGTAAAATTACTTTTTATTAAAACAATGTCTTTGGCTTGAAAATGATGTTCTCACATCAAAAGCGCTTGCCAAACGTATTAAATAGTCAGGCAGAGACGACGGTTTTCACCGAAAGTTTTAACAACTTTAAATTTGTGTACAATAGGCGAATTAATACTAGGTGGCAGTGCCGCTACAACATTACAAAAAGAAAAACCAGCACCTAAATGTATGGGAAACTTCAAAACATAATAAATTATTTCACTCTTTTCTCACCCTTTTTAATAACGTTTTCAATAAGCTACGTCACAATAGAATTAAAATGAGTTTTTGTTGTAAAAAGTGTAGGAGATTTTTGGCGCAAAACTGGAAAAAATTGCATAACTTCTAAACGGATGCATCGATTTGAACAAGATTTTAAATGGGAAGAAAAAAGATATAGTCGAGTAAAAATTTTGTGTTCGGGCTTGAAGCCCGAGAAGAAGAAGAGCTATTTCGCGTTACAAAAATTTTAAATTTGGGCTTATTAGAAAACTCTTAAAAAATTATTAATTTCAGAAGTTATTTTATTAGTTATTCTAAATTAATCTTTTTATAAAGAAAATACATATATAATAATTATTAATGACCTTAATGCCTAATAACTGAAAGTAAAATAATTTTGTTTTCAAAATATAATTAAAACCAAAGGCCCATATTCATATTTAATATAAAGTATACGTTAAGGGAACTAAAGTCGGTTTTATTTTAGAATCGACTCTAACTCATTTATAGACAATTTAAAATATACTTTTGGAGAGAAAGTCAACTCTAAATTTAAAATTACCCATAGCTGTTTTTAACTCATTTTTCCAAAATTATTTTATTTGGTTTAAGAACACAATACGCTTTATCTGATTTTCATACCAAAGTGAACAAAATAAAAACAAGGTTACGTTTTTCTAATGTTTGTTTAGAAATTGTATGAAAATATTTATCAAATTACAGTTGGCACCCAGTGGAAGGCGTCTAAACTTATATATATAGTATACTTTATTCTTGACTATGAAAGCAAAAAAGATAATAAGAGCTTTTTATTTTAAAGTATACTTTAGCAAGAGTCGACTTTTTTCTATAATTATGAATTTGGGCCAAAATGTTCATTTTTTTATTTAAATTTCTTTCTTTGGTCATGTTGTAGTCTTTAAGCTTCGCATTAAGTAGTATTTTAAAATAAATTTTTAAACTAAAAAATAGCTTTTTGTACTTTTTCATCACATTTAATATGATGAGCATGTTAAGTTAAATCTTTAACAAAATCTTGTTTAATGAGAAGACCGTCTTTATTATTTTTTTGAAATATATGGTTTTATAGTTTCAGGTGTCGGCTTTATTATTCCGCCTGTGGCAAATATAGACTGCGAGGTTTTCGAGACCATCATACTCTAATTCGGTTAACTCTTTTTTTATTTTTATTTTTTTTTTAATAAATTTTCAACGTTTTTACTTTAATTCTTTGCACTTTCCATACACAAATGAAGTTTGTTTACCTACGTCACACATAAGAGAGAAACTAACGGACCTGCGCAATCTTGTTTTCTTGATTCATAGGATAGGGACTAGGCTTGCCAGATCCCAAAAGCCTGAAAACTGAAAAACATAAAATTTGCGCCTGGATTTTAGAAAAAAAACTGAACCTATTTAAAATGCAGTTGTTCCAAAAAGTGAAATTTTATTAAAAATTAAAAAAAAAAACACGTTAACATAACAATTTATTTCAATCTTAAGTTATATGAAGTACATATTTGTATATATGTATATGTCTTTTGCCACATATATTTTGAATTTTTATTTTAATCACATTTTTGATTATCGATTGGAATATTTTTTGGCAAATTATTAAATTTCCCTCACAGGCAGCAGAAGTAAAATGGTAATAATTGGAATTAGAAAAAGATAAAATCTAAACATTTACAAATATAGTTGTAATTTCATTGTATTTAGAACGCAATTTTTCTGTAAAAAATATTAATTTCATTATAAAAGAATATAAAATATGAAAAAACTGGACTGATTGCATTTTTCCTGGAAACTAGGACCAGACATAAAAAACTGGAAAATTCAGGCGAATCCAGGCCATCTGGCAAGCCTAATAGGGACTGTTTAGATTAGCATTTGAATGTGAGTTCTTTGTTTTGCAGACAATATACAACTGTTATTTAAGGTTCATCTTCAGCTCATTGATCTAGTGTAACGCTAGATGACAAACTAAATTTTCGTACAATTCTTCAAAGATCAAGGCAACGATTTTCAAACCAGCTTCCACTGTGATTAATCTATTCATCACAATTGATGATCAAGTTGTTGATTTTGTTGATTGTATGAAATGTCTTGGTGTTACACTAGACATAATCTTAGATTCGCTAACCATATTAGTGGTCTAATTTCAAAAGTTATTTTCAGTTTAAGAAGGCTGTAAATATCATGGCGAAATAATACAAGGTGGTCGCGATGGCGAATTCAAAAATTTCGCCGTAAATGCTAAATGTCAAACTCTGTATATAAAAAATATGTATATATTTTTTTGATATGGTATAAGGATCCATACATACATCCTTATACATAGGGAGGTCGATTTAGCGATGTCCGTCTCTCTGTGTTTGCGTTGAAAGGTGTTCTTGCAAGAACCTAGAAAGCTTATAAAAATTGTTAGTATAGCAAATAGTTTCTGGAATCTTTATCCAAACAAGGTTTTTTTTAAATCGGGTTAATATAAAAAATAGCACAATAATTGTGCTATTTTTCCCGTGCATAAAAATAAATTATCGTAGTGTTTTATGATATTTTATTTTTCATCATCTTTTAATTGTATAAAAGAGCCGAAAAACGTAAGCCGTATACAGTAGAGAAACAAAAATAGAATCATTTTTGGTTATTGTTGTTTTTGCCTAAACTTTGATTTTTTTCACTTTATTGTTTCCACAAAAATCTTTAGTTTATTTTAAATGGCCGTCGAGACGTGCTCTCACCCTTAATAATCAATATCGGTGATTTATAATTTAAATCGGGATAATATAAAAAAATTTGTACAATATTTTTTTTTAAATTAATTAATTTAATAAATTTTTCTCGTGCATTTAATTTAAGGAATTTTTTTGTTTGGCCTTGGTTTGAGCCCTGACCTCTGAAAACCGAATATAATTACTTTTTAAATTAGTTAATGATTAGCTGTTTTATTTAATTAAACTAAAACAATCTGCTATTGAGTATTTTTTCCCAAATTTATTTTATTACATATACCCGGGATAACCGGTACGATTCGCCATTCCAATAAGATTCAGCCCGCGTTTCACTGCCCTATGCGCTTAAATGAGGAAGTTACTTGCGCAAAAGTGCCCACTCTACCTATCTAGCCGGTTTTCAAGGCTCTTTAATAGTTTTTTTTAGGCATAAGATTACATTTTATTTTGGTAGAATGAAAACACGCCCACTGCTCTGATTTGGGCAAGTGTTAGTGCAGTTGTGAACAATAATACATCGTATTTTGGTATAAACTCTAAAACTTAACTATTATAGTTCCCAAATCACATGGTGATTAATATTTACTTTGTATAAGAAGTAACACGCCCACTGTTCCAATCCAGCCAGTTAATTGTTCGACTATTCACAATAACAAGAGCTGTCTTCTTTAGGAATCTCAATATTTTATCAATTTTAGTTTTATAGTTAAACAGTAAAAATTATTTACTTTATATGCGAAGTGCCACGCCCACTGATCCAATCTAGCCTTTAATATTGCTAAGCTATGTTTATTAATAAGGAGGTTTGCTTCCAAGTAACAAGATGATAAATATTTATTTTGTGTAGGAAGTGCCACTACCACTTACAATTTCGAAAATAATATTGGAAATCAGCAATATCGGTCCATGTACTTAGACGCAGCGAGCAAAACACCACGCCTACCTCAAATTTTTCTATATTATTTGGAACAATAAAGCACTCTCAATCAAAAAAACAAATATATATGGGGCGATAGAGAACTTAAAAATAAGAAAAAATATTACGGGAAAAAATTATCGCTCGCCCATATTTTCCGAGTTACTGGGCTCTGAAATTTTCAAATTTTTTAAAACATCAATATGGGCAGCATTTTAAAATTTTTGAAGAGATTTTTAAGGAAATATAATATTTTTTAAAAATACTTAACCGTCTAAGAGCCGATTTTTATGTAAAATTATATATATGTATGCAGTACCAATAGTTTTATATTTTTTAATTCTCTGCCAACCCAATATTTGCTTTTTTTTATTGGAGTTACTTTACTAAATTAGATTTACATAGATAATGAAGGGTATATAAGATTCAGCATAGCCGTAATATAGAACTCTTAAAGAGAATTAAAAAACAAAAAACTTGGTACTGAATTATATAATTTTACATAAAAATGTCATCGGCTCTTAACGGGTTAAGCATTTTTAAAAATTTAAGTATTTTCTGACAGATCTCTGCAAAAGCTTTTAAATGACACTCATAATGATATCTTTAAGTACAATCGTACGTTTCTATGAAAAGTTCAGAGGCCCATAACTCGGAAAATATGGGCGAGCGTCAATTTTATTAACTTGACGCTTTTTCTTATTTTTTAATTCCCTATCGACCCATTTATTTGTTTTTTTTTTTAGAGTTACTTCATTGCTCCAAATGATCTAGTGCGTCGGTAAACTTGATTTCAACACTAACAAGGACGGACAGACGTACAGACGGAAATCGCTCAATCGAGTTCGCTATGTATAAGAAGTCTAAATATATATATACTTTACGGGGTCGGAAATGGATATTGTAGAAATTACAAACGGGACGACAAACTTATATATACAATTTTTCTACTTTTTATGGTGAAGGGTATACAAAAATTGAGATTTTCCAATTTAATGCAGAAATAAAATGCGTAATTTAGTTATTTTAAACATTTACGTGTTTTTTAAATCGGTCTTATGTTTTTGTCAAAATAAAATTTTTTATAACCAAATACATAATTTTTAAGTTCATTTTGAACTTTCGGGCTTTCAAGGTCGATTTTTTTTCTTATAATAAAAACTCTTTATATAAGATTTGATAATTGTTAATTATGTATTTATTCTGTTCTGTTTACACTTTTATATTGTTAGCCGATAAAATAAAATTTCCCTGATGAAGTTGGGATAAATCAACAAAACGTCGGAATAAATAAACAAATCATTTATTTTCTTAAATTGAAGAAATTAAAAAAAAATATAATTTTTAGTTCGGCTTCAGTTTAATAAAATATTTTAATTTCTAAATTTATTAAAAAAATTATTAAATTTTGATGTTAATATTTAAAGGAAACAAGAAAACTTAGTCATCAACGGAATGTAATGCAGCATTTTCTAGATCGCTACATCCGTCATCAGGTTAAGTACCTATTAACTTGATAAATAAGAATACGAGGAGTTATTTATAATCAATAAATAATAATTTTGTTAGACTGGGTCACTCCGATTATGGTGAAGGCTTGTTCGGAAATGCATCACTGCACTGCATCGGATGCGCATGCGTGATTAGTTTGCGATGCCGACGCAAAACAGCTGATACTTACTTGATGTGAAAACAAAAATAAACTATCATTTGTTTTAAAATTTCAAATGCTTAAACATAACTAATTGAGAAGATAGTAATAAATTTATTTTTTGGTTTAGATAAAAAGCAAAAATGAAATAAAGGTGTGCAATCGACAAAAGAAAAGAAAATTAAAATATTTAAATGTTAGTGCACTGCTTAAAGACGTATGTTCCAGAATATAGACGAATTCCAAAAATTCTGGATTATGTTAATATAGTAAAGAACTATCAAATTCGTTTCTAAAAGTGTATAAACAAACGCAATTTAACAAAATAAAATTAATATAGATCAAACACATCAGCCATTTTTGTGATGCGTGTTTGACGTTTGTTTGCGCATCATATTTTTCATTAATGCATTTTAGAACACATGACATTTGAAGTGATGCCAACTGATGCATTTTCGAACGTACTGCGCATCAGATGCAGCGCAGTAATGCATTTCCGAACAAGCCCAGTATGAATGAGTGCTGCCTTACGTGTAGCAATGCAGAAAATGCTTCATAATTTTTCTAGTTTTTTTTCTCTTTTTTAATAAATTTAGAAATATACGTGAACTTAAACTAAATTAAAAATGATTCATTTGTTTATAATACTAAAATTAAGATTTACTATACAAATAAAATAATCTTTTTAAACATATCTAAATGGTTATTTCTGCGCCCTACATTATTTTTTTTCATAATAAAAAAAAAAAAAAAATCAAAAATGTATCAGTAAAAACAATCGTCTTTTTTATTGTACTAAATTATTTGCACTTACATAAATTAATAAAATTAAATAGTTTTATACAATATTATTAAAAAAAAATACAAATTTAACAATACAAAATAAAAAAGAGCTATTACTAAATTTTAAAAATAACTGAAAACAATTAATTAAAACTTATAATTTAAAAATATGTATATGTATGTGTGTTACATACACATTTATAAATAATAATTATTGATACTTTGCTTATGTATAATTTTTATACTTGTGCTTAAGTGTTGACTAAATTACGTACTAAAGATGAACGAACTTAAATACATTTCAAATTTATACTTGTTTCTGAAACTATTATTTAAGTTAAAGTCAAATGATTTATTAATAACTAAAGCTTAAAATTATATACAAGTGTTTTAATGAATTAATAATGATATTTTGAAAATATTTGAAAATATTATTGGTAACTGTTCGAACTGTGGGGAAAATGTCAAAAGCGTAAATGTTACGACTAATTGACTGACTGTTTGAAGGGTTGTTTTTTTGTCCATTAAGGCAAGCAATCAATTGATATTTTTTTATTTAAGGCTACTGTTCAAATTCTAGCTTCAAACGCTTCAAACAATAATTTTCTGTGCTTTTGTTAAAAAAAAAATCACACATCAATCAGTATGTTTGACGTATGTATGCGCAAGCAAATTCAACGTTTAAAGGGAAAAATTTGAACGTCTAGCAGCTTTTGAAATCTCTACAAAAAGAGAACTTGTAAAGGAAATGCTTCCCAATTCAGGTCAGATTATTTTTGTAGTTCAGTAACAAAAGATTAACAGAATAATTAAAAGGCAAAATAATAAATATGCATTTTATAACAAAAACTTTGTTTTAATTTTAAAAATTAATTTTAATATTAAAATATAACAAATAAAAAAAAGAAAAAAAAAAACTGTACTTCTCCGGCAAAACTAAAAAGGCACAGAAACCATATACTCTAGAAACCATGTAATTTAATACTGAGTATAAAGTTTTGTCAAATACCTAACTGCCATCCCTAAATTAGCGCGTAAGACGCAAAGCAATGTAATTCGTAGCTTTTGCGCTGAAATGTTATCCCTAAATAACAGCGTTAACTTCGCTGTATAAGAATAAAGAAGAGATAAAACCGCTAGATTGCCTTGAAAATTACTAAATTGTCACTACTTTTCAACCATAACAAAACAAAACAAACCAACAAACAACAAACTTCACTTCCTAACGCACTGTCAAAATTCGATTTTCCAATTGCTAAGCGTTGACGCCAAGCTATTTAGGGATGCTTCATACATTTTGTATGTACATGAGAAATTTTGACAGTTATCTTGCGCTTTACGCGCTAATTTAGGGATGGCAGTAAGTATTATAAAAAAGTGTGATAGCGCGAAAGCAAATATAAGGTACATATGTGTATGTCGATTTTGCTATACATTTCTCTTGTATTTTACGTGTTTCTTTTCATTTTTATTATTTTCTATCAGGGATGGTAAACGAAATATTCAAATTACACTTCTCCAACTCAAGTTGCATTGAACATCCTTTTATTGAATTCTTGTTTCAATTTACATTGACATAGTCATTAAAAAGTCATTATCTTGCTTTTTTTATAAGAATTAAGTAAAATTCATATTAATTTTTCAGTTTGAAAAATTATAAAATATTACCCACTTTGCCGTCTCTGAACTTTTTTTGACATAATACATGATTTTACACAAACAAAATGCCTGTTGTTGTTCTAATGTTGTATTTGTTGTAGACTTGCGTGTACTTAATATAAATATACTTTGGCTCGTATAATAGTTGGAATGGGCCTTTATAATAATTAATTAGGTAGCAACAATTCTACTGCAGTCACAACAACCATAAGTTCGAAAAACGCAATTAATTCGCATTTTTAATTGACTTCAAAAAAAGAAGGAGGTTATCAATTCGTCTGAATGATGCTTTTTTGTGTTTCTGCAAGCAGAATTCAGTCATTTCTGAACCGATCTTGATTTTTTTCTCTATATTTAAAATGTTATGTTTCTGATTGGTCGCGTGTATTTTGAACTGAAAGGGGCACCATTTTGACACGGATACAGAAACGAGGTACAGGTGGCAATCGCACATTACAGATACAACCAGATTTAACCGGTCGCGTTACTAAAGAAATCCAAAACATTTGCAAAGCTATTGAAAGGAACTGAAATTATTGACTTCTATCACTTACTCATTCAGTTTTTCTTCTTTTGTAAAAATCTTAAATTTAGTCAGAAAATATTGACAAAAGATTAAGTTATTCATCCTTATGACTTTTGGAATGCAGTAATTTTTAAAGATAATTGAGTTTAATTAAAATTTATCAACTGTGTTAAATAAGGTGAAATCAGGAAGCATTCTTATTTTTCCACACAAACTTGATCTTAACTCTGTATAGCATGTGCGATCTTTATGCGGAAAATATATCACTAGGGCCATGATTTTGTATAAAATGCACTCCGAAATACACATACGGAAAAAATATATATACCTTCCAGTTTTTCAAAAGTACCTAGATCGTTTAATATTCGTTTAATGATCTTTCCTGTTCGTGCTATTTGTTTTTTAGCTTTTGAATGTTTTTCTACTTTTAAAGTAAATTGTTATATTAAAGTATTAAATAAAATATGTTAAATAAAATGAAAGCTCTTCATCAAAAGCTTATTAATTTGCTATATAATTAAACATTATAAGTTTTCAAAGTAAAGTTTAACGATAAAGAACTACAAAGAAAATCTTTTTGAAATAGGGAAGCATTCGTAGTACATATTTTAAATATTTTTTTCGGTCTCTATTGTAAAAGCATAAAGCTTACTGGAAGCTAAAAAACTTATCTAAAAGCTTTGTCATCTGAATAAATAATGTAGGGTTGATTTTGTGACAAATTTGAGGCTACCTGTTGTTGTTGTTGCGGAGTTGAACCGCCAAAATATGACATTCTAGATGAATAGGTGGCCTGCTGTTGCTGCTGATGTTGCTGGTGCTGCTGATGCTGTTGTGTTTGACGGGCAGAGAGGTTCTGTGTTGACTGATGTATGGAGGGGGGTTTATGCGGAAGTGTTGCATAATTTTGTGCATAAGGCGGTACTGCATATAAAGCAGCTGTGGGTTGGCCTTTATAGCTTAGAGGCACACTGCCAGGACCTAAGGGCATTGGAGGAATACCAATCATCGCTGGAGCGTTATGATACTCCGCATTACTCATGCGTAAACGTACAATACAAATGATTATAATCAGTATGGCTATAAAAGCTACCACTCCTCCTACTATACCTATGATGAGTGTATCATCATTGGTCATTATAGGCGCCTTCATGAGAGGAGCCTTAGTTTTAATTTTCATGGGTGGTGGTTGAGTGGGTTCCAAGCTCCATATTATCATGGGCGGTTCTTCGGGAGTTGTAGTTGGTGGGCGTGTAACCAATCGAGATGACGACTTAAAAATACCCGTTGAGGATGTTCTAGCAGTTGTGGAAGTGAGTTTACGGGGATCACAGGTCAGTTCATCATCTCCCACTTCTATAAGTTTTTTGCCTGCCAAATAGCCTGGTGTGTAACAAGTCAGTTCGGTCATATGTGAATTAGGCAACCATCTCCTTAAGGCACGAGCATTGCAATCACAGTGTATGGGATTGGAAGAAAGCCCTCTAAGTTGTAAACTGGATCGTCGATCTTCCAAAGCATTAAGAAACTGCGGCACCAATACTGCCACTTTAGAACCTTCAATATCTAAAGTTAGGTGAGAGGATCTAGGCACTGGAAATAATAAGGCTGGTGGCAGAGCAGTTAAGGATGTGTTTTTCAACTTTATTGTCAAATCACTGGACTTAAGACCTGCTAAAGTGCCCGATGATATGGATTTTAAACGTTCTCCTCTGATGCCTATAGCCTTAAGTCTTGGATGCTTTGCTGGCTGTATCTGATCTGTGCCTATCGTAGAGTCTTTGACTTCAATATCAAGACTTTCGAGACCAGGCAATAGCTCCAAGATGCCTTGCAAATCCAAATATCCCAACAGAGGCAAATTGAAAGCTTCTAACGATGCCAAATTGGGCGTATTTTTGAAAGCATTTTTCTCAATGCGATTACAGTTGGAAAGATTGTTTAGTTTCAGAGAACGCAACATTTCCAAATGCTCAAAATCGCCTTGTTGTATCATTTCAAAACTATTGTTGGACAAATCCAAATACTGAAGATTTTGTAATTTTGGCCAGGCTAAAGCCAAATCTGTTAAATTCTCCAACTGATTGCTGGCCAAGTCCAAAGTTTCTAATAAGGTGGTGCGTTGAAAAATCTCGGGTGGTATGGCTTGTAAATTATTTTGTGATAAATTGAAATATTGCAAGAAGGGAGTCTCTAAGGCCTCTAGACTTTTTATACCACAACCGGCCAAATTCAATTCTCTGACTGTTTTTGGTTCATTTAGAATATTTTTGACTGCCTCTTCAGTGAGGGGATTAAATGATAAATCCAAGTATTTTATATTAACCATAATACTGTCATCATTAGGTATGTCCCTGATTTTGTTGTGGCTCAGATCTACGAATGCCACAAAGAAATATTGTCTTTGCAAAGCCTTGAGGGGAGCATATTGAAAGCTGTTGTAGGCCAAATTAATATTCTCTAACATTTGCAATTTCGATCTCTCAAAAACCGAATCTGATAATTCATTTAACTTGTTATTCTCCAAATTCAACAATTCCAATCTTACCAAACCCTCAAAAGTTCTTTCTCCAATACGATCCAAGGCATTATTGGATAAATCCAATACCTGAAGTTGGGTTGAGTTATGGAATGCCATTTCACTCAACATATCCAATTGATTGTTGGCCACTTTTAATACCCTTAGTCTGGGCAATCGAGCAAAATCCAATTCTTCTATGGACTTCAATTGATTTTGCGATAAATCTATATATTCCAAATATTGCAAAGTTGATATAAGTTCGGCTGGGAAAAAGCTGAATTTATTATTGGCAGCCATAATTACTCTTAGGCGTGGATGTATGCGGAAGGAGGAGGGGAAAAGATAGCTTAAATGATTATTCGATATATCCAACTCCTCAATACCAGTACCGGTGTTAAAAAATTCCCCTTTGAAGGCAGACAGTTGGTTGCCTCTTAAATTTAATCTCTTCAAATGCATGACATTAACAAAGGCACCTGGTCTTATGGAGGTAATTTGATTGTCAGATAAATCTATGTTTGTTATATTCCACAAGTCCACAAAACTGCCATCGTTTATCTCCTGAATATTATTATTGTTCAAGTAGATTATTTTCAAATCCTGCAAAGTGGCAAACATATCACCCGACAATTGTTTTAAAGAACAAAAACTGAAATCCACTATTTGCAAGCGTTTCAAGGGACGTATAAGAGCAGCTGAGATTGGAGCCAAATGATGATTACCACTCAAATTTAAATATTGCAAAGTCTCTAAACCTTGAAAGATATTGGTGGGCAATTCTGCTAAATTATTATAACTCAAATCTAAATTTCTTAATTCGCTTAAAGCCATGGGTATATTGCCTAAGCCGGTAATACGATTTTGTCCCAGTTTCAATTCATTGAGTGAGGTTTCCAGGCCCAAAAATATATCAGCATGTATGACAGCTAAAGAATTGCCCGACAAATCTAACGTTCTTAAATTGCTAAACATTTGAAAGCTACCAGTTGGCAATTCACGTATAACATTGCGGGCCAATGAAAGAGTTGTGATATCAGATGCTTGTATGGAACCTAAAATTTCCGCTGATAAAGCTGCCACACGATTGTAGTCCAGGTATAGTGTATTTAGGTTCGACAAACGTCCTAAGGCACTACCCGGTACTAGAAGTATATTGTTGTCGCGTATAATTAAAGTTTGTAGATTTTCTAAACCCTCTAAGGCATCATCTTCGATCTAAAGAAATGGAAAGAAAGACAAAATAAGTATAAGTAAGTCATCGGCTCTTAATGGTTTAAACATTTTTAAAAAATTTTAGTATTTCATTAAAGATCTCTTCAAAAGGTTTAAAATTATACCCATATTGATGTTTTAAAAAATTTCAAAATTTCCGAGTCCCGTAACTCGGCAAATATGGGCGAGCGCCAATGTTTTCACTTGATGTTTTTTTCTCATATATTTATTATTTTGATTGGAGTTACTTTATTGTTTCAAATGACATGAAAAAATTAGATGTAGGCGTGGTGGTTTGTTTGCTGCCTCGAAGGACATAGACCGATCATGCTGATTTCTACTAGCACGTTTTTTACTACTATCTCTAATGGATTGACATATTTATTTTTTTTTTTTTTGAAACCATTCCAACACTAACACGGACGGACATCGCTCAATCGACTTCGCTATGCATAAGAAGTCAGAATATATATATATTTTATAAGTTCGGAGATGGATATTGTAGAAATTAAACACGGAATGACGAACTTAGATATACCCTTTTTCTGCTTTTTGTGGTAAAGGGTATAAAAAAAATAAAAGAAATTCATTTTACAACAAAGTGCAACTAACTTAACGATGTTGCAAATTAGATAAAACAAAGATAGAGAGTTTATCTAAAATTGGTGTATAAAATTAAAAAAATATTTTTATTACTCACCGTTCTTAATGAATTCAAACTCAAATCTAAATATTTCAGATTGGTCAAATCGCGAAATGTACCCGTTGGTATAGTGGTAATACCATTTCGGCTTAAATCCAAAGTTTCCAAAGATTTTACCACTTCCATATGAGAATAATCCACACGCTATTTATAAATTTTATTAATTAAATTTTAAAATACATTTGAAACAAACATTTTAAACTGACCTGTAACATATTCGAAGATAAATTTAAAAATTTCAAATTTACTATCGATCGCAATGACACAGTGGGGAATTTTTGTATAAAATTCTCAGATAAATCCAATTTTTGTAAAGTTGCTAGATTTTCAAAGACATCACTATTTAAGTTAGTAACGCGATTGCCGGCTAATTTAATTTCGCGAATTTTACGCAAACCTTTAAAGGTTAAACCCTCTATTGTTTTGATTTCATTATAGCGCAAATCGATAATTTCTAGCTGAGGCTGGGCAATAAACGATTCATAACGTAAAGAAGCTGGGGGAAGAAATTTTAAATTTTGTGTAAACAATTATTTAAAATTATTATATTGTGAGAAAAGCGAATTTATATACATGAGGGCATGGCTGCAACCATGCTAAAATAATGTAGCAGGTAGTGGCAATGGCGTATTTATTTCTTTTCGCAATAGCTGAAAATGTCAAATTCCATATTTAATAAAAATGTGCGTCAAACTTTTTTATATAAAGGTTGACGTTTTTAGCAGCGGAGAAAATGAATAAATTCGCCATTGCTATCTCCTGGTATTTGATTTCGCTCTGGCTGCAACATGTATTTTGTTTTTGCGAAATCTTTTCTGGTTGTCAAAAGACCTACTATTTAAAAATTAATAATTTAAATAATTATTTTTGTATCTAATAATTATTATAAAGCATATTAAACTTAAAATCAACCCATTACGAAATAGTGTACCAGATCAAACTTCAAATAAAAATTTGATAGATTTTTTATATATGGAGTTTGTTATTCTGTGCAATGGTGAAAACAATTGAACTTGCCATTACTATCACCTGGTACAACAAATTTTATTTTGTCAACTTTAGTAAAAAATTTTAATTCGCCTTGACAACTGGAATACAGCTGATAAGCTTTTTCGCCTATACAACAACCCATGGTAAAATAATACAAGTGGTCTCGATGGCGAATTAAATAATTTTGCCGTAAACGCTAAATGTGAAACTCCATATCATGGCGAAATCATGTATTACGTGGTGGCAGTGGCGAATTCATTAATTTTTGCTTTTGCAGAAAATGTCAAACTTCATATAAAAAAATTGAAGCTGATTTTTTATATATGGAGTTTGATGTTACTGGCAATGGCGAAAATGAATGAATTTACCACTGCCACCACCTGGTACACGACTTCGCCATGCTCCATATATAAAAAGCAAGGCGAATTAATAACAGGTATACTCACGGCGAAAATAAATACAACACTACGATTGAAACATGTACATTTTGTTTTTGTACAAATAGTTTTCGGTTGTCAAAATCAAAGGAGATTATAACTTTTGACACTCGAAGAAGGAAAAATCACAATAGTCACCTGGGCTGTTAAGGCCACCTGTTGTTAATTCGCCTTGTATAAAAAGTATTTATAATTTTTTTCGTATGGTATTTGACATATAGCGTTAACGGCAAAAATAATTAATTCGCCATCGAGACACCTGTATTATTTCACCATGTAACAACCTTTATATATTCACTCTGTTTTAAATATGTTAAATACTTACTTATAAAATTATGCTTCAGAGATATATGTTTCAAAGCTGTTGGACCATTTAAAGAATTTGAGGGCACTGTTGCCAAATTATTGCGATCCATATAAAATTCCTTAAAGAAAAATAATTTAATTAATTTTTTGATTTACATATATTTTTTAAATTATATTTTTCAGTTTTCAAGCAATGGGCACGATAAGGAGAATACACCTTTGAGGGTTCAACGTTTAACGCCCAAGCAAGCCGATAGTGAAGGACTGCATATAAGGCGAAAAAATTAATTTATTCATGTATTGAAAACGAGGTGATGTGATAAAGTCAGGGAGTAGTTATATGTTAAATTTGCTTATACCGCACTACCGCAAACATAGATAAAGCTTTTTTTAAATAAACAAATTTAATAGCGAAGATAAACTTTGACTTTTATTTGGCAATTTTAGTTTTTATAAAAGCTGGGATAAAAAAATTTTAGTTTCAAGAATTGTAAAACTGTAGAGAAAACAAAATGCTACTTGAAAAAGTAAGATACTTAAGTGCTCATAGAACAAGAAGATTATTTATTTTAATTTAATGCAAGCCATACACGTTGCGACCTGTTGTACAACTTGAGAAGGTTGTACAACAGATTGCAATGTTTGTGGTGTAGTTGTATGAAGTTGCAAGTTGGTTGTACGAAAGATCAAAAAGTTTTGATTTTTTGGCAAGTTGTACAACTCAGTCGCAACATTAGTGGACATGTCGCACAACATTATTCCATTTTACTTTTCATTTTCGTAGTAGCAACATATCAAAACATAGCGCAAAAGTATTCTATACATTCAAAGAAAAATAAATATATAAATAAAGTAGGATTCATATGAAATCCGTGCAATTGTGGAACTGCAGAAATGAATATTATAAAAATAAAAACATTTGCAATAAAAGTTACCATAAATTATTAAATGAATACAAAAAAAAAAATTGGGTAAAATCCACTGATGAACTATTTAAGCAATAGTGAAATGGCCGTATGGATATGCTTTCCCCGCAGTAATACATTTCATTTTGTAGTTTAGTTTAAAATAATAAATATTTCATGAGAATATCATGAAATATTTATATTTGAAGGAATCAAGCACGAATAAAGTAAATTAATTGAATACAAAAAAGTTAAAGATGATTGTACAATATTTTGTTTCCTAACTTTTGTTTGCATTCTTTTTCTTCTTGGTCAAACACTTCATCGATTAAAACATACGCAACAATATCGAAAAACATCTTTACTGTAATGGCTTCTATATAAAATGAAGTTGTGCTGCGCGATTGCACGGAAGTTGTATAATTTGTAGGCAAAACACCCAACTTGATTACTAGCAAAGTTGTACAACAGGTCGCATCGTGTATGGCTTGCATAAGAATTTATTAAAAGTAGCAGTTTACGCTAAAATTTTGAATTCAGGCTTTGTTACGAAGTTTTTAAATTAAGAATTTTATACCTGATTTAGGGAAATCCCCACTTACTATACTTTTTTTTTAATCGCTTTGAATTAAATCAAGTAAGAAATAATAATATTTTTTTTTTGAGAGTATGAAGGTTTAAGAAGAAGCTATGTTAGCTAGTCCCTGTCAACTGAAGCATGACAGCCATAACTAAACAAGAGTGGAAAGAGTTTTTTTTTCTGCTGTCAAAATAACTCGGCGGCAACACTTTACAATTGGAAAATCCGATTTTGACCAGGCGTTTAATAATAATAATAGTTAAAATTAAGTAAAAATTTAAATAAATCATTTTCTTTTTTTATAATTTTTTAATTTACACAACACAAGTACCAGAAAAGTTATTCTTGTTAAACTTATCAAGGAAGTTATATTTATTTTGGAACAAATCTAGTTTACGGAAGCAGTTCAAAAATGAAAAAAGGATAAAATGCAATTTCAAGCAAAGATTTGGTCTCGATGGCGAATTCATTTTTTTTGCCGTGTACGCTAAATGTCAAACACCATATAAAAAAATTATACATATTTTTTATACATGGAATTTGATGTTTAGCGTTTACGGTGAAATTAATAAATTCGCCATCGAAGCCACCTGTATTATTTCCTAATGGGCTGACCCTTAGTTTCGAAGCTACGGACCTCCAAAGATTGTACGTATGATATGGAATATATCGAGTATATTATGTCAGAATGATACAATATTGGAATCATTGAAAAGGTAATAAATATTTTGCCTAAAATTGCATTTTACACCCCGAATTATTTTTTTTTTAATTTTAAGCTGCTTTCGTAAACTAGATTTAAGCCTTTAAAGATATGTGGAAGACGTCCTGCCGAGGCGAATAAATTATAAGATGGTAGCGATGGCAAATTCGTTAGTTTTCGCCGTACGCCCGAGTGTCGAACTACATATAAAAAAATTGCCTTGGATTCTTCATATATGGAGTTTGACAGTTAGACTGTCGACGAAAATCAATATTAAGGTAATGCTGTGAGTAATTCAAGACGGTGTCCTGAAAATGTAATTGGAATGTAGAGAAAGATATGTAAATGGGAATTAACCCATCTTGAGGAAGTCAAACATATCGTTATGTAGCTTGATTGAAAAAAAAGATGGAAAAACAGCTCTTAATAGTTTTCATTATAAAAGATTTTTTATTTTAAACTCATTATCAAATCAATTAAGAAATATTTCTTCAGGATATTTTAAAGCATTAAATACAGGCCACATTAATAAAAAAAAAAACAATGTAACAGTCAATTAGAGGCTCCACTATGAATCAATGAACCTCACATGGAATAAAACTAGATTGAATGAAAAAGATACAGTTAAAAAAATGAATAAATAACAAATGCAACAAATTCATAGAGACCTGAATTGAATACTTAAGTTAAACAAAAAATAAATAAAAATGAAACTGTATGGTTTAATTATAATTATCTACACGAGTTTTAATTTGTTGCAATAAAAAAAAAGAGTACCAGCACATTTTTATTAAAGTAATTATAAAGCACAATCGTACGTGTGATTGGACAAGACAACTAAGTGCAACAATGTACCAGCACCGTGCTAAACGGTGGGAAATAGTAGTGATTTGAACTTATTAAATATAGTCTTAACATTAAATAATAAAATAATTAATTTACATTACAAATATTTTGGGAAAAAACAGCAAAATTAGAAACTGGCATTTAAAATAATAAATAATATAAATTTAATAAGAAGAAGCGAAATTAATAAAAATGTTTGGCCAAAGAATTTAAACTGGAATTAAAACTAACTGCATTATAATTATGTTTATTGTGATACATAAACCACTTAACGCAAACTAAAAACAAATTTTATTCTATAACAACAACAATCAATGTCGGCCAAAATTGTATGCATTCTAACAAACAATAGCCTAAAAAATTTTTAAAATCAAGGTCGCGGTAAAAGCATTATTTTTTGGCAAATGTTTTAATCATAATAAATATTAACATGATTTCGAATCACAACCAATTTGGGTTTGTATTAATTTCACTGGTGAGCACAAGCTATACATTACTAAAAGTATTTCCTAGGAGACTCTATCGGGACCACAGTTCTAGATGACTACGCTGGTTAAAGGCCCAACTATAGGCCAAACTATAATGTGCATAAAATAACTTAAGCAAACTTATACAACTGTGCAAATACATTTAATTATATGTGGTATACTATAATGTAAATAAGATAATTTTTCGTCAAGTTTCGTTAAATGTAATTTCTTTAAGCAAGGTACGAAACTGATGGCACTTTCCGTACGGAAACAGCTGATTTTGCTTTGTGTTGTACATTTGCAAAGAAAAATTGTAATTAAGACCTACAGTGTTCAATTTTTAGTTTTTTATTTATACAAAATGTAGAAAAAAAAGTTTTTGTTTCTGGCCAATTTTTAACAAATATAATATAATAAGATAAAATATTATTAATAAACACATTTGTATACGATATAAGCGATGAACACCGTTGCATTTTTTAGTATGGTTGGCCACAAACACAAAACAGAAAATAACTCGTAATATATTACATATATAAAATATCTTCTTAAAAGCCACTTCGTTTTAAAATTTTGTTTATTTATATAGAAATTTTTTTTAGTTAAACATAAATGTGCAACTGTGGCAAATAAATTACTAAATTTATGTAAGTACATTGTAGTCACCTAAATTTCTTTAATATAGTACCCAAGCATTTGACAGGCTTTTCGTTGGATTTTTGACATAAGCTAAAGCAAGCTTATGCACATTATAGTTGGGCCTTAAAGGGGCATGTTTGCAAAAAAAGACATCGATAAGTTGAGTCTCGGCGTAGTAACACAATGATGTAACGTATATGGCTACGTAAGTTTATTTAAAAGGATATTTTTTATTACACAAGAGATTGTGGGAATAATTTTAGCCAGAGACTAAATCAAGGGCCTCAGAGGAGTAAAGGAAAAAATTAATCTAAAATTTAATTCAAAACTTTAAAACTCTTTAATACAATAGATAATGAGTATTTCAGGAAGCTCAATTTAGGAAAATATATATTTTTGTGATCACCCAAAAATTATTTAAAAGCTTTAAACATTTTCAAACTCCATACTAGAGTGTCCCAAAAAAATTTTTTCTGATTTTCATAGGAGCTCAATCAAAATTTAAAAGCTTATAAGGTAAAGTATTTTTGATTTTTTTTAAGAATTTTCGGATTAGGTTTAGAGGTTGCGCAAATGGAGTTTTCATAAAAAGCCGAACTTTTCGGCCTTTTTTTTAACTTTACTTATAACTTAGTTAATAACCTCGGGTTTCTTTACTCCCGAAGAAACAGGAATCACCTTAAAGACCCAAGTTAATGGAAGTATACAATAATTTTGACCAAAAAATATCATCATTTTTAGGGTACAAACTATAAAAATAGTGTAACTCGGGAACTGTACAACCAAATTCCATTTTTTTCTAAAGTAATAAACCGTTTTTTTCCAGAATTTTTTAAAAAATTAAAAAAATACTTAATATGTGGACAAAAATAAGACGAAACTTAAAGTTTTTGCATATGGAAATAAAGTTTGGGAAATTTTCGATTAAATCAACGTGGTTATTGACAAAGTTATGAGTCAAGTTTGAAGATAAGGCCGAAAAACCCGATTTTTAATAAAGACTTGATTTGCGCGACATCTAAACCTCTTTCTAAAAATCTAAAAAAAAACCAAAAATACTGGACCCTATAAACTTTCAAATTAAGTTTGAGCCTCTGACAAAAAAAATTTGGGACACCCTCTCCATACATATTGAGTTTTTGCGCGAAAATAAAATTATATTTTTTGTGATAATAAATAAATTAAAATTGACTTATTTTCAGCTGTGGTTCATTGTTTTTTTAATTTAATTTCTAAACATTTTTAAAAAGAAAAATTATTTACATATGTATGCGGACGTTTTCCAAAGAAAACAAAAAATTTGACGCTAGCAGAATGAAATACAGCATTTTTTGGAACGCCAAAATTTTCATCAGCATTCTTCGCATCTATTTACCTTATGTTATGTACGTTGTAAACATCATTTATTTAACCAACTAATCTTAATATTAATCTGGTTAGTCGAAGTCCACACATAACTTAAAGCATTTATTTGTCGTTCTCTCTGTAACTCGTCTTGTGTACATTTGTTTTTGCTTCGTACTAACCTTCGGTATAGCCACGAAATGCAATTTTTATTTTTAATTATTCATACTTCATTGCTGTATGCGATGTGGCAACGTCTTGTTGATACCACATATTAATCAAGCCCAAAGCATGCAGTTGTGGCGTTAAAAAGTTTTCAATCATATTACGATATCGCTCCCCATTTACAGTTACCGTTACGCCGTATTCATTTTCAAAAAGTAGGGTCCAATGATTCCTCCTGACCAGACTGTCACTTTTAATAAATGTAAATGTGACTGATGATTAATTTGTAGAAGAAGCTCGTATGTCAACTGAATCTTAAATGGAAACAAATGCAAATCCTTGTGCAAAATTGTGGCCATAGTTATTCTTTGAAGACCAAGCTCATGAGCACAGCTTCTAATTGAGATTGATGGATTGATCTTGCAGTACGTTGCGGTCCTTGCTTGGGCCTATCACTCACAGACCCTTTTTCTTCGAAATCATTTACTGCACGATAAACAATGATTTTGTTGGCAGTTGTTTCTCCTAAAAATTTCACTTTACTTTCTCATCGTCACAGTTATCGAGGATTGATTTTAATAAAATGTTTTAACGATTACAACACGTTGGTTTATCATATTTTTCGCAATAAATTTTCCAAATATTAACTGTCAAGACTAATGTCTACCAAAATGGCGGCAAAACAAGAAAAGTAGATTCTATGAAAAATTAAGGCAAAAAAATTTATCGGCGGGACTTGGTGTAACCACACTCACTGAGACATTTTTTGTCCAAAGGCATTAAAAAATATTTCAAACTACTAAGTTTTTTCCTTCATTCGTCACTTGCACGAACTCATACAGACAAATTTAATTTTATTAAATTATTTGACACTCAAATCTTAGTTAATAATTCTTCTACTGACCTTCAAATCAACACAGCCCTTAAGTAAACCCTCCTCAATGGATTTAATTTTATTTCCTGATAAATCCAATAGTTTTAAATTTTTCAATGGATGAAATTCGGCCGAAGAAAATATTGGATTTAAACTGTCGCCCAGCAAGTTATTGGCCAAACGTATTTGGGTTAAAGTTTCCTTAAGACCAACAAAAGATTTTTCCGGTAAACGTCTTATAAGATTATTTGATAAATCCAATTCTTCCACGGGTAATTTTAACATGCCAAAATGCTAAAAAGAATCAATAAAAAAAACAAAAGTAAATAAAAAGAAATAGAAAAAAATATAAAATTAATTTAAAATTTGTGTCGGAAGATTAACACACGTTTCTTTTTATTATTTGATTTGTGTTATATTTTCTTATGTTTATTGTTAAGTATTTTCACTTTTTATGAGTTTTATTCACATATTCTTGGCTGCAAACGGAGCAACTCTAAATAATAATAGTTTTTTGTGTTTGTAGTCAAACCGTCAATGTTTGTTTTCGTATTTAGTCCAAGTGAAAGTGTTTTGTATTTAATTAAATTTTTTCTTCTTTCTTTGCAATTATTTTGTTGCTTTTTTATATCATTTGTTTCTATTTTATAGATAATTAATGATAGACAGTCAAACACATAAATAAAAAGTGGTTTTTTATTATAGCGGGTGTTAGATATTAATGAAATACTTTTAACCCCTTTAAGCCGTTTTAAATAAAATAAAGCGTGTTTTTTGAAGCATGATAGAAATTTAAATTATAAAAAATATCACTTAAAATTAAATTTTGATGAAAACCTTTGTCTTATTATTCAGTAAACTCTGGCAATATCATTATGAAAAGACTCACTCTTGAATTTTTAGTAAACTCTGGCGAATTATTATGAATAGACTCACGCTTCAACAACGCTATAAAATTATTCAAGTTTACTTTAAAAATCAGTTATCAATTCGAGCAAATTAGAGACGACTTAGTGATTTCTATGGTGCACATAATCGTACGTCTGAGCAAGCCATCCGTCGAACTGCGGATAGATTTCGTACGACATACTCTCTAGAGGATGCAATAACTCCAACACGTTGCAGGAATACGCGTACGGAAGAAATTATCGCTGCTGTAAACGAAAGTGTGGAAAAAGATCTAAAATTATCGATTCGTCGTGGATCGCAGGAATTGAGGCTCTGTCCTGTCCGTCCACTACGTGGGAAATTTTGCGCAAAGGTCTTGTCCTACACCCGTATTAGATCCAGCTAGTGTTCCTGCACGAAGCCACGAGACCATTGTATGCATTGTTCTTTCTCCCGATTGGGCTCTAGAGCAGTTAGTATCTGACCCGTTGTTTTATTGCCAAATTATGTTCAGAGATGAGGTTCATGTTTGGCTTAACGGGTTTGTTAATAAGCAAAATTGTCGCATATGAAATGAGACCAATCCACAACATACCCTACAGACTCTATTGCATCCAATAGCTGGTGGCTCACGTTACGGTCAATGGACATCGTTACCGCACCATGATTAATAATTTTTTGTTTAAAAATATGATTGGCATTGATCTGAAAGAAATGTGGTTTCAACAAGATGGCGCTACATGCGATACGGCGACCGCAACCATCGAGTTATTGAAATCAAAATTTGGCGATAAGTTGATTTCAAGAAATGAACTTTTCATATGCTGATAAACTATCAACAATTGACGTTTGTGTTATTTGTGACATACGGCCAGCAGTACTTGTAAAAGTGCCCCAAAATTGGACGTCCAGAATGCGCTTCATCATGAGCAGATGCGGTGGCCATATGCCCGAAACCGTTTTTAAATAATAATGCCATGTTCTGATCTTTCGTATAAAAAAATTTCTTCATTACAATTTAATTTTTTGTGTTATTTTTTACAACTTAAAGTTCTATCGGGCTTAAAAAAACACCCGATACATTAAAGGGTGCCCTAATAGTTCATATAATTTGGTGTATATGGCCATGCTTTACAACAGTTGTAGAGAGACGATTGAAATTTATAAGGAATCTGTATCGCTAGTTCCGCTGTAACAGCAAGTATTTGTAAATTAGAGAGTGTCGCAATAGTTGATGTAATTTAAAGTATGTAGCCAAACTTTTGAACCTTTGTAGACATCTAAAATCCGTTTTTAAGTCGGTATCTTTTGCAAAAATTATTTAAGAATATAAAAAAAATTCCCGAATAATATTTAAATTTTAATTCTTCGTTCGTGAATATCATACACAAATTTCGGGAATACAATTAAATAAAATTTACTCATATTTAGTTTGATAGCGAACCAATACGAAACGAATACCCGATAAGCCCGATTAAATAAGGGTTTTTTGAAGCCCGATATAATTTACGAAAAGGTTGATTTTGAAATGAACATTTATACTGCGCTTACTTTTAGACATGATTATATTGATCAATATATTTTTTTAAAATCATCATGATAAATTGACGCTTCAAAATTATCCAGATTTACTTTAAAAATTAGTCATCAATTAGCAAAACTTATAGACGTTAAATTATGTTGAGCGTTGAGACTTCGTTTTAGATTAACAGGCTTGTGAATAAACAAAATTGTCAATCCACAACAGACACGACAGACAGACAGAAAAATGTACAGTTTGGTGCGTTTTACATTTACTCTCGCACACAATTGATATGCGGTCGCCATACGACAAATCGACAATCGATTTATGGCAATAAAAATTTGGCTATAAGTTATATTTAGAGCAATTATTCTGTCAATTGCCCTCCAAGGTTGTAGGATTAGGCTCTACTCGATTATTTTCTGTAGGCTCATGTAAAGTCACTGGCTTGGGCTCATAAGCCAGGAATAATTTATGTCTTGGACGCCAACATTGTTCGTATTATCCCTGACATACGGCCAGCAATACACAAAAAGTTGACCAAAATTGGAAGTCTAGAATGCATTTCATCAAGGTGGCCATATGCCCGAAATTATTTTCAAGTGTTAATGCCATGGATTTTAATTAGAAAAATATTTTAATATTTATTTTGCTTAATAATAGTATTTAAACAACATTCTTTGTGTTTAAATGTTATTTATATTTTTCTAAGTTGGTTTAGTAGCGATAACCTTGACTTTAATTCTTTTTACACATTTAATCTTATAACCAATTATTTTCTCAGTTAATAACTTCAAAAAAAGCCCGTTAGCTTGTGGTAACATAGTTAGAAGATATTTTGTTACCTGCACTCGTATATTCAGGTTTCTTTTTCTACAAGTATTATTAACAATTATTTAAACTTGTGTAAATGTTTGCAAATTTGTTGTTATTAAATGGATTTAATGGTTGTAGGCTAAGAAAAATCTCAGGCCATAGAGCTTCATGCATTTTAAATACAAATATTTCTAATTCTCTCAGTTTGTTTATTACTAAGCAATTTGAATTAATTAAGAAAAATTAAATTTCTCCAAAATGGAACAGAAGTATTTTAAATTATTTTTAGAATATTGTAAAAAAAATGTACTAGTTAAAAAAACATATCAGTACTAACAACCTTATAAAAAAATTTATCCAGTTTTATTGGGGTACTTTTTTAATGAGTTTTCGGTCCTTTTTTCCAAATTTTACTTGAGTCCATTTTGCCTAAAAAAGAGTGAGTAGAAAAATTCCCCATGTATAGTGAAGAAATTGTAACCAGACCAAATCTTAAAAATGTCTTTAAGGCAACTGTACAAATTTGTTCATATAGTTTGTACTTCAAGAATAACTCTAGATAGTTCGTAAGAAATGAAACAATTTTCACTCCTTTTATATCTTAAATAAATTTCTTTCTCTTGTTAAAAGTTTTTTCTTCTGTGTTTTAGCTTTTTTTAATTTATTTTAATCTACAGTATAAAAAATTAACAATAATTCGATTTTGAAATCAAGTTGGGTTTAGAACGGGCCTAATATTGCTGTCAGATGCATAAGTAACTTTAACACTTTAGTTTTAAAAAGTGTCAAACACAAAAAAAAACAAAAAAAAAAATAAATAAATAAAAATCTATTTTTAGTCGATAAATGCTTTGAGTGAAAAAAATTAGACCTAACCTAAAAAAGCGGTTAGAATTAGCTTTGCCCGCTTGTCATTTTTTAAATTAGTACAGTATAATCAAACAGAAAATAAATTTTGTATTTTTTACTTGTTATGCCCTTTTGCATTTTAAGTGACGATATATCTTTGACAATAATATCATACTCTTAATAAGTTCATTTTTTATATTACTTTTGAAGTTCCTAATAAAAATGTAACATTTTACATGAAATTTATAATGGTGATGATTGTTTAGTATTAAAACGTGTGATTTAAAAGATTTTTATTAATAAAAATTGTTTTCAATTTTTTTTTATTTTTTCATTGAATCTTTCAAATACATATGAATGGTTCCCCATGGGATCCCTTATGTAGAAAAATGAAAGAAAAAATAAAAATATTTACTGAATGTTTGCTGTGTTTTTGTATAAAACATTTTTGAGTTATTATTGTCTTTTTGTCTTATTGATTCAATGGAGTTCTCATTTAATCAATTTGGCTTTTGATATGAGACTTTCTAGTTTTCTATACAAAATTTGGGTAAAATCCACTGATGAGCTATTTGAGCAGTAGTGAAATGGCCATATGGATATGCTTTCCCCGCAGTAATACATTTCATTTTGTAGTTTAGTTTAAAATAATATTTATTTCATTAGAATATCATGAAATATTTATATTTGAAGGAACCAAGCATGAAAAGATTCCGAATAATAAATTTTCATATTAATTTTTATTATATTGTTACAAAAATGCTTATTTAAATCATAAAAAGATGTTAAAAATAGTTAAGGCCAAGAAAGTAAAACGAAATGGCCTATTGTGTTTGTTTTCAAAGCTAGAAGTTTCTATAAAACATCTTTATTGCAAAACAAAAACAACTAACACAAAGCGATGACTAAACAAACACAATACACAAACATACACACACCTGCATTGTATAACAACTAAATAAAAATACACAACATGTATTTTTATATAATGATTGAAGGTTCTAGAAGTAAATAATAATGCTCACTAATGTGTCTGAGATAAAAGTGGCAACGCAGCATTTTCAACTACGCAATAGATGGCGGTAGAAATTCTCGAACATTCAAGAACGCCTAAAAATAGGGTATATAAAAGCAACGCCAATACGTGTTGATTCATTCGTATTGTGAGCGTCATCTAGTTAAGATCTTGTGGTACAACAATTAAAGTTGCCAGCGTGTGTTATTAATCGCGAATAGTTAAATCGTTAAATAATTGATTAAATAAAATGTAATTTAATTAAAACTCTAAAAGTTGTGTGTTTAATTATTTTGCAAATAAAGAACTCATTAATAAAACGTTTATAAATTTAAATAAACGTAACAACTGGTGTCAGAAGTGGGATTGCAAAATAATAAATAAATAATTACAATGAAATTCGACGAGCTAAAAGTTGAGCAGCTAAAAATGGAGCTGAGTAAATTGGGTCTGCCAACTGCGGGCAATAAAGCGGAATTACAAAAGCGGTTAATAGATGAATTCAAGCAGCGTGATATCGATATTGGAACATACGAATTTGGAGAAAAAGAGGAAAAAGAGGAGATTGAAGTATGTTCCCCAGCAACAAACAGCGTCGTGGACTTGAATTCAATATTAGCCGCTATAATGAAGAAAATGGAAGAAAACAACCTGAAACTTCAAGAAACATTTCAAGATAGCTCTAGAGTCAACGGGGAAAGGCTATTGTCGAAGGTAAACGAAAAATTTGAAGAAATATCAGAAGCCTTCGACAAACGAGTGAACATCGTAGAAGAGAGGGTCAGCGAGTTTGATGAAAAATTGTACGGCCTAAAGAGAGAAGTGAATGAAGAATTACATGAATTAAAAGTGCAGATTGGCGAACTTCAAATTCGAGAGGGACCGGTGAAAGTTATCTCTGAGCATGGCAGCAAGACCAACACCCCAAGCTTTGACGGCAGCTCACCTTTTAATGTTTTTAAGTTCCAGTTTGAAACAGTGGCCAGCAAAAATAAATGGAACAACGAAGAAAAAGCTATAGAGCTAATTCTGGCCTTAAAGGGAGCAGCAGCACAGATACTCGAAAGCTTACCAGCCGGTTGCAGAAATAAATATGAGGACATAATGGAAGCGTTACAACGCAAGTACGGTAGCGAGCATAAAAGAGAACTCTACAGAATGGAGTTACGAGGCAGGGTGCAGAAGGCAAATGAGACTCTGCAAGACTTCGCCATGGAAATTGAACGTTTAGTGCAGCTGACCTATCGAGGCGAAGATCACCCGTTTCTGGATCAGTTCAAGATTGAAGCATTTGTGAATGGCATACGGGATCCAGATGTTAAATATGCGGTTTGTGCTATGCAAAAATCGTCCTTTGCAGAAACCATATCGTACGCGCTAGCCCAGGAGACCGCAAAAGTTATCTCGAAGCCACAGGAGTACAAGGTGCGATGTCTTGAGACTGATGCGTGTTACCACGGAGACAAAAGGAGCGAAATAAAGGAGATGCTCAAAGAAATAATGCAGGAGGAAAGGGGCAAATCTCGCGCCAAATGCTTTAAATGCGGTAAGGCCGGTCATTTTCAGCGCAATTGTAGATCCGCAAAGAGAAGATCAAGATCTGCTTCGCCAGCAAGGGACAACAAGCAGGCGAATAACACTAAATCGCATGAGTCTCCGTTAAACTAAATCGAGCTGGCACTAAGGGGCAAGTGCTAGCTCCCACAATCGATGGCCCCACAATCTCCATTTCCATTGTGCAACAGAAAAATAGCAACCAAACTGTTAGCGGTCTTATAAACGGAAGTAAGCAAGTCCTCACCATAGACACAGGAGCATCTCAGTCAATTATAAGACCCGATTTAGTAAAAGGGGCAGTGGAACCGTTAAATAATGTACGACTGCGCACTGCTACTGGCGACTTAGCCACTGTCTATGGAAGAGCCAGGGTAAGAATGACTATTGCAAACATCAGCGCTGACCATGTATTTGTTGTTGCCGATATAGTGGATGAAATTATCATTGGTGCAGACTTTATGATAGCCCACGGTATTAGTCTGCACATGGGCGAGCAAATAATGATCTGGCGCAATGTGGAGATACCCCTGGATGTTGGATATGAAAGCAGGACCACAGCGAGGAAGCTATTTGCCGTTGAACGTCAGAAGTTACCACCTCAGGCGGAAACTATAGTATGGGCACGTGTGAAGACAGATTGTGAGGATAACCGGTTGTGGGTGGTGGAACCAAAAGAACTTAAAGACGATATCATAACAGCAAAAGCCCTCGTAAAAATCTGCGACGATGGCAGAGTTCCTGTGAGAGTACTAAATCTCTCCAATAGCGAAAAAATAATTAACAGGAATTATGAGATGGGTCGATGTGAGCCAGCAGAAGCCATAATTAATTGTGCGGCGAATACAGTATGTCCTAAAATAACAGCCATAGAAAAAGATACATTAGCAGAACAAGTGCAAAAATGGGTGGCAGGACTAACACCTCCTGACAGAAACAAAGCAAAGCAGTTGCTGAGAAAACATGCCTCCGTCTTCGCCTTAAATAATAAAAGCCAAGGTAGAACGGCAGTTGTAAAACATGAAATTAATACTGGCGAAGCGAGGCCTATAAAACAAGCAACCAGAAGTGTTCCCCTAGCAAAACGAAATGAGGTCAAAGAACTTGTCAGCGAAATGGAACGTAACGGAGTCATTGAGCCATCCTCGAGTCCGTGGAGTTCACCAATAGTTTTAGTAAAGAAGAAGGACGGCAGTACCAGGTTTTGTGTTGACTACAGGAAGCTCAATGACGTCACCAAGAAAGACAGTTATCCGTTGCCTAGAATAGACGATACCTTAGACACGTTGGCTGGAACGGAATGGTTCTCTACCTTGGACTTGCAGAGCGGCTATTGGCAAGTAGAGATAGCTGATAAAGACAAGGAGAAAACTGCCTTTAGCGCAAGTGGTGGTTTATGGCAGTTCAAGGTGATGCCATTCGGGCTCTGCAACGCTCCAGCTACTTTTGAGCGTTTAATCGAACGTGTGCTTAAGGGTCTCAATTGGAAGACGTGCTTAGTGTACCTGGATGACATAATCGTGATGGGGAAGACTTTTGATGAACACCTCCAAAACCTGGATGAAGTTTTTAAGCGTATAACTGCTGCAGGATTAAAATTAAGTGTTAAGAAATGTGCTTTGTTTCAAAAGGAGGTCAAATACCTGGGGCATCGTATAACGGCAGAGGGCGTGTCAACTGATGAAGACAAAGTACTGGCAGTAAAGACCTGGCCTCGCCCACAAAATCTTCATGAGCTGCGTAGTTTCCTGGGGCTTTGCACATACTACAGGAGATTTGTGCCAAACTTTGCTCAAGTGGCTGCTAGCTTGCACGAGTTGACCAGGAAGTCGCAACCATACCACTGGAGTGAAGCAGCGGAAAAAGCGTTCCAGGAGCTCAAGAAACTTTTGTGTACGGCACCAGTCCTTGCCTATCCAATAGCTGGACAGAAATTCATATTGGACACGGACGCAAGCGGCTATGGATTAGGTGGAGTGCTTTCTCAGGAGATAAATGGAGTAGAAAAGGTCATTGGCTATTATAGCAGGGTGCTCTCTAAGCCCGAAAGAAATTACTGCGTTACACGAAGGGAGCTTTTAGCAGTGCTGGAGTGTGTTAAACATTACCACAAGTACTTATATGGTCAACATTTCATCTTAAGGACGGACCATTCTGCATTACGTTGGCTGATGCAATTTAAGAATCCTGAGGGCCAGCTTGCACGCTGGGTTGAACGTCTGCAGAGCTATGATTTTAGTATTGTGCATAGAAAAGGAGGAAAGCACAATAATGCTGATGCCCTGTCAAGACGGCCATGCAATGTAGAGTGCAAGCACTGCACAAAAGTAGAGAAAAAGGAGTGTGTCATTGATGTGCGGCTTACCCAAATTGGGTCAAGGGAAGACTGGTCAAAGGCCCAGAATGACGACCCAATTTTGGGAAAAATTATATTGGCTAAGCAAAACAACAGGAGACCGAATCATAATGAAATATCGGCAGAGAGCCAACTAGCCAAGTCGTACTGGGCCCAGTGGAATAGCCTGAAAGTAGAAGACGGCTGCTTGTATCGATCTTGGGAAAGTACAGATGGCAAAACTACAACGGACTTAATTGTCGTGCCAACTTCAAAAAAAAATGAGATACTAAAGCAGCTCCATAATGGTCCCAGCGGCAGCCATATGGGTATAACAAAAACTCTGGAAAAGATAAAGCAGAGATTTTACTGGGTAGGCTGCCAACAATACGTGGCCGTGGCTAATTGCGAAGAGTGCATAAAGGCTAAGGGTCCTGTAAGAAAAAGTCGTGGCAAACTTCAACAGTACAACGCAGGTGCACCCTTTGAGCGGATAGCTATTGATATCACAGGTCCATTCCCTGTCAGTGATGCTGGAAACCGATATGTACTAGTGGTAATGGATTATTTTAGCAAATGGCCTGAAGTGTATGCCATTCCAAACCAGGAATCCAAAACAGTGGTAGACGCCCTTGTGAACAATTGGGTGTGTCGATACGGTGTTCCACTAGAACTACATTCAGACCAGGGACGAAATTTTTTATATCGGCTATATTTAAGGAGATGTGTGACGTTTATGGTATCAAAAAGACGAGGACGACACCACTGCATCCACAGTCTGATGGCGTGGTGGAAAGATTCAATCGTACCCTAGAAGAATATCTCAGAAAAGTGGTCAGTTCACACCAAAAGGATTGGGATGAGCATATACCCAAATTTCTACTGGCGTACCGGTCAGCTGTACACGATTCAACCTCACGTAGTCCAGCAAAAATCTTGTTTGGGACAGAACTAAAACTGCCAGCAGATTTAGAATTTGGTGTTAAACCTGGACAAGTGCACGAAGACAATGAAAACGTTCTCCAGGCACAAGAAGAACTACATGAGCTTCATGAGTTTGTACGTAACCGCATTAAAATGACCAGCGATAAGATGAAAGCCAGATATGATCGAGCAGCAAATACGGAGGGATTTACCGAAGGACAAATGGTTCTACTATTTAACCCGCAACGCAAGAAAGGATTATCCCCTAAACTGCAAACCCACTGGGAGGGACCGTACAAGGTGATAAAGAAATTGAATGACGTGGTTTACCGGATTCAGAGATATCATAATCCGAGGTCCAAAATGAAGGTGGTCCACCTGGAGCGGTTGGCTAAATATGGCAGAGGTAATGTTGAGCCTATTCGGGACGAACAGGCTTAAGTGGGCGGCAGTGTTACAAAAATGCTTATTTAAATCATAAAAAGATGTTAAAAATAGTTAAGGCCAAGAAAGTAAAACGAAATGGCCTATTGTGTTTGTTTTCAAAGCTAGAAGTTTCTATAAAACATCTTTATTGCAAAACAAAAACAACTAACACAAAGCGATGACTAAACAAACACAATACACAAACATACACACACCTGCATTGTATAACAACTAAATAAAAATACACAACATGTATTTTTATATAATGATTGAAGGTTCTAGAAGTAAATAATAATGCTCACTAATGTGTCTGAGATAAAAGTGGCAACGCAGCATTTTCAACTACGCAATAGATGGCGGTAGAAATTCTCGAACATTCAAGAACGCCTAAAAATAGGGTATATAAAAGCAACGCCAATACGTGTTGATTCATTCGTATTGTGAGCGTCATGCTCTGAACACATTCGCCACAGCAAGATACACGAACACACGACAGCAAATGACGCTAGCAACATTTGTCGCCTTGTACGCAGCTACATAATTATTTTGAAGGCAGCAGCTACATAACAAAAATATGAATTAACTGTATTTCAGTGATGTTATTTAAGCGATTTTTAAAGAAGCAGCTCCGATTTATAATTAAAAAAATATTTTAACTATTTTGTAAGAGGCTATTTAAAGAGTAGAATAATTCGTTTTGATTGTCTTTAAGATTGAAAATATATAGAAGTATTTCTCAGAAGCAATAATAAGTACACTAGTGTGTGTAACGTAGTTTCTTGTCTACTACTAAAAACAACAGTTTTTGATATCTAGTAAAACCAATCGTGTTTTGTATTTACAGATATCCCATACGACAATTGAAATTAATAAATTCAACCAGCAAATACTAAAAACAGAAGTAAATTTTTAACTAAATGTTGTCCACACAAAAAAGGAATTTTAGTTTTATGTACATCTTAATTAGGCTTGCCAGATCCCAAAAGCCTGAAAACTGAAAAACGTAAAATTTGCGCATGGATTTTAGAAAAAAAACTGAACCTGTTTAAAATGCACTTGTTGTTCCAAAAAGTGAAATTTTATTAAAAATTAAAAAAAACACGTTAACATAACAGTTTATTTCAATCTTACGTTATATTAAGTACATATTTTTACATAGGTACATAGTATATGTCTTTTGCCACATATGTTTTGAATTTTTATTTACAGAATTTACTAACTCTTTTGCTTTATTAGTATGCAAAAAAGTTTGAAAATTTTTGCAACTTTCATCAAAGTTTAATCTTATTATAATTTCAGCCTTTATTAAGTCGAAAGACATTCTATGTCTCTCCTGAGAGTATAAATTATTTAAAATACTAAAGACCCTTTCGCAAAAAGCATTGCTTATTGGAATGGAATGAACGAATGAATTTATACAGATTTTGTACTTTATTTTAATCACATTTTTGAAAAAAGACGGACCATTATTAAATTTCCCTCGCAGGCAGCAGAAGTAAAATGGTAATAATTGGAATTAGGAAAAAGATAAAATCTAAACATTTGCAAATATAGTTGTAATTTCATTGTATTTAGAACGCAATTTTTCTGTACAAAATATTAATTTCATTATAAAAGAATATAAAATATGAAAAAACTGGACTGATTGCATTTTTCCTGGAAACTGGACCAGACATAAAAAACTGGAAAATTCAGGCGAATCCAGGCCATCTGGCAAGCCTAATCTTAATACATTCCTCAGAAATTTTTACAATTATTCTTGGTACACTTTCGCCATGACAATTGTAGTATTTTTAATTCGTCGGTGTGGCATTTCTAGTTTTTTTTTTAAATTCAAATTTGGAAAAATATGTTTTAATCAATTATTGAAAAGTATGTAAAAAGTGTTAAAATTTTTCTATATACAAAACTAAAATGTGCTGACAACTGTTTAAGTACAATTATTCCGGTAAAATTGGTGATTTTACATTGGTTTCTCTATTTTTCTACGAAAAAAGAAAATATGTGTTTGAGCCAAGGTCCTAAAGGATCTCCTCATAAAATTTTACTCAAATCTATCCAACTGCACTTACGTGAGGCAGATAAGAATTTAACAAATGGTATTTTGTATTCCAAATCAATTATTGTCTTCACCAGCAACACTATTTTCCTCAAATATTTCATGAACTGAAATTATTCTGTTACAGTTTTATTATAGATTTACACTTAAATCTTTAAAAAAAATAATTTTTATTTTATATTTTAATAAGAGATTTTAAGCGCTTATTATTTTACATGTCTTATAGTACTGACATCACTTAAATGTTTATTGTCGCCAATAAAAATAGAAATTAGTTTAATTTGACAGCAGCAGCGAATTCAGCCCAGACAACAACCTGCCGCCTTGCTGCCTTGCTGTCAACAAAATAATCATTCACATATAAACATATGCATTCTAACTTTGACATTTTGTAGTCGGTAGCTGCTGTGTCGAATGTGTTTACAGCTTCATCTAGTTAAGATCTTGTGGTACAACAATTAAAGTTGCCAGCGTGTGTTATTAATCGCGAATAGTTAAATCGTTAAATAATTGATTAAATAAAGTGTAATTTAATTAAAACTCTAAAAGTTGTGTGTTTAATTATTTTGCAAATAAAGAACTCATTAATAAAACGTTTATAAATTTAAATAAACGTAACAATATTTTATAAGTAAGTCCAGATTTACACTATGCAATTTTTTGATGCATTTTTTCTCAATTTTCTATTTAAGTAACATGGTTATGCGTTATGTAAAAACAAAAATTAGCAACAGTAACATCCCCTCAAAACTCAAGCAATACCATTTCAAATTTCATGCTAGTTTCATGAAAAAGAATATGTAAAGAATATTTAAATATTATAAAAAAAAAATATTTTATGTCTACCAAAAAAATATTAATAACTTTCGCGGAGTAAAATATTGGATTAATAAATTAATATCAAGGTTGCTAGAAAGTTTTGTTTAATTTACTCAAAACTACGGAAATGTTGTTTAACACGTTTTAAAAATGAAGTATTTAATTGCCCTCATTGTAGGAGAAGAATACGAGTAGAAGGCACTTTGAAAATGTTCAATTAATTTTTGTTTTTCTGATATTTTTTTTTAAAACAAAAACCATTATTTAATAAATTGGGGTTCTTTGTACATACTGGTCCCATTTTTTTTTAAAGACTTATTTTTAAATTAATCTACTTTTGAATCGTTTTTTTCCTTGCGAGATATTTTTGGAAATTTTCTTATGTAGGACGACATTTCATTTTTAAATGGATTCAAAATTGTGTGGCCTCATTTTCTGTATTGGGGCCATTTTTCATTAGGGTCATGTTTGTTGCTCAAGATAAATGTTGAGCTTGGATGTATTCAAAGGGTTATGATAACTGTTTTTGTACGACATTTTAATCCTCCTTCTTTAAAGGATATTTTGTTTGTACTTTTATTTTATCAAAGTACTATTAAATACCAAAAAAATTTAGGAATTATAAGGTAAACATATTCCTGCTATTTTATTTTTTCTATGCCGATTATAATAATATACAAAAAAAAAAGAAAGTAAAATAATTGTTCTATCAACTATCAATCGGTTACAATATTTTTTTAATAGATTTTTTACAATTTATTTATTTTATGTATCATCTCACCTGTGATGGTAGTAGTTGTTGTCCACTATAACGCTGAGAGAAAGATACTATGGGTGCACCATATGGTAGCTGTGGAGCTTCACCATGAAATACCACACGATCACAATCCATGGCAACTGCACCAAGTTGTCCCGTTGAGCCAAAGGCAACGACATTGCATCTATTTAAAAAGCAAATATAACAATAACAAATATTCTTTTAGTCATTGAAAAAGAAAAACAAATGTTCAAGAAAAAAATATTCAATAACTTTAAATGCCGTGACAAAAAAAAAATTATAAAAAAAAACAGCAAATGAAAATCAATCTGCCATAAGCGGAAATAACTTGCTTAGAATTTTTATTGCTTCCATTAGCATAGTAAGTGATCAATAGGAAACGACTGTCTGAATGGATGAATAAAAATGGAAACAAATTCTATGACACAACCCCACATAAAATTATAACAAAAGCAGAATGTGAAAAAAAACTAAAACCGTTAAAAAAGCCGTTGAGTTTCTTTCAACACATATAAAATTGAGCGATAAAATTTAATTAAACTAAACAATGCACAGTGGAACTGTTTAACTGAAAACTTAAATTGTTATATGAAATATTTGCACTCAAATTAACTGAAAATATTGGTCAAATAAATGAGTCAGGATTAAGACGACGAGCAGGCATGTTCTGAATTACACACGAAATTTTCACTTTACATTTTCCAAAGCATTGTTGCTATAAAATAATTTCTTGCAAAAATAATGCCTTGTAAAATACAAAGTGAAAAATTCGTGTAGAATTCAGAACATGCTTGTTTATCTTCAGATTAATTTATTTTTAAATGTTACTAATGTTTCATACACACACACACACACACACATACCTGCAGGGTAAACGCAAAGCTGGACTTAATTCTGGACATGGTCGCCAAGCTTTAATTTGTGACAAATACAGTAACAGCAGTAGAAATATGCTCAAGTGTCGTATCCGTTGTCCTATGTGTGGTTGTTGTTGTTGCTGCTGGTGGTAAAACATCTGTTAAAAAGGCAACAAGAAAAAATAAAGGAAATCATAATTAATAAAATTATAAATTTAGATTATAGATTTTTTTTATTGATGTTATCGTAAAGAAAATAGATAAAAGAAAGAAATAAATACAACAAGAAAATAAAATGGAATAAATAAATAGTTAACATTTTTATCAAGGTTTTTTTTGTTTTGTTATAATTAATTAACATTTATATTAAAGTTAATATAGCTATGCAATCATTGCTTTGATATTTTTTTCTAAAAATATTATTCATTGAAATAATTTTTATTAAAAAAAAATTAAATTATAATTATAAGAAATTCCCTGAAAATGTTTTACAAAGTTGGTCGTAATAATGAAAAATATTAAATATTTAACAGTGCATCTTAATTTTAAGTTGTTACGAGTATCCTTAATATAAAAATTTGTACATTATATATTTTTGTTTTGGGGCCATATTTCAGTATTAAAAAAAACTGGAAAAAAAGTCAGTGAAATTTTTTTATTACATTGAAGGGTAAAGAAGTTTCTAAATGCAGAGCCAAAAGGTTCTTATTTTTTAAATTTTAAATTAATTTATTAAGCCTCTTTCACACTATAATACTGAGTACTAAGACTTGTCAATAACTTAAACACTATAAGAAAGTGTGAAGTGTGTGAAAACTATATGTTATCCCTTTCAGACCTGACGCAAAACTACCCGGGAATTTGTTAATAATTTTTGGAACATGTGGTCTCTACAGCGTATGAAAATAAAATCAATGAATACATTTTATCATTTTTATAATCTTCAAGGATTTTCAGGACACGCACGTCTTACGAGCACAATTGATGCACTCAATTATATTTTTACTAAAACACATTTGTATTGCATGAAAAGATTTCAATTAGTTTGAAATTTTAAAATTTATAATTTTTTAGTTATTTTTTTAGTTTTTTTAGTTATTTGTAAACGATTAATACTTTTGTCCGTAAAGACACAACTTACTTTTACGGCTCATTATGCTTAAACTGAAATGTGACTGAAGAGTTGAGCAATAATTAAAGTAATGGTAAATTAAACAGAAGAGAAATGTAAGAAGCAAATATAGAAAACAATCAGCACAATCGATGCATGTCAGTCTATTTCACATTAAACAAACAGAAGTAAAAATATTGAGGCCAAAACCCACCCGCAAAATCGATGCATCACGGTCTGAAAGAGTTAACAAAGTATGAAACAATACAGAAAGAAATTTGACATTTTGACATAATACCGAACCATATAATTTTTCTTTCCAAAAAAATGTTTAGAAATTAATTAAAAAGAACCAAAAAGCCGAAAAGAAAGTAAAATTTCATTAATTTATAAAATCGATGGTTCAAATCCTGGTCAGGAAAAAATTAAAAATTAAAACAAACGCTAGGCACCACGTATTTACATTCATATTTAACTCCACTAAGCATACAGAGGCGACACGAGAATATAGTCATCTCTTTCTTGACATCCTATCGACTTCAATTTTGTTTTGTAGTAGCCGATAGGATGTCAAGAAAGAGATGCATAGAAAAAACGAGATGACTATATTCTCGTGTCGCCTCTGTATACTCGGTGTTTAACTCATAACAGTCAATATGATACTGAAACAGCGTCTATAATGTTGTGAGAAAACAAGTATGAATAATAAAAAATAAAAAGTTGCATTTCGTGGCTGGCACAAAAAAGCAACAACAATGTACAAGACGAGTTACAAAGAGAACGACAAAGAAAAAGCTGCGTGTGAACTTCGTCTCACCAAATTAACATTAAGATTAGTTAGTTAAATAGATGATGTTTACGACGTACATAACATAAGGTAGATAGATGCAAAGAATGCTGATGAAGGATGTGGCGGTCCAGAAAATGCTGCATTTCATTCTGCTAGCGTCAAATTTCTTGTTTTCTTTAGAAAACGTCCGCATACATTTGTAAATAATTTTTCTTTCTAAAAAATGTTTAGAAATTAATTAAAAAGAAGCAAAAAGCCGAAAATAATGTCAAATTTCATTAATTTTGCAAAGTTTGAATAAGAACATTTCTTGTGCACGATAAAATGTGTACTATTTTCGGTGATTCGCTTTGGAAACATTTGTTTAAATTATTTATGATTTCAAGAATGTAGCAAAAAAATTTTTATATATATTTGGTTCATAGGTGACAGTAAATTTTGGATTTCATTAATCTTGTTCAATGTTTTTTTTCGCATTTTTCTTCAAATTGAGCTCAAATGATCAATTATTCTTTTTGCAACCGACTCAAACGAAAGCCATCTTGTATATCAAATTTAAAAAGTTGCAAAAGTCGGTGACAAAAAAAAAAAAAATCTCACAAAAAGTCGCAGACCGCTAAGAAAGACTCAAGTTGCACCTTTAGTCGGGCTAAAGGAAACCCTGCTTCTTACAAAATCCAATGAAAATCTTAATACTCAGTATTGTAGTGTGAACGGGGCTTTATAGCAAGCATTTAGTTATCTGTTTATTTATAGCAACAAAAACTGATTAAGTTAATCTGATTAAAAATTTTTAGCCAAAATAACAAAATCCTAAGTTGTAAACTTTAATTTCTTTAGTGATGTTCATTTTCATTGTTAATTAAAGTTGCAGAAAAATGGTAGTGATATTTAAAAAAGCGTTTGCTGCTTAAGTCATTTGTATTGTACAAATTTTGTAAGTTCGTTGTTTAAGTCTTTAGTTAATTTGCAAATTTTGTGCCAAATACATTTTTAAACAGTTTGGTTTTGAAATATATGAAATCTTAAATCTTTTCTTAAGAATAAAAAAATGTTTTATTTTTATTTTTACAAAACATCAAAATCTAGTTGAGATTTTAAAATGGTTTTTGTTGATTTCCTAATGTTTTTATTTTTGTTATAAAAGAAAAATACTGTTGTAAATAATGAATGCTATTGAAATATAAGTAATTTAAGTGCTAAAGTTAACATACAAATAAAGTGTAAAACTACAATAACAACAATAACACATACAACAAAAAGGTCTCTTATGCCAATAATTAAGTTTGTGTAAGTTTTTCAACATTAATTTTTTTTTTTTTGGTTTAGAAAAGCGATTTACTTGCCAATTAATTAAAGAAATATTTTAATATTGATTATTAAATAAAACATTTATCGCTGTAACTAATGTTCTATTTCTTTAGCAAATTCTTTTCGAAAAAGATCGAACTTTTAAGGTGAACCAAAACTAGTAATTGAAAGCAGTAATAGGGTGTAGTGGAATATCTCTCCTGAACGTTTCCAAATATATTTTAACGACTCCTGCCACACGAGGCTCAGAAAAAGAAAAATATTGTTTTTAATTGTTGTTCTTTTTATTTGTTTGACAAAACGTAAGAAACGTAAGAATATTGTAAGATCTGTCAGACAGTGACAGGCCACTATCTATGGAACTGTAATAACTAGATGTTTAAAATTTTCACAGAAGTTGTATCCGTTACAATCAAATAACTAATAATATCTACGTGTATAAAGAGTATTAAAGGGTATCCCTATACAGAAGTTATTTTCACGTTAACGGCTTACAAAAATAACACACACACAGATAAATGTGCATAATTACATATAAATAATCTTTTAATTAATTTTCAACTACATAATGTTATTGGTATGGTTGAATATGTTTATAATGTCTGATAAATTTATCACAGAACACTAAAAAATGTATGAGCTAAATAAAAATAAGCTAAAACAACTGAGCGAATCCAGTTGATATGTTTAGCTCACTAAGTGAACTTTGAACTAAATGAACGAACTAGTCGGTATATTGAGCTGAGCTAAAAAAATAACTGACTTTAAAGAGCTGATAAACCCACCTCTAATATTAATGTACAATTACAATGTACATTTGAGTTACCTAAGAGTTATTTACTGAAAAGGATTGTTCAAAATTAGTTGAAGCCACTTGTCACCTTTGCAGGAAACTTTTGACAATTGAGAAAACGGCTCAAATATTAGTTAGAAGTAGTAATATTTACGCTATACAGCGGATGGTCACATGTCATTTGTCCAGAATATTTCTCATTTCAGACAAGCAAAATGCCTTTCGAATGCAATTGGCCTTTGTTCCAAGGCCAATTACCTTGAAACCAAATGCTGTTGTTTGATATAAAGTTTATTTTTTTCCAGTTCAGAAGTATTTTAAGTTGTAAAATATGACACGAAAAATAAAATTTTCATAAAAATAAATTTTTTTTAAAGATCAATTGATGGCATTAATGTTTTAAAATAATTTCGGGATTATGACTCTCACAGTAGTGTTTGATAAAGCTTATTCTTAATGTACAATTTTGCCCAACTTTTTCGAGCTTTGCTGGCCGCATATTACGAAAAATTTCGTACCATTTCGAGATGTGAATCTTTACTATAGTTTTCCGCAGCGATTTTCCTTAATAAAATAATAAAAAAGTTAAACTTTGCAAGTACTTCCCCTTTCTATACCCTTCACAAAAAAAGTGAAAAAAGGTATAAATAAGTTTGTCATTCCATTTATAATTTCTACAATATCCATTTCCGATCCCATAAAGTATATATAATCTGACTTCTTTTGCATAGTGACACGCCACGCCACCACACCACACCTACCTCTAATTTTTTATTATTATTTGGAAGAATGAAGTAACTCAAATCAATAAACAAATATATGGGGCGATACAGAATTAAAAAATAAGAAAAAAACATCAAGAAAAAATTGGCGCTCGCCCATAATTTCCGAGTTACGGGGCTCTGAAGTTTTCAAATTTTTTTAAAATATCAATATGGGTATCATTTTAAAGCTTTTCAAGAGGTCTTTAAAAAATACTATATTAAAAAAAAATTGCTTAGCCCTTTAAGAGCCGGTGACATTTTTATGGAAAATTATTTATAGGTAGAACTTAATTTTTTTTCTTATTTCTTAATTCTCTGTCACCTCAATATTTGCTTTTTAGATTGGAGTTACTTCACTCAACTAGATTTAAATAGATGGTGAAGGGTATATAAGGCATAGCTGAATATAGCTTTCTTTCTTGTTTTGTACTCAGATTGAGATTCTAGTGATAAAATTATGAAATGACGCACTTGTACAGATTGACCACATGGAAAAAGTGAAGAATGTATCTAATAAAAAAATATATTTATTTTTAAAGTTAAATTTACATACTCTTTATTTTATACGGAAATAAATATTATTTAATATTTTGTATAATAAATTAATAATTTAAGATTATCAAATGATAATGTGTCCTTATTTCTTACAAACAGATTTTATCAAACGTTTTTTAAAAAAAATGTGAAATCATTTATCAACTAAAAAATAGTTGTTATTTAAAATTAGTAACAGTTATTTTTGAGCAACGTATTAAATATGAAGTCATTTTATTTAACGATTTTTTTTTTAGTTTTTTAAAAACTTCTAAGTGAAATTTAATACAAGTTTGTCAAGTTCAAGTTTTTAGAAGTTAAAAAAAAAACCTTAAATAAAAACCATAAATGATCGTATGCTAAATAATAATATTTTAAACGTTGATATGGAATTACAAAGAAACAAAAAATGATACAAGAAAGTTAGATTTATAAAGACAACATGGTGACACCATAGAGTGTATTTTTTATTGTAAAAAGACAATTAAAAAACAACATTTTAAAACAAATTAAGAAAATTTTTAATATGCAAAAAAACTGGTTTATTTAAGTAAAAAAAATTTTTAAGTAAAATATTTTAAAATAGAATGTATTCTAAACAAAACGAAAAAAGTAAGAAAAAAAAAAAATAAAAATAAAAACTTGTAATAATAATACTTTAAAAATATTTCAAAATTTCAAATGAGTTTTTTGACTTTTTATGAATATAACTTGACTTTGCAATTTTCATATGTATTATTATACGGTTCCTCTTGTTATGGAATATGCGAATTAATTTAGTTTTAATTTTAATTAGTTTTGTCTGCAGTCATGCTCTATTTCCAGAGCAAACTGTCACTTTTTCTTTTTTCAAAAGCAAAAAAAGGAGGCAAAAATTTGTTTGAAATATGAATACAGCAACAGGTCGTGGGATATTTATTTTTGTTTTGCCTGCCAACAATAGAGATAATTTGCGTAAAAGAAACTAGATTTTTTAACATTATGTTAGAAACACAATTTACCATGCTTAATTAAAAATATTGAAAATAGTTGTAATTTTTGAGAAAAAAAAACAAAAGAATTAATTTGTCTGTTTGTTTGTTTATGCGTAACTCTTGAAAAGTAACTTGTTTGCAGGTGCTGTTAACCCATTACCCGCCGTAATTCATATATGCTGAAACTAATAAGCTTTGCAATTCAATTGTCATCTTGCTAACGAAGCAAAGTCATTTGTTAAGGTCTTTGTATTATTTTTAGGATTTTTTTTTTAATTTTGGGACATTGGTAGAATGCATTAAAATGTGTGACATAAAATTAAAAATCAAAAATTTTTTTTGTCTTAAATACTCTAAAAAATTGAACCTGAAACTATTTTTTTTATTTTTTTAAGGAAACGACCTTAAATTTATACTTATTTGTAGACCATTTGTAAACCATAAGAATTTTTAAAACACTTATCGAGCAGTGAACCATTACACCATTACACTTTTTACATGTTCTTGTTCTTTTTCCACAATCTCCACATCTGCGTTGTGTTGTTATTGGTTTTATCAGGCGATCTATAAGGTTTGATCAGGCGGTTATAGCGTACTTCCACACAAACTTTTCGTCCAGCAACTTTCGACTTTTGTGAAACTCTTCTTTTATGGATTGATTTCACGCCTAACAGATTGCCCAAAACTATGCTATGATTAATTTCAAAGAGAGAAACTTTCTCACAAGTGAGCGATATTTGAGACAATCGCCATGTATTTGCCACAAAAAGGCAAAAAAAGTACGCTTTTCCTTCAAAAAAGTTAAATTTTTTTATTTAAAAGTTTTCAAATTTTCCTTATAGTGCGTTTCCATTGACGTGATTATGTCTAAAACACTTGATTTGCTCAAATCAAGTGCTTTGCTACTTGATTTTCCATATTTTTCATGCTACCAAAACAATTTAAATCACTTGAGATATTTAAAATCATGTCGAAAATGTATTTTTTCGAACTAATTTTGCATTTGCAACACTGTGTTGTGTCTAGGATATTCAAGTTCAACTCCGTTCTATCTATTTATATTGGATGTTTTTATCGAAAAAGTGACAATTACTTTAAAATTTTTTTAGACAATAATCTTTTTTGTACCAAAAAAATGTTAAAAAAATAAAAAATGAAAAAATATGTAAAAACAAAAATTTAATTAACAATAAAAACGGTTTTTTACAATAAATATAATAGTTTGTTTTTTCTTTTATGCAGAAAATGTCAGTGTTATGTCACAAATTCGAACTTACAAAACACTTCAGCTCAATGGAAACACTTCGAAGTGTTTTTCTCAAAACAAGTTGATTTCAAGTCAATGGAAACGCACTATTAAATAAATAGTAATTTAATGTAATTTATGTAAAATACAGTTTTATTAAAAATTTCAGAGAAAAAATCAGGAAATAAAATCATTACCTGAACAAAAACAAAACGAAGACGAAAAAAAAATTTTTAAATGTATGAACAAAAATTTTAGCCCGATGGTACTCTGAAGTCAATAATAATATTATGGGAGGAAAAATTGCATGCTCTCGCCATTCAATAAAATTAGTACAAGTAGGTTTTTTTATAAATACGGTTAAAATTTACAATTTTACTAATTTTAAAATTACCGTTATTACAGTTCAATTTGAATCTTCTTTGTTTAAAACTTCAACATAAAATTACTGACAATTTTTCAGTAATATCTGGGCTATATTCATCTTCAAGGCATTTAAAAGAAAACTTTCTTGTAAATCGAGGTATTGGTAGGGTACCATTAGCTAGTTGTCAAATTTTTCAAGCAGAATAACAGACGTTGCTAACTATTTTCGCAAGTTTGAACAAAGTTCCTAGTTTTCCGCACGCAATAAGTGAAGCTCATTTTATTTCCAATTGATGCCGGATACGTTTTGCTGTTTCTAAACATGAAACAAGAAAAATTTCATGCTTTCTCACAAAGTAAAACTTTAGCAACTTTTTGGTTTGTCTATTTCAAACTAATTTTGTATGTGGAATTTTGAAAGCATTTGCAAGTAATTTTGCAAATTGATATGTTAAGAAAGGTTGATATGTTAAGAGAGGTTCTTAACTCAATTAAAAAACAAGTTTTTTTTTTCAAGTGATATTACTTTATTTCGTGTTTTTTTTTAATCAAAAGTTACGAAAATTTTACATGTTACGTCGATTCTTCAAAAGTTACAAAACATCTAAAACATGTAACCAAACCGCAACACTAATTTGCAACAACAATACCCTTAAGCTGGGTAAATAAGCCATCGTTTCCTGGTTTAGTCCTCTGAAAACTATCTGTCTATAAATATGTCTAAAACAAAGGCACTTTGTTTTGGTGTTGCTGATGTATTTTTAAAGTCTCTTGTTTTATATATTGGTACATCTAGGATTCAGATTGTTGACAGGATGAAATATTTAGGGATTTTTTTGGATAGACGTTTACGTTTTGAAAGTCATATTGACCACATTAGCTGTAAGGTTTCGGGTTTGCTTCGAAAAATCTATTCTACGTCTTTATATTTACCATTTCAAATTAAATTGCGACTGGTGCATGCACTAATAATGCCGCAGTTTATATACGGCTTTGAAGTTTTCTCAGGTGCTAATGCAAGTGTTCTCGACACCTTGCGTCGTACTGTTAACGCAGTTGTTCGATATATTTATAGCGTTGGTATATCTGTCTATGTTCGTCGCTTCCTTGGCTGTTTTTAAATTTAAGGATTGTTAAACACGGGTTTCCTATTCAGCTGTACTCCAAGTTTCATTTTTCTCATTCGACTAGAAACCCCCAAATTTTAATTCCCTTGATAAATAACTCATTGTATGAAAAATCTTTTGTTGTTAGGATAGCGGATAGAACTTAGACTTTTCTCCCTTACGAATAATGTTTTTCGTCTGAAAATAATCTCGTTCAAATTACTCATTTAGTTTTCCTGTTGCAAAATATTGGGATCTACCTCTGTCTGTACTGTAGCTTTTTACTAATTCTTCTTGGTTGGGAACCATATGGACTTAACTGCTAACCGCCTTTTCATGAAGGATATTTTTGGTTTATAGAGAGTTTATTAAAATTTTTCTATAAAATTGTAACCTTTATAAAACAAAGATATTTTTCTTATTAACATTGGCCTTAAATATTTCTATTTTTTATTATAAGTTTATTTTATTTTTAATCAGGCTTGATTGGCTTTGTAATATAGTTAAATTGGCCTAATGTGGCTTTTATATTACTATGAATGAATAAATAAATCAATATATAATTAATGGCCACCACCATTTTAAAAACGAATTCTTGTTCTGTATAACGATATTTGTTTATCTAACAGGTCGACACTGCCAATATTCTTATTATTTTTATTACATTTTGCTTATCTTATCTTTTCTTTTTTTTTGTCCCGACGAACCTTCTGTATTTCTCTTTATCAAATCGCATTTTATGATATCCACTTTCTTTTTTCTTCTTTATTTCCCAACATGGCATTATGGGACACTGTCACGAATAGCTTCTGTTGCCTTTAGTTTAACTTGCGGCAACTTATCTCCGTGGCTCGTTAAGAAATTGTAAAAAAACTTCATGATCGTCTATTTTATTGGGTGGAGTAATATCTACCAGGGTTGTTACTACGAGTACTTTGGGAATTAGGAGAACTTTATTTATTATCTGACTTAGAGGTATCCACTTGAGCTGCATTAACACCAAATTTTACAGGCTTACCCTGCATAACCACATCATTCTCATCCAAGATGGCAACATTTACGTGATTATGATCCTCATTTTCTATGTTTGCCGAAAATTTATCATCATTTTAACGTAGTAAGCCCAAAAATAGATAAAACATTATCTTGAATCCATTTCTAAGAAGAATTATTTTAATAGTTACACATAGCACTTTCCGCCAATGTCACAAAAATGGGTCTTTGAATTTACAAGAAAAAACAAAAAAAAAAAAAAGAAAAACAAAATGAATTAATAAACAAGCGTAGATCTATAATAAAACTGTAACAGGATCATTTCGGTATATGAAATATTTAAGGAAAATATTGTTGCTGGTAAAGGTAGTAATTGATTTAGAATAAAAAAACCTATTTTTTGAATTCTTGTCTATCTCACGTAAGTGCTGCTGTTTAGATTTGGGTAAAATTTTGTGATGAGATTCTTTAGAAGCTTGGTTCAAATATGGGTTCTTTTTTGTAGAAAAATAGAGAAGCAAATGTAAAATCACTTAATTTTACCAGTATGATTGTAGTTAAACAGTTGTCAGCACATTTTAGTTTTGTATGTAGAAAACTTTTAACACTTTTTACATAATTTTCAATATTTACTTAAAACATATTTTTCGAAATATGAATTTTAAAAAAATTAGAAATGCCACATCGACGAATTAAAAATACTATAATTGTCATGGCTAAAGTATACGAAGAATGATTGTTTGTGTGGTCATTTAGTGAAAAGTTTACTTGTGTTCTTAGTACTTCAACCAGCAAGTACTACTTATGGAAAATTTATAAATATTTACATTTACATATTTAAACGATTAGTTTTAATAGATATCATAAAACTGTTGTTTTAAGTATTTTTGTAATGACACACACTACTGTACTTATTATTGCTTCTGAGAAATACTTCAATATATTTTAAATTTTAAAGACAACCCAAACGAAAATCGACGTATTATTTTACTCTTTTAAAAGCCTCTTACATAATAATTAAAACATTTTTTAACTATAAATCAGAGCTGCTTCCTTAAAAATCGCTTAAGTGGTATCACTGAAATACAAATAAATCATATTTTTATTATGAAGCTCCTACCATCAAAATAATTATAAAGCTACAGGCAAGGCGACAAATTTTGCTAGCGTCATTTGCTGTCGTGTGCTCGTGTATCTTGCTGCGGCGAATGTGTTTATAGCATTAAACGTCTCTATATTTTAAAGCGTTATAATCAACCGCTTAAAAATTACACAGACTGTGTATTCACGCAAAGAAAAAACATGATTGAGGTAACCATAATAAAAGATTTGTTAGCAAAACATAGTATTGTTACATTTAAAAATAATATAGCTGGTCTTGCCACCACATTGTTGTAAACATGGTGAAAAAAAAAATATTATTTATTATTTTTAAATAGAATACTAAACGGTTAAATATAAACATTTATTGGTTAATTTACATATTATAATATGATTAAAATATTATATAATTGCCATATTATATAATTGAATGAAAAGATTTCTGATATATAATATCATAATAAATAGATTTATTTGTCATAAAAATTATAAAAACATCAAATTAACAACTTAGTGCTCGCTTATATTTTCCGAGTTACAAGACTTTGATAGTGCACAGTAATCACATAATGTTTAAATGTTACAGAAAAAATGTTTTTCATGACTGAAGTTTTGTTGAAAACAACTATAATTTACTCACCCCAACTATACATTGTTACAAAGAACATAACATGGTTATTAGGACTAAATCACAACCATGTTTTTCTCTACGTGTTTAATGTCTGATATAAAAAGAACAAAAAAAATGTCCCTATATATACAGGCATGTCACGCAATTCAATCGCAATGTTTTTATTTCCTTATTAAACACTCCGATCGAATTTGATTTACCTTTTTCTGATTCCGATCGAAAAAAATGCTAAATCTCCATTATCTTGTTTAAATGTTGCAATATTGTGCACATTAAAAAGTTAATTTAAAACCCGCAAATGACAAAATTTGAGACGATTCTAATTGCACTTTGAAAGTTAAAAGTGGTTTCATTTCGAAAAATTTTTTTGGTTTCGTTTTCTGAAGAATCAATTTGCGGAATTGAAGCCACTTTCGATCGGAATTAAATTCTGTGAAACGCCTCATTATGTTGTAAGATATGTATGACCTTATTTTGTGAACCGTTATTGACAGAGAGTAAGCGAAGTATGTATGTTCACATTAACAAGTATAGAAGAAAATAAAGGGTGTCCTCTTACTTGATATAATTTATCTCAAATGATTCCAGCTTTTGAGACGTTATACTCAAACATTTGAAGGAATGTGTAAATCAATGCAACAACTATACAACAACTTTACCAACATAAACTTAGAATATGTTTTTTCTCTTTTTTTTTAAATCCGTTGTTAAACACAAACACACGTATTTGACAGGTTAAAATGGTCAGCTTCGAAGTGAAGTTGAAAAGCAATTACAACTGACTGGTTAGAACTTTAAACATTACCAAATGCCATATTTTCTTTTTATTATAGCAAAAATTTTAAAAATATATGATGTAGTTATTAAAATTAGCAGTTCTTAAAATACGTCCTAAAAATAAGACAATAGCGCTTATTGGGTTAATTTCAGCAATAAGTAAAGCTAAGGGTTTACAAAATTAATTCATCTTTTTATTGTTGAATATCATAACAAATTTATCAATATCAATCAATAGTGAACCGTCAAATATGAAATTTATAACTTAAAAGCTCCATAGACTACCTCAATATTTAAAAGTTTATTTTGCTTGTGTGAGTTTAAAAACAACAAAATTATAAAACATAAGAAACAGTTAATTAATATAAACATTAAAATGCCTCACCAATGACCATTAATTATATACGAGTATTTATATTAAATATTACACTTGTTGTTGTACAAACGTGCGAGATAACTTTAATTATATCCAGCATTATAGTTTTGCTTCAATAATTTGTTAGTTGTATTCACTCAACACCATACAATTATATTAACAAGTCGAGCGAAAAGCCAACAGCAAGAAATTTTATGAAAAAAAATATAATAATAAAATTATTAAATTGCTTCAAGAAATAATTGATAACTGTATTAAAAAAATCTACATGAAATAAAAAATTATGGCTTATTTATAAAACAAATTAGTTTTGTAGAGATAAGTTGTTATTAAAACAAGACATAATAAATTTAATAAATTTCAGTTTTTGTATTTAATTTTAAAAAGTGCCCTGGTATAAAGGCTGTGTATAAAATATATAAAAAAGTTTGAGTTTAACTTACATACGAAGGGTTCTGTACCGGGTATAGTTCACCCTTTAATAACTAGTATTATTTTTATAAACCAAAGTATGTTTACTGTGTCCGCTGTAACAAGACACAATAACCATACTTTGGTTAAAGTTAAAATAAAGCCCTTTGGAAATGACTTTACTATTAGGACACCTTTCAGTTTGATTTTTTATACTTGTTTTTATAGCAACTTAGCAATACATACCCTGTGTAAATTTATTATCTTAGCCCAATACAGTTTGAACATCACATTACAATAGGGACACTCTTTATTGCATTTTCATTTTTAAACTCTTCACCATCGATGGAAAAGGGTATAACTTAGTTTCTCATTGTAATTTCTACAATATACTTTTTTGACCGCCATAAAATATATATAGTCTGAGTAACATACCGAAGCCGATTGAGCGATGTCTGTCTGTCCGTCTGTGATAGGTTTGAAATAAACTTTGCCAAATAACGAGATGAGCTAGAGAAAATTTAAATAGCCCAATCGATCAGTCATAGTTTTGAAAATGTTGCTACTAAATATCAGCACGATCAGTCCATGTCTTTCGAGGTAGCGGGCAAAACACCTCGCCCGCCTCTAATTTTTTCATATCATTTAGAACAAATCTAGTTTCATTAAGTAGCTCCAATCAAAAAAAAAAAAAAAATAAAAAAAATAAAAAAAAAAAAAAACAAATGCATGGGATGATAGAGAATTGAAAAATAAAATAAAAACATCAAGTGAAAAAATTGGCAATCGCCCATATTTTTAAAATTATAGGTCTCTGAACTTTTCATAGAAAAGTACGAATGTAAAGTACCATATTTTTTATGACATCAATATGGGTATCATTTTAAAGCTTTTAAAGAGATCTTTAAGGAAATACAATAAATTTTTAAAAGTACTTAACCCATTAAGAACCGAAGACATTAATTTTTTTCTTATTTTTTAATTTTCTGTAAATACATTTTTGGAAATCTTTCTAAACACTATGAGTTTTCATTTTATCAGGGTTGTTTTGTTGCTTAGAACCCAGCCAACCATTAAGTGAGCACTCCAAAAAAGGACTTTCGAAATAAACCAAGCTAGAGAGATATTCCTGAGCAAGCCTTAAACTGACTCGCTCCATGACTCCTATATGACACCAAAATCTTTGGAGAGCTATAATTGTAAGACCTTTTAAGAGACAAAAAATCTTTAAAAAATTTTAGTTTCTGAAACAAATTGAGCTGAACTAGTTTAGTAGAAAAAGATTTCTCATTTCCGTAAGTTTTCGGACGGCAAATGTTAATTTTTTGTACTCTTTCTGAAGGCAAAAGCTACGAGCAATAAATTAGTAAAGTTACGTTTTGGATTTTATAGTCTGCTGGGAGTATTCATTCTACTCGAAGTGTGATAGTATAGAAACAAAATGTATGTTACGTTGGATTTTTGGACAATCACAACAATTCTTATTAGACTTTCTTTCTTACAAAATCTAATGAAAGTCTTAAGACTAGAATAATAGTGTTAATGGGTCTTAAACTAGATTTACATATATGGTAAAGGGTATATAAGATTCGGCATAGCTGAATATAGCATTCTTACTTATTTTACTAATTCTTGTAGAAGACATAGCAGTACAACTTCTGTACAAGTTCCAAGCGTCTGCCTAAAACGGTTATAAAAATAAAGGCCTCATTTGTCAAATTCACCGTTACTTTGCGTGGGCTCGGAACTAAAGTTCATTTAAATTTGTTGGTACATTCTCGAACTGCGAAGGAGTTTTCGATGTGGTTAAAATCTGGGCGTTGCGCTAACCATTGCATTGTTTAAAAGTATTGATCCTTAATGATCTAAATTCTAAAAAATTGTATTTGTTTTAAATGTAATTACGCGAACGAACGAACGATTGCGACATCGTGAAACTGGCCCTAAATTTTTGTAACTGCAAGTATTCACAGTTTATTATTTTTGCTACTTCTTTTAAAAAAATCTCAACGCCATAAAAAAATTTAATGCAAGTATTTTAAAGCACCTTAAACTCTTCACATACTTCCTGATTTTTTTCGTAAGGAGAATTTTTTATGTAAACAGTATAATTTTTCTTTTAGCATGCCATGGTTTAAGTGAACAAATTATGGCTTTACTTTTTTAAAAGGAAAAAATAAATTATTTAAAATAAAATTATTTAAATGACCACTTTCCATTATTGTTTCTAGAGACAGAAAAACAACAATAAAACCATGAGTAATTGGAATCGGTTTAACAATGCAATTAAATTAACGTTCAGTAATAAAACTAAAACTATAAAATATCAAACAATTAAATTGAAGTGCTGCGTACGGCAAATTACAGTAAAAGTCATGTAGGAAATAATTTCTGAAAAATTAATTATCATAAGAAGAGAAAACTTAAGAAAAAAAATTATATGTATGTATATATGTATGAATGTGTGTATATATACAATATGTATTTCTCACTAAATGTCTTAATAAAGCATAATAGGGTTTAAATAATCTTAAAAATAAATGAAGAAATTTATATGGGTTTTTTTTCATCTTTTAGGTTGATAAATGAGCTAACGAACCCCCACACAAAATCACAATGATTTTGATTTTTTTTTTAAATAAAACTAGTTCAGTTTTAATTGAGAAGAAATTTCCTAACACGCTGTTATGGTCAATGACAATGAAGTGAGGTTTCGCAATACAAATAAATAACATACAGCCTCAGACTCAGGCAAATCCATCCAACCAACCATCCAACTGAAATAAGAAAAAACTTTGTTGGATTTTAATGTGGTTGTTGTTTTTTTTTTAATTTTTATAAAAGGGTTTTCAAATAGAAACTGGAAGATGCTTCGAATGTAAATTTTGGCATCAGCTGGGCGAAAAGTAACGCCTCACTGTGAGATATTTTTTGAAGAGGCGGTAAACAGTTTTAAATTTCAATAAGTTTGTAATGAAGAATTCAATGTATCTGTCTCTTTCACTCAAAGAATGTTTTTTGTAGAAAAAAAATTAATATTCGAAAATTAGTTATACATAAAAAATTTCTTCAGTATAATGACTAATCTCGGTACATTACTGAATTGGATGTAAATATATTAAAAATTAAGTTTAATTTAATAAAATAATCAATTAAGTAAGCTATACATTTTTGTTTAATTAAAAGCTGTCATATTGCAAAGAAATGATTTAATGTCTTTAAAAGTTAGATGGATTGTTTAACTTCAAAGGCTTTAAATTATTAAAACGTGTCAAATTGTAACAAAGAACAAATTAAAAGAACAAACTAAATATTTTACTGTTCTATATGGAAAAAAGCTTTTGCACTTTTTAATGGTTATGTTTGGATTATAAAATTTTTTAATTAATTAAATTTTTTTTGGTTTCTTGAACTAAATACACTAATGGATTCAATTAATTATTTAATTAAAAAATTTTGTATTAATTTTTCAATTATATATTTCTTACAATTACTTACAATGTTCTACAAAACGTTTATGTATAACTCTCCTACATATCTAGCAGCCAGAATGAACTTCCATGAGAGCAAGCTCGCTTAGAGTTCCCACCTTTAATTTGTTGGTCTTTTCATTTGAGAGTTGTCCGATTGTAAAATGCAAATATCTCATACAATGACACGTATTTTTCTGAATCAACTAAGAAATTTGCTAATTTAGATTAGAGGTTCCATTGCTTAACTTTTGTCTTATTTTATAATTTTTTCCTCTTTTTTTTTGTGTTAGGAAAAATTATAAGCATATGCATCTATATACGAAATTTCATTTTGTTATCAGTTTTGGCCAATAAAGAGATGTGTTTTCACCCTCAATAATCAATATCGTTAATAATTTAATCGAGATAATTTAATAATTTGATAATAAAGTTTTTTATTTCAAAAATAGCACAAAGTTTTTTATGAAAATTAAATAAAGTGCTTATTTGATAGCATTAAATAAATTGATAAATCGATAATTGATTCAATTAAAAATATAGTTAAATTGTACTCTGTGCAAATAAATTTTAAAAGTAAGTTATTTAAATTAAATAAATATCTTCAATTTAATGTTAGAAATAAAAACACCACTGGGACAAAGGACGAATTGTTAACGCGAATATTCGTCGTCAAAAATAAAACATGATTGTATAAATGAAAATGTCAGTGTTGCCATTTAGTTATATATTTTATATTTTTTGTAACTTTTGAAGGCTTCTACTTTATTTAACCAAATTTTCGTATTTTTTGGTAAAGACACGAAATAAAGTTATATCACTGAAAAGGTACTTGTTTCATTATTTAAGGTAAAAATCTCTCCTACATATCAACCTTTCTTAACATATCAATTCGATTTTAAGAACACAGGTTACCTGCAAATCCTATCAAAATCCCATATTAAAAATTAGCTTGAAATAAAAAAAAAAAAAAAAAAAACGTAGCTAAAGTTTTACTCTGTTTAATAAGTTAAAAATCACGAAAATCGTAACTTCGTTTTTCTCTGGCAACACTAAAAATTGCACAAAATCATGACTTCCGCCGAAATTCACCATGAGCTGAGCACTCTGCAATAGATTTAATTTGTTTTTCTTACGCCGGAGAACAACGAACAAATAACTGTACAAATTATTCGTTGAATTTAAGTATTGTTTTTAGTTGTTTTTTTTATGTTAAATTTTTTAAGTACTATTTTTTTATATGGTCACCCTAAAGTTCTTAAAAATTTCTTACTACTATCCCTAAATTTGCTCGTAAAGCGCAAATATCTGTCAAAATTTCTCAAGTACATACAAAATGTATAAAGCATCTCCAAATAGTACGGCGTCAACGCTTAGCAATTGGAAAATCTAATTTTGACATTGCGTTAGGAAGTGAAGTTGGCTGCTTGTTGGTTTGTTTTGTTTTGTTATGGTTGAAAAGTAATGAAAATTTAGTTATTTTCAAGGCAATCTAGCGGTTTTATCTCTTCTTTATTCTTATACAGCGGGTTTTATAAAAAATGAGTTAGCATTACTGTAGAAGACACAAAGTTGACGTTCTTATTTAGGTATGTCATTGCAGCGTAAAAGCTCTTTTTAAGAAGGCGTGTTAGAGTCTACCTGCGATATTCAGCTACAAAAAATTTTTATAGAAAATTTTTCAAGAAACATAAAACATTTTTAAATTATTTTATTTTTTATGAATATGGTAGTACACGTCTATAGTAAAATAAAAACATTAAGCATAATGAAAACGTGTTATTTGGAATCTTTTTTATGTTAGTTTACTTTAATTTTACTAAATTCCTTTAAATATAAATATTCCATAAAATGTAGTATGCGGGGAAAGCATATCCATATGGCCATTTCGCTACTGCTCATATAGCTCATCAGTTGATTCTATCCAAATTTGCGTGATTAGTAGCGTAGTAATACATTTCAGTTTTTAATTTTAAATAATAATTATTACATGAGAATATGATGAAATATTTATATTTGAAGGACTCAAGCAAGCACAATTAAAATAAATTAAAATTTAGTAAAATAATAGAAAATTTAGTCAAATGAGTAGTTTAATTTTCAATTCCTTTTAGAATGTAAATTTTATTAATTTAATAGGATTTTTCTTAATTAAAAAAAAAATTTAATTAATTTACTTTATTCGTGCTTGATTCCTTCAAATATAAATATTTCATGATATTCTCATGATATATTTATGGTATGAAAACATATTAAGAATTAACATTAAAACATGCAGCCTCCTTCGTCGGTACTTTTTCATAGCAATTTCGCCGGCAAAGTAAAATAACAATTAACATAGCTATATCTTTCTTTTTTCACCACCTGTCTTACCTCTAATCTATTCCTTTTCTAAAGAATGTAGCAGATGTGATTGTAGATAAAACTGACTCTCTTACAGCATATGTAATCTTAGCATAATTTTTATTAGAATAGAATGTTTCACTAATATGCCTGTGCGAAATTATATGCCCCAAGAACTTAGTTTTATATAATTGAGCTTGTTATAACCTGACACGTAGTGGATTTCTCTTTATACTCTTTACCATAAGTGAAAAAGAGTATATCTATGTTTGTTATTCCGTTTGCAATTTCTGCTATATCCATTTTCGACCCTGTAAGGTTTATATATTTTGAGTTTTTATGTAAAGCGAAGTCAATTGAGCGATATCCGTCTGTCCGTCGCTGTTGAAATTAGCTTTGCCAAGGCACTAGATAAGCTAGAGAAGATGTAAATGCACCTACTGATTAGGCAAATTTTGCGAAGTCCCACGCCTGCTTCTAATTTGTCCATATATTCAACTTGAGTTTGTATTCCTGCAGGTGGTTTTCTTTACTACTTATTCACCTCTTAATATTTATTCACCACAATTATTATAACTGGGACAACAACCACAAGAAAAACTTACAATTTTAGATGGTTTTTTTAAACAAAAACTTTATGTTATAAAAGAATTTCTTATGCCGATTTATATGTACATGTGGTCATACACATGTATATGGTGAAGGCTATAAAATATTCTGCATAGCCTTGTAATAATTTAACTATATTTTCGAAAATATTTCAAAATTTTATTACAACATAATAGCGATAAGAGCTTTCAACATCTCACCATCTCAATTGGATAACCTTTTAGTTAAAAATTTCTACACACTTGAATTTCTTTTGTGGTGTTGCGGCTGACTGTAAAACAATTACAAGTGGTAGTTGTTCGTTGGACGGTTGGATGGATTGATGTATACATAAATGTTTGTTGTTGTTGTATTTGTTTTCTTTAAGCAGGTATAAGGTGCCGTTTGTTACCAATACAATTATTGCTCAAACTGCTTTACTTTTCTTTAGTTGGTTTTCGGTTTGACCACCAGTAATTTTTTAAGGTTAAATAACTACAAACTAGTTGCGTATTTAAGTATTTTTTCTTCTTCTTCTTACTTTGTTGCAAGTTTGTAGAATTTTCTGATTAATTTTTTTTTGGTTTTGTTTACAGTTCAACATAACATTTTAGATACGAGCAAGATATTTGAGAGATGATTACAAAATTAAGGAATAAGTTAGAGATTTCTGGAAATATGGTTTAATATTTAGGATTCTGATTGAACTATTAACCTAAATGTTCGTTTGGGTTTCCAGTCTAAATTTAATATGGATGTCTAATATTTCTTTCACATTTTTAATATTAGTAAAGTGTAGTTTTTATAAAATCATACATAAATAAAAATTTGCATTCAATTATTTAATTAATAAATTTAGATTTTCTTATTGAAATATTTAATTGCAGAAAACAAAAAAAAATTAATTTTCAAATAAAACACAAAATGAGATAAAAAACTTTGCAAAAACATTTATTAAAAGCAATTAAACTTTTACAAATTTTACAAATGTTTGTTTAATATAAAAACGAGACATTATTTGTCTCCCGAGGAGATGACTAGAATGTTTTAAATTTTGTTTTAATGAGCCCATAACCTTTTGAAATTTTTTCGTAATCTCTTAATTCTTAAGGTTAAAAAAAGAAGCAAGAAGTTTCAAGAAAAAGCCAAAATTAAACAAATATTTCTCACTCCCGAATTACTTAATGCCTTAAATTGGTGTTTTCTTTTCGTCGAATTATCTTCTTCCTTCATAAATGTGGTGGTAAAGGCAACTCAAAATATTTTAAATTAGTTTTAGTTCAGAAACATATTATGGACAATTATTAAGTCGAACATTTTGGTTTGAGACTGCTGTAGTCATAGTGGTAAAATCACGTTGACTATAAATCTGGTTGGCCAGGGTTCAACCCCTGGGGCAATAAAAAAAATAAAATAAAAATGTTTTATTTTGTTTAATGATATAAATACACTTCAGTATTAACATTACTATATGCAGTAGGGATGAGCGATCCCTACATCGTTACCAGTGAACGTGATTTTCAAATAACCGTTCTTTTAAATAGTTACCGTGATCACTGTTTGCAGTTCTTGTTATATTTAAACATACACATTTATATAGGAAGAATATAATACTAAGTAATTTTTTATACAAACTGTAATTATAATGGCAAATGTATTTTGATCTCTAATTTCAAAACAGCTATAATTAAATTTGCCCAAAATTATAGAATTCGTTAACACTGATTGATTATAGGTTTAAATAACATAAGCACACAACATTTTTTGTTTTTTGCTACATATGTATGTATGTGTGAAGTTTGGAAAAAAATAGTCGTTGTTAATAAGTAGAAGCAAGAAACACCACTACAGCAAAGAAGCTGCATTGATATATATATACGAGTATGAAAGAATGAAAGAGTCAAAAGTACTTGTGTTTCTCTTTTACAAAGTAAAATTAAATTTAAGTTTGTATGTGTGCAAATATAAAAGAACGTTCTTACGCGGAACTGTTATTTGATCAAATCAGCCACTGTAGTGACCAGTGATTTTTTAATCACAGTGATTTAATCACAGGTACTAAAATATCGCTCATCTCTAATAGCCTCCTGTATCCTTACTTCTTTATAGTATAATCGACGACGAAGTAAAGTAACTATCTCCTTTCTCCACCTGTCTTATCTCTTATCTATCTCTTTCCTGAAGAATGTAGCACAGTTATGAAGAATAACTAAATAGGTTATGGCTGAAGCGCTACTTCTCTTATAAATTTCTTTCCCAACCCTGGCATGTTTATCAGCATTATCTTGTTGCTAAATCCATGAGATCGCTTCAAGAATATAATTTACACTTACTGTAGCAGAGTTTTTGCATTTGGAAATTCTAAACCGATTTTGTAGTAATACTTTATAGCAACCCAGACCAAAAATTCATTCTCTCAGCTGTTGTTGTCTAACCGCACAACCTTGGTGGCCAGTTGATAGGTCTATTTCTTTTAATCAACTTATTGGCAAATTTTTAATTCAATTAGTCAGTTATTGCGGCTGCAGTATGACACACAGCGCCATCTATTTAAAACCGCATCTCACCCGAAAAATATCAAACATATTTTTGAAATAAATAATCATTGATTATGGTGCAGTAATTATCATCATCAACCTGAGTGCTAGCTTTGGCTTCATTTTCGAAGAGATAAGGTCTAATGATGCCACCAGCGTATAAACTGCAACAAACGGTTCATTTTTTTGTATGTAATAGAGGCTGTAGGTTCTACAATGGGTTGGTTTCACTTCATATAATCTTACGTTGTTTATGCGTAGATCTATCCATGATCTATTGGACTTAAAAAAACACCCATCATAAGAATTTGGAGTCATAACTCGTATAAATTAAAACTTAAAGACATGTAAACGAAAAACTGTTTACAAATGAAATAGCGAATATTGCGATCAAAAGTAACGTTACTCTTTTATACGTATTTTTGGTTTTTACATATTAAATAAGCGAACAAAATCACGAGGAGGAGAGGTTTAGGAAGCTCCTCCAGCTTAAATATATGTTTGATATATATGTCAGTACCAACAAAGGAAAGCTTAAGACATCTAGATTAAAATTATTGTAATTATTTTTTTCGCGCTACATTTTCAAAAACTAAAAAAATCATGTTAAGGTTGTTTTTTGAGAAATTAAATATGGAATTAAAATTGTCATAAACTCATAACGCATTGAGCTATTTTTAAAAAAAAATTTTTTAATTTTTTTTTGTTTTAACATATAAATTCCCTGAACAGAGAAAAAATGTCTCACAAAATTGTTTTTTTATAAAAGAGGCTACCCTGCCTTATTTAATCTCTGGCTGTCAAGTGCTTTTGGAGTTTGTAGCCAAAATTCGGAGACTTAAAAGCCCGTTTACCTTTTTTTAATCGGTGCTTTGCGCTCCGAGGAATTTTACAATAATTAAAAATTTTTTTTTTCCAAAATTGGTAATGTTGAAAAGGGCATTCGTATTTGCTAAAGGTTGTCTTTAAAAGGATTTAAATAAATTAGCTAGTACTGAAGTAAATTTAAATTACATAAGCAAAAAAAAAAAAAATATTACCACCTTTTTGGAGAAATACGGTATTTTTTAAATTTTCTTAATTCAGAGGCTTGTAACGTTTTAATGCATAGCGCTATCAGAATTAAACTTTAAACTTGTTTACTCTCAATTTTATTAAGAATATGGCAAACATCTTAAAGTAGTAGTCCGATAGTTAATAACCGTGCTTAGGGTCAGCCAAAATTAACAAAAACAAAAAAAAAAACTTTAATCCAATTTTCACATTTGGAAAAATTTATATGTTCGAGGTACCCAAATTTGGTGGCCTACCCAGAAGCCCCCCTTCACCCTAGGGGTCTGACCGTCCATAGATTTACTGAGATATACCTCTGCCCTGCCTCTGTAAAATTTCCTTGGGATATATTGAGGGCTTCAACTGAAAATATACATCTGACATCTAAAAATATATTTTACAAAAACAAAGTACATGTTATTTAGTTATTGTTGTAATTGTTGTAGAACTGCTGTTACCTGTAGCCTTGCATCTAAATATAGAAAAATTGATAGTATGGAAAACTTTTCATAGCTTGCGGCAATACACTAAAACGCTTTATGGGTTACATTTAAAGTTGAGATCCGAAAATCATCAAAGGTAGCTAAAACTATATAATAGTTACGCCTTAAAATAAACTGGTGCATATAATAATGAGTTTTCTAAAGGGTAAAATATGCTATTCAGCGCGATCTCTTAAAGAGTAAAAAACTTTCTACTGCTTATGAAAACCTGTTACTAATGTTCTTAAGTTGTAAATGTGTATTTGTTGTTGTTATTTTTTAATTGTGAAATAAATATGTAAAAATTATTTCGTGCACATGCTGTAGAATTTTTTTTACAGCATTAATTAAAAGGTGAGCCCATAGGGTTATTATTTAGTGATATATGGCTTAATCTGTTGAACCGCATTAGATAGATACTTGTACACAGAGTGTACAATACTAAATTTTATGTAACAACGTGCTTGGAAAATAAAATTAAAGGGTGATCCCATAGGCGATGTAATATTAAACCCATTTTAGGTTTTATTTGTTTTTAAAATGAAATTTAATTCAATTTGCAAAGTTCCTAATTATTAATTTAATTGAAAGATATGTACAATTTTTTTTTTAATGAAATAAATAATTGTACTAAATAAAAAATTAATTAGTTTTCAATATCAAAACAAATAAAAGTTTTAATAAGCGCAAAAACTTTTTGCTGTGAAGCTAAATCAAACTATAAGCTTTTTATTTGTCTGCTCCAAACTAAAGTTTCTTTTTGGTCAAATATATATGTAAATATTAAATCCTAGCTAATGTGTGGAAACCATTCGTCGATGTTATCAATTTAATTAAAATAATTAAAAAGCAAACAAATGATAACGACTAAAATAAAGGAAATACAATTTAATTTGAGTCATTTTAATAACTTATAATTTTTTTTTTTAATAGAAAATTATTATATAAATAAATAATAACTTCCTTTAATAAATAAGAAAGATTTTAAATAAATTAGAAAAATTACTAAAAGTAAAAACTCATTTTTTTAAAAAAAGAAATAAGACTCATACAGTCTTAATAACATACATATAAATTATAATTATATAGAAAAGCATAAAACAATTCAATTGAAAGCAAGTCACCAACCTTAATTAGCTAAAATAACATGAAAACTTACTTTTTTTTTAAGAAAACATATTTTATTAAAAAATAACTATCCAAAACACGAAATACCAGCTCCCTTTTTCTTTAAAGAAAAAACTCATAAACAACATTTTTTGCAATTATGTTCGTATACAAGATTGAACAGGCACACACATGTATAAAAATTATGATACAAAATGGCAAAATCAAAAGAAAATTTACGCAGAAAGTCGACAGACGGCTAAAAATTAAAATTTCCAACCCATCTAACTCTTACCTACAACTGTGTGCTTTGTTTCTTTGTATTTTTATTTTACTCAGTTAACAAAAAAAAAAAAATATTTATATACACAAGCAATTAACTTTTTTGTTTTGTTTTATTTATATTATTTTAAGATGACAACAAGAAAATTGTAGACATTATTTTAATTTTAAACCATTTTTTTTAATTTAAAACTCATTAAAGTAATTTGACAGAAGGCCTAAAGCCTCAATGGGTGGATTTGGTGAAAGATAGTGATACGAGAAACACAGTATTAAAAAAAAATTTATTCAAATTGAAATGGTCAAAACAAACACTTAAATTTATGTAAAAATAATGTCGTTACCATGACTAAAACAGGCTGCTCTCTGTTGAACCGTAATGGGTGACACTTTACATACTAAAAGAAATTTACACAGAGTATGAAATACTATGTCCACTAAAGCAACAAGTACAAAATATAAAACTAAAGAATATCCCCATAATCTTTTTAATCACTATGGGCAGGTGTTTGAAATTTTCACCAACAAATAATAGAAGCATCAAATGAATGTCCACATAAGACATTATTTTTATTAAAATTTAAAACTAAAAGGTGTCTCCATAGAAGATTTGATCTTGACGCATAATATAATGAACAGAACATTGTTATTGATTTAATATTTTATTGTTAAAAAAATGGTTTTAAAATTTTTTGCATTTATTTTTCAATTAAACATTTAATTGAGTCGATTAACAATTTAAATAAATTTCAAATCAAAAAAGCAATTACTGTGGTGACAGAGAATTAAAAACTAAAAAAAGTTTGGTACTGCATGTAAATAATTTTACATAAAAATGACATCGGCTCTTAATGGGTTAAGCGTTTTTAAAAAATTTTAATATTTCCTTGAAGATCTCTTCAAAAGCGTTAAAATGATACCCATATTAATATTTTAGAAATTTGAAAATTTCAGAGACCTGTAACTCGGAAAATATGGGAGAGCGCCAATTTTTTCACTTGATGTTTTTTTTCTTATTTTTTAATTCTCTATCGACCTATATATTTATTTTTTTTGATTAGAGTTACTTTATTATTCCAAATGACATGAAAAAATTAGAGGTAGGTGTGGTGTTTTGCCTGCTGCCTCGAAGGACGTGGACCGATCATGTTGATTTCCAATATCATGTTGATTTCGACACTATATCTGATCGATTGGAAGATATGTAAACTTACCATATTATGATTACTTTATGTTTACTATTTATTAAATATGAAATTTAATGTACCTTAAGATTTATTTGTTTAGTTTCACTTTATTTATTTAGCATTGTTAATTAATATACACGCTTCATTAACGCACTGGTAATTTATCTCTTTAATATTTTGCTAAATACTACCATACAGCCAGCAGTAGTAATTTTTATTTATAGGCGTATTAAAACGCCTAGATTATTATTTTATGAAAAGGTCGGGTAGCTTGTTCTATTTTTTTCTTTAATAAATACGAAAATACAAGTGTGAGTGTATGAGTTATCCAACAGAATGCTGCAATAACAAGTAAAATAAAATTATTGTGTTTGTGAGTTTATTCAAAACAACAAGATATATTAACAGAAAACATAACACTATTATAAATATAAATACTAATGTGAAAGAAATGAGCCAGTTTAGAGATGTTTCTCTGTCTCATGTGTTAAACCCACTTATAAAAATATTGCTAAAAGCAAATATTGAAAAAATTTAAAGTATCAATTGATGTCTGATGTTTGTATGTGAGAAACTCCACACATGATAGAAACAAAAAAAAAAACAGCGAAAAATGCAGAAATGGGTCATATAAACAAGCAATGAGTGAATTTTTACATAAGATAGATGAAAATTATAAATAAATATTACAAAAGTCTGTTCACTATATTGATACAAGAGAAAAACCTCAAAATCCTTTATCTTTAATCTTTTTGAATTGAACTTATCTAAGAATTTAAAACTAATCACTTCTACTTAATATCTTCCTGATCATTTTAGTCTTAAGATTTAAGTAATCTAGACAGGAAAAGAAAACAATTTATGTTTTGTATCATTCATTAATTTTTTATCACATACATAATAATAATAAAATTTATGTTTTTGTTAATATTTTGTTTAAAATTTGTTTAACTATTTTTCTGTTTTGCGAAATTAAAGGTGGCTGAAGTTTTGCTACTTGACTGTTAAAACAAGTCTTTTTTCATTTGAAAAGTAATAAAATTAAATTAATTTTAGTTAAAAATGTGGTAGTTGTTAATAAAGATGTTTTTATGGGTAACTTTTTACTTGCCATCATCATGCAAGATAAACAGTAAAACAAAAAAAAATTTTGTTTTCATAAAAACTAACGTCACCATAGAAGAAGCCGAATTAAATGTCGACCAATAACATCAAACGACTGATGTTTTGAAACTTCTATTTTAATTACAGTGTTTTGTTTTATTTCCAGCATTTGCTTAAAACTACACTGAACAAAAAATTTATTTACTTACAGGAATGACACAATTGCGGACGAACCCGCTAAATATATAACTCTGCTGAGAGACCGGGAGATAGATCTACTGGTGGTAGTCCCATTAAGCTGCTGTAGGGCTTTATTTTAGCGGAAACTTTTTAGAGCTGCACAGACAAGAAGGTATGACGAAGACACTTGCAGGGTTTTGAGGACATTATGGCCTCAGTTTGATAGTAGGAGATTCTCAAATCTGCTCAGGTTTCCTCGAATGCAGCTGGTCAAACTGGTGGGTATGCACATAAGGCACTGTGTTATCAGTACCCATGCTAGGAGACTGAATTTTCCGCACCACGACTACTGTAGGAGTTGTCAGGATGAGGAAGAGGGAAAAACCGGTGGAGCATCTGTTCTTTCTGGGAACAGAGCGGCCCTTTTCGGCAGTCCGAGACTGCATGGTGTTGCAGACCTATCGGTCTGTGATGTTGTAAGGATTAACTTGTTTATCCGGTCTTCGGGGTGGTTTAGGGATCGATCTTGATGGTAACATAGGGACCTGAATTGATCTTTTGCACATCCCTTTCCAGGAAACACAACGCGATCAATTAGGACCCAAGTGAGTCGGTTTTATCATACCGGCAGCCTGTCGAACCTAACCTTACCTACAGGAATGAAGACGTACTGTACAACTCTGCAAACTGAATGAGGGCACCTAAATATATCTTAAATCGTACAGTCAAAATTTATCTAGAAGTTTTCTTTTCTGATTTTTTTTTTAAATAAAAATATTGTTTATTATTTTTCATTTATTTTTTCAAATATTTCGCCACATCGTTAGGTGGCGTCTATAAGGGTGATAATAAGACAGAAGAATATTACGTCACTGCTGGCGTTTTTAAAACACCTAAGTTAGGCCCTGTTTTTGTGAAACATTATGTATGATGAATGCTTTCAGAATTAAAGAATATAGATTTTGCTTCTCACACACCAATTCTACCAAAACTAATCTTGTTTAGAAAATCATTGGGTCTTATTTCTTTAAAAGTGAAGACGAAAGTCAATGGCGATCGTTACCGCATCGTTATCAGTGATTTTTTGTTTAAAAATGTGGATGAAATTGATGTGGCCGAGGTGTTGTTTTAAGAGGATGGCGTTACGGGCCGCAATTATCGACAGGTTAAAACCGATTTTGTGGAATGAAACTGTCAAACTGTCAACTGCCACCAAGGACGTGTTAATTCTTTCTGCAGTAAACGTCTAGTCATTTTCTTATGCTGATAAACAAATGACGTCTTAGAGGCCGACATTGTTTGTGTTATTTGTGACATACGTCCAGCTATGTTAAAAAAAGTGGTTTAAAATTGGATGTCCAAAAGGAGTTTAAACAAGAATAAATGCTATGGCCATATGCTCAAATTCATTATATTAAGTACACATATTGATATTTCGATTTAAAAAAAAAATTTGTTAATAAAATTTAATTTTTTGTTTTATTTGTTACAGTTCGAAGCGTTATCGGGCTTAAAAAACACCCTTTCAAAACAACTCTTAGCCCAGTTCTGCTCTAGATACATGTCTAAATTTATATACATTTTTTTGTTTTTTAAAATTTTTTTTTATATTTTATAATTAGTCTTCTGTTTCTTTATGCAAAACAATAAAAAAAATCCCATAAATTTCTCATTTAATAAAAAAAAACAAGTTTGTTTCCTAAATCTTTTGTTTATTATCAATTTAAACTGCCATATTTTAATAAGAAAATAGGTTGAGTGTAAATTTTAAACGCTTAACTGCTATGGCTTAATGAACATTAAAACATGTAACATCTTTTCGATTAAATAGTCAATGTACAACCTTGGACAACAAGTTTTATAAATGAACAAATGTAAAATAAAAAACAAAACTGTTGTATGAGATTATTTTCCGTAAAAATTTCAACAGCGCATCCGTCAATAAAACCTCTTTACCAGTTACAACTATTTATTACTGGCAAAAATGTAAAATATAAAAAAATACCCGCAGTGGTTGCAATGTATCTTCTTCTGTATGCATCTGCATTAAAGTGGGAAGTTGAAATATTCGAAAATATTTATTTTGCAATAAAGAAACTTTTAAGGTCATTTCGTGGAAGAGGTTGAACAAGTGGATGTAAATAATTGTTTGTTTTTAGTAGAATGTAAGCGAACGTTTTTAACAAGTTTTGTTACTTTAAAATTTGGAAATTTGGAAGATGTCAAAATGTTTAGTTAAAAATTAAATTTAAAAAAACTTGTTTTTTTGGTAAATGGTCAATTAACAAATCAGAAAAATAACCGGTAAAAGCAATGTTTTTAATGTTTTAAGTTTCCAAAATATATAAAAGATGTACAGTTTAAACATTGGTAATAAATAAATTAAATAAAAGAAAAATAATAGCTGTTGGTTATATGACACATGAAAAGGTTTGAGCCAACAATTTTTTTTATTAATGAATATAAATAATTTTAATAATGATATTTCTTTAATTATATCCAGGGGTGCCAGAAAATTTTATCCAGAAATCAGCACTTCTGCACAAAAAAATCGACTAGAATTTTAAAAAATCGGCAAAAAATCGCCAAGTTAAAAAAACACTTTTGAATACAATAAAATAGATTTTTATTAACAAAAAGTATCAAATAGTTTATAATTTTTAAAGATTTACAAAATTTGTGTACAAAATCAAAACGTTTTAATATTTGAATTGCAAGTTCTACAATTTTGTATAATTCGTTTTTTTTTTGTTTTGATTCTTGTATTAACTCTTTAGCCAAGGAGCCAAATACACTTCATCAAGTCTCAAAAATGTTTTCTATTAATAAATCCTGTTAAATAAAGTTTATCGATTCTTATTAAATAACTTAGTACAGTTCTTAAAAGCCTTCCTATATGATTGTTGTATAGGTTTTGTATTTCAGTAGACTCACTTTAAAATTTTCTATTCATACTATAAACAATTTAAAGAATATATTTAAAGAGGATAAATACATAAATATGTACAATAGATTTGGTTCGTTTAAATTTGGATTAAAATAGGTTTTGCTGTATCGATTTGATCAATAGTAGCAGTAAAAGGAGAGTAAATTTTCAAGACCTCATACAAATCTAGTATTCAAACAATTACTGCTTCCAGCGACAAGCATCTGGTTTGACTTGGTAATTTTTTTCTTTTATTTCCAGTAATTTTTGAATCTTTTGAAATTGATAAATACTTTCTGAACTATTTACGAGGGCTGCTATATATATTTCTGGCCTGGCAACACTGAGTGCTGCCAAGTGCAATCTGACATTTCCATTGGAAAGTTTGTCATTTTTAAGCATAATCGTACTCAAAACGTTTTGACGTACGAACATTAAATGTGAACATTTTCGTGCCATCATTTTTCACAACTTTCGACGTGGATTATCACGACAAGAGTGCATTGATGAACTTAAATCTTTGTATGGCGATGAAGCACCATCCTATAGCACTGTGAAAAATTGGTATAATGAATTTAATCGTGGCCGAAGCTCGCTCAAAGACGTATTCCGTGAAGGTCGTCCAAAAACGGCTGTTGTGCCAAAGAACATTGATGTCGTGCGTGAACTCATAATGCAAGATCGACATGCGACATACCGAGAGATAGAGACATCTTGGACATTTCTTCCACCAGCATACATTCGATACTGCATGAACACCTGGCCGTAAAAAAGGTTTGTTCTCGTTGGATCCCGCACAATTTGAAAGTCGCTTAAAAAAAGGCTCGTGTCGATTGGTGCAAAGAAATGTTCCAAAAATACGATTGCGGTGCTTCAAAAGACGTTTATAAGATCGTCACAGGTGACGAATCATGGATCTATGCGTATGAGCCCGAAACGAAACAACAATCGACCGTGTGGGTCTTCAAAGACGAGCAAAATCCAACGAAAGTTGTTCGTGGAAGAAGCACTTCGAAGCAAATGGTCGCCTGTTTCTTCGGCAAAACTGGTCATGTGGCGACTGTTCCGCTTGAGCAACGCAGGACGGCCACTTCTGAGCGGTACACTACAATTTGTTTGCCTGAAGTCATCGGAGAAATTCGAAAAACCAACAAGAGAAGAGGAATCATTGTTCACCATGACAATGCGAGCTCTCACACATCGGCTCAAACCAGAGCGTTTTTGACCGGCCAAAACGTCGAATTAATGGGTCATCCGCCGTACAGCCCTGACTTGGCACCTAATGACTTCTTCTTGTTTCCGCACATCAAGAAAAAAATGCGCGGTCAACGATTTTCGTCGCCAGAAGAAGCTGTTGAAGTGTTCAAAAACCATGTTTAAGAGGTGTCTCAATCGGAGTGGAAAAAGTGCTTCGACAACTGGCTTGAGCGCATGCAAAAGTGTATAAATCATGCTGGAGAATACTTTGAAAAACAATAAAACCATTTCTGATTATAAATATTCGCATTTTTACTATTAGGCCAGAAATATATAGAGCAGCCCTCGTAATATGTAATTTTAAATATCTCTAAGTAGAGTTTTAAATTCGGAGGGTAATTAAGGACAAGCATATAATGCAATTGAGTGCCAAGTAAATTTTATGAATATAATAAATAAATCTGGAATATCGTTTTTTTAAGTTTTGCAAGTGAATTATTTGTGTGTCATAACGGCAGCATCGAATCGAAATTTTGTGTAAAATAGTCTACAATTAACTTGTACGAACCTTTGGCTTAACACTGATTTACTATTTATCAACCAGAAGAAATATTCCTGTAATAAACCAAACTAGAATTTACACGTTTATGTACGTACAACCAAACACAATGACTTGGTGTTGAATGGATTGGTTGATTCATTCACGCCAGCGAGAACTTTTTATTTTTTAGCAGCTCACATACAGTTAAGAACTGGTTTTTTGAACCGACGTTTTTATAACAGCAAACAAGCTTCTCCCTTTTTCCCTTATTAGAAGTGCTGACTTATTAACAGTTGCCTCTTTCTTATGTTATAAGTTTTCTAGTGTTGCTTTAAATTAATAAATTATTCTAAAAACAAACAAAGTTATCTTGTTATAGTGTTTATAAAAAAATCGGCATTTTTGGAGCCAAAAACGGCAAATCGGCACTTTGATAAATTTGAGATGAAAAATCGGCAAAATGCCGATAAATCGGCAAATATGGCAGGCCTGATTATATCAAGAATAACTCAATCTTTGGCAGAATTGAAGTTACCAGATCAATTCCAAGACTTTAGTAATTGAATAACTAAATCTACTGTATTAGATTGGGATATTAAAATAGGTAATTAAGTTTATTCCAGTGACAGAAGTCACATAAGAAATATTAAAACTGAATCTGCTATGAGCAGCTCTATATGCATGGAATTGTGAGCTGGCCATAGTAGACTTCAATAATATAAAAAACATGAAACAGTTTAAAGATTAATTAACATGAAATGGTATACGATGGATGTGAGGAAAAGCCACTTGAAGAAAGAGAAAATGCTTATAATTCCGCGGGTATTTTTCTGATAGAGAAGCCTCCCTGATTGTTAGTTTCAATGAAATACGCTTTATTCAATAGGGAATTATAAGAGATATTCAATCCAATGACAAGTACACCAACTCTGCAATTTTATTAAATTTATAATAGATAAAAATTTTAAAATAAAAAAGTGAACTTTTTTTTTATTAAAAAAGATCGATATTTCAAAAAATTTATAAAAATCAACAAAAAATGCGAAATTTATAAAAAAATTTTAAATTCGCTGTTTATTTGAGCCACAAAATATAAAACTTACTTTTTTAACCGAAATTATAACAAATTGAATCATCATGAAAAAAATCGAAATTGGCCAAAAGCTCAGATGTTTTCAAAATGTTAATTTTTTTTCAACATAAACAATTGAAAAAAAAAATCGAAATTCATAACTAAATTATTTAAACGTTGCTAGGTTGTATCCGTTTGCTCATCCATTTGTGGTACCAGCAAAGACTAATAAGAGAAAGGGAAAAGTCAGGATTAAAAGAAGTGATAGAAAAAAAGCTTTTTACGAGAAAGTTAGAAGAGAAAGATATAAAAGAGGAACTGCCAAAGAAGACAGTCTGACCAGTATACTCCATCAATAAAAGAACAGAGTTGCGCTATCTGGTAATGGGACAGAAGGGCCCGGCCTCAGTAACGAAACATTAGATAGGCTCTCAAGATATCGGTATCCTAGATGCCGCTGTCGTCGGTGTTTCAGTGCGGGACGTAGGCAGACGAGGTAAAAATAAATATCATTGTATAGGAGGCCCATCCTCCTTGCATGGGTTCCAAAGAGGCAGGTATGCGCAGTTGCTCTCTCCGTATTCGCAGTAGTGCAACCGTTTTTCTCCGATCTAATGAAGGCCATATTGTCCTTGCAGTCAAAAAAGTTGACTCAGTAGACCATTTGACCTGGAATAGATAATTAAGAGCAGTGTCGATATGCTGCCCGATAGCGGACAAAGGAAAACTTAGATACTGGCCTTAGATACTTTATCCAGGGTATTAAATTTCCAGGATTGAAAATGAATAATAGATAAAAAGTGAGATATCGTCAACTGGACCCATTAACAAATAATGATTTATGCAAAGCAAAGCTAATGAAGTATTGACTACTAAATCTACAATTAAAAGAACTTAAACTCATGCATAATTAAGTTTTATCATGACGACCGCTTGCTTGTATTTATTCTAGCAAAAAAATAGATAAATAAAATAAAATAAATTAAAATAAAATAAATTAATTTAATTTAACTTATAAAGATCACGAAATACTTCCTGCTAAAAATACTTAGATTTTTTTTATATTCGCGTACACGCAAATAAATTAAATGGTGGGCATTTGCATTAGAAATCTACAATGCAAATATCAATGGTGTTAAAAAAAATAAGATAATGTTGTTGTTGTAGCTGAGTGTTTAATAAAACAAAGTAACAAAATGTAGTGAGTGTGTGACGAATAAAACAACGACTCATGAGTTCAAGTTCCAGAACATCATAATTATAAAGAACATTTGTTTAAAATGCCAATAAATAAAAGGAAGCAGTTCATGATTCCCTTAGAAAAAATGTAAAACAAATCTTGGGTACGTAAACTAAATTGGATGGTCTGTACATTAGAACAACAGATACGATTTTTAAGGCATCTGTTCAATGAGGCAGTTTAAGATTATATCCTTATGCAGCCTTAGATAAACAGTAATAATATAATAATATAAAAATAGTATGTTGCATGCAGTCTTGACAGAGTTAAGTCCTTTGAGTCTGGCAAGAATTCTTGCCCGAATAATATTGCGTTGTAGTTTTAAGTTAAAAAAAAGTAAAAGTGCTATATTATATCATGCCGAATCTTATATACCCTTCACCATCTATGTAAATCTAGTTTAGTGAGGTAGCTCCAATAAAAAAAGCAAATATTGAGGTGACAAAAAATTAAAAAATAAAAAAAGTTTGGTACCGCGTATATATAATTTTAAATAAAAAAGCCATCGGCTCTTAAAAGGTTAAGCATTTTATAAAAATTTTAAAATTTCCTTAAAGATTTTTTTTAAAGCTTTAAAATGATACCCATATTGATATTTTAAAAAAAATTTTAAAATTTCAGAGCCCTGTAACTCGGATAATATGGGCAAGCGTAAATTTTTTTCATTTAATGTTTTTTTCTTATTTTTACATTCTCTATCGCCTCATATATTTGAATTTTTGATTGTTCCAAATAATATGAAAAAATTAGAAGAAGGCGTGGTGTTTTGGCCGCTGCCTCGGAGAACATGGACCGATCATGCTGATTTCTAATAGCACCTCTTTTGACACTTTGTCTGATCGATTGGCGTATTTAATTTTTCTCTAGCTGATTAATCCCTTGGTAAACTTGATATAAATACTAACACGGACGGACAGACGGACATCGCTTAATCGAATTCACTATGCATAAGAACTCAGAATATATATACTTTATGGAGTCGAAAATGAATATTATAGAAAGTATAAAAGGAATGACAAACTAAGTAATACCCTTTTTTCACTTAAAAGGTAAAGGGTAAAAAAATTTATAATAAAAATCAGATTTCCATGCCGGAAATATTAACAGTTCTTTTATTATTATGATTGGAACATTTAAATTTTTTTTATCTTCATGTATTCTATTTAGTTATTGCTAGATTTCTAATAACCACAAGTTATAGTTTTTTTTCATTAAAATTTTCATGCAAACTAGCTTTTGTTGACTCATGTTCGCGTCAAATCGAACTATAAATTAAAAAAATGCCAAATGCAGTTTTTGTTTTTTTATGGAGGCTATTTGGCTTCTAAACAATGTGTTATAAATTATGGTTAAAAGAACTAGTTTTTTTAAGGTGTTGTTGTTGTTAAATGCTTTTATATATGAAAGACACATTTTTTAACTCACCTTGAAACTGTGTTGTTTGCTATATATTTGTATGCAAAAATTCAAGCTATTTAATTTATTAAACTTAAAAAATCTCTTTAAAATTCCTTTTGTAGTAAAATATAAAAGATACAAAGATTTTATTTACTTAAAGAAAACAAAAATCATAAAAAACGAAAGAATTTATTTTGTTAACACTTCATTATGTTTCAATTAAAACTAAATAAAATTATTATTTAATTAAAATTATTTCTTTAATTTTTGTTTCAATTTATAAATATTTTGTTTATTCAAAACACTATATAATTTTTTTTTTTTTGTTTAAGAACTTGAAAGTGGACTTCGGAAAAAATTTCTTTTAAGTAGTTTACTTCTATAATTGAAAAGCAGACGCGCCACGAAAGTTGGTTTTTTGTTTGTGTATTTTCTTAATACATACACTAACAGCAAAAAATGCAGCCAAACAAGTCTTTTAAAACAAGACACAAGCACACGCACACATATACACACACTCTCTTGGCGTTTTAAAGATCTGGCCGACAAAACATTAAAAATAATATTCAACCGCTTGTAGTAAAATAAACGTTTTAACTTGTACCACAGTCGCTCAACAACTAAACTATAAAATAAAAATCATAACGAAAAAAGCATCATTTGGAGCAGCTTCAACTGCAGTTAAACATTCAAATCCTCTCTGATATGCTCTTTGTGCCTTAAAGAAACATTTGCTTTTGAGTATTGGCAATAACAGGTGCTGAAACTTTTAAACTCATGAGCAGAGTTGCCACACAAGAAATTGACTTCCTACCAATAATTTTCAAAAATCCTACCAAAATCGTTCACAGCCTACCAAAAATTTAAAAATGCATTTCTTGCACATAAACTCTGTTATACTCATTTGGTTTTTTTCCGTAATTGTTGAGATGGAAGTTTATCTTTTTAGAATGAACACCCATCCCTTTCCTGAAGCCAATCAAATTCGCTCAACCATTCGGTTCTAAATTTTCTTTTGACTGTTTCTTTACAATGATCACTAAAAGTATTATATTATTTAAAAATGTTTTAAAACAAAAATTTTAAGAGTGGTTTTACCTGGTTGATGGTATGTCGTCTTCTGAAAATAAACCTTCACTCAAAAATATTGTTAATTTCAATTTCATAATATTGTTCGGATTTCTTAAGCCATGGTTATAGCTTTAATCATCTCTATGCAAAAAGCAGAGATGTTTTTTATTTCACCTAAGATAGTTTTTGAAAACAGTGGTAGCACTATTCAAAGTTATTGTTTATTTAATTCAAAGTTACATTTTTTTTTTTTAATTATATGTACTGAATTTCTAAGGAGAAAAATTTACTATTACTAAAAAATTGCTACAGGAGGAAATCCTACCAAAAATTTAAAAAAAATTCAACAAACCAACCAAACTACCAAACCGTTTTTTAAAGTCGAAAAACTACCAAGTTTGGTCCGATTGGACCAAAGCGGCAACGCTGCTCATGAGTTCAAAACAACTAGATTTCTTGTGCAAAAATTAAGAGCAAGAGTGTAAAACTCTGGCGGTAAAGTTATCATAAATTAGTACTAAATGTGTACTAAAATTAAGATGTTGTTCAAGTTCTAAGAATTTATGAATGGTATTTTTTTTAAATAATAAAAAAAACACGACATTATGCGACTCCGTATGTATGTGGAGTGTGTGTGCGTGCAATGCATTTGTATATAAATTTCTCTAATCACGTTTGTTGTTTAAGTCTTTTGATATTTAACGTGTTGGCTGCAAATCGTTGGTTGGTTGGCTGCCCTTTAATTAAGTGTTGATGAAATATTAATAAACATTAGATTGTTACTGTTTTTTTTTTTGATAATATTTTGATTTATGCTACTGCTAGATCAGAGAGATAAAAAATAAAAAATTTATACTCAACTTTCATATGTGTTCTCAAATAATGAATAAATAAACGACTTTTTGTTGTAAATTTTAATACATATATTTTTTTAAAATAAATTTAAATTAATCTTTAAAAATATTTTTTTTTTAATAAGAAACTAAATTTTTTTTGTCTTGTTATTTTCTAAACATAAATTTATCTCTTTTTTAAACTGTTATCAGCTTGAAGATCAAAAGAATTCAATTTGATATTGTGATGGTACTGATGTTCTTAAAAAATTCACTTAACATTGTAGTTTTATTGAACTACAAGTTGAATTTTTTTTATTTATTTTACTAAAATTTATTTATTTTAGGTAAAATAAATTTAGAAGTGGAATGATAAATTTTATAAATTTGTACTTTGTAATAAACACATAATCTTTAATTAGCACAAGATGTTTTTTTAAGCCCAATAGAACATACAATTAAAAAAAAAACAAGTAAGAGTGCTATATTCGGCTATGCCGAATGTTATATACCCTTCACCAACTATGTAAATTTAGTTTATTAGAGTAACTGCAATAAAAAAAAAATATTGGGGTGAAAGATTTTTAAAAAATAAGAATGAAAATAAATACCAATGTATATGTATATGTATCTATTGCCCTATTCACAAGCCCCCTAGTACGTGCTAAGTGCTAACAAAATACAACGGTGCTAGCTGTGTTGTTGGTAATTTTCATGCAAACATGCGATACAACACTTAGTACTTTTTTTCATATGTTTTTCAAACGTTGTATTTGTTTAAATGTTTTATGTTTAAATGAATTATTATTTTTGTGTTCATGTGTGAATTATATTAAATTAAATTGAATTAAAAGATATTTTTATTAGTTTTATTTATTTAATTTTTTGATTTGACTGATTTATTAGAAAGTTGAAGTTGAAAGTTGCCAATATAAAAACTGTTCTTTAAGATTTAATATTGTTTTAATGACTCGATTTCTAATATTTTGTATGGTAGCGCCATCACCTATACCAAAAAGAGATGCTACCTTACGAATAAAAGCACCATTTCCTGAAGATCCCAAGCAGTAAAGTAGAATTTTAAGCTGCAAGTCAATGCGTAGTTGGAGCCTTTCGCCAATTGTGTGAAAAACATCGTCATTTTTTATAAGGTTGAATATATAGGCAAATTCCTCTGGCCGTAGTCGTATCATATGAAGAAATCTGTTTTCATCAAAATATCTTAAAACCCGATTATGCCATAATGATGATTTTGGTAGCCCTAAATGTATAATTCTGCGACCGGAGAGCAATTACTTTAGGTTCATCCTAAAAATGTCTTGAATTTCATCCTCACACAAAAAATTTATTAATTTACTTTTTTCTGTTTTCTCCCCCATTTGGCTTATAAATAACAAATGATGAATAGCACTTTTCTTCTTCTTATTTACTTTTTGACGTATGAAGTACAATGTACAATGGAACACTGATACAATGGTTGTTCACAAAGAAGTAAACAAAAGGTAGTATGCAATACTACCTACACCTTAGCAGAGCTTGTGAATACGGCATATATTGTTACGAATAATAAAATCTGACAACCCCTGTAGTTGTTTCCGTATGAGTGTGGTGAATAAAGTTAATTCAACAACCAATGGTGCGTTTACGGAATAACAAAACCACAAGTTAGCCAACAAAAGGTGAGCAGCCTCAATGGCTGCGTTGGTAGAGGTGCGTACTACAAACCAGGGGGTCCGAGTTCGATACCGCATGCGGGCATACGTGCAACGATAAAAATAAGAATTGTTATACGCAATTAAAATTAATAAACAGCAGTACAAACCTCCCGAGAAGCAAAAGGCAATTATTGTGTGAAGCCATGACAGATAATTTAGTGGAGACGTCCAACTTAATATAAGAGCAACAGATAATTGTCAAGAAGCCCTTTATAATAAAAAGTAAGAGCACTAGCGGTTAGCGCGGGGAAGTGTAACAGCATAACAACAGTGTATGGCAGACGTGTGTTGTGGCTACGGGAATAAAAGGAGATGACTGGCTTGGATAAAAGAAGTAGTGGAGATGCCTGTGGATGGTTAAGGTTACTAAACAAGGCATCGAGTAATTCATGTCTCGCCGGAGTAACACAGTAGTGTAGCGTGGATGGCTGCATTTGTGGTGGTAACGCATGTTTAGTAAATACGAGACCAAGGGTTCACAAGACCGGTAGGAACGAGAAGTATAGCCAGAGAAAGCCATAAAGTTCGAAGACAGAATTTAGCCACAGTGGTATTTGCAGTCGAAAGAATCCGTACGTTTGCCTGCTAAAAAGGGTAAAACGTAACAATATATATATGTGTGTGTGTGTATATATATTTCACATAAAAATGCATTTCTTAAAAATTTTAAGATTTCCTTAAAGATCTCTTCAAAAGCTTTAAAATAAAACCCATATTGATATTTAAAAAATTTGAAAGTTTCAGACCCCCGTAACTTGGAAAATAAGGGCGAGCGCCAATTTTTACACTTGATGTTTTTTTCTTATTTTTTTATTTCTCTATCGCCCCATAGATTTATTTTTTTGATTGGAGTTACTTTATTGTTCCAAATAACATGAAAAAATTACAGGTAGGCGTGGTATTTTACCCGCTGCGTCGAAGGACAGAGACCGATCTTGCTGATTTCCAATAGCACCTCTTTCGACACTATATCTGATGGATTGGTATATTTTTTTTTGTGAAATCAAGTTTGTCGAAGCAACACGGACGGACAGATGGACACACTGACAGAAGGACATCGCTCAATCGACTTCGCTATTCATAAGAGGTCAGAATATGTATACTTTATGGGGTCGGAAATGGATGTTGTGGAAATTAAACACGGAATGACAAACTTAGATGTACCCTTTTTCCACTTTTTGTGGTGAAGGGTATAAAAATTAATACAAAATGAAATTTTAATCACAGATTTTTTTATTTAATAAAGCAATCATGGCATCAATATTTTATAATATTTTCGAGGATATGGCCACCTTGCCTGTTCTTGACGTATTTTGCGCCTTGTTGGCCTTCAAAACGTCAATTGTTGCTGGTTTATCAGCGTAAACCAGTGACTTCACGTGGCTCCACTCTCGAGTTAGTGAAGTCACACAACCTTAGCGGGAAATTAACAGGTCTGTTTCTCTAAATCAGCTTGTCGCAAAATTGTTATTTAAAAGGTTCACTTTCACCGTCGCCGTATGGCACCAGGCGCCAACCTATTTTTTTTTAAGAGAAGTAGCACTTCAGGCATTAATACCTACTTAGTTTTTACCGTGCTACATTCTTTAGGAAATGGATAGATGAGAGAGAAGTAGGTGGTGAAAGGAGATAGATATAGCCATTTTATTAATTATTTTACTTCGCCGGCGAATATGCTATGAAGAAGTACCGACGAAGGAGGCTGCATGTTTTAATGTTAAATCTGATTATGTACTTATACCAATAAACAGAAAAAAACATTTTTATTTTATGACTGCCGCAAGGGTTGAACCCAGGTCAGCCAGATTTGTAGTCAACGTGCTTACCACCTTGACTACAGCAGCCTATTGAAACCACATCTCGCCCGCATCAATGTTATTCATATATATTTAAACAAACAATTATTGATCATGATGCTGTAAATCTATTCATCGACCGTAACACGAGCTCCGGCATAATTTTTGTTTTTTTTTTTAAGAAATAATACCCAATAATACCACCAGCGTGAAACCACAGTAAATGGTACATTCTTCTGGAGTCTGTTGTGGATGGGATGCACTTCATAGGCGGCATTAACGAATCCGTTATGCCACAAAAAGGAGTCGAATCGTAAAACACAATTTTACGATAAAATATCGGATAGGTTTTTAACTGCTCTAGACACTAAATCTTGATAACTTTTTATGATGATTTACCAAAGTAGACTTATTATAATTATAAAAACCAAGAGCAAGAGTTTTTGTAAATTCTACCGGATTAGAAAAACACGCTTTATTTAAGATTGATTGGTCTAAGAACTGAAAAACTCTGCTTCAATCTTGTCACATGCATTGAGCTTTGAATTGAAAGTTGCAGAGAGCTGGAAAAAAAATTATTTTACAACCAGATGGCAAAAATACGGAAAAATTTTATATTCGTTTAAAGATTTCTAAGGAATTAATTTTGATACAACTTTTTTCAGGAATTTTTTTGTAATAAAACATTTTTTGCAGCAAAAAATAAATCTCAAATAATAAAGAAATGTTTTAATTTTTATTTAAACAAAAAAGTTTTAAAAAAATTGAACTAAATGTAAAATAAAAACTATTGATATGGTGGCAATGCTATTAAAATAACTTGATTTTCATGACCACCAGTCATAAAGAAAATAAAAACAATTTTTTTAATAAAAAAATTAAAAAAAAACACTAGAAACGTAATGAATGCCATAATTACGATCATGATCAATATAAAAGATCATCGTCATCTTGAACATGATTTCAATAATAACTTTCCTTTTTTAAAAACACCCAACTCAAACCAATAAAAGCAAAGCAAGTTGTAAATAAGGTATTTATTTTTTTGCTTGTTTTTTGTTATTTAAAAGTATTAAATATGAACCAAATGAAAAAGCTGGGTGGAAGATAAAATAAACATGAAAAATAAATAACGGCCAGACAGCCGGCAAATGCAACATACAATTTGTTGCACATGTTTTTTTTCTATTTTTTTTAGCACAAAAGTACCACTAATTTGATTTTGTGAAATGCAACAAACCGTTATGGATTTTATTATTAACTCTAATTAAATGCAACAAAAATGAAGAAGAAGAAGAAAAAAAAACACATATTATTGCAACATTAAAACAGGTATTGGTAAAAGTATCAGCTTGAATACCGCTTAATGCAGCAATTTAATCAAAATTATAACCGCAACGCACAGTGGTTTAAAATTTATAAATTAATTTAAATTCTTTCGCATAAAATTTAGTATTTAAATATACTTTTTTTAAGCGACTTAAAAAAGAAGAAGAAGAATGTTCGTTTATACGCTCAGAACTAAATCAATTGATTTTAAATTTTTTCTTTGATTAAAAGCTTATGCTTACAGGTTTTGTCAGATCATAATTTGAAAAATTAAAGGGTGCCCCCATACAACACACCTGTTTTATAAACCACAAAGGGTGCGACTATAAAATTTAAAAGAATGAATATCACTATAGCTACTAGTAGCACAAAGTAATACAAAAATAAATCTAAAAATTGAAGGGTATCTTCAAAGTAACGTGAATTGACCTTAACTAACTTATTATTTAAACCGTTATCGTTCGGGTATTTTTTTATACGAAAGATTAGAACATGGCCTGAATATTTAAAAATAATTTCGGGCATGTGGTCACCGCGGCTGCTCATGACGAAGCGCATTCTGGACGTCCAATTTTTCAAATACTGCTGGCCGTATGTCACAAAAAAAACGAACAATGTTGGCCTCCAAAGCGTCAATTGTTGCTGGTTTATCAGCATAAAACCAGTGACTTTTCGTGGCCCCACAGAAAATAATCGGGAGGTGTCAAATCACACGACCTTGGAGGCCAATTGAAAGGTCCATTTCTCGAAATCAACTTATGGCCAAACTTTGGTTTTAATAACCACCACATTTCGTTCGGATCAATGTCATCCATATTTTCAAGCAAAAAATCATTAATCATTGTGCGGTAACGATCTCCATTGAACGTAACGTGAGATACGGCCTCAGTTTTGAAGAAATAATGTCCGATGATGCCACCAGAGTGAAAACCACACTAAACGATGCATTTTTTTGGATGCAATGGACTGACTCTGTATGGATATGTTGTAAATTGGTCTCACTCCATATGTGTCAACTTTGCTTATTAACAAATCCGTTAAGCCAAAAATGAGCCTCAACGCTAAATACAATTTGTCGATAAAACAGCGGGCCAGCTACTAACTGCTCTAGAGCCCAATCGGCGAAAGAACGACGCATATAATGGTCTTGTGGTTTTAATTCCTGCACTAGCTGGATCTTATATGGGTGTAGGCCAAGATCTTTGCGCAAATTTTTCCACGTAATGGACGGACAGAGTCCAAGTTCCTGAGATCGACGACGAATCAATAAATTTGGAACTTTTTCTATACGTTCGTTTATAACAACGATATACTCTTTAGAACGCTCATTCCTTTAAAGCGTTATTTTTATTGAACAACTTTAGGCAGCAGGTCAAAAATAGCGTTGATTTATTTTGGGATTTAATAAAAAAAAAAAAAAATAATAAGAAAAAAACAAAATTTAAAAATTCCAGAGCAACTGCAGCTTAAGTCAACAAAGCTACAAATATATTTAAAAGAATGTTCGCAACGTAATATGTTTTTGGTTTTGTAGTTGTTTGATAAAAGTATTAGAGAATTTTTGTTTGCTTGTTATTGCTACGAGTATTGCTTATTGCATGTTATGTTAACTTGGCCTGATTCTCAAACATTAAAAAGAAAGAAACTAGAATCTTTTTAAAAGCAAAGAAACAGTTATATTTTAATTTATTCTTCAAGCACAAGGTTTTTTTGGTTTTTAGTTTTTATTTTTTTCAATATTTCGCTACTCCTTTGTGTAGCATCTTCAGGAAAAACAAAGGAGTAGCGAAATATTAAAAAAAAAGACCTTGTGCTTGAAAAATAAATTAAAATATAATTAATTAAAAGGTCAAATAAGAAACTATAGCAAAGAAAAAGTTTTATTTAATATAAATTTTATCTTTTTTTTTAATTTTAAAGTGAAATAAAATTAATAAACTTTTTATTAGAAGAACTATGCCAAATCCATGTATGGTGCTGAGTATGACATCTGTTGTTGTATTCCTGCAGATGGATGTTTTTACTAATGAAGGTCATGTTTCACTATCATACACAATAGTACGATTTAATCACTCACTTTTATAAGACCGATAGAAATTTAAATTGTAAAAAATAGCAAATAAAATTAATATGTAATGAAGAATTTTTTTATACGAAAGAGCTGAACATGGCATTAATATTTAAAAATGATTTCGGGCATATGGCCACTTCGGCTGCTCATGACGAAGCGCATTCTGGACGTCAAATTTTTGGTCACTTTTACAAGTACTGCTGGCCGTATGTCACGAATAATACGAACAATGTTGGCCTCAAAAGCGTCAATTGTTACTGGTTTATCAGCACAAAACCAGTGACTTCACCTGGCTCCGGATCAATGTCATGCATATTTTCAATCAAATAATCATTAATTATGGTGGGGTAACGATCTCCACTGACCGTAACGTGAGTTCCGGCCTCATTTTTAAAGAAATAAGGTCCGAAGATACCACCAGTAATATTCTCTTCACGCACATTGCTTTGATGTGTTGGTATTATTGCATCCCCTAGAGAGTATGTGGTACGAAATCTATCCACAGTTCGACGGATGGCTTTCTCAGACGGACGAATATTTGCAAAATCACGAAGTCGTCAATAAGTTGCTTGATGACTGATTTTCAAAGTAAACTTGGATGAATTGATAGCGTTGTACAAGCGTGGAGGTATTCATAATGATATTGCCAGAATTTACTGAAAATAATAAAAAAAAATTTTTCATTAAATTAATTTTTAGGGTTATTTTTTATAATTTTAAAGGTTAAATTAGACGTGCCATGCCATAACGCCATAGCCGTAACCATGGCCATAACCATAATCATATTTACTGCCAGCGAATAGTGGTGCCATAGCCATAAGCAACTCTTATTTGTTTTGCCGTTTGTTAAGAAAGTAGCGCAATGAAAAATATAAATTAAAACTCGCCAATACAATGTAGCGAACGTGAAAAATAAGAACAAGATAAAAACAAACACTTAAGTGCTGTTTCTGTATTACAGGCGATCAACTCGTCTGAAAAATTTATATGAAAAGCACTCAGTTTTTTGAGTTATTTCCATATAAATTTTTCAGACGAGTTTGTCGCCTGTAATATAGAAACAGCACATTAATACCTTAATTCAATAGTCAACTGGATGTGGTTATGGTAAAAATCAATATTTAATTAATATCTGTAGTTACGGTTATGGCTATGACATTATGGCATGTCACCTATAATCAAATACAGTGTTTCCTATAAGTTTGGTTTGAACAGCTGTTTTATGTGGTTATGGTTATGGCACGTCTAATTGAACCTTAAGTTCTATCATACTTAAAAAATATACGTACAAAGAAAAAAAAAAACTAAAAAAACACATGCTTTTACGATTTTGTTGTTTTTGTCTAATCTTTAAAATAATCAACTCTGATCACATAATTTTAAAAATTATTTAAAAAGATTATCAAATCGTACAGATCTATGAAAAAGTCTGTAACAACATACACTTTTAATCCATACTATTCGACTTTTTGATCACACATGCAGTTTTTGTCAGATATAAGTAATACTCAGTACGACATCTGCAGGAATAACAACGATAATATTTACTAAGTGCTAAAAAGTGCAAACAACACCCTGTAGGAATACAAAAACGAAAGTTGAAAAAAAGGTATGAAATAATTAGAAGAAGACGTGGTGTTTTGGCTGCTGCCTCGAGGGACATGGACCGATTTTTATACAAAATACCGAAATTTCCGAAGTTGGGATTATTATAATTTGGTCTATAAAAAACACTCTTGGCAAAACTTTTGAGAAAAGCTAAAGGTATGTTGAGGCTTTCCAAACTGTTTCCGGGTTTTAATCACATTTTTGGGATTTTAGACCATATCGGCTAAAATGGAATGGGTCCAGATTTTTCAAATGGACTAAATTTTTTTTTATGAAGCATTTATCTTCATAAAGGTGTTTTTCTTAGAAATAGGATACAAAACCATTTTTTTATGATGATTTATAAAGAGAAAAGTTTTGGATTTTAGGTGGACTTTGTTTAATAAAACTAATATTGATTGAATATTGCAATTTCTCGTATTCTTATTTATAAAATTAGATGATATTTAACAAAGTAAATAACTTAAGGCATATAGTTGAGAAAATGCTGATGATGATGTAGCGAATCACAAAATTCTCTATAACATTCTTCTATTGTCTCAATTATTCCGGTTCTTAAAAAATTAGCATAAAAATTTTTCTTTTTTTTTTTTAATAAATTTAGGAACTAAACTATTCGAGAACTTCATCGGAATTAACTTGTGTCCTTTTTTATTAATAAAATTTCTTTTTATAGGGTGCTTTTTTAAGCAGAGAATTTCAGCTTAAAATCGCATATTAATTCTTGAAATATAGACGATACCTTATTAATTTTTACATGCTTTTCTGGACATGATTTAATGAAAAAAAAGTAAACAAAATAAAAAATAAGTCAGAGTGCTATATTTGGCTATGCCGAATCTTATCTACCCTTCACCACATATGTAAATCTAATTTAGTGAAATAACTCCAATCAAAAAAGCAAATATTGCGGTGACAGAGAATTAAAAATTAAGAAAAAAAAAATTAAGAACTATGTATAATTTCACATAAAAACTACATCGGTTCTTAATGGGTTAACCATTTTAAAAATTTTTAGTATTTTCTTAAAGATTTTTTCAAAGGCTTTTAAATGATATCCATATTGATATTTAAAAATTTTTTAAAAATTTCAGATTTCCGTAACTCCGTAAACATGGGCGAGCGCCAATTTATTCACTTGATGTTTGTTTTTCTATTTTTTAATTCTCTACCGTCCTATATATTTCTTTTTTTGATTGGAGTTACTTCATTCTTCCAAATAATATGGAAAAATTGGAGTTAATTCATTCTTCCTAATAATATGGAAAAATTAGTGGTAAGCGTAGTGTTTTGCCGCTGCCCCGAAGGACATGGACCAATCTTGCAGATTTCTAATATCACCTCGTTTGACACTATGCCTGAACGTTCGTCGTATTTAAATTTTCTCTAGGTTATCTAGCAAAACTTGATTTCAACACTAACACGGACGGACATTGCTCAATCGACTTCGCTGTGCATAAGAAGACAGAATATATATATGTACTTTATGGGGTAGGAAATGGAATTTGTAGAAATTACAAACGGAATGACAAACTTAGTTATACCCTTTTTCCACTTTTTATGGTAAAGGGTATAATAACGGTTATAATAAAAATTTACAGGTCCTAAGTGCTGTATTTTCAGACCCTACTGAGCTGCTAGAAACTTAAATTCAAATACTGCTCTACTACTAGCGTGTTAAATATTATTTCATTCAGTTCAACCATTTACAAATTACTGATTTTTCTCCAAAATGTTTCTTTTCATTACAACTTTCAATATAAATTTTTAAAGTCTATCCGCGAAAAGAATATAAATCATATAGATATTGATGGTACCATTAATTTTTAATGAAAAATTAAAATCTTACAAAATCACAACAACAACTGTTATAAAAGTAAATCACATGTGCAGTGGTTGCTGATGCAGTTATTTCAAGGAAAACAAGTATTAAATTGCATTAATTATTTCATATTTATTTATGTAGTTATTTATCGATTAACGATTAACCAGTTTGTTTTTTTTTAATTACCAAGCATTTGTTATTTAGATTTGTTTTTTTTTTTATATTTACAATGCAAATTGTAAAAATGTCACAACTTGTTTTAGAAATTAAAGTGCTGCATATCAATGGCCGCTTTATTTTTATTGAATCTTCTCATTTAATATAAAATTCGTCAATTTATTTTCTTACTGCATCAAAACAATAACTATTTTAGACGGTTTCCAGAAAGCTTTTAGATTATAGTCTATAATTATAATGAAGAAAAATGGGAATCGGTTTCACTCGTATATTTGGTTTATGGACTTTTACTAAAGCCTCCAAGAAGTCTCTTGTTCTGGGAAAATACCTTAAAATCTCTTACACAAAACAAGTTTTATTCATTCCAATTATTACGTTTGTGTATTCATAGTTGCAAGTGCGTTGTGACTTTATAGCGCACGAACGTTCAAACTGAATTCGATTAAATTTTTAGGGCTTGTTTGTATGGTCGTGTAGATGGTTTATGAAAAGTTTCCACGAATTCGATGGCACGTTCGTGAGTTCTGACTAAAGGCTCATTTACGGCTGCACCGATTTAAAAAAATTAAAACAGAGATAGATTTTTACTTAAAAGTTCCAAGGAGGTATGCTAATTAAAAAAATGAACAGGACGGGTGAGTGGGGAGTAGTATTGACTCATACGGTCCAAAAGGCAGAAGGAAATCTGTTATAACTTCCATATTAATAAAATAAAAACTTGCTTCGAAGAGTGGCCGTGGTAGGATTATTCTAATTGGGGCAGCGAAGCGCCCCGGGAACAGCTAGTATATTATATTAATATTTAATTAAATTAATATTTAATTTAATTAATTATTTAATTAAATTAAATTAATTAATTATTTAATTAAACTTTAAATAAGTCGTATTATCATCCTGATTAAAATTATTAAGTTTACCGATATTGGCTGTTAAAGGTGAAATCATGTCTCGATGGAAGAAGGATAGAGGCACTGGTGTTATTGAATATTCAATTTAAATTTTCCTACATTGAAAGTGACAGGAATGACCTCTGGGGGGAGATGATTCCTTAACCCAATTGTTCGGCTAAAAAACGAATTAAAATCGAGTTGTAGGCAACTCCTGCATTAATCTGGCTTGTGTGCATGGATAATGATTTGGATTGCTGATTGAGTTGATGCTGATGACTAGAGGCTGGTTGCTGGTTCCTGTTATAGGTGGCTGGCGCTCGTAGCTGGTTGCAGATTCTTTTTGTTGTCGTTATACTGTTGCCGTGTCATTCTGATGACGAAGATTGTCTGCAGGGAAAACTTTCGTCATTGTTGTGTCATTTTTTCGCGGTTGCGAAGTTGGACCGTAGACCACGGGAACATCTGTTCTTGGCTGACAAAATTGTGGTCCCTTGGGGAGCAACATGGTGGCTGTGGTTTAAATCCATACCAGGTGTCGTGATCCATATATCGGCAGAATTTAAAAATAGGCTCCCGCTCTAACCAAAAGGTCTCATACCAAATACATGATTTCGAATTGGTACTCACGTTTCAGCGGGGAGTTTGAGCACCTTGGGATTAGATCGTTTAGGTGGGTAACACGATAATCTAATTCACATCTGTATGAAAAAACTTCAATAGAGTTGCAGTAATGTAACTGCCATCTATGGGTCGTTTCGGCCTCTCCTGCACGCTGTCTAGTAAATCCAAAACAGACTTTAAAGGACCAGTCCATAGATGATGGTTGTATTCCAGTTTTGACCGGATTTAGTTGGTATAAATAGTAAGGACATCAGATTGAATGAAATATCTGTTACACCATTTCAAGAGCCTGAGACACTTTAACGCTTCTTTAGAGATTTTAAAAATGTGTTTAATTCACTGAACATCACAGCGAATTTTCATGTCAAGAACCTCAAGAGCTTCTGATTCCTGAATACCAATACCAACCATACTTACAGTTAAAGTATCAATTAACCAAAAAATTTAAGAAATTTGAATACGAAAATCAATCACTTTTATCTTGGTTAGAGAATATTGCTATGTGCCAAATGTGTCAAAATAAATCTGATAGGCGTCAGTTGGACCTAAACACTTTGGGTTTTATACCACGCATTGGCCACCCTTTAATTTTTATTTTATTTTTATTAACTTTCCAGCAAAACATTTTAGAAAAGGTAATCGAGTATGGAATTACGCACGTACTTCCGAACTAGATTACCAACCTAATGATTTTAACAAGGCATAAGACTTTTATAATCAATTCCTATGAATCGGTTACAGTGATTACTGCTGGAAACTATGACGACCATTTTTTAAGGTATTCTCTTTTAACTTAAAGAACTAGTTAAATTACTTCTTCCTTTTTGGCGAACTAATGTAATGTGTTTTATAAGCGAGTAACAAACAATGGCAACAACAAAAGTAAGTCATCATACGGCAAGTACTTTTTAAGGTAATGTCTAATTTTTTGCTGGGTTGCTACAGCGGATATCGAATACATTAAAATATTTCTGTGTGGAAAACAAGCAACTATTGCTTCTACGAGTATAGCAAACATGCAGTATATGGCTCTGCATAAATTTATATTCTTTACCTATTACGACAAAAACCAAAGGTAATATATTAAATTTAACGTTACTATCGCGAAACCCTTCATTTAATTTAATTTAATTTTATTTACAATTTGTTCTCATAGCAGACATAGCAGTCATACTCTGTTTCCGTGCAAATTTAAAGCGTTTGCCTATAACTGTTTCGTTAAGATCGCGGCCTCTATGGAAACACCCTTTAATATTTAAGTTTATTGTTGGCAAATATTTTTATAGCTGATATATTTGTATGTGCTTTGTGTAAATAGTAAATGTCTGCCTACTACGGTCAAGAAACAAAAGCCATACGTTAAAATCACGTCACTTTAGGAGCACCCTTTATACAGAAGATGCCGATTTTGCCAAAACAAAATCATCTTTTCAGATGAAGCTCATTTGATCTTGGCCGGTATGTAAACAAGGAAAATTGTCGCATTTGGGGCACAGAAAACCCGCACGCATACATTGAAAAGACGGTGCGGATTTTGGTCCAGAGGCACAACTCGAAAATGAGAAAGGAGTGGTCGTTATCGGGCCATGTTGAAGGAATTTTTGTTCACAAAAATTGAAGGGAGGATATTGGCAACATTTGGTTTCAACAGGATGGCCCTACATGCTACACTCGATTCAGTAGTTTTTTTTTATAGCATTTTCGAAAATTTCAAGTGTCTAATGTCGTTTAAGGCCATTGTAGCGACATAAATAGAGTTATGTTTTAACGCTTTGGGAGCCTAAAAATCAATTAATTTTCTCCGATTTTATTAAAATTTTATTATGGTTTGAGGTCTCATTCAAAAAAGTTTTTTTTGTTTAAGTCGAGATGAACAAATTCAATGAATTTGATAAATTCTTAACTAAAGAAATAAAGGAAATCAATTTAGTAATAATTTTGATTTGAAATCAATTCAATGATGTTAAATTCCTCAGGCAAATTTCTTTGGAAGGTAGTTATTCTTGGAAAATCAAAAAATGTTTCAAGTTTATTGTAAAATTAAGGCTACAAGTTGTAAAGGCCAGCAACCGCTTTTGTTGTTGTGATGGGCATGAATACTTTAACATTTTTGAAGCTTATTTTTTTAACTAAAGAAAATTATCGCTTTATTAAAGTAATTGCAGAAAAAATACTATTTGATGTACTACTACAGAATAACGTTTTACACAATTTTTCATATGTATGTTGTTTTCATAAATACGATGCACGTTGTTCGTACCACTTTAAGTTGATAGTTTTTTATTCATTGAAATACTTAAAAAATATTAAACAATAACAGAACTTGTTTTTGTTTTTCATGAAGAAAATTTACATTTTTAAATCTGATCAGACTGATAGATTGAATATTTGCAGCAAATGCAACGTTCAATGTTTAAGCAGCAATACAATTTTTTTGTTTTCATTTTTTTACTTTATTTTCTAGTGTGTGTTTTACACATATTTTTCCTTTTTTTTATTTAAACTTATATAATTTATAATGGTTGCAATGCTATAATTGTTGCATCTTCTTGCCATCGTTGCTACCAGATTTCTAACCAAACGGACAGCAACAGCAGCAGCAACAACAATAACAATAAACCAATACTTTTTCAGCCATCTAACCAACCAACTAAATAAATAACAACTTCTTATTTTTTTGCAATTGATAATGCTGCCGTTAAGAAATTTTGCAGACAATTGCGGACTTTATTGAGTGTAGCCTGAACGATGCATCGATGGATGGATGGCTGGTTGGATAGTTGGCTGGTTAGATGGCCATTTAAAATTGTATATTATAACAGAATTAAACACGTAATCATAAACGAAAGACTAAAAAATGTTAAATTTTTTTTTTTTGTATCAGACAATAAAAACAAGAAAAGAAAATATTGCTTAACCTTAATTATATAAGAAGATGTTTAAAGAAATGTCTGCAATATAAATATTAAAATAAAATTAAATTCTTTAAAATATCTTAAAATGTATTATTTGAATATATTTTTTTCAATTAATTAATTTCTAAACAAAGAAAATTTATTTAATGAATAAAAATTGATTTTGGCTTAAGCTATTTTTTTTATATTTTAATTTAAACTTTTTTTTTTACAATTGTTGCGGATATTATCCAAAGAAAACAAGAAAAATTAGTCACTAGCAAAATGTAATGCTATCAGTTATCAGCATACTACGCATCAATCTGTCTTAGGTTGTGTACATTGTAAACATCATCTACTAATTAAATCAATATTAATTTGCTTAGACGAAGTCCACACACTCTGTGTAACTCATCTTGTACATTTGTTTTTGTTCTGCACCAACCTTCGGTATGGCCGAACTTAAGCCAAAATTAATTTTAATTAAATTTACTACCTCAAAAGTTCAACTCCTTATTTCATAAAAAATTAAATTAAAAAAAAAAAAAAATAATAATAAAACATTATATTTAAAAATATTTGCCTTAAAAATATACGAATACTAGATGAACCCGGTGTGCTTCGCTACCCCCCTCGTTATTAAATAAAATTAAAAGTATTTATATATTTACTTCAAAAAATGCCCAAGATATGACGATATTAAATTTTGGGTTATATGGGCGAGGCCACGCCCCTTTGTCCACTCCCAACTTTATATAGTCAAGAATATCCTATTGCGAAAATTTAATGACGATTGGTCCAGTAGTTAAGACTATATTACGATTTTTAATTTTTCTAAAAAGGGGCGGGGTCCCACCCACTTTTCTCCTGGTACGTATTCCTAATTATGCCAATACCATATGTAACAAATATCGTCGAGGTAGGTCAAAAAATGGCCAAAATATGGCGATTTAAATTTTTGGGTTATATGGGCGGTGGCACGCCCCTTTGTTCAATTCAAACTTCATATAGCCTATTATTCCTTCCAGAGTCAAAGTAACATGCTGTGAAAATTTCAGGAAGATCTGTCCAAGGGTTTGGCCTCCTATAAAGCACAAACAAACAGACAGACATTCATTTTTATATATATAGATTTAATTAAATTAATTAAACTTTTATTAAATTGTGCTATTATTCCGATCAAAATTATTAAGTTCACCCAAATTGATTACTTAGCTCTTCAGGAAACTTCTCACAAACACTTTAAATAAACTTAAGATTTTTGTTTAAACAATAAAGTTAAGACAAAAATCAAAGTTTAACCAAAAAAAAAAAAAAAAAAAAAAAAAAAAAAAAAAAACAATAATCTACGAATGTTTTTCGGATCTTTTATACAGTTTAAGGATGATGAAAAATAGGAAGAAGAAATATATTAATCCACGGGCACTTGCAAATTATTCGTTGAAATTAAACCACGGAAATTTTAACTTAAATTAATTAAAATATTATTAAATCGCGTTATTATTCCCATCAAAGATATTTTTTAATAGCAGTGATATAAAATGCTGCTTTCAAATGATTCTTTTTTTGCCATACATTAACCAAGATATGTTATCACTAACATGTTTGACTAATTCTTTACAAAGTTCATTTAAATACTGTCCAACTATTTAATTTTTTCTTAAAAATATTTAAAATTTTTTGGCCATCATTTTTATATCCAGGTACTAAAAACCTGACCCACCTTACTTATTATCATCGCTACAATGTCTGTCCGTTTGCCCATCTATAACAGGCCACTATCAGTGGAAACTTTGTAGCTACAAACTTGGAATGTTCACAGAAGGCTTATTATTATGGCAGCTGTAACAACAAACAAAGGAATGCTGTTAACAAATTAAAGGGTGTCTCCATAAAGACATGCTTTTTACCATTATTTTTGTTGTTGATAATAATTAAAAACAAGTAAGAGTGCTATATACGACTATGCCGAATCTTATATACCCTTCAGCATCTATGTAAATCTATTTTAGTGATGTAAGTCCAATCAAAACAGCAAATATTGGGGTGACAGAGAATTTAAAAATAAAAAATTTAAAAAAATATTTAATTTTACACAATAATGCCATCGGCTCTTAATGGGTAAAGAATTTTTTAAAAATTATAGTATATCCTTAGAGATCTCTTTAAAAGCTTTTAAATAATACCCATATTGATATTTAAAAAAATTTGAAAATTTCAGAGCCCCGTAGCTCGGAAAAAATGGGCGAGCGTAAATTTTTTCACTTGATATTTTAATTTTATTTTTTAATTCTCTATGGCCCCATATACTTTTTTTGAGTGGAGTTACCTTATTGTTCCACATGACATTAAAAAAATTAGGGGTAAGCGTGGTGTTTTGCCCCCTGCCACAAAGGACATGGACCGATCAATCTGATTTCCAATAGTATCTCTTTCGACACTATGTTTGATAGATCAACGTATTTCATTTTTCTCTAGCTGATCTAGTACCTTGGCAAACTTAATTTCAACACTAACACAGACAGACGAACATCGCTCAATCCACTTCGCTATGCATAAGAAGTCAGAATATATATGCTTTAATTTTAGTTGAAAATTACTCAGAATGTGCATTTTTACATCGGTCTTAACAAGAAGTAGAAATATTAAAAATTAAAAACTAAAGGGTGTCTTCAAAAGAGATGGTATTTGATGTATACGACATTATCTGTTTAACCGTTATAGACAGACAATTAAAATTTATCCACAAAGTGCATTATTATGTCCGCTGTAACAACAACAATAGATTAGAAATAAGAGAGTGTTCATATAGTTGAGGTTACTTGAAGAAAATGGGTTAATATTTTAAAACGTTATAGATGGACAGTAAAAATTTAACCAGAATAAAATTAAAGATTAAAGGGTGATGTATTATAATGTATATGGACGGACCTATCTTTTAATCCGATTAAAAAAACTATTGAAATGTAAGTGGCGCTTGCCTATCTACATATATGTTTTGTAGTTACAAGAATTTCTTTAATTAAATTATTATTTAGTGTGAATTAAATTTGAATTCATCTCTATTGATGCCATGAAAAGAAATGGCAAATAAAAAAGGTGGAAAAAACTGAAGTTATATTAATAATTTGTTATTATTATTTTTAATTCTGATTTTTAGTGTTGCAGCTGCTTTTATTTGTTTTTTACAAACTAAAAAAAAAAATATTACAAAACTACATTATTATTTAACTTGTGCAACATTGTTAAATGTCAAATATTTAAATCTGAATTTATTCTCATTACAAAAACAAAACATTGAAAACGATAACTAAACTTTTGATTTTAAAAGCAATAAAAATGTGTGTGCCACTAAATAAGAATTAAATGTTAGCGAAGCAACCAACGTAGGGGAAAAATAATAAAAAAAATTTTGCACCAAAAGTGTTTTAAATTTTAACAAATTCCACATACGAATGCATAATTCCAGTTGTGAAACACAAATTATGAAGCATAATTCCCATTTTTGTGCAACGCGCAAAAAGAGTGTTGAAAGCGTTGAATGGAAAACATGCTTCAGTAATTGTTTAGATAATATCTAACAAAAATCTTGGTTTTATTTTTTTTTGTTTTAAACGTGTAATGAAAGAAATAATTAACAAATATTTAGCAATAAAAAAATAATTGTAAATAAATAAAAACTAAACTTTCTTAAAAACAAAATATTAATTTGTACCATTTAATTGAAATCTTTAAGATATTATCAAATGTTATTTTATTAAAAAGCAGTAAACTTTCATAAATAAAATTTATGTACTTTAACGCTTTCATTCATCTGTGTTTCATTTAATTAAATAAAAAAGATTATCAACTGCACGTTGTTTATTCGAGTAATAAGAAAACGAAATCAATATGTTGACGATAAATTTAAAATAGTGCCGAACGCAAAGTAAACAACGTTTAAAAGTTAAAATAATATTTAAATTTAAGTCGTTAACTTTAGTGCTTTAGCGAGTGAGTACGAAAAATTTACGTGCACAAGTCACTATTTAATTATTTTGATTTGTACGAAGACACTCACACATTAATATATTGCTGAACATGGATTTGAAAACACAAAAAGATTTCTAATCTGATGTTATTCTAATATATATTATAGATCTTTTTGTAAGTTTGTTTGCTTATTAGTTTTTTAGTGCGCGTGTCAATCAAATATGAAACACTGGTAGATATTCGTCTTCATAGTAAAATAGGTTATGTCTATTTTCAAACAATGTACCAGAGCCATTTAAGGCAAAATTTTTATTTTGTTTAAGTTCAAATTTTTAGCTGCTTTTAGTTTCTATGAACTGATTTCTAACTCTTTTTTCTAAATGAAAACAGATGGCGCCTGTGTATCCGTTACTTACGCAATTAAGGCCTTAATTGAAATCAACTCATCATATAAGAAGTTAATTAATAAATTAAGCAATAAGTACTTAATTGCAATAAGTACTTGCCAACAAGTATGTTTACTGTGGGAACTATGTTCAGTGAGAAGAAAAAATTCATAAAATTGACAAGCCACAAGTAAAAAAATTTAAACAAAAAAAAAAAAAAAAAAAAAAATAGAAAGAAAATTGCGGGTCATACGAAAATGTCTTTTGACAGTTCCAATTTCAAAGCAACAACAAAAAACCATGTTGTTTTTGTAATAAAAGGAGAAATTAGCTGGGCAGACGACACTACCTAACAAAATAAATATACCTTGTGGTAATTGAATATGCTTAATTGAGCATGTGTAAACACCAAATTAAATTGCGCAATTAAAATTAAATTAACTCAAAAATTTCATAATATAGACTTTTATAATTTTATGGTTAATAGTCTTAAATACTATAAAAATCAATTGTGAAGCTTAGCTTAAATTTGCCAATTACAACTTTTAAAAATAACACGGTGTAAAAATGAATTTAGTCTCAAAAATGCTACACTGGTAATACTGGTATGAAATTATTACCGTAAAAAATTTTTTTACGTAAAAATTAAAACGGTAGTTTGGTATCTAAATCGACACATATTTGATATTTTCAGAGAAAAATGAAATGAAATGCCTCTAGAAGAAAATAAGTTAAATTCATATAATGTAGCTTAAACGCCAACTAAAATATGAGATTATTGTTTCACATTAGAAAACATTCAGTATTTTGTAACCGAAGACTTTTTTAGCTGCGGTTAATAAATACAACCGTCATTCTACGTTTATTATTTAGGTGGGTGACAGTTAATTGTGTGACTTACTGATTAGTAAAAATTAAGGTCCTTAAAAAATGAGTTAAAAATAAAGAACCGAGCAATACAAATACCAAGGTAAAAAAGTTTTGATGAAGAAAAAATATTTAAAATGAAAATTTATTATTCGGAATCTTTTAAAATTTAATTAATTTACTTTATTCGTGCTTGATTCCTTCAAATATAAATATTTCATGATATTCTCATAAAATATTTATTATTTTGAACTAAACTACAAAATTAAATGTATTACTGCGGTGAAAGCATATCCATATGGCCATTTCACTATTGCTCAAAAAAAAGAAAAATTTTTAAATTATTTCCCCCTCAATTTGTAAATAAAATTCGGGTGTCTAAATCTCTTTTGTTTTCCTTAAAAATCAAAAATTTCTAATTAAGTTTTTATACCCTTCACCACAAAAAGTGGGAAAAGGGTATATCAAAGTTTGTCATTCCGTTTGTATTTTCTACAATATCCATTTTCGACCCCATAAAGTATATATATTATGACTTCTTATGCATACCAATGTGTATTGAGCGATATCCGTCTGTACGTCTGTCCGACCGTGTTAATATTAAAATCGAGTTTTCCGGGGCAATAGATCAGCTAAAAAAAAATAAATATGTCAATTAATCAGATATAGTGTCGAAAGAGGTGCTATTGGAAATCAACATCAACGGTCCATGACTTTCGGGGCACCACGCAAAACACCACGCCTATCTCTAATTTTATCATGTTTTGGAACAATAAAGTAACTACAGTCAAAACAATTTATATATGGCGCGATAGAGAATTAAAAAATAAGAAAGAAAACATCAAACGAAAAAATTTGCGATCGCCTATATTTTTCGAGTTACGGGGCTATGAAATTAATTTTTTTTTAAATATCAATATGGGTATCATTTTAAAGCTTTTGAGGAGATCTTTAAAGAAATATCTTTTTTTTAATGCTTAAACCATTTAGAGATGATGTCGTTTTTATGTAAAATTATATATGTTCTCTGTCACCCCCATATTTGATTTTCTGATTGGAATTACCTCACTAAACTGGATTTACATATATGGTGAGGGTATAAGGGTATAAGATTCGGCATAGCCGAATATATTACTCTTACTTGTTTTAATTGGAGTTACTTCATTGTTCCAAATAATATGGAAAAATTAGAGGTAGGCGTGTTGTTTTGCACGCTGCCTTGAAGGACATGAACCAATCTTGCTGATTTCCAATAGCACATCTTTCGATCGATTGATCGCTTGGCGTATTTCAATTTTCTCTAAACGATCTAGTGCCTTGGCAAATTTGATTTCAACACTAACATGGACGGAGAAACGGACATCGCTAAATCGACTTCGCTATGCATAAGAAGTTAGAATATATATACTTTATGGGATCGGAAATGGATATTGCAAAAATTACAAACGGAATGACAAACTTAGTTATACCTTTTTTCCACTTTTTGCGATAAAGTTTATAACAATATTCTTATTTCATAAAACTGACCTCGTGATTAAAAACAAAAATTAAAAAAATTATGCTTTGGCAAAATTCTATTGAACGATACTTAATTCAATAATTTGTTTGTTTGGTTTAAATTTTCCACAGCCTTTGAAATTTCCCCTGTAACACAAGAGCTATTTTAGTTGTTGTTGCCCACCAGTTGTGTGTTTATGTTTCAAATTAAAAGTATTACGCAAATCAGAAGACAGTCTTAAATAAATTAATAATTTAATTTAAAACAGAAAACAAGGGAAAGTAAATAAAAATCTTAATTTCAAAATGAAAGTTTAATTGCTTCTCGAAGTATTTAAAGTTTCAATTATAGTTTTTAATTTCATAAAGGCTTTCATCAACATCTGTGTTAGGAGTAGCATTTCATTGACTCTCTTGAAATGTACTGTTTATCTTAATTGCTTCGTTTAACTACCGGCCACATTGTCTGCTTTTATTTGTCAAAGTCGTGCCAATTGACTCTACTTTCAAAAGTTCGAATCGTTAATACACGTGCACGTACATCTATCTATACATATAAACGAGCAAATATTTAAACAATACCACCAAATTTTATGACTTGGCAACGAAGCATCTTGTTTTTGTACGTTTTAAAATATTTTCGTCGCGGGGAATTTAAGGGGGGAAGAAAATAAAGAAAAGAATAACTTCCAAAAATTTACAATTCAAATAAGAAAGAAAGATTTACATTATTATTCCGACATATTATTCTTCTACTTGTTAAGAACACATATGTGTAGGTATGTTTGTTAACATGAAGCACAGTGGGCTTGTTACAGAAAAATAAGGGATATTTTTTAAAATAATTTATTTTTAATACGATGTATTTGAGAGGGTTCTATTTCAAATCATTTAATAGATTTGCTATTAATAAAGATTTTTCAAACCATTCGCGGTTTGTCAAGTTGATGGACTTATGCATCATCTAAGAGCAACATATTGCGGTTGATATGAATTCAAAACCAACTATTTTTAATAAACAATTGTGTTGTAATTCATATGCGAGGCAACATCAAATGGAACATGGCTAAGCAATCTTGTTTGTTTTGTAGTACAGACGAGGCAACCACACAGGAAACATTTCAAGAAACAACAGTTCTGTGTGTATTTTATACGTTAAACACATAAGCAGCAGAAATAAAATTTAAGTGAGCTACGCACAAAGAATTATTTTGCACCATTTGGAAAAAATTTAGTTCAGTGAAGTAACTCCAATTAAAAAAACAAATATAGAAATTTAAAAAATAACAAAAAAAAAACATCATGTGAAAAAATTGGCACTCGCCCATATTTTCCGAGTTACGAAGCTCTGATATTTTTAAATTTCCTAAAATATCCATATTGGTATCATTTTAAGGCTTTTGAAAAGATCTTTAAGAAAATACTAAAATTTTTTAAAAATACTTAGCCCATCCAAGTCATTCGGTTGCAAAATAGCAAATTATGTTTGTTGGCGCCACTGAAGTTTTGACAATCCGGTTTTTTGTGTTTCATATTATTTAATAATATAAAGATTAATTTACTTTAAATGTGCTTGATTCTTTCGAATAAAAATTTTTCATGATATTCTCATGAAAAATATTTATTATTTTAAACTAAAATATGAAATGTATTACTGCAGGGAAAGCATGTGCATATGGCCATTTCGCTACTACACATTGCTTATTTGTAAAAATTGTTTACAAGTTTTATTTTTATTGTTTCAGTAAATCTTTTAAATGTATATGAATGGTTTCTGATGGTAACCCTTATGTAGAAAAATGAAAGAAAAAATAAAAATAGTTACTCAATGGTTACTGTGTTTTAGTAAATTTTTTTTTAAGTTTTTAAGGTCGTTTTGCCTTATTGATTCAATGAAGTTCTCATTAAATCAATTTGACTTTTAATATAAGATTCTGAGGTTTTCTTTACAAGATTTTGGTAGAATCCACACATATGAGCAGTAGCGAAATGGCCATGTATATATTTAAAGGAATCAAGTACAATTAAAGTAAATGAATATAAAAAAGATTCCAAATAATAAATTTTCTTGTTAAAATATAAAGATTTTTAATATACAAAATTTGGGAGCTCACTTTTAAAATTTCATTGCACACAAAAGTACCGCGGCACAGTGGTGAGAATCACTGCGATAATTCCATGACTTTTTGTATTTCCAGCGCGGAAACTTTAGCACTCTTCAAGACTCTTAAGACATGTGATCTTCGATTAACAATAAAGCGAAAACCCTTAACGTTGTAGCTACCGCAACTGATCAACATATGTTAGATATTGTTTTCCTTTTATTGTCTACACTAACACCATTATTTGAATTGTAATAAAGCTTAGATTATGCATAAAATCTTGACAAAAAAATATATTTTTTAGCTCAGGCATATCTCCCATTTTTAATTACTGGGAAGTCCTTAATTGTTGAATATGAACTATAAAAGGTGCCTAATAATATTTTTAATACCACAATAATTAGTTTGCCACAACGAAATATTTCTACAGAGAACATAATTTTGTTCTTGTAGCCATCATCTGTACTCGCATTTAGTGGCTACACTTGGTACATGCTGCCCTAAGATTTTTTTTTAAACCCAAAGTGCTTGAATATACGTACTGATAGAAACAAAGATGTGGCTGCCAAACTCTTGAATTCCACATTTAGAGCATTTGTTATAATATTTTCTTTATTTCTTCCACTGTGTGGCGGTAAAAGTTATGTGTGTGAAATTTATATATTTATTCATCACAGCAGTGCAGTAATAATCTTTTACCAAGTTTTTCTTGACAATCTATTCGCGTCTTTTGTTGATTTGATGGGATTCCATCGTTAAAAACGAAAGCTATTCTTTAGAAATTTGTGTATGTGTATGTGTGTTTTTTTGGTTTTAGTAGTTTTTTTTATTAACCTGGTTAGAAAACGAAAAATTAGATCTTTCTATCAACATGTAAGTATCTCAAGACAAAAACAGTGTGAACTTTTTCTTTATGTTCTTTATTGGTTTTCTTTTGTTTTTAATTTTAATTTGCATAATTTTAGTTTAACATTTTCTAAATTTAAAATTGTTAGTTGTTTTATAAAGTATTTTTTTTAATAATTATTCATAAAATATAAGAAAAAAGTAAAAAAAAAACTTTTAATTTGAAAAAAATTATATATTTTAGATTTAATTATGTGTTAAATTTAATAAAACCTTCATTTTTTCCCATTTCTATGAAAAAAGAAAACAATCTTTGTATGTTTTATGTAAATCTAGCTGCAACTCGATGTTCTTTGCTAACACCAATAATAATATTTTTTTTGTAAACGATGGAAAATATTTTCTTAGTCCTCTGATACTTCGTCTACTCTTCGTATAGTTTGTACTTGGTTTTCTAAAACGCCTTTTACAAACAAAGCAACTAAAACAAAAATTAAAAAATCTTTAATTAATTAGTTACACGCTAATTAGCATTACTTCGCTTAATGCTCCAAAAACTATAACATTATAGTTTAAATTTAAGCGCAGTGCCACAGCTGCTGTACCCAACTTAATTTTGTAAGATCAGAAATATGAAAAAATTATCATCACAAGATTTGCTATGCTGTATAAGGCAGAGTTTTTTTCTGCTCTTTTATACAGTTGAAAGAGGATGAAAAATAAAATATCACAAAACACTACGATAAGTAAGCGATACGAGTTAAGTAAGCGATACCGAAATGGCCATCGAGACGTGCTTTGACCTTCAATAATCAATATCGGTGATTTAAATAATAAATCGGGAGAATAGCATGAAAAAAAGAATTTTTTTTGAAATTTGAGAATTAATTAATATTATTAAAAAAAAAAAATCCCGTTGTTTAAAATGTTTATAAATATTTATTTTATAAAATATTTTATACAATCACCACGCCACTTAGTTGTAAGAGATTCTCGTCCACTGGCCCTACAGCGCATATTTTTACAAGAATTACACACGTTCTAATACTTTTTTAGCCATGACCCCACACACAGAACAAACATATTATGTTCTCTGCAATTACCTATAGCTGTAGCGAATAAATTAGAATTGTCTTCAAGAGCAGTTTAGTCACAATAAACATCTTGTTGTTAACATCAATCATTATATGGTTACTATGTACAAATAACGCAGCTTGGTTTTAACTAAAGAAATAAAAAACAATGTTTCATAACTTATTAAAAAATAATATAATATTGTCCTTTTTAGACAAACGTACGAATTTTTTTGATTGCAAATACCACTGTGGCTCATTATAAATTCTGTATTCTTAATATGTGGCTTTATCCGGCTAAACTACTTGATACTACGGTTATTGCGTTATTATTCCAAACGCAGCCATCTAAGCTACACTACTGTGTTACTCCGGCGAGACATGAACTTTACTCGATGCTTTTTTTAGTAGCCTTAATCATCCACAGACAACTCCATTACGACTTTTATCCAAGCCAGTCATCCCATTTATCTTCCCCCCGGGGGCACTAAGAGTCTGGCTGATCTAACCTAAGCACAGACGAAGTGTTCTCGGGGTATAGGGGGAACCAGTCCCCCGTTGTGCAGGCACCAAATCTGGATAGACATTGGGGTACTGTCGAAGGATGCACCAGTGTCCTTAAAGAAACTGGCACCACGGGAACCGGTAGCCCATACAGAGTACCGTCCATCTCTGTAGCCGGTTATTAGTGAAGTCCCTTCGGGGTACACGTGGTTGCTGTTAATTAAAGTTGGTGTCCGCAGGTCTGGTGCGGTACTAACAAAGAGTGCTGTTGCACTTTCTACAGAGGGGTTTGAATAGTCTCCAACCCTCAAGTAAGGGGAAGTTCATGGTCCTGCAAGCTATGTTCTTGAAATTGTTGGCTACGTCCGATAGAGGGCGCAAGTCGATGCTTTGTATTTCACACAGTCGTAAGACCACCACTGGGCCACCGCAGGTACTGCGAAAATCTTGATCACATCCCCTTTTTTATCTAATAGCCACAACACACCTCTGGCATTCACTGTTGTTATGCTGTTACACTTTCCTGCGCTAACCACTACCGTTCTTATTTTTTTTTATAACGGGCGTTTTGACAATTATCTGTTACTTTTATAATAAATAAGACGTCTTTACTAAATTATCTGTCATTACTTCACACAATAATTGTATTTTGCTTTCCGGGCGGTTTGTGCTGCTGCTGTTTTTTAATTTTTAATTAAATTATAACAATTGTTATTTTCCATTGTACGCATGTCCAGAGGTGAGCTCGAACTCCCGATCTTTTGTTTCACAGCAAACATCTTTACCGACGCAGCCATTGAGGTTGCTCAGCTAATTGTGGTATTACTCGTACATACACCATTAGTGGAAGTAACTAATTCACCACACTTATATGGAACACAACAACAGGGGTTGCCAGACCTTATTTTCGTAACAATGTTCTGAGTTCTTATGTATAGCGAAGTCCGTCTGTCCGTCCGTTCAACAAAAATTTAAATACGACAATCGATCACAGTGTCGAAAGAGGTGCTATTGGAAATCAGCAAGATCGGTCAATGTCCTTAGGCGCAGCAGGAAAAACAGCAAGCCTACCTCTAATTTTTCCATATTATTTGAAAAAATGAAGTAACTCAAAAAAAAAAAAAAAATATGGGGCGGTAGAGAATTGAAAAATAAGAAGAAAATATTAAGTAAAAAATTTGGCACTCGCCTATATTTTCCGAGTTACGAGGCTCTGAAATTTTGAAATTTGGTTATACAAAATCAACTCACAAACCAAAGTATTTCTTCAGAAAAAAAAATAGAATTATTGTTGGTTATTGTTTGGACATAAATGTTTAGTTTATTTAAAATGTTTGTCATAAGTTTCCTGAAGAGTTAAGTAAGCGGTAATGAAATGGCCATCGAGACGTGCTTTGACCCTCAATAATCAATATCGGTAATTCAAATAATTAATCGGGATAAGAGAAAATAGCACGAAAAAAAATTTTATTTTGGGAATTGATTGGTATGATGGGTATTTCCGTTGTTTAATTTAATTTAGTATTTCTTCATTATTTTCTCTGTAATTCGTTTTACACATTTGTTCTTGCTTTGTCCCAACCATCGGTTGATCACAATTGCAATTTTTTAATCATTGTTTGCTTGTTTTCACACAACATTATAGACACTGTTTCAATATCATATTGATTGTTATGTGTTTTTATAATTTAATTGTTTTTATTTAATTATAAAAACGGAAGGTTGATACATTCATTTATAATATCCACAGTTTAAATCCTAATTTATTAAAAAATTAATTTAATACAGATTTCCTTTAATTTGTTTGTGTTTCTTTTATTTGCTTTAAATTTTGCATATTTTAAGAAAACCTCATATACATTCAATTACATTTTTATCATTTTGTACGTATAATTGCCGTAGTCAGTGTAGGTAATCGCAAAGTATACACATGCTGAAAATGATTGCATTTAGTAAGAACTTAAACCACTATGTGATAAGTAAAGACACCATCCCAGATATGTAATGTGAGATATGAACACTAGATGTGGCTCATACCTACAGCAAATAAGTAGAGTATTAAAATAATTTGAAGTTATCTTATTACAAAAGTGCTAAATGAAGTTAAATATTGAAAAGTTTTAAAATAGAAGGTTGTACAAAGCAAATAATTATTATCGCACATTTAAAAATTTATAATACAAAAGTCTATAATAATACCTGGTTTTATGATGTAAAATTTTAAAGTTTATTTGCCAACTTTAATATAAATTAAAGTATTTGTTGACATTTCTCAAATAGAATATAAAGAATCAAAAAACAAGGGGAGAAAATAGACAACAAATTCCGTTTGTTTTGTTTTTTTTAACTAAATAAAAAGACATATTTAAGAGTCAAGCTCACACAACAAACAAAAGTCAATTGTTTTATATCTTGCAATGTTTTTACAGTCAACAACACATCAAGTATTTTCCTCCCAGAAAGTGTAAAAGAACTGAAAGTCTCTTAAACAACCAAAGCTTATTTCTTTTAACTAACTTTTAAAAGACGTGAAAGGAAAAAGTAAATAAAATAAGGAAAAAAATTATGAACGCTAAAAGCATTTTAGGTACGTTTTTATCGTGTCTGCCAAAAATTATCAAATAAATACATGAACAGTTTTAATAGCAACTAAATATATATTTACACTCGCACTTTTATACTGACTAATAGAATGGCAACGACATTACATCCAAAACGAAATGTAATGAAAGTGAATTTTAAGTACAAAAATGTTTAAAACGTTTAAATTTAAGACTAAATGTTTCTCAGCACATACCAGACAATGGGTCTGATTGACATAAAATGATACATTTTGCTTAAAGAAAAAATTTATCTATCGCATATCCAAGGGTGAATATGCGCTAAAGAAGGCGAATATGAATATATTGGATACTACTGCTGAATGTTATACACTGACACTAAAATGATTTTACTTTAATTTGAGATGACCATATGGATACAGAAAAAAAAACACAAGTAGGGTGCTATATTCAGCTATGCCCAATCTTATATACCCTTCACCATCTATGTAAATCTAGTTAAGTGAAGTAACTTCAATAAAAAAAAGCAAATATTGGGGTGCAGCGTGCCCATTTTAGCACTTTAGGTGCTAGATTTAGCAGCAAAATTACCGATGCACTTTTCTGCAAAACACTACTTTTCGCGTGTAAAAATTGCAATAATAGCAACGCAAGTCTGGCAACATAATATAATAATTTATTTTTAACATCTTTAAGCACTTTTTGATATTCTTGAATGAAAAAGTTGTAAATTCAAATCTTACTGCGAATACCTAGAATAAATTAGCCTAAGTACATAATATATGTACATATGTGTATGTCAGGGTTTAAAGTGCTTGCTTAAAAATAGCAACAGCACTAAAATCTTTGCTCTTTGCCTACATGTTTTTCAGCAAATAAAAAAACTGAATGTCTCAGCATTTACAAAACATTTAATTTTAAACAAAGCAACAGCAAAAAGCAAATGCGGAAAAGAGAAAGAAACGTATAATTCTTAAGCTGACTTTGTGTTTCTTTTTGTAGCAAAGCAATCAGCAAACCATTTATTTTGAAAACGTTTGCTGTTGCTTAAGCAAAAAGTTGATGTTTGTTTCTTCTTTTACAACGTTTGTATTTGTATTGTATGTAGTTATTGTATGTATTTTCTTATGTATTGTAAGTAATAAATACATAAATACGTTTCCAATATTAAAAGGGATAAAAAGCAAAAACAGCAAGAAAAAGTAATCATAGTTAGGCAAAACTTAATAGTAAAGAGTTAAGCATTACCAAATATAAAAATAAAGAACAACTGATTGCTTAAGCAACAGCAAACGTTGTCAAAGTAATTGCTTTGCTACAGAAAGAAACACATAGTCAGCTAAAGCAAATGCGTTTCTTTCTTTTTTACATTTGCTTTTTGCTTTTGTTCTACATTTATCCACAGCAACAGTTAAGCAACTACTTATGCATTGAAAATAATCAAGCATTTTTAATCATTAATGTATGTGATGTTTTACTTGTTTTTATTGTATTTTTAAGACTTTTTATGTATAATAAATGATATATTGTTTTAAGAAATTTGGTTTATTTCAATGGAAATAAATATTTCTAAGGCAACATAAGCATAAATTATAAAGCTATGAACTTTCCAAGAAAATATTTGCTTAAAACTAAGACATTTTAATTTTGGCACTATGTTTTAGCACTTAAAAATTTCGTTTGGCACTTTTAAGCACTTTTTTGGATCTGGTCACACTTATGGGGTATCAGAGAATTAAAAAATAAGAAAAGGAATAAGTAAAAATATCACTGGCTTTTAATGGGTTAAGCATTTTTCAAAAATTTTAGTATTTCTTTAAAGATCTCTGCAAGAGCTTAAAAATGATACCCATAATGATATTTTAAAAAAATTCGAAAATTTCAGAGGCCCGCAACTCGGAAAATATGGGCGGGCCCCATTTTTTACTTAATGTTTTTTTTCTTATTTTCAATTTTTTATCGCCCCATGTATTTGTTTTATTTTTTTGATTGGGGTTACTTCATTGTTCCAAATCATGTGGAAAAAATTGAGGTAGGCGTGGTGTTTTTCCCGCTACCTCAAAGGGCATGGACCAATCTTGCTGAGTTCTCAAATCACCTCTTTCGACCGTATGTGTAATCAATTGGCGTATTTAAATTTTCTCTAGCTGATCTAGAGTCTTGGCAAACTTGATTTCAACACTAACTCAGACGGACAGAAAGAGTTGATATTGAAAATCAGCAAGATTGGTCCATATCCTTTGAGGCAGCAGTAAAACACCACTCCTGCCCGCAATATTTCCATATCATTTGGAACAAATCTAGTTTAGTGAAGTAACTCCATTAGAAAAAAAGGAAATATATGGGGCGATAGAGAATAACAAAATAAAAAAACATCGAGTGATATTTTCCGAGTTATCGAGCTCTGAAATTTTTATAAAAAAGTACAATCGTGCACTATATTTTTTAAGATATTAATATGGATATCATTTTAAAGCTTTCGAAGAGATCTTCTTAAGGCCTGTTTGCTTGGCTCCATTAATTGCAGGGTCGTCTTGAAAAAACTACCTGCTTTAGTCTTCGCCGCGCAGTGTGTTGCCATACACATGTATGACACATGAAAAACATTTTTAATGCATTCACCGGCTTTACTTTTTTTATTGCTGTACAATTTAATTAGAAATTTTTTATTTGAAAAGCAGTAAAAATTTTTTATTTATTTTAATTAGAAACTTTTTTTAACAATTATATTTTGTAAATAAATCAATAAAAAAGTTATTTTTCACCATAATAACGCATCAAATCTTACATGTGTATTTGTTATAACAAAAATCAATAATAATGAAGTAAACAATTTTAGTCAGCCGAAGGTTCATATTTTTAAAAATTTTAGTTTTGTATATTAAATTACTTTCAATTACATATTTGTTAATTTTAAAAGAGAAGAAAGGAACTTAAGGCCTCTCTTTGGTTTACTCTACTAATTCAGGGCCATCTTAAAAAATGTTTACCTGTCATATCATTGCCGCGCAGTATGTATGCCGAAGTGACTCACGTCAATTAGTCTAATTGAATCGCAATTGTTTTTCTTCCAGGGATAATGTTGACAATTTAATTTGAAAAACAGTCAAAACTTGCTTTTCGAATTACATTTTTTTGCTCTACACTTCTACACTTTTCTAATTTATTATTATTTTTTTAAAGAGAAGTAGCATTTCAGGCAATAATACCTATTTAGCTGTTTAGTTAGATGAGAGATAAGACAGGTGTTGAAAGGAGAAAGATTTAGTCATTTTATTAGTTATTTTACTTCGCCGGAAAATATGCTATGAAAAAGGAGCAACAAAGTAACCCCGCAGGGGTTGAACCCTGTCCAACTAGATTTGTAGTCAGTATACTTACCACTATGTCTACAGCAGCAATTTATTATTAAAATTAAACTTTATAAAATATCAAATAATAAAAACTATAGGAATAAGAATCTAGAGATAACTAAAATTTCCTTTCGTTATTTTAATAGACACTTTTAAGTATAATTTCAATCAGCGTTATATTTTTTTGCTTGCAAATTTTTAATCTACTTATTTAAAGCACTTTTAACCTTCAAAGAAATTTTTATAAACCTTTTTGAAAACTCATAGAAAATATTAACTCCACTGTTGGTCCCAATGTGTAGAATTATACATTTTCTTTAAAACGTTTGCCTTATACATTTTAAAATTCTATTCCAACAGCAGCTGTGAATTAATATGTTGTTTTTTTTTGAATCTTATTTTACGTTACTGGTACGAGGTTCTGTGGGTGAAAATCAAAACTGTTTAAAGAAAATCAAATATTTTATTTATTTTTATTCTTACGTGTTGTTGTTGATGTTGTAGTATCAATGTATTGTTGCCCTTGGTACGCACACTTGTTTTTTTAAGTAAATATTTTTTATCCTCAGACTGTGTCAATATTTCGCTCAATTATGGGAGAAATGTTATAACTCAAGAAAAAAAAAAAAAACACAAAAAACACATTTAAAGCAAAAAGGAATTTAAAGCTAAACATTTTTATAGAGTTTTATATAAAGAATTATACTAAGAATAATTTTGCATTGTTAGTTTAATAAACAAGTTTTTGTACTTATGACATTCTTGTACTAAACGGACTATTTGCTATTTTATGGGAATATATTTTTTGATTAACATCACTGAAAACTTTTGCTGTAACAATGATGTAAGTTATTTCTTTGTGTGGTATTATTGGTTTTATACTTAACCTTAAACTGAAATAATATCCCCTTTTATTCATTTCTTTGTTTGTAATTGTAATTTACTTTAATAATATAAATGTGAGTTGTATTTATTACTGGTTTCTTAAGATTTTTGTTGGAAACTTTTAAATTGTTAAAACATTAGTTTATTTATTTTTAAATGTATAATGAATAATATATTTTTAAATATTTATTTCCATTTAAAAAATGATTTAAATAAAGAATGTTTTTTCAGACCAATAAATTTTTAAAATGTAAAAAATATATACATGGCATTAATATTGAACCATGATTTCGGGAATCTGGTCTCCGTGGCTGGTTTATGACGAAGTGAATTCCAGACGTTCAACTTTTTCGAGCATTGCTGGTCGTAAGTTATGAATACTCGAATAATGTTAGCCTCCAAGGCGAGGCCAACACGTGGGTCCACACGAAATAATATAAAGCTTGGATGCCAATTGATAGGTCCACTTTTCAAAATAAACTTATCGCCAAATTTTGATTTCTCGTCCGAATCAATGCCATACAAACAAAAATTTTAAAAAATTAATGATCATGGTGCGGTAACGATTTCAAGAAGAAATAAGATCCAATGATGGCACCAGCTTATAAAAGCACCAAACAGTGCATTTTACTGAATCTGTAGGGTCTGTGTTTCGCTTTGTATGGGGTAATTTTTTTTTATGAAAAACCCCTTTAAGCCAAATATTAGCCGCATCGCTGAACTCAATTTTGCGATAAATTGATAAATGGAAATGAGGACTAATTCTCAAAATAAATCTTGATAATTCGTTAGCGTTATTAAGCGTCAATCTATTTTAATGATTTGCCGGATTATACTTTTTATAAATGTGAAAAAAGTGACACGTAAAGCTAGAATTGTGAATGTAACTTTATACGATCGAACTTTGGAAATCATAGTTTGTTCATATTTATAAAATAACTGGAAAAAAGCAAGGCAAAAGATAACTAAAAGGCACAGAAAAAATAAAAAAAAATTTTTAAAGGCGGTGGTTGCATTGATAGAGCTATCTTTATGTTGTAAAACAGAAAATCTTGAGTCATGAGTTCAAATCCCATTATGGCCATGAATTTAGAAAAAAAAAAAAATAATAATAAAAGGTGTTGCTTAGTAGTCTTGATAGATGAGTTGTTTGTTTAAGAGGCGAATTAATGTAAAACCGTAGGCCACATCTCTCAGAGGCTCCATGGTATGGTGATTTCGCTTTTATTGTAAAAACGGAAATAATGATAAAACTTTAACGTAAAATTGGTAATTGAGGAAATTATATTAAAAACGGAAAAGCAGTGTAAGTAAGGCAATAGTCCATCACTTGGTTGGAACATCATAAATTTAAGTCTCTCTAAAGTCACAGAGTATTGTGGTGTGGATGACTGTGCAAGTTTTATTTTAAAATTGATATTTATAAAAAGTATAGCCAAAGCCACAGGGTAAGAAACGTAAGACAAGATAAATGAAAAAAAAAAAATAATAAAGGGTCCATCTAACGTTTTTTTTTCAACTAGTGCTTATTTCGTGAATGGTAACACTTAGCTCATGTCTGATTTGACAAATAACACTGTACAACAAAATCAAATTTTTTCAAAAATTACAAGGTCCGGGCTATAAATTCTGATAGAGGAGACAAAAAAAAGATATACGTGTATCGGCGTTTTGAAAGTTTACATCTGGATTTCATTTGAGAGGGGGTTAAAATTTCCCAGCTCTGGCACATTCTTATTGTTAAACGGCTTAAGAAACCATGTGACCCTTACATTTTAGGTAAAAAATGTGTTCAACAAATTTATGTAAAATGTTACGGAGAACATTTTTGTACAAATTTTAACCCTCTAACTCCTCAAGATACGGGTCTTTTTTGTCCTTCTTTTAAAAAATAGCAAAAAACACCATTAAAACAGGGTTTTAGAGGGTTAAAATGTTCCACAAAAATGTTACCCGTTAAATTTTACTATAAGTCCCTCAATACACCAAAAAGGAAAATTCAACCATAAAGTCAGAAATAAGACGCAACAAAAGAGAGCTTAGGGTTAATTTCGCATTTATTAAGAATTTTGTTTTAAAGCAAATTTGGATAGCATTAATTACATTTTTTTTAGCTCTAGGAAATTTCACTTCGTTATCATACAATGTCCAGCATATTTCAGCGATAAGCGAATGAATGCTTTTACCTTTATAGCGTTCTTCAATGGGTGCGCATGTCTGATGAAATTTTTCACCATGCTCATCAGATTCTGTTGACAACTGGTTCTCAAAGTAATCCATATGGGAATTTAAAAAATGAATTTTTGTTGACATATGAACGCAATAAAAGGTTCCTGTTTCAGCGATGGTTCCATCAACATAATGACTAGGACTTCGAAGTTGTAGCATAGGTACTGGGAGTTCGTCAGAATGCGGAAATGGCAGCATGGCTAATGGCACAGTTTGTATACAAAACTCTTTCGCCTATATCTATTCAATTTTAATATGGAAATATTTTGGCACACATAGCACGTCATTATGTTCACCTGGATCTAACCACCGCAAAGGAATACCAAACTGCATTTTTAAAAAATAAGAAAAAAAAACATCAAGTGAAAAAATTGGAGCTCGCCCATATCTTCCGAGGGACGGAGCTTAGAAATTTTTCCAATTTTTTGAAATATCAATATGGATATCATTTTAAAGCTTTTGAAAAGATCTTTAAGGAAATAGCATTATCGTAAAAATACGTTTTTCGGATTATGACATACGTTAACGGATGGTAATTAACAATAACGCAGATTATAACATACGTTATCGTATACATGAACGTACATTTTTTACGAACTGTCATACGTTAACAAAACTTAGTTCGAATAAGATGAAAAATGCAACAAATTCGCTAAAAAAAAGTGCGGATTAAACAAATTTAATTTTAGTTTATGATAAAGTTATTATTACAATAAGTTAAATCTAAGATTCATGAATGAACACAAAAATTTGGCAAAAAACATGCTTCCTAATTGGGCATATTAAAATCTAATGCTAACAGACTATGGGATGAGCTTTCCAAATGTATGGACGCACTAGTACCACCAGTTAATGATGTTATAATTTTAAAATAGGAAATTCGCAATTTATATTTTTGCAAGAAAATATTTATATTTATAATTTTGGCTGATCAAAATAGGTATCAAGCAAAGAAAAAAGCTTTTTTTTAATTGAAAAACCAGAATGAAGGAAGCCTTTATGAAGAAAAGCTGCTGGTGCAAAGTGAAGAAGTGTTAATTGAAGCAGCAGTCCTTGAATCGAGCGCTATAGGCAAAAAATCGGTTTTGACCTTTGGAAACAACAAAATTTGATAAACTGACCAGCCTAAATACTCTTTCTTTAGCTTTAGAATATTTAAATTTCAAAACTATTGTGACTCATTTAAAAATTTACGATCCGTTTAGAATCGTATGTCATAATGCCACTTAGTTCATACGATTAACGTATCACGTAATTTTTTTTCGTACGATTGTCGATACGAACACGGATGTAACGATTCCACCCCTGATTTATCATAAAATTTTATTGCTTTTTCAAATTTGTTATTCTAAATGAAACATTTTCCTTTTAATTTTCAATTGAAATTTTTTTTATATTTACCTGTTTTTTTTGGTCTATGGACATTCTCGAATTGGTTTTTTCTAAAACAGATTTTTTAAAACCACAATTATTATCGCTCTTCACTTGTAATAAAAGGTATATAAAAGGGCAGTAAGTAATAACAATTTTCGTACGATAAAGGTAAAAGCATTCATTCGCTTATCGCTGAAATATGCTGGACATTGTATGATAACGAAGTGAAATTGCCTAGAGCTAAAAAAAATGTAATTAATGCTATCCAAATTTGCTTTAAAACAAAATTCTTAATAAATGCGAAATTAACCCTAAGCTCTCTTTTGTTGCGTCTTATTTCTGACTTTATGGTTGAATTTTCCTTTTTGGTGTATTGAGGGACTTATAGTAAAATTTAACGGGTAACATTTTTGTGGAACATTTTAACCCTTTAAAACCCTGTTTTAATGGTGTTTTTTGCTATTTTTTAAAAGAAGGACAAAAAAGACCCGTATCTTGAGGAGTTAGAGGGTTAAAATTTGTACAAAAATGTTTTCCGTAACATTTTACATAAATTTGCTGAACACATTTTTTACCTAAAATGTAAGGGTCACATGGTTTCTTAAGCCGTTTAACAATAAGAATGTGCCAGAGCTGGGAAACTTTAACCCCCTCTCAAATGAAATCCAGATGTAAACTTTCAAAACGCCGATACACGTATATCTTTTTTTTGTCTCCTCTATCAGAATTTATAGCCCGGACCTTGTAATTTTTTGGTGTGTTGTACAGTGTAATTAGTTTTATCCTACTGATGATGCCGATTTTGCCAAAAAAAATCATCTTTTCAGATGAAGCTCATTTTGATTTTGGAGGGTATGTAAATAAGCAAAATTGTCGCGTTTGGGGCATTTGGGGCACAGAAAACCCGCACGCATACATTGAAAACACGGTGCACCCATAGCGAGCCGCTATTTGGTGTGGATTTTTCTCCAGAGGCATAATTGGGCCATCAATGGCGATCGTTATCGGGCCAGTTGAATTAATTTTTGTTCACAAAAATTTAAGAGGAGGATATTGGCAACATTTGGTTTCAAGAGTATGGCGCTACCTGCCACACAGCCGAAGCTACACTTTTTTATACCATTTAAAAAAAAAGAAGTTATTTGGCGGACCCTTTAATAATAAATAAAAATTGACAACTCAAATCAGACAAACTTAAAAATAAGGACACCCTTTAATTTCCAAATTCATATTTTATTCTTGCTGTTGGAGCGGTCTTGTCAACACAGATTCTTTTTAAATTTCAATCGTCTGTCTATAAGGGTTCAATAGTTTGGCTTTATACATTAAATTTCGTCAACTATTGTAATACCCTTTAGCATATATTTTTAATATACGGCAATTTCTTATAATGCCAGACAAAGTAGTGGATATTCTGTTTAATTTTCATATGTTTGTGTACAGCGTTCAAATTACATAGCTAAAATTACATTAATCATGGAAACACCCTTTTATTTCTAAACGAAAATTGTATATTTGTTGTTATAGCGAACTTATCAACACAGGGCCCTTGTAAATTTCAGCCGGCTGTCTACAACTGTTATAATATATGGCCCTATACATTTAATTGAATGAATTATTGTGGCACCCTTTAATTTATAATTTTAAAAATTTCTTCTTGTTCTTATAACGGTCATAGAATCTTGGTTCCGTCCTATTTTTAAGCATTTTTCTAAAACGATTCGAAAGATGGGCTCATATAGATAAATTTACGTTAACTATGGGGACACCCTTTAATTTTTAGAATTATTTTTGAATTACGTTTTGATACTGGGAGCTATAGTGATACTCAGTTTTTGTTTAAATTTGAAAATGGTGCCCTTTACGATTTAAACAGGGTCCGCCTTCTAACGTTTGTCTGATTTGACAGATAATTAGTTTTATCCTTCCGCTGAACGAATATGGTTGTGAGTACGCTTGAACAACGCTGGGAAATATTGCGACATTACTTTGAAAATCATGGTAATGTTGCAGAATGTGTGCAAAAATTGCGTACGGATTTTGGAAGAAGAGAAGCACCGTCAGCTCCGTATGTTCGGTATCTTGTGAAAAAAGTGAAAGAAATTAGCATCCTCATCGATACACAAAATTAACAGTTAAATAGTGCGTACAACCGAGAATATTGCTGCTGTGCCAGCAAGTGTGCGTGAAGCGCCATCAACATCAATTCATCGTCGTTCTCAACAATTGAACATTTCGGAGATATCATTGAGACGAATTTTGCATAAAGAACTTGGTATGACGCCATACAGAGTCCAATTGTTATTTGGCGAACCCTTTAATACACGTAGAAAACATGTATGTTGTATGCGGACACCCTTCAATTTTTAAAATTAATTAATTCAAAATCGGCCCAGAAATGACGGAGTTCTGCGGGTACAAACATAAAAAATCAACATTCAGACGAATTGATAACCTCCATGTTTTATCTTCGGTTAAAGAAAAATAATAAAATCCTTCACGTTAAAAGAGTAAAAAATCTTTAATTTTCATAAAAGACTTCGTGCTATTTTTTTTTATTTAAATATGTTTTTTATGAAAATTAAATTTTTAAAAATATTCCCTCGTCTTTAATTAAATTGTTTTGCAAAGTGCCCGCACATAGAAATAAATTATCGTAGTGTTTTTAATATTTTATTTTTAATCCTCTTTCAACTGTATAGAATAGCCGAAAAAATGTCAGCCGTATACAGTGGAGAAAGAAAAATAGAATTACTGTTGGTTATTGTTGTTTTTGCTTCAACTTTGATTTTTGTTTTTACTTTGGTTGGACAAAAATCTTTTGTTTTATTTAAAATGTTTGTCAGAAGTATCCTGAAAAGTTAAGTTAGCGGTAACGAAATGGCCATCGAGACGTGCTTTGACCCTCAATAATCAATATCGGTAATTAATTTAAGCGGGATAAGTAAATAAAAAAAAATTTTTTTTTATAAAAATTAAATATTTTTTTTAAAGTCATCAAGAACACTCATAACATACTCGGCACTGCTGGAGCAAATTTTTTATATTTCCATATGTCTTGAACAAATCAAATTATTTCTTTAAAATTTTTAAATATTTTAAGGCATTTGAATATTTAAATATTTTGTATTTCTTTTATATCAACATTGTTCATTTGAACTAATTATAATAAATTATGATTTATTATCGAAATGATAACAAGTTTAGTAAGTATTTTAAAAATATTATTTATTTTATTCTCAGAAAACATTTGAGCCTAAAGAAAAGAAAATTGTGAGTACGTTATAAGTACCAATTTTTTGTTACGTTTTCATAAGACAGTTTTTTATTTTGAAGCTGTTTCTCATTGTTTCTTTATTCGACAGCCAATGTAAACAAATTGTGTTTAATAGGTGAATCAGAAAATGGTAAGGGATTAATAATATCACAACTTTGAAACATTGATGGCAAAATTGTAAATATAATAAATCGAAATAAATATTAAAGTAAAAGCAAATAAGTACTTGCTACTGTTTAAATAAAATCAAGAAATTTATCAAAAAAACGAGAATTAAATTTAAATATGTAAATCATGAAAAATAAATACCAAGTGCGTGATGATTCCAGCAACGGAATGCTTTTTTACTAAAAGAAACTTGTTATAAAATTCTTTTGAAAAATGTTAAAAGCGACTGAGCAAACTTTATTGATTACATATTTAAGTATTTTAGGATTTTATTTAAAAGTAAAATCTTTAATACCAATAATATGTGAACTAAATTTATATGCTTTTGTTAAGTAGGAAATAAAGGGTAATCTCCAGAAATATTCATCGGATTTCTAAGATTCTTGCAATAATGGTTGGAGTTGAGCTTCTGACTTAACCTTTTAATAAGTAGCTCTGTGAGAAAGAGATACCTTCAAATAAGACAATTATGCATGTTGAACAGGATACATTACGTCGAGAATTCAAAGACAAGGCGGAACGCGGGTAAGTGCGTAAGTAAAGATGAGAAAGGAAAGTCTTTAGAAACCCAAAAATAACAATTAAAATTTTACAAACTGTAGACGCTCAAATTGATTGGATTCCGTACATATGAAAGGATGGCGAAACATAACTACAAGCAGACTGTCTCAAATAAAATTCTGAGCCAAAAAAGGATATTGCTTGCGAATGTCTAATATTTGCGTGTATAAATTAGTTTTTATTTATTAGATCAAAAAAAGTGCAAATAATTACGTGGAACCCTGTGTCGAAAAGAAAAGTTGACGAAAAAAGTAAATCGCTTAGAGCAGGAGTCTTCAGTAATATTATGCAGGTAACGCAGTTACAATTATATTTATTTGTTATTTTCGTGAATATTACAAACAGGATTTAATTCTTTTTTTTGTCATTATTTGAAGACCACTGTTCTATAGTAAAGACGTGACTTAGTGATGGGAAAGAACTTTGATATTCGTAGTTGATTTGAGGTGCTATTGGAAATCAGCATGATCGGTCCATGTCTATCGCGGCAGCAGGCAAAACACCACGCCTACCTCTAATTTTTTCATTTTATTTGGAACAACAAAGCAACTCCAATCAAAAAAATAAATATATGGGGCGATAGAGAATTAAAAAATAAGAAAAAGAAACATCAAGTGAAAAAATTGGCGCTTGCCCATATTTTCCGAGTTACGGGCCCCTGAAATTTTAAATTTTTTTAAAACATCAACATGGGTATCATTTTAAAGCTTTTGAAGAGATCTTTAGGGCAGTACTAAAATTTTTTAAAAATGTTTAACCCAATAAGAGCCTATGTCATTTTTATGTAAAATTGTATACAGCAGTACCAATTTTTTTTTTATTTTTTAATTCTCTGTCACCCCAATATTTTCTTTTTTGATTGGAGTTACTTTGCTAAACTAGATTTACATTGATAGTGAAGGGTATATAAGATTCGGCATAGTCGAATATATCACTCTGACTTGTTTTATTTTACACTTGCCAAAATTGCATTTACTGTCAAAAACTCCAACTACCTTAACTGGATATTAAAGTATCGTTAGGCATTAAAGACGAGTTTTGATATATGTAAAGCTTCAAGTTGTAAAATACATTTAACAATTTTAAAAATATTAAAGATAAAATTTGACAAGAAATTTTATGAAGACAATCAGCAATAGTTGATCTTAATGAAATGTTAGTGCTGAGAAAAATTATTTACACATTTTTTAATTAATAAAAAAGAGAGAGACAAAAAATAGGTACTATCAGAATGGAATGCAGGGTTTGTTTATGTGGACAAATATGTTTTAGTTTAAAGTTCTTTTTCCCTATTACAAGCGATAAAAACGTCTGTAAAATTTGTATAAAAAGCCCTCAGTTTTTTAATCATTTCCATACAAGTTTTTTAGACAAGTTTAACGCTTGTAATACATAAACAGCACATAAGATAACATAGCAAAAAAATTAAGTAGTTAAAAAACAACGGGTATTTTCATAGCTTCTCTTGCACTTATTTTCTATAGTGCGCTTTCTGTATTACAAACGAGCGACTCGTCTAGAAAATTTGTATAGGAGTCACTCAAAAAATTGATTGCTTTTCATACAAACTTTTTAGACGAGTCGCTCGTTTGTAATACAGAAACAGCACAAACGAGGGCTGCTCTATATGTTTCTGGCCTAATAGTGAAAATGCGAATATTTATAATCAAAAATGGATTTATTGTTTTTCAAAGTATTCTCCAGCAAGATTTATACACTTTTGCATGCGCTCAAACCAGTTGTCGAAGCACTTTTTCCACTCCGATTGAGACACCTCTAAAACATGGATTTTAAAAACTTCAACAGCTTCTTCTGGCGACGAAAATCGTTGACCACGCATTATTTTCTTGATATGCGGAAACAGGAAGAAGTCATTAGGTGCCAAGTCAGGGCTGTACGGCGGATGACCCATTAATTCGACGTTTTCGCCGGTCAAAAACGCTCTGGTTTGAGCCGATGTGTGAGAGCTCGCATTGTCATGGTGAACAATGATTCGTCTTCTCTTGGTAGTTTTTCGAATTTCTCCGATGACTTCAGGCAAACAAATTGTAGTGTACCGCTCAGAAGTGACCGTCCTGCGTTGCTCAAGCGGAACAGTCGCCACATGACCAGTTTTGCCGAAGAAACAGGCGACCATTTGCTTCGAAGTGCTTCTTCCACGTACAACTTTCGTTGGATTTTGCTCGTCTTTGAAGACCCACACGGCCGATTGTTGTTTCGTTTCGGGCTCATACGCATAGATCCATGATTCGTCACCTGTGACGATTTTATAAACGTCTTTTGAAGCACCGCAATCGTATTTTTGCAACATTTCTTTGCACCAATCGACACGAGATTTTTTTGAGCGACTTTCAAATTGTGCCGGATCCAACGAGAACAAACCTTTTTTACGGCCAGGTGTTCATGCAGTATCGAATGTATGCTGGTGGAAGAAATGTCCAAGGATGTCTCTATCTCTCGGTATGTCGCATGTCGATCTTGCATTATGAGTTCACGCACGGCATCAATGTTCTCTGGCACAACAGCCGTTTTTGGACGACCTTCACGGAATTCGTCTTTGAGCGAGCTTCGGCCACGATTAAATTCATTATACCAATTTTTCGCAGTGCTATAGGATGGTGCTTCATTGCCATATAAAGATTTAAGTTCATCAATGCACTCTTGTCGTGATAATCCACGTCGGAAATTGTGAAAAATGATGGCACGAAAATGTTCACGAGTTAACTCCATTTTTTTCTATATTAAGTTTTTCAAGTCACTGTAAACAACACAAATAATGGTCGTACGTCAAAACGTTTTGAGTACGATTATGCTTAAAAATGACAAACTTTCCAATGGGAATGTCAGATTGCACTTGCCAGCACTCAGTGTTGCCAGGCCAGAAATATATATAGCAGCCCTCGTAGAATGCATTTTTAATAAGTTGGTTTATTTTGGTTAAGCTATAATTTTTGAACTCATGATAAACTTATGAAAATGCATAAAATTTCTATTACGAAAAACTTGGCTTAAAACTTAATATGGCGATACGTCTTTTGTATTGCTTGTACCAATAAAAAATTTTAAAATTTATTTTCATTTTATTATAATAAATATTAATCAAAATTATTGAAGTTGCTTGCACTTATTTTAAGAAATTATAAAAAAATATTAATTAATTAACTAATTCATTTTTTTTAATTAAAGTACGAGCTGAACTGTAGATACTATAAATGAGCTGAAATTGATTTTGGCTTAAGTTAATTTTTTTACACAACTTAAGGTAGGTAGATGAGGAGAATGCTGATGAAGGAAGTAGCGATTCAGATCTACTAGTGTTTGTCTATTTTTTTTGTTTTCTTTGGAAAACGTCCGCATACATTTGTAAAATAATTTATTTCTAATAAAAAAAAAAGATTTTATTTAATTATCCCGATTAAATTAATTACCGATATTGATTATTGAGGGTCAAAGCACGTCTCGATGGCCATTTCGTTACCGCTTACTTAACTCTACATTAAACTTCTCACAAATATTTTAAACAAACTAGAGATCTTTGTCTAAACAATAATGTAAAGACAAAAATCAAAGTTTAAGCAAAAACAACAATAACCAACAGTAATTATATTTTTCTTTCTCCACTGTATACGGCTGACTTTTTTTCGGCTCTTTTATACAGTTGAAAGAGGATGAAAAATAAAATATCAAAAAACACTACGAAAATTAATTTCTATGCACAGGCACTTTGCAATTTATTTAATTAAAGACACGGGAATATTTTTTAAATATTTAATTTTTATAAAAACTTCGTGCTATTTTTTTTATTTAAAAGATTTTTAGAAATTAAAAAAAATAACAAAAAAAAAAAAACAATGATTAATAATTATTAATCCAGCTTAATTTCATATACGTCTTAATTTCAAAATTTATTAAAAAAGACAAAATATTTTTGGAGCATTTTCTTAGAAAATATGTGTGGACTTCGTCTAATGAAATCCATATTTATTGGTTATTATAAAATATTCCTCGTATTCTGGTTTAACAAATTAGTCTAGATTTATACCATGCAATTTTTTGATGCCATTTTTTCTTCAAGTCTCTTTTTAAGTTGCCGCGATATGAGTAATTTTCAACAAAACATTAGCAACAATAAAATCCCTTCAAAATTTAAGTCACTTAGAGGCAAACATTGAAATATAAATGTGCGTGAAAAATTTAATGTAATTATTATTTTTAGTAGGAATTAAGTCTAATACTAAATAGTAAATACTAGTAAAGAGTAAATAGTGTTCTTTAAATATAATACAACAAATTATATAATCAAGCAGGTCACAGAACATAATTCTGATCGAAAATGGTTTCGATCCCTCAAATGGGTTCTTCAGTAAACGACAATTTTCTTCGAAATGAAACAACTTTTAAATTTTAAGAAGGAATTTAGTTTTAAATTTTGTTATTTGTGGTTTTTTAATTTATTTTAATTATGAGTCACTTTTAAATTAAAGCATTTTTTAGAGCATTTTTTTTAAATAAACAAAAGCGATCGGATTGATTAATATGGAAGAAAACCGATTCCGATCGAAATATGTGACATGATTGGTTGTTAATTTTTTTTAAAATAAATCGAAAGATCAAGACATGGCACTAACATTTCCAAATGGTTTCGGGGATTGGCCACCACAGTTGTACTTTATAAAGGGCAACCTGGACGTAAAATTTTGGGCCACTTTTTCGAGCATTGCTGGCCATATATCACGAATTGCACGAACAACGTTGATCTCCAAGGGTTCAATTATTGTGGTTAATCGTTATAAACCAATGGCATCACGTATGTAGCTCAATAGCATGTAATTAAAAGGTACATAATCATATAACCTTGGAGGCCAATTGACAGCTCAATTTCTCGTAATTAATGGCCAAATTTTTATTTTAATAAGTCGATGGCTGGGGCTTTTGTATGGTATGTAGCGCCTTGTCGTCATAATTTTTAAAATTTAATAAAAATCAAAATGAGTTACTTCAAAACGAATAAAGTTAAAAAATAAATCTGTCAAATACATGTGTTACTCACACACGCAATTTCCAACTGAGTAACTGCTTGTTAGACAGGATTTCATCAGAGAAACTGAAATGTGAAAAAAAAATTAAACTAAAAAAAAAAAATAAATGTATTATTATTATATTTTTGTTATACATAGTTTAAAGATTTTTATTTTTATTTATGAATATAAACATATCAACTTTAAATGAAGAAAATTAATAAAAAAAAGTAAAACGTGCCACTGCTTTTGTCACTCTGAAAGAAATTAACTTTATGGCCTAAAAAAAAGACAAAATAAAAAATGTTTTGAACAAAGTTTCTAATTAAAACTTATAAGACACAAAACAACTCTAGAAATACAATAAATAATTAATTATTGTTGTTATAGTGGTTTTAGTAGTTATAATTGATTTTGTTTTTTATAAAAGATTTAATAAAAAAAAATCTTAATTAATAAAATGAAAAAAGTGAAGTTAAATTTTTTATTTTATTTTATTTTCATTTCATTTTATTGCTTCAATGGTGTCAAATTGTTAAAAAAATATTAATGTCACCAGTCAGAACTATAACTAAATATAAAGACTATAATTTTCCACGTTCAATGTCAATGTTAAAAATATAAAATTTAAATTCATTTATAAATTCTAAGCTAACCCTGGAGTTAATGTCGACGTCGTTGACGGCGTCAAATGTCAAAAAAAAGTTGAATCGTATAAAATTATATGAGAGCAGTTAATCTCAACGCGTTGCAACGCCGTAAAAGTTCAATCTGTTTCAACTTTTTCGGCGTTGAAACGCCGTCAACGACGTCGACTCGGAGTTAATCTCCAGGGTAAAGGAAAATTTGTTATAAATTCTCAAATTTTGTTAATTGAGTTTGTTGTACTTAAAAAAAAAACGTAACCCTTTTCTCACTGCCCTGTATCTCTTAAACCATAGTAGGAAGACTCTAGAAATTTCCCTATAGCCGCTAAAACAAAAAATGCTAGAAATTAAATAGTGTGCAGAAAGTGGCGTAATATTCATAAAGATAGTGTTTTTTGTTTATTTTTGCCCTGTGTATGTAAAACCATGTCATCTATAGCAACAAGAAAAAAAAATAAAATTTCTAATCACAGGGTGTTCAATTAGTAACGTGGCTTTTACGTACAAAGCCTTGTATTAAACTACAATAAGCAAACACAAAGTTTAATTATTTGTATGTCCGCTATAAGAACAATATAACAACATAACAATATAAAGGGTGTTCCTTTAGTGACGTGAGTTTAATATATGTGGCTTAAATTTTTTCATTTAGAATTTACCCAGACCATGTAAAAATATGTCCTCTATGCAAATAAGTATGAGCAATAAATTTTAAAATTAAACTGTGTTTCCATAAAAGCGGTAATTTTGACGACTACGGCTTTTTCTTTTAAACCATTAGGGGCAGATACTTGATATTTACATAAAGTATTTACTGCTATGTCTGCTGCAAGGAAAAAAAATAAATTGAAATAAATAAAGGGTGTCCCTATAGTAACGTGATTTTCATAAATAAGGACTTTTTTTTGAGGCGCAATAGTTTAAGGCTTTAAATTTAGGCAGAGCATATATTGCTACTTCACTATAAAAGCAAGAATGCAAAATTTAAAAGTAAAGGGTGTCCCAATAGTTATGTGATTTTTACAAAGGCATTATTTTTAATTTACCTAAAGCACGTATGACAGCAGATATAAAAAATAAAATTGATAATTAAAGGGTGGCCCATACATGCTACGGAATCCTTGGTGTGTGAGACCAACTCACAGTTGATAGATTTATTCTCTAAATATTTACATAAATATCGTTATAATAATGTACCAGCCTTAAAAAAAATTACTTGTTGAAGCTCTTTATAAAACGCAAGCAGGCGATTGAGTCTCAAAAAGAAGAACGTATTTTAATTTCTCAGGACTGCGTCTTCGAAATCATCAGCGTATGCTTCAGCCTAAAATCTTTAATGCCAGTCATATTGCAAATATATTCATTAATCTTTTTCTAAGTTACAACGTTGTCTCAGCTTAAAAAGCAACCCATGATGTGTCTTCAAGTTTTCGTACTCTATGATTTATAAGATCTTAGCTCTAACGATACAATTAATTTATGATCACAGAAAACCACACTACCACATTTGCTACTTCAGCCGTCTGTGCCAGAGTTGGATTGTGTTGAAGTCCTTAGATCCTTTCATTTCATGAAGAGTCTTCTTGCTTACCTGCCTTCTCTTCATCTTCTAATGTAGATCTTTTTCAATTGCATGCAATGACCCAGTCGTCCGCTACATTGCAATCCTGGCTTCATTTTATATTTAAAGATTATTGAAGTTTACAAATTTGTCATCTTAAACTAAATTCACAGTTGAGCTATTTTTTTTCTTATTAAATTTGCTTTTTATTAAAACTAATGGAAATTATTTTTTGCCAATAACATAATAAATATTTTCATTTAAATTACTTTTTAATGACGAAAATATCATTATTATTGTTGAATGTTTTTCTTCCCTCGAATTTATATAGAATTTTCACACATTTTTCTTCATTATTGCTTCCTTTTCAAAAATATTGATACGAAACATAAGTTAAATAATTGTATTTTTAATGAGTTGTTCATTAAAATAATAATTCAATTACCAGCATCGTAATCAGCCGAATCATGTTAAAGATGAAATACCCGTCTGGCTCTAAAGTAGAGCAAATAAAAAGAAAATATAACAATAAAAAGGAGTAAGAAAAACATAAAAATGCCAGTGAATATAAACAAGAAAGCAAAATGATTGTTATTGAAAACATTAAAAAAAAAATAATTGGAAATTTTTTTTGAATATAATAAAGCTGATTAATAAGAATTTATGGCAGCAAAACTGCATTTGAGTAATTTACGGACAATTTTATATTCTTCAGGATAACAAAAATAAATTATTTTAATTTCCTTTTAATGCCGCAAATAACAATTTTTATTTTAATTTTTTTTTTTTGTTTTTGACTTATTGTCATTGATTTCAAATACATCAACCACTTCAGTTAGCGTATGAGTATGACTAATATTTATTCGAAATGAATGATTAATATTTAATAAAAAATTTTTTTAAATTTTTTTATTTTTTTATGAACACATAAATATGTTTAAAATCTAGGAAATTACTTTTTAAGTTGAATATATTTTTTTATTAAAGATCTTTTTTCAATAACAAGGAAAGCTGTTATGGCTTTTGGAAAACCCATGACCATTTGAGAGAACCTGTAAACCACGTATCTGATTGCACTTTTGCCTAACTTGTATAAATGGTATAAATATAGCATCAAAAAATACAGTTAATTATGCAAATTTACGTTCTTTAACACGACCACTTCACTTCATAGTGCTGATTTACCTATACCTGCAGTGGCAAATCCAACAAATGATGAAGCAAATGATGTCATTGATTTACCTTAATACAATGCAATTGCAGATGAAATTTGTGATCGTTATAGAAAGGAGGAATTTTCGTCGCAGCTCAGTCAAGGAATTGTTAAAGAATAACTTATTTAAAGAAACGTTAAATTTGTTAGAGAAATCTGCTTGAAAAAGGTTTAAAAATGTCGCATAAAATTTTTTTTTTTGCCAACCACAAATCAAGTAACTATAAAGATCTGATAGCAGAACTACTTTCAACGTATCAACGATTGGGTTGTATAATGTCACTCAAAATACACATTCTACACTCCCACCTCGATTTCTTTCCCGAAAACTTAGAAGCCGTTAGCAACAAATATGGCGAAAGGTACCATCAGTATATTTCCAGCATGGAAAAATGATACCAGGGCAAATAGGGTCCTCGAATGTTGGCAGATTATTATTGGATACTTGAATAAGAATAATTGTATGTAAAGTATCAGTATTTATTATGATATACAAATGTATGTATGTAAAAAATTCATGTAAAAAAATATGAGTGTCAAATTTTTTTCTATTTCTGTTTTCTATCTTAGTAAGTCAAAATAAAGTAAAAAAGACCAAAAGAGTTCATGTATATAACTAAGTTTGGCATTCCGTTTGTAATTTCTAAAATATCCATTTCCAAATCCATAAAGTATATATATTCTGACTTCTTACGCATAGCGAAGTCGATTGAGCAATGTTCGTCTTTTAGTAATTTAGTAATTTTATATATTTATTGACTGTAATTTTATCTAAAAATTCAAATTGCCTCAGCGCTCGAAGACATTATTGAGGCGAGTTGGCATTGATATTAAGTTAAATACAATAAATCAATCTTTTACAATTTTAAAAGTCTTAAAATAGATTCCAAAATTATCCATTTATGTATACAGTTCTTTATGTTATAAGCATTTCTAAATTGGCAATCAGCATGATCGGTCCATGCCCTTCGAGGTTTTTTCATATCATTTGGAACAATAAAGTAACTCCAATAAAAAAAAAAAAGAAAAATTAAAAAAAAAATTTGAAAAAAGTGAAAAAATTGGCTCTCGCCCATATTTTTATTTAAATATCAATATGGGTATCACCTAAAGAGATCTTTAAGGAAAAACAAAATTTTTTTAAAGAGCCTAACTCATTAAGAGCCGATGATATATTACGTTAAGATTATGAATAAGTAGAACTTGATTTTTTTCAAGATTTCAAAGCACGAATTATTGCAGATTCAAATTTATCAAGCGAGTTTAATATTAGTTAAGGCAGCTTTTGCACGGCCTCGTTCTTTCCTCTACTATATGTTGTACATTTATTCATAGCATTGCACCTCTATTCACATACTATCATATTATGATCCTCTACAATCTCTTTAATTTTAATATCAAATATATTTGTTTCTAAAATTAAATAAAATACTCATAAATGTATAGCGGCATTAAAGACTACTTTAGACTTACTCGGTTGCTTGTAGGATAGAATGAAAAGTCTCGTATGTGGCAAGTTTTAACACTCACTATTGTAATAAAATTCCACTAATGTAATTGGTTAATTCGTTTTTGTTATTAATATTGATCTGGTTCTAAGACCCGCTTGGAGTTCTATTCCAACTATAGGAGCCCTGTTCTTATCATTGGAGCCCTGTTCTTATCATACGACTCCGGATCTTACCATTAGACATTATTCTTATTATAGACCCTTCCTAATTTTGTCAAAAAATAAAAAAAATTATTGCTTTTATTCTAAAATAATCTGATTGTTATACTAAAAACTTTACTATTATTCTTTTTCAAAGAAAAGTTTTTTTTTATTATTTGAAATATTTTTTTATAACATAATTGATAAAGGTTTTATTCAAAGACTTAAACAGAAAACATATCAGTGTCTCATATTTTGTGTCCTGAAATTTTCTAAATTAATCAATCAATCGTTCTTTTTGTTTTAATCATGCAATATTAATACATTAATGTGACAATAAATATTGTTTCACTTCAATTATCTTTAGCAACAGTGACAGCAAAAAGACAATAAATAGCAACAGCTACAATAGCATCAATAAGAAGCTATAAATAATGAATTGAGAAAGGGCTTGTTGTATTTGGCTAGACACAAAGGAGGCCTAAATTTTGATATTGGAATTTCAAACATTTATAAAATTTATTTACATATAAAATGAATGAAATATTTGCTAGACAAAATGTCAAACAATTGATACATTTTCAAGCAGCTGAAAATGTTGTGTTGTTTTTTATTTAGTTAAATTTCATATGCAGAAAATTTTAAACAATGTAAGATAACACAATTAGTCTGAAAATTTGTAAAAAGCAACCTTAAATTCTAAGTAAACAAAAGATGTTAACTGTGCGACAGAATTCTTATTATTCTCGGTTTATTATTAAAGTATTTAATTTTTATACTCATCAATATTAAATCTATATACTCGTAATAGAAAAAACTATACATTAAATAAAATTCGATTTGAATTTCCTTTAATTAAAAACATCATAAATCATTAAAAAAAAAATTATCTTGACCCATAAACAAATTAAAAAACGTACCAACAACGATACATGTTGCTAAAAATGGATTAAAGGAGATAAAAATAATGGCAAGATTAAAATTAGAGATCAAATCTTATACACAATAATGATATATTTTTGCGAATAAAATTAATTAAATGAATTTGAATTAAAATATTTATGTTTCCAGAAGATGATTAAGTAGTTGTAGATTTTTGGGAATAACAACTTTTATTTTGTGGATTTAATGCGAAAAGCATCAGTAAACCCTGCTTAAATTTCCGTTTGTTATCATTCAAGGCGATTTAATTTACAGGAGGTTTAATAGGCTCAGCCGATTTTTGTTTATGTTCAAATTTGATATAAAAATTTTAAAATAATTTTTAAAAATGAAAAATTTTCAAATAATTTTAAAAAGTAAAAAAATTTTAAATTTTATAAAATTAAATTTCAAACCCAAAAATTAAAATATGAGGTATTGCTGCGTATGCAGGAGAAAGAAACCAACTGGTACAGCATCATTTAAAGTAACTAATATTGATAGAAGAATAAATTGATTTCGGCTTCCTTTTGCTTATTCCAGTATTTTCGACGTCAATGTGGTGCTCTGTAACAATAAAATTACATTAGATGTTTGTGGGCCCACCTTATATTTAAATCGCCTTAGTTATTATTTAACCCATGGCGTAATTATACAAAGTGGTCGCGATGACGAATTCGTAAATTTCACCGTAAACGCTTAATGTCAAACTCCATGAATAATTTATTTATATCTAGAATTTTTTTACATGGTGTTTGACATTAAGCGTTTACCGCGAAATTAATGAATTCGCCACCGCAACCAGCTTGTATTATTTCGCCATGATTAAACCTAAACGCAACAAAAATTGTCATGGCGAAATAATACAGGTGGTCTCGATGGCGAATTCATTAGTTTCGCCGTAAACGCTAACTGCCATCCCTAAATTAGCGCGTAAAGCGCCAGATATCTGTCAAAATTTCACATGTACATACAAAATGTATGAAGCATCCTTAAATAGCACGGCGTCAACGCTTAATAATTGGAAAATCCAATTTTGACAGTGCGTTACAAAGTGAAGTTGGCCGCTTGTTGGTTTGTTTTGTTTTATTGTGGTTGAATAGTAATGACAATTTAGCGGTTTTATCTCTTCTTTTTTCTTATAAAGCGGGTTTTATAAAGTAAAATGAGTTAACATTGCTGTTAAACACACAAAGTTGACGCTCTTATTTAGGGATGACGTAAAAGCTACGAATCATCAAACTCCATATAGAAAAATACGTATAATTTTATTTTATATGATGTTTGGCATTTAGCGTTTACGGCGAAAATTAATGAATTCGCCATCGAAACCACCCTGAAAAATTTTAGAAAAAATTTTATGTCAAAAATGTGGCATAATTTTAGGAGCCTTTATTTTGTAAGTTCCTTTCTTAGGTTCTGTACTGGACGACTAAAAACGTAACGCTATTGTTATCGGTCCATCTGGAACCGTAATAGGTAGACCCTTGAAATGTTTACAGCCGTTATGAATAGTTAGTGATTTTTACCTATGTGGCTTTGTTTTTAAATCGCTATAGGCAAACACTATTTTTATACCCGCTATAGGAACAATTACAAAAACAAGAACAACAACAAATTAATTAACAAAAATACAAAGGGTGTACCTATAGTGATGGGATTTTACACAAAATAGAAACAAAATTTAAAAATAAATGTGAGTAATAAATTAAAAAAAAAGACCTTAATTTTGACGACTACGGCCTTATCTTTTAGACCCTTACAGGTAGATCTTTATTGATTTGTATTGTATTTATTGATTTATCTGCTACAAAGACAATGAGAATAAAGAGTGTTGTCATAGAGACATGATTTTCAGGAATATGGCCGGCCTATACTTTAAATGGAATTTATTACAAGTTGTGACTTTTATAAAAATGAATATAAACAAGTAAGAGTGATACATTCGGCTATACCGAATCTTATATACCCTTCAACATACATGTAGATCTAGTTTAGTGAAGTTATTCCGATCAAAAAAGCAAATATTGGGGTGACAGAAAACTAAAAAATAAGAAAACAAAATCAAGTACTACATATACATAATTTTACATAAAAATGTCAGCGGCTTTTAATGGGTTAAGATTTAAAAAAATATTTTAGTATTTCCCTAAAGATCTCTTCAAAAGGTTTTAAATGATTTTCATATTGATATCTTTAAAAATTTGAAAAGTTCCGAGGACCGTAAATCGGGAAGTATGGCCTAACGAAAATTTGTTGACTTGATGTTTTTTTTCTTATTTTGTTTTGTTTTTTTGATTGTAGTTACTTCATTGTTTCAAATAATATGCAAAACTTAGAGGTAGGCGTGGTGTTTTACGCGCTGCCTCGAAGGACATGAACCAATCTTGCTGACTTCCAATAGCACCTCTTTCGACACTATGTCTGATCAATTGGCGTATTTAAATTTCCTCTAGCTGATATAGTGCGTTGGCAAACTAGATTTCAACACTAGCACGGAAGGACAGACGGACATCGTTCAATCGAGTATAAATACTTTATGGGGTCGAAAATGGATATTGCAGAAATTACACACGGAATAAGAAATAACAATAAAATAATTTTTTCTCTTAGAGATACACAAAATTTTTTAATCGTTTATGAAATTTATTAATAATTTCACATTCGACAAGATTATTACATTTTTTTAAGCACCAAAATTGAGGTATTAAATTTTTTTTTGATCGGATATGAACTCTGTGACATGACTGTATTTCTAAAAATTTTGTAGAACATTTGCTAAAAAAAATATTGTTTTTATTAAGGTTTTGCTTTTCTTCCATTTTATGTTTTTATTTTAGTTTTAGTTTTTTATGGTTTTAATTTTATTTTTCTTTAACAACTCTTGATATTTTTTTTTTTAACTTTAATAAAACACTGAAGTGTATGAAATTGGGAAGTTTAAGTGTTTAAATAAATAACACTTGCATAAGTTGTTTTTCGCTTGAAAGTTTTTAATTTGTTTCTTATTTTTTTATGTTATTTTTAGTTGTTGCTTTTCCTGTTAAGCCAACAAGATTTCTATATTTAAAAGTTGTGATTATAAAGAAAAAAAAAAGAAAAACGAGAATAATTTATTCAATTTAGAATTATAATGAGTTAAAAAAGAGATTATCGCGCTGTTGCACAATTTTTGTCAGGAATTTAGTGGAATGGCTATTAAGAATCGTTTTTTAAAGACCATTTATTTATTTTTTTAAAATGGGTTCTTGCTTTAGAAACCAAATACCTAAAATTTTAATACAATAAACAAATATAAATTAATCGAACTTTAAAGTTTGTATCGTGCAATCTTCCCGAACAAATTATTTAAATCCCATTTCGCTGCCGCTCACTTAGCTCGTCCAAACAGTAAAGTGAAGACAGAAAACAAAGTTTAAGCAAAAAGAACGATAATCAACTATGATTTTGCTTTTCTTTATCTATTGTATATGGCTGACTTTTTTTTGGCTCCTTTATACCGCTCACTATGAGCGGTAGCGAAATGGCCATCGAGACGTGCTTTCACCTTCAATAATCAATATCAGTGATTTAAATAATTTGTTCGGAAAAATAGCACGATAGAAGTTTGATTAATTTAATTTAATATTCCCGTGTTTTTTAATTTTTTTTTTTAATTTTAATTTTAATTATAAACAAATATTTTTTGTTGAATATAGAAATTCTAATTCTTTTTGATGCATGAATTATTTTGTATTTCATATAATTGGCATGTTTTTGAAAAAATATCCATTACATTTTCATACGAAAACAAACCAACACATTTATTCTCTTACGTACGGAGAAAAATTATAAAATACTAGCTTCCTGTACTGTGCGTTACCAAGGTCTAATTTTAGGGCCCTTCTAAGCACTGTATAATATATTATAGCCTTGTAGCCTCTATTCTCTCCCCCGAACAAGTAAAAAATCTATCAAATCATTTTGGATTTTATATCTACATATATGTATATATAGATCGGTTAAGATTCACAAAATTGGGCATTTGTCCTCTCCCCCTCCTCTTCTCTTTTTTTTTTAAAATAAACATAGAAAACTCTACCCTTTACCTAAATATTGTAATCGGTTTAGAATTTCCTAAAATAAAATCGATTAGCCAAACTTTGTTAAAATGATGATACAGATGCATACAAATGCCCTTTCTCTACCCTCCCGTTCCGCTATTAAAAATTATAAATACCCATGAGGACAAATATATATCCCTGTTTCAAATTTCAATAAAATCGGTTCAGTCGTTTAGCTGTGATTGACGCACCCACAAACATACAAAACAAACAAACAAACAAACTTACAAAGCGATTTATTATATACATACATATATTAGATCAGATTTGAAAAATAGCTGGTACATATTTCTTTATGGTCACATTTATTTATTCTATTCATTTTAAAAACAAATATATCAAGTATTTTTCTACTCATTTTTTTAATATTTTATTCTGAATTCTATAACCGTTTGAAGTGTGGGTTTGGACGCACAAATAAATTGCGATGATACATTTCCTCTTAATTCCTTAGTATTTGTTAGGTTGAACACATGTTAGTTAGATCATCCTTCCTGGTCTGATGGTGACATTTTTTACTTTAACTGTAAACAAAAATAAAAAGGAATCATGTGGGTGAAGAATTAAAGCTAGAAAAGTAAAAATTAGTTGTTAGTTAGTGGAGGACTAAGATACAACGATTGTTGATTAGCTGCAACTTATTTCCATTGATTCTAGCGGTGACAAATCCCCCTTTTCCAGCTGGCTTTACTTTCTGTGAAAATTATTTATTTTATAGAAAAATAGTTTTCCTAAAATTTAACATATAATTGATTTAATTATTTATTTAATTAGAAAAATATTGTTTTATTTATTATATAAATAAATTAATTTTAATCTGAAAACAATTTGTTTGTTTTTAATGGTGCAAATTTATTTTTCTGTGTGGCAGAAATTTTTTCATCATCACTGTTATTGAAACAATATGTTTTACACTGAAGCAAAAAATGGGGTGCGGAATTGAAGAAAAGCAGTTTATTATAAAATTAACATTTTTTTAATATTAAAGATATTTTACGTTAAAATTATTTTAGAAAATTATTAATACTGAAAAAATTTCTTTGGCATGATGACTATTCTCGATTCGTCAGTCAATGGCCTATAATTATGATGAAAACTTTAATTTAAATTAATTTTAGTTTTTAATTCAATTAAATAACATGTAGAAATGACATCAGATAAACAAAGCTTAACGAAATCTGGAAAGCAATAACTATTACCTTTCAATTTTGTTTGCAGTCATTGTTAAGAGGTTTTGGTTAAATAATTTGTATCTTAAAATTTTAAAAATCTTGCCAAAAATAACTTAATTAGTATTGAAATTTTTGTCCAAATTTCAAGGCTTCAGAACGTGTGAAATTGGAAAGAATTAAACGTTTTTTGTTGTTCTGTTCTGTTTCATGTTTTCTCAAACAACTTCTTTAACTTTCCAGGATTTGGTGTTTTAATCTACGTGCCTTTGCTCAGTTTGAAAAAAAGGCATTCAATTTCTTACAATATTGTCAGAATAATATTCCAAAAACGCCTAACAATCATGTGAACTTACAATTGTTGTTTGACAATATTGTCAGAAAAACCACTGTAAGATAATTGTCAGACTTTTACCTGACAAAATATTGTCAGATATCTTAAAATTGTATGTACTCTTTTATTTCCCTAAATTAAGCAACGGGAATTTTATATTAAATTAATTAATTTTCATAAATAATAATAATTTAATAATTTGCATAGTGCCAGTGCATAGAAATAAATTATCGTAGTGTTTTTTTATATTTTTTTCCATCATCTTTTAACTGTATAAAGAGCGAAAAAAGTCAGCCGTATACAGTGGAGAAAGGAAAATAGAATCATTGTTGGTTATTGTTGTTTTTGCTTAAACTTTTATTCTTGTCTTTACATTATTGTTTAGACAAAGATCTCTAGTTTGTTTAAAATATTTGTGAGAAGTTTAATGAAGAGCTAAGTAAGCGGTAGCGAAATGGCCATCGAAACGTGCTATCACCCTCAATAATCAATACCAGTCAGAACATTGTCAGACCTTGTCAGTTCCATATGAATTGTTATATGCTGGAAAAATTAAAGATCTAACAACGATATTATTGTTAGATAAAAGTAAATAAAAAAATGCTTTAAAAATAATTAAAACTAAAGAAGAAAAAAGATAGATACTCATAAATTAAGAAACAAAAAAAAAAAAATGAACAGCGACCGCAATTTTGATGGTGGAAAGAACTCGCCTGTTTACAAGCACTTTGTAAAAGGCATCTAGTACTTCAGGAACAATGTTCGAAGTAGTTGAACCCGGAGTACGGAACAAGTATTGTAGTGTCCTAAAGTTTTCACTTCAATTGACTTATATGGTCCTATCTTTTAAACTGCTATAGACAAACGCTTGAAAATAGGTCTGAACCTAAATTCTATGACCGTAAAAATATAAAAAAAATATAATTTAAAGGACGACCCAATTAATTTATTTTTTAGTTGGTGCGTCAATCACGGCTAAACAACTGAATCGGCTTTATTGAAATTTAGACCATGGGGCAGATATTTATCCAAACGGTTCAATAAGGATCATTTACAATAATCATTTGACTCTGATTGCGTTTGAATTTGTAAGTAATTTTAATTTCATTGAAGGAATTGATAAATATTTTTCTATAGCATTATATTTTCTGCTGCCGTTTTTAAAAAAAAATATTTTTTCACTATACGCCAAAAAATAAGAATAATTTTATTTTTATAAATAAAATTGTTATAAAACTTTTTAATAAAAGTTTGTTTTAATATTTATAATAGTATTCTCTAAAAATAACAATTTCGTTTCGACAATTATGTTTTTTGTTTTTGTTAAAATTGTTAAAACTATACCTCAATACTCACTGCGTCAGAACTGCAGGGTTTAAGAGAATTTAATATTACCATCATTTTATAAATGTATGTGTGTGTGTGGGTATTTGTTAAACTGTGCGTAGCATACTAAAATATTGGTTGACCATTGAAGAGCCACAATAATGGCCCTTCTTCATTGGCATTTCTATAAAAGAAACGAACGCAGTCAGAACAATGAAAGAGCAGCATGACACAAATTTGTTGGGAATATTTCATTTTCGATTATTATTGAAGGAAAAAAATTTAGATTTAATTGACGTTTACCGGCGGCTGCCTACACTTTGAAATGTAAAAAGTGCAGAACATGGTGACTAAAATTAAAATCATAAATAATTAAAATTTTTTTCAGAATATAATATAAAACAATATGCCGAGGAAAATGTACAATGAGCGCAAAAATGCTGACAGGATTAAATCAAACATACTAAAGCCGAATACTTGACAGATCATTCTGCACGTGTATATCAAAGCATCCAGCACATGTACACGATTTTATCATCAAGCATTTTGAACGTGTCTACAATGCAAAAAAGTCCAACTTCAAAACAGATTTTAGCCATCTGTCTTTAGCGGTTCAAAAGTCTGGCCACCTACATAAAATTATATTACCTATTGGGACACCCTTTAATTTCCAAATCCAAATTTTATATTTGTTAAACTATTCAACAGTTTGGTTATGTACATCAAATTACATCAACTATTGTTACACCCTTTAATTTATAATTTTTATTATTTATACTTTTGATTACAACAGATAAAGTAGCGGACATTCTGTCTAATTTTCAAGTTTGTATATAACGGTTCCTAAGATAGGTCTATAGAGGTAAAAGTACATCAATTATGGGAACACTCTTTAATATCTGAATTTAAATTGTACACTTGCTATTGTAGCGGACATATCAATACAGGTTCTTTGTTACTTTCAACCGTCTGTCTACAACTGTTCAAAAGTAAATGAACTATTGGGACACCCTTTAATTTATTAAGTTATTATAACGATAATAGTATTCGATTTTCTGTTCAATTTTCAGGCGTTCGTCTATAATGATTCAAAAGATAAGACCATATAGTTGAATTTACCTCACCTTTGGAGACACCCTTTACTTTAAAAAAATTTTTCAGCTATTTTTAAAATGGGCACAACCGTTCGAATAAGAAATAAATTTTCAAAATCGGTTTGGATATGACTGGGTTCTGAAGTCGGTTAAAAACAGGTAAAATTAGACGCTAGCAAAAATTAACGCAGCAATTGCGGGATCGATACAACCGTCATCTGCACTCTTTGCATATAACTATTTTGCATGTTAATTAAATATAATCATAATCTTAGTTCGGCTTAAGTTCGCGATTCAGAAAATTCTACATTATATTCTGCTAGTGAATAATTTTTCCCTCTTTATTTAAATGAGCACAAAAATTTGTAAATAATTATTTTAAATTTATAAATTTTATATTAAAAAAGTAGCCTCAAGAGTTAATAAAATATAATTTTTTCAATTTATTATAAATTTATTTTGTTAAAACCTTTACAATTTATTTCCTTTAAGCTCCTAAAGTAATTTGTGCTACAAATTTAAACTAAAACTTTTATTTGTTTAATTTTGTTTTGCTTTTTTCAAAACGCAATAACTATTAAAAAGTTTTTATTTTATAATTTTTATTTGTTCCTCTTCAAGTAACAATAAGTTTTAAATTTTTAAATAAAACTTTTTTTTGTCAACCACATGTTACGTAGAAATTTTATTAGAAAAATATTCAAATGACTAAAAACAATATCGTTACATTTTATTTAATATTTGTATTTTATGCATGAATGAATATTATTTTGTCCGGTCAACTCATGCTGAGTGATAAAAAAAGAAATAAAAAAAAATAAAATAAAATTAAATTTTTTGTTAAAACACAAATGTCTTGTACAAATTACAGAGTAAATAAAGAACGGCATAGTTGGCATTAATTACACCCTAAGTAAGGCACTTTATAACAATTTTTTTTTAAATATTTACTACGTTTTTTTGAGGTTATAGTTTAAAACTATTTGTATAGATATTTCTCCAAAATAAGTTTTTATAAACAAAGCCTTAAAAAGTTCCGTACACTTTTCATTTAATATATTCCTGAAGCTTAAAAGATGTAATCTAAAATATTCAGAGCTCGTTGCTGTTTAGCATATAAAGCCTTTTAATAATTTAGAGAATAGGACAGACGAACAGTCAAACTAAATATTGTTCACATCATTTTCAATTTAGAAAGAAAAAAACTTAAAACCTTAAATCTACCATCGCTATTTGAGTATGATTATTATTTAATAACACATGCAGTCTAAAATCCGAACTAAAAAGTAGACCCACTGCCCTTATGAGTATTTTTTATCAACTCCCTCTCATTAGGAAACGAATTATGAGGTAGAAGTACTCTTTCCTTAATAATATTTTCGATTCATCACAAAAAGTTCTGCTTTTGTAAGTAATATTTGTCCGCCGTTTGATAATTATCGACTTCCTTGTTTTATCATATGGTTTCCGGGTTTAGTATGAGATCCTATAGTCCTTACTCTGTTGCCAGGAAGTGATGGATAAAAAACGTGTCTTAGACCCATGTAATGGCTTTATTTTTGGGGCCATGACAGCCTGAAACTATAAAATTGCTTAGAGAACGTATTGTTAGTTTCGTATAAAAGTAAATAAAAAAAAAATAAAAATAAATACATGGTAAGAAATCCTTCGTATGTAAGCTCAACTTGCACTAGGCGGATTTATTTCAGTTATTTAAAAAAAAAAAAAAAAAAATTATGCACTAAAAAAAGTTTAAGTCTGACTTGGAAAAATCAATCTCAATTGGCATGCCAAATTATAGCCAAATGAATAATAATAATTTTAATCCGGCTTAGGTTCACATATTTTTAAATTTTAAAATAATTAAGATTTTTTTCACAAATAAATTTTAGTCTAAATGACTTGAAATTGATTTTGGCTTAAGTTCATTTTTTATAATTTCTAAAAAAACCTTTTTTAGAAGGAACATTATTTTGCAAATGTATGCCGTTGTTTCTAAAGAAAACAAAAAAATAGGCATCAGCAGAGTGTAATGCTGTATTTTTGGCTCGCTACATCCTTCATCAGCATTTTTTGCATCTATCTACATTAGGTTGTTTACATTGTAAACATCATCTATTTATTTGAAAAGTTGATCTATAATCATCTCAATGGATAAAGTTGATAAGCAAAATAATGACATTTTTCTGTAAAAAGAAAACGTCTCTGTGTATATAATTGAAGAACTATGTTTAGTTACTATGACAACAGAAATTATAGAAACCGAATTTTAAGAGAAAGAACTAATACTCTTGCTTACAAACTTCCTTCCGAGGAGCAACAAGGATAGGCGAAATATATACAATACGCTTGGTTATGCATTTTAAAATGGAAGTATTCTACGAATTAGTTTTATTACCGCTTTTGTTTAAATAATAAATAAAAAATATAATAAATAAATTAATAATAATGAATTATAATTTTTTTTTTAATTTTAGCTTAAGTTTGTCATTAACTGTAATAAATTGTAAGGAGAAAGTGTATTTATATCAAAATTTGATTTTTCTCTGTAAAATTAGGTTCAATTAATAACGAACTTAGAGTAGAAATACAACCTTACGATTGTGGTGCCGGATTCCACATGTCAGAGAGAAAAAAAAAAAACACAAATAAAATGAGGTCCGGCGACGCATGTGGCTTTGATTCTCATTTTTTATTATTTGTTTACTAATTTTTTTATTGAAATATATTTAAAAAATTTTTGCAAAATGTAAGTAAGCAATAAATTGGAAAATTTTATAATTATTATTGTTTTTCAATGGCTTTTTACATTTTGTTTCTCTTCTTTTTTTCTAGTCATTCACAAAAAATATTAAAAAACAGTATTTTTTGTGAGAAAAACAATAAAACTGTGGCAACATGCTAAAAGAGAAAAATTTTAAAATTGAGAGTTTGAGAAAAAACGCACTCAAATTAAAATAGGTTCTAATTTTAGAGTAGAAATACAAACTTAAGGTTGCGGCGACGGATTCCGCATGTCAGAGAAAAAACAAATAAAATGAGGTGCGGCGACGGATGCGGATTTTATTGTCATTTTTATTTATTTTTTTACTTATTTTTTTATTTGTTTTTATTAAAATATATTTTTAAAAAAATTTATACAATGTATATAAGCAATAAATTGGAAAATTTTAAAATTATTCTTGTTTACATTTTCTTTGTCTTCTTTTTTCGTAGTCATTCACAAAAAATATTAACAAATAGTATTTTTTGTTAGAAAAACAATAAAACTGGGGCAACATGCTGAAAGAGAAAAAATTCAGAATTGAGAGCTTGAGAGAAAACGCACTCAAATTAAAATAGATTCTAATTTCATGCGGATTCGTTGAGCGTTTTCTATTGTAAGGTTAGCTCTTAAGCCAATATTAAAAAATAATAATTCATTTCTATATAAAAAAATTACAAATGAAAGACAATCTAAAAAGCCTTTTAAAGTCTTAATCGTTTATGACAAAAATCGTCAAAAATCGATGCTTTATGATTTTATTTTTGATAACATTCAAATTATTTTCGTTATTTCAATATCTGTAAATAATAGTATTTGAGTTTATTCTAGGTGCTGTACTACAAAACCTTCAAGTGTTGACTGTACAGCATCAAAGTCATTGTGGCCGTTTATTTAAAAAAAATCTTAGCTATTATTTTGTGGTTCCTCAGGCCATTGCAATTTGTATATTAGTATTGATTAGAAAAGAAAAAGTAAAATAATAAAGGAAGGAATAGAAAATAAACGACACAAGCTGTCAAAGCCGAATTCCCCTTTTAACATTAACCATTTTCGTCGACATTAAGACTAGACTATTTAGTTATTTGCCTTATTTTTCAAAAATATATATTTTTTTATTTTCAGTCTTATTATAAAATATTTAAAACTATAAGCAACCAAGATTGTCGTTGTTTATTCATAACTTTTCAATCTGAGAGTGCATAAATTCCCTTTAAAGGGACATTGATATTACATAAGTCGTTTTACATCAAAAGATTAAGAAATAAAAAGAATATTTATAATTAATTGTGGTATCACTCTCGATTGAATGCCTGTTGTCATAGCAACAAGTGCTTAGTAGAATTTGAATGGTTGACGGTCTAAGTAAAAATCGAAAACCATGTGGAAAAACAAATTTTAGTATTACAAAGGACTCCAATCTTTCTGGATAGTTTTCATCAATGTTACTATACTATGGAAAGGTTTGAAGATAATTTGCAAAATATTAGGATTTTTGTTATTACTTCTCTGATGTCAGTGTTGGACCGAAAGAATCGAATAAGTTTTTTTTTTAACATCGAAACCGCTTAGCAAAAAATTTTAGAAAACTTAATCGAATCATTTAATTAATCATTTTTGGTGAAATACTTTCCCAACTAGAACACCAACCTTATGATTTTAACAAGGCATGAGACTTTATAATCAATTACTGAGAATTAATTACAATAATTATTGTAGAAAATAATGATGATCATTAGTACGTATTTTAAGGTATTTTGTTTTAACTTAAAGAACTAATTCAATTACTATTTCCTTTTTTACGAACTAATGTAATGTGGTTTGTAAGCGAATAATAAATTATGGCAATCAAAAAAGTAAGTCATTATATGGCAAGTACTTTTTGAGGTAATGTCTAATTTTTTGCTGGGCGAGTTTAATTTTTTTTCTTCCAGGCGTCATCCTCAAATAGGAAAAAAATTCAATCGAGTTTTATCATTCAACCTCGATGATGACGAAACAGTATTATGCAAACCATAAGAAAGAGAACAGAGTACCAAAAAGTCAAAGAAATCGAGACGTACACAAAATGCATCAGCTAGTGGCTGTTTATTGTTGTAATAATGCCAAACCTTCGGGTATGTAACAGAATTTCCATTCGAACAAAAATAATTCGAATATTATATAATTTTTTTTTCATTTTTGTCCGAACGATAAAAATATAGAAGTTTAAAAAATAATAATTAAAAAAAAAAAATACTTCAAAAGATTTTATCGAATATTCGATTAAATTTTTTAAATATTCGAATAATTTTTATCGAATATGCGAATATTTTTTTCTAATGGTGTTTTAATGTTTTTAATAATATTTTGCGATTATTAAAAAATTTTAACTAATATTGCGGAATATTTTTTTCATATTTATTAAAGCTATTCGAGTAAATTTTACATTTTATTCGCTGGTTCGAACGTAAAAAATAGTTTTTTTTTTAATTATTTTAAACTTGAATAATTTTTCAAAACTAGTATCTACAACAAAAATTTAACCGTACGATGACAGAAACCATGTAATAGAGTAGAGATTTGCAAATTTCGGCAAGAAGTCTTATTTTATATTAGAAGTGCCCGCGACTTCGTCCGCGTGTCATATCTAATTTTCTTATTTTGTTAAAATTTCAGTTTAGAAAAATGCTTTTTAAATATTTATTGTAGAGTTCTAAGGACAGTGTTAAAAATTTTCTATTTACACAAATAAAATTTTTATGAAAAAAAGTATTCTGTATTTGAACCAAGGTTCCAAGAATAATAATATTATTAAAATCTATTCAGCAGACAGACAAAAATTCAGTTGTATTATATGTATAGATGTTCTAAATGTAATTAGAGCCCTCGCATCCAAAAGAATTCTAGAAAATTTTTATTAGCCCAAAGAACATTATACTGCATGATATCCTTTTTTTTCAAAAATTTCTTTTGATATCTCCTTTTCAGCCATTTTTAATAATATTAAAAAAATATTTTTGTTTTGCATCTACGAAGGCTGCTTTATATATTTCTGGCCTAATAGCGAAAATGCGAATATTTATAATCAAAAATGGTTTTATTGTTTTTCAAAGTATTCTCCAGCATGATTTATACACTTTTGCATGCGCTCAAACCAGTTGTCGCAGCACTTTTTCCACTCCGATTGAGACACCTCTAAAACATGGTATTTGAACACTTCAACAGCTTCTTCGGGCGACGAAAATCGTTGACCATGCATTTTTTTTTGATGTGCGGAAACAAGAAGAAGTCATTACGTGCCAAGTCAGGGCTGTACGGCGGATGACCCATTAATTCGACGTTTTGGCCGGTCAAAAACGCTCTCGTTTGAGCCGATGTGTGAGAGCTCGCATTATCATGGTGAACAATGATTCGTCTTCTCTTGTTGGTTTTTCGAATTTCTCCGATGACTTCAGGCAAACAAATTGTAGTGTACCACTCAGAAGTGACCGTCCTACGTTGCTCAAGCGGAACAGTCGCCACATGACCAGTTTTGCCGAAGAAACAGGCGACCATTTGCTTCGAAGTGCTTCTTCCACGAACAACTTTCGTTGGATTTTGCTCGTCTTTGAAGACCCACACGGTCGATTGTTGTTTCGTTTCGGGCTCATACGCATAGATCCATGATTCGTCACCTGTGACGATCTTATAAACGTCTTTTGAAGCACCGCAATCGTATTTTTGCAACATTTCTTTGCACCAATCGACACGAGCCTTTTTTAAAGCGACTTTCAAATTGTGCGGGATTCAACGAGAACAAACCTTTTTACGGCCAGGTGTTCATGCAGTATCGAATGTATGCTGGTGGAAGAAATGTCCAAGGATGTCTCTATCTCTCGGTATGTCGCATGTCGATCTTGCATTATGAGTTCACGCACGACATCAATGTTCTCTGGCACAACAGCCGTTGTTGGACGACCTTCACGGAATTCGTCTTTGAGCGAGCTTCGGCCACGATTAAATTCATTATACCAATTTTTCACAGTGCTATAGGATGGTGCTTCATCGCCATACAAAGATTTAAGTTCAGCAATGCATTCTTGTCGTGATAATCCACGTCGAATGTTTTGAAAAATTATGGCACGAAAATGTTCACGAGTTAATTCCATTTTTTTCTATATTATTTTTTTCAAGTCACTGTAAACAACACAAATAATGGTCGTACGTCAAAACGTTTTGAGTACGATTATGCTTATAAATGACAAACTTTCCAATGGAAATGTCAGATTGCACTTGGCAGCACTCAGTGTTGCCAGGCCAGAAATATATATAGGAGCCCTCGTAGAAAACCTTAAGTATGAACTAATGGATAAAAAAAGCACAATAAAACTAAAAGCAGCAATTAAATTGAAACAAAAGTGGTGAAATCAATTAACACAGATTTTCTTACAACATTTTAATAATAAATTTTAACCACATTTTAGAAATTTAACCGCAACTGTGACTTCTAATAAAATGATTTATACACATTAATTTCTGTTTGAAACAATTTTCGTGGAATATTTCAAAAACCAAAAAAGGAAATTACACTAAATTACTTGTAGACATGCACAGTGGGGCAGAATTAAAAATATGTATCTTGGAAATAATTCAGCCATTTGTAAAGGGCTAGGCCGATTGAAACAAAGCTTAACGTGAGCATATCAGAGGAGTATCTGAGCTCAAGTTTTGAAGCTCAATTTTTAGTAATATTTTATTTGTTCTTTTAATTTTATTTTTCATCATCTTTTTACTGTACAAACGAGCTGAGAAAAAGCAGCCGGATAAAGAAAAATAAAATTATTGCTGATTATTGTTTTTTTTTGCTTAAAATTTGATTTTTGACTTTACTTTATTGTTTGAAAAATTTGTGAGAAGTTTAATGAAGAGCTAAGTGAGCAGTGGTGAAATGACCGTCGAGACGTGCTTTCACCCTCAATAATCAATATCGGTGATTTAAATAATTTTTCGGGTTAATTTGTACGATAATTTTTAGAGATAAATTAATTTAATTTAATATTTCCGTAATTTAACTTTAATTAAAGAATATTTGCTTAAAATTGTACCCAATATTTAAAAAAACTGGATGGGGGTGTCGAAAAATAAAAATTTAAATTTTAGAATGATTAAAACTCGATGCAGATTAAAGCAACATTTTGTAGGTGTTGACTAAACATTTAAGAACTTTGATAATCAGACAAAAATTTAAGAAATGCTAACCATTAGAAAATTTTGCAGGTGCGTGGTACCCAAGTTTGAGAGCACTTAGCGTCACCCCTGTAAGGTGGATGGTATTCAGCTTTAGAACTTAAGCTCACATGCTCTTATGCTATGTAATGCTAATTTTGAAATAATCAGCTTACCCTGTTACAAATAACTCAGTTATTTTCAAAATATTTTGATTCTGCCCCACTGTGAAATGCTTACGGACGATAAATCACAATCTAATTATTATTAATCACGTTAATCACTAAAATCTTTTCATGTATATTTAATATTGAATACGAGTAGACATTATTTTAGGTTTCAAATTAAATATAAATTTATTATTTTAAGGAAATTACAAAATCTATTTTCCATAAGTGTTGTTGCAAATATAAGATTCATGTGCACAAAAATAGATAGAAAAACTCTATTAAGTTCTAAAACATTTTTTAAATAGAATATTATACATGGCTTGTCAATATAAACTTTTTAAGTATCATTTGTGTTGTTGAAACTCAAGTATAATTAAAAAAAACAAAGACTTTTGAAGTGAAATTTTTTGCATTGTGTGATTTTATAATTTTCAATTTAATATTTTATAATTTATTCAATGTAAATAAACATTAACACTATTATTGTAGAAATTATTGTTTTTTTATGACCTTAAATTATTCGGCACATGAATATGTAAATTCAATAAAATAAATTTAAAAAAAATATATTTTTATGTTTTTAGCGTAAGGGGAAACGCTAACACTTTATCCAAAATAAAAGTAACGTTCAATTGCGGTTTTTTAAATATATAATATTTGCAAATCGTCTATAGGAATAACCTACCAGCAAAAAATTTTTGAAAAGGTAATCGAGTGTGGAATTAAGCTTTTTTGACGGAAGTACTTCCCAAATAGATTGCCAACCTAATGACTTTATCAAGGCATGAGACTTTTATAATCAATTACTGAGAATCGATTTTTTAAGTTTAGTAGGATTTTAAGGTATTCTCTTTTAACATAAAGAACTAGTTCCATAACTACTTCCTTCTTTGGAAACTAATGTAATGTGTTTTGTAAGCGAGTAACAATATATGGCAATCACAAAAGTAAGTCCAGATTTACACTATGTAATTTTTTTAGGGCATTTTTTTCTCAATTATCTGTTTAAGTTACAGCGTTATCTAAAATTAAACATTAGCAGCAGTAACATCCCCTCAAAATTCAAGCAATACCATATTGCTTACTCCTTCTGCTTCACAAACAAACAAAAATTTCATGCTAGTTTCATGAAAAATTGCATAGTGTAAATGCCGTATAAGTCATTATGTGGCAAGTACTTTTTAAGGTAATGTTTTACTTTTTGCTGGGCTTTCATATGTAAAGTTTCGTTACTAAAGGGTTTTCGTTGCGATATCTTTCCTTTCCTTCTCATAGCCCCCTATCTCTGGAATCGTAACATGTAGATTCTTTCACAGAAGTTGTGTTACAATAGACGCTTAAAAAAATAAAAAAACTTAAAATTAAAGAGTATTTTTGAACCCGAATAAATAGATACTTCTATTTCCCCTATAAAAACAATTACAAAAAAAATTAAAAAAAAAAAAAAACAATAAAAAACTATAATATAAAGGGTGTCTATACTAGCATGATATTGGTATATATGGCTTTAGTTTTTCACCCATGGTTGTCTGATGTTTAGAGTTTACACAGAATTTGTGCAAATATGTCCGCTATAAAAATAATTGTGAATAATAAATTATAAAATTAAGGACCGTTTGCATAGACGCCGTGATTTTGACGAATATGTTTAAATCGGTTTAAGCAGACATCGTAAATGTTCAACAACCAATAAAAAAAATATTTAATAAATGGTTGGCCCTTGCATGGCACGAAACCGTTTAAGGCCAACTTACACATCGTTGATTTAATAATTGTTTTTTATATTATTGAATTTACAGGTCACATACTGTGTGTACGTTTCAACTTCCTATGTATAACAGTGTTAAAGATGAGGTCATATACGCGAAAGCCATGTCTTTATGGCCACTCCCTATAATTTTAATTCAAGCGAAATGCGGAAAAACTTTATTTATCATCGACTATTAGTTTCAAAAAGGCAAAGACCCAAAGCAAACAGCGTTAAACTTAGTCTTTTATGGAATTCTGCAAAGCAGCTTTAAATACTATGTGTATGCGCGCTCTCCGACACTTCTGCTCATAAATGATCACACAATTATGTGCAACGAGTATGATGTGAAAGTTTAAACGCCAGGTGAATTCGCGTAAGTTTTAAATTTGGAAACAATTAATTTTTTAGCATAGAGATAAGAAATTTAAAAAATGACTAAATTTCAGATCATCCACAAGTTTACATATATCAAATGTTAATTGAACGAACAACAATTTTTTCGAAGACATATTTAAAAATTTTATTTCTTAGCGAAAACTTGCATCACCTCGACTATTTCGAATTACTTAAAAAGTTATAGTAAAAAATATCTAAAACAAGTAAGAGTGCTATATTTGGCTTTGCCGAATCTTATATAACTTTTACCATCAATGTAGATTTAGTTTAGTGAAGCAACTCCAATCAAGAAAGCAGATGACAGAGAATTAAAAAATAAAACAATGTTTGTACTGCATATATATAATTTAACATAAAAATGACATCGGCTCCTAATGGGTTAAGCATTTTTTAAAGATTTTAGTATTTCCTTAAAGATGCTAAAAGCTTTAAAATGATCGTAACTCGGAAAATATGGGCGAGGGCCATTTTTTCAGTTGATGTTCTTTTTCCCATTTTCTTATTCTCTATCGCCCCATATATTTATTTTTTTGATTGGAGTTGCTCTGTTATTCCAAATGAAATAAAAAAAATAGAGGTAGGCGTGGTGTTGCCTGATGCCTCGAAGGATACGGACCGATCATGCTGATTTCCAATAGCACCTCTTTCGACATTATATCTGATGGATTGACATATTTGTTTTTTTTCTTCGGGAAATCAAGTTTGCCTTCAACACTAACGAGGACGGACAAAGGATATCGCTTAATCGAATTCACTTTGCACGAGAAGTTAGAATATATACACTTAATGGGGTCGGATATTGTAGAAATTATACACGGAATGACAAACTTAGATATATCCTTTTTCCGATAACCTACTTTGAATGATCCAATATGTGCCTTTTTATCGTGCAATCGGAGATTCTCTTCGTTTAACTCGTTTTATAGTTAATACAGCAAAAAAAAAAAAAAAAACAAAAATATATAGAAATCCCATTTTCGGACATTTTTAAAAAGTTTCTGGGAATTAGTCAACAATCACTTTTTTTTAATCTTTTGTTTTAATGTAAAAATTGCTATAAAATTGAAAAGATTGATTATTAAAATTTTTAATATAAAAATAAATTTAATTCCCACTAAAACTCAATTACAAATATTTTCCCCGTTGTTGTCTTACTAATTATTAACTCTTACCCTGGAGTTAATGTCGACGTCGTTGACGCGTCAAATGTAAAAAAAAAGTTGAATCGTATGAAATTGTATGAGAGCATACAACGTAAAAGTTCAATCTGTTTCAACTTTTTCGGCGTTGAAACGCCGTCAACGACGTCGACATTAACTCCAGGGTTAAAGAAAATGTCGTTTTTATGTATTGTATATTTATGTTAATGCTATAAACACAATCAAAGGCTACCGACCATCGACTACCGACTACAAAAGTAGCTGGCTACAAAAATAGCCAAGTTGCCAGCTACTTAATTCTTTTAACGACCATCGACCACTAACTACAAAAAATAAACATCTGTTTTGACATACATGTATGTATTTAAGTTAACCAAAACAAAACAAACTTGATTTTTTTAAGCGAATTTGTGTAAAAAAAAATTTAAATGTCTCAAGAAAATTTAATTAACTTTATAAATACTATTGCTAAAATAGTGGAAACAAAGACTTCAGTATATGAAGTGTCCACGTCCATATTTGCATGCAAATTGAACTAAACATTTACATTAAACAATATAATAAATGTATATAAACAGTAAAAATTACTATTATATACTTATCAATTTCAATAAAAAACCCAAAAAATAAATATAAATGAAACAAATTAGAAATTTATGAAAAAAGAACTAAATGGAAAATTTCACAAACAAAAAGCAAATGAAAAATGTATTTTTTTTTTTTTTTTTTGAAATCTTAATTTAATAATGGCCAGGGTATCCCACAAGTATTTTGATATTACTAGTCTCTCCAGGAACTGCACATCAACCTATACCCTTGTATAGGAAGTGGAAAATCCTGTTGAATAAAAACTGTGCGCGTTGCGACTTCAATTATAACTTCACTTTTTTTAAAAAAATCTGCTCGCGCGCAGATGTTCCCCCTTCGAGATAAAGTAATAAACTAATGAAAAATGTAAACAAATTAACAGATGATTATTATTTTTCAATGGTGCCACTATAAAAGTTTTTCGCGTTTTTAATACCGATATTTAATGTATTGCGTTTTTAAAAACACCATTTCATGCATTTATTGTATTGGCACCACTAATCTGTTTTTTGTAGCCAAGAAAAATAGAAATTAGCCTAAGTTGGCTACGGGCTACAAAAGTAGCCGTGTAGTCGGTAGTCGTGTAGCTGCTAAAAGATTTATTCTCATAAGTACGCATGTATTCTATTTTTGACATCTTGTAGTCGATGGTCGGTGGACATGATTATGTTTATAGCATAAGTTTCTGGCATCATTTTATTCGAAAAAGAGAAACACATTTAATTAAAAAGAATCGCAGAGGTGCCACTTAAAAAAAACAGGAAAAAATATCAGCCCAATAAGCCCAATGAAGACCTTTTGAAACCGTTTTTTAATAAGAAGTTTATAAGTAAAATAAAGACTTAATAAACCAGGTCGGGTTTGATTGTTAAATAAAAAAACTTGTTTTTTTTCTTTTTTTGTTATTGAAGGACCTTCTTTCCATCGTTTTATATAAGAATTAGTTCGTTTAAATTTTTTTATTTTAATTCATTTTAATTGTGGCCATAAATATTTATGAGCGAAATTTATTCATGCAATAGAGACCACTTAGTATTTGCATTAAAAATTAGACGCAAAAAAAAAAATAAAAATGTCACACAAACTAAATTGCACTTTTTAGTTTTCCTTTGTGTTTTCTTTTCTTTTAACACTTGACGACAAAATTTATTCTAGCATTTAGAAATAAATTCACAAACTATGATGTAGACTTAAGGATAAAATTCTCTGTTGAAATGCTCGGTCATTTACTAGAACTTTTTTTTGCATAAAATTTTTGTACAAAATTTCGTCTATTTATTTTAATATATATTTTGTTTTTTTTTTTTATTTGCCAATTTTATGTTGCTTTTATAACAGTTTTAATACCTTATAGTTTTAATTTATGCATAATATAAAAAAGGAATTCAAAAAGCAAAATAAAAAAAAAACTTGTTGAGCGATGACAGTTTAAAGGAAATTAAAAGTTTTTGTTTTAAATTTTGTATACACTTTGAGCTAAAACATCTTTGGATTAGGGAAATAAGATTTTGTACTTATTCAAATTATCAAAAAATATATTTTTTTTCGTATAAAACATAAGATAAGTTGTCAAGTGTTTTTATTTGTTTGATGTTTCAATTACAAATTATTTAAAAAAATTTAATGATTGATTTGATAAAGAATAGACTTCTTGTTTGGAGCAGTGTTTTTAAAAACTAAAATTTGCCACTATCGCATTATGATTAACAATATTTGGTAAGTAGCCTCAACCTAAGATTAAAAGAACAAAATTATTTATTTTAAATTACACCATCATTTCGAAAAACTGATAAAAATTTATTCTTTGAACAAAAATGATGTCCAAAAACTTTTAAGCGTTCTCTAGGGTAAAATACGCACTTTTGTTCAAAATCTACAAGAATTATAAATTCTTTGCTGGTTTGGAACAGAGAACTGCACGAGTACACCGCAACGCATGAGTACACCGCATACTTACTCTATACTTTTCATACTCGAGTATTTTAAACACCGCAATAAAAAGTTGCGGTGTTTATTTTACCCATTCCTGTAAAAACGAGTATCAAAAATATCGAAATCAGTATTTTAAGTATTTTTTATACTCGTACGCGAGAATTTTTTAATTCTCTTTATTTATAAACAATAAAAAAAAAACAAAATTTGATCAAATCTATTGCTTAAACATTATAAAAAGAAAAACAGACAACAACCGTTTTCATAGGTATGAAATACAACACATATTTAATGAATAAAATGCAATAAAAACCGCTTAAAGGCACAGCTTTTGTACACTATTTAAAGCAGGTATAGTTATTTTGTTGTTGTTTTTTATGAATAACTATTTTCAGTTTATGCGCCTTGTTGTCATAAACGTGCTTTTCGTACTAACGGTATTTAGGAAAACAAAATGATAAAATGAATCCGTGAATAGAAGGAAAATTACTTAATTTGTTTAGTTTTAACAAAACTGTATATACGCTGATGTAATATATTAATTCCTCATAAATAATAATAAATAAAATAAAGTTTTTAGTTTACATATTTTATTTTGTTAAATATAATTATTGCTTTTATACCTATTTATTAATTTAAAAATCTATTTGCTTAACGAATATAATTTTTAAGTTTCTCTCCTGTGTGACTTTTTTTAAACCCTAACAAAAACGTAATATAATAAACAATGAACTATTCTTGAGCTATTAGTAAACTTTTGTTGTGTTTTTAATAATTGAAAATATGGCGAATTTTACGGGTTCTATTAAATTTATTTTCTGTTATATATTAAATAAACTTTCATAATTTCAAAGCCGTATGTATGTTAGCTAATTTAGACATTGGAGACTTTTGATATTGTGTTTGATTTAATAATTCTGATCTGATAACTCTGTTTTCCTCTCACTACACACGTTAAAATCTCTCTCTTGATGTTTGTTGTGAGCAGTGCTGCCACAACCAAAAAATTTTTACAACCAAAATTTGCTTTAAAAGTTACCAAATGAGAAAAAAAATAACCAAATTTCAATATGTAGTATTTTTATTAAATAACATTTAAAATGGATACATTATTAGAATGTAACTTATTTGATTTAAATTCAGTTAATAATAATAATAACAAAAATAAAATTCTTTTACCTACATATGTATGTATGTAATAAGTAACGATTGTACACGTATGTTTAAAAAAATAAAAGTTTGTTTAAAACAAAGTAAACATAGATTTTTTATTTACATAGATTTACTTATTAAAAGTTCATTGCATTTTGAAGTGAAATTTTACATTTAGCAAAATTAAAAGCTGTTGACAGTGTTGTAAAACAAAAGTATTATAAGCAAGTGAGTAGCAATAAAGGCGAATTCATAACAGCTGGCTGCACTAGCGATTTTAGTCACAGCTGTTTTATTTTCAGTTGTCTTGGTAGCAATTCGAAGAATTGAAGAATATAAAAGCTTAAAAAGTATAACATAAAAAATATGTACATGTGTATTATTATTTTGGAGAAAAAATAACCAAAATGAGAAAAATATTCACATCTCCACATTAAAGAAAAAAATAACCACTTTTGGTTAGAAATAAACAAAAACGGCAGCCCTGGTTGTGAGTATGAGTACGAATAAAGTAGAGCCAGCATCGCAAACATTTTACTTGAGTATGGTAGACACTTATACTCAAATGGAATAGGTATAGTAAATACTCGCACTTAAGAAATGCGGTGGCGATCACACCGCAACCGCATTTAAGATGAGTATACTTAAGGCCCAACTATAATGTGCATAAACTAGCTTATGCCAACTTATACAACTGTGCAAATACATTAAATAATATGTGGTAAACTATAATGTGAATAAGATAACTTGTCGTCAAGTTTCGTTAAATTTCATTTCTTTATGCAAGGTACGAAACTGATCGCACTTTCCGTACGGAAACAGCTGATTGTGCATTAATAAAGAAATTTTCTAATTAAGACCTAAATTGTTAAATTTTTTAGTTTTTAATTCAATAAAAAATGTAGAAAACACAACATTTTTCTTTATTGCCAATTTTTTACAATTATAATATATTTAAATTAAATTTGTATTTATACACACATATGTATACCATATAAACGATGAACATCGTTGCATTTTTTAGTACGGTTGGCCACAAACACAAAACAGTAAATAATTTGTAATATTTTCTTTTTACATTTTCTTAGAACATAAACCAAAATATGTACATGTGTTTGTGAATATTATTTAATATATAAAATATTTTCTTTAAAGCCTTTTAGTTTAAAAATTTTGTTGATTTATATAGAAATTATTTTTGGCAAAAGTACGACTTAAACATAAATGTGCAACTGTGGCAAATAAGTTACTAAATTTATATTAGTACATTGTAGCCACATAAATTTCTTTGATAAGTTACCTAAGCATTTGACAGGCTTTTCGTTGAGTTTTTGACATAAGCTAAAGCTAGCTTATGCACATTATAGTTGGGCCTTTAGAGTATTAAAAACAGACACTCTTGGAGTTCTCTGGTTGGAACATTAAATTTATAAACCGTATGTTAAACACTGATTTTGGCATACACACCAAATTACATATGGGTAGCGATTTTGACATTACATGTGACTTATACACGTCTTCTAAACGCATCTTGAGTATAAATAAAATGTTCTGTTTTATACCAGGACAGGACATTTCAATTATGCAAAGTTTTAAAACATTGTCTATTTTTAATTCTTTATTCAATTGAACGTGTTTGCATGTGAGCCTTTTGGTTAACGAATAACATGCTTTTTAAAATTTCATTTTTTTGTTGTTTAATTTTGTAATATTCTTGTTTCAAAATATTAAGGAATATTTAAGGATTGTTTTCTTACCTGAACGATACTCATGATTTACAAAAATAATTTTACAACGAAATTTTAAACATTCTACGACATTGAAATCTAAGATTAAAGCGTAAAAATAGGCCCTAAAATATTTCAGAAAATTGGCTTTTTAAAACGACATTGATAATCTTAAAAAAAAATCCAGTTTATAAACACAGAAATCATTTGAAAACTGTAGAAGTACTTCAAATATCAATTGCTTTGCAGAGTTATGGCGTGGGACGCTGTAACGTACTGTTACAAACAATAGAATTACAATTTTAAAGCGGTAGATTGACTGGGGAATATTATAAAATTATGCGCAATTCATCTGTTATTACGTGCTATGGTACTTCTCGGGTGCATTAATATTAATGTCCCATATGAAAATGAGGATATATATATTTATATAATTAGTGGGGTTAGAAATAATTTATTGTACAAATTAAAAACGGAGGGTCATATTAAATGGTTTGGTTTGAAGGGTATAAAAGTAATATCAAAATACGAAACTGCATTCGTAAACAATAATTATCATAATTGCAAATATTGTATTAAAATTTTTTTTAGAGTTTTTTTTCTTATGATAATTTTTATTTAATTATAAACCTGATTAATAAACTTTCTTTTCCATTTGTATAATTTATTTAATAACAATGTTCAACGGTAGTTTTATGATTATAAATCAATAATAAATCTTATTTCTTAATAACAAATGTTAAACAGTTTTTATGTCATTGAAAATTTAATTCAGGAAACAAAATTACATTAATTTCTTCACGGTCGATTAATTTAGAAAACTGTATAAAATTCATGCTCTAATACTCTTTAAAAAATTAAATAAAAAAGGTTTTTAGAAATTAAAAAAAGAATGAACTTAAGCCAAAATCAATTTCAATTATTTGTAATATCCACAGTTCAACTTATAATTTTATAAAAAATTTAATTTTTTATACAATTTAAAATAATATGGTATTTATAACATAAAATATTATGAATAAGTAAAACATTATTTAATAATATTTTTGTTGTCTGTTTGCTGATAGGTGATGAAGGGAAATCATAAAGCTAAAATAAAAATTAATAATTTAAATACAAAGATCTTGTTATTTATATTTTAATAATATTTTTTATAATATGGTTTCATCATAAATTTGGTTTTTTAAATATTGTTGCTATGCTTGACAACACTGGCCCATATTCAAAGTTATAAACTAAAGTCGACTCTTGTTAAAGTATACTCTAAAATAAAAGGCTCTTATTATCTTTTTTTGCTTTCATAGTCAAGAATAAAGTATACTTTAAATTTAGCCGCCTTCCACTGGGTGTCAACTGTAATTTGATAAATATTTTCATACAATTTCAAACAAACATTTGAAAAAAGTAACCTTGTTTTTATTTTGTTCACTTTGGTATAAAATTCAGATAAAGAGTATTGTGTTCTTAAACCAAACAAAATAATTTTGGAAAAATGAGTTAAAAACAGCTTTGGGTAGTTTTAAATTTAGAGTTGACTTTCTCGCGAAAAGTATATAATTTAAATTGTCTATGAATGAATAAGAGTGGACTCTAAAGTAAAACCGACTTTAGTTCCCTTAAAGTATACTTGAATATGGGCCACTGTATTTCTAATAACAACAACATTGTTTTGTTTTTAATAATATGATTCTAGTATTATTATGTTATTCAATCATAATATGTCGATCTTAAACCATGATTTTTTTTAAGTGCAAGCTACATACTGATATGTTTTAGTTCATTAATCAATATGTCACCAATTTTTAACTTTAAGATCAAAATACACACCTTAAGATTATGAGAAGAAAACGGTCCACAGATGCTTGATGATGCAACAGAAAGCAGAATTTGAAGTTAGAACAATTTCCGGCCGCCCCACTTCTTAAATCCACATATAAAACATCTTCACTGTTTGACCCTTTGGTACTTATTTTGATTTAATTTGCGACATAAACAATTTCGATTTAGTGTTTAGAATGTTAAACTATATTTCTTAATTTTAGCTAAAAAATGCTTAACAAATTTTATTACTCATAAAAATTTGTGTTAAAACAATAGTTACTTGAACGTATGCGAGTATCTGCCTTCAAAATGTAAAAATCAACAGTATTCGTCCGCAATCCTCTTTTTACAACTAAATGGTTTATTTAATAAAAAAAAATTGTAAAACAAATTTCTCAAACCTTTTTTGTAAGTTAAAACTTTTTTATGCCTTTTGGTTAGAGATCAATAATTAAACAGCTTTTAAAAAGTTATTTTAAACCTTTATCGAAAAAAACTTTATGGCATTTTTATTCAAGACAGATATAAAAAAATTGAAATTTTCATTAATTACAAAAAAAAAAAAAATAAAATAAATAATTATAATAAAAATATAAAATTTAAAAACTCTTTTGTGCAAAAGTTAATGAGAAAAGTTGATTAAAAGTTAAATCAGTTTACAGGGTCAATAAAACAAATACAAAATTATCTTTTTTTATAAACATTTCTAAGTTTCTTTTCCTTTTTATGTTAATGACATGATTTAATTAAAAATAAACTTTTTGCCTTATAAAGGGTTTGAGAAATCACCGGGTCAACTTATTAAATTTTTTGTAAATTGTTTGTTTTTTCTGATAATTAATCTGAAATTAGCAGGGAATAATATGCAAGTGAAGGTGTCGAATTTTAAGTCTCTAACAGTTATAGTTGAATTAGGAAAATGTTAAATTATTGTTGCCATTGTATTCCTTGCATTTAAATACAAGTTTTATTATCATTTTAGCAAAAAAAAAAAGTAATAATATTAAAACTCATCTTTTGGATTAAAAAAAAAGTATAAATAATGTTTAAGAAAAATTTAATATTTTAAAATTATTATTCGAAAAATTTTAGTATTATAATAAATAAATAATCTTCATTTGAAATAAGTTCACGAATATTTTAGTTTCTAAATTTACTAAAAATAAAGCAAAAATATGTTCAAAATTTTGTGTTAAAATTTAAACAAAACAGGAAAATTTACTTATTAAATTAGGAGTTGAACTGTGGATATTATAAATGAATTGAAATAATTTTTGGCTTAATTTCATTTATATTTGATCTGATGAAGGATATAGCGATTCAGAAAATGCTGCATTACATTCTGTTGGTGTCCACATACATTTGTAAAATAATTTTTCTTTCTAAAAAAAAGGTTTTTAGAAATTAAAAAATGAACTTAACCAAAATCAATTTCAATTTATTCAAAATATCCAAATTTCAACTCTTAATTTAATGGAAACAAAATCAAGTTAAATTAAAAAAACGCATGGCACAGGGCATGTACATTCATACTTAACTCATAACAATAAATATGATACTGAAGCAGCATTTATAATGTTGTGAGAAAACAAGTAAGAATGATTAAAAATTAAATTGCATTCGTGATCAACCGAAGGTTGGTAAGAAGCAAAAGCAAATGTACACGAAGAGTTACAGAGAGAACAGCGAAAAAATACTTTGGTTTGTGTTTGGATTTCGTCTAAGCAAATTAAAATTGATATGAATACTCCTCGTATTCTTATTTATAAAGGTCTTTGCTTAAATAGATGATGTACACAACAATGTACACAACCTAAGGTAAATAGATGAGAGGAAATCTGATGAAGGATATAGCATTCCAGAAAATTTAGCATTTAATTCTGCTGGTGTCTAATTTTTCTTTTTTTCTTTGGAAAACGCCTGCATACATGTGTAAAATAATTGTTCTTTTTAAAAAAAGGTTTAAGAAAATAAAAAAAAAATAAAAAAGAAGAAACGAACTTCAGCCAAAATCAATTTCAAGTCATTCAAAACAGGAAAAATTAAATTGTAATTCTGAGTGTCCCTTTTATTATCTTATTCTTTGCTACTTTGAAATTTGTTGTTATATATTGTACCTCAACCCCTCGGTCGACTAAATCCTTTATATAATATGTATCCTTTTTTTGTTTATTTTTTTAAACACTTTTCAACTTGCTTTACCTTTTTGTAAGTATTTAAAACTTATTTAATTTCCTATCTCTATAATCTTTCTAATTTATGAAGAAAACAAAGCAAAAAAGGTTACAAAATTTCTGATTTTAAGACAAGAAAAAAGGATACACTGAAATAAAATATGATTAAAGTTTTTCTGAATATGAGACTTAGGAAGGATATACAAATTATTGGCTCTTAATAACAGTGACCTATCTGCCATTATGTTTGTATTCAATAAGTATTTATTTTTCCTTTTTTATGCACCAGTACACCTGCACACTGTACATGACAACCTGTTTCATTAGCTGAAAATGCGTTAAAAGTAGAGTGATTAAAAAAAGCAATCATTTTATTAATTAACACACAAAAAGAAGAGAAAATTTTTATGATTTTGATTTTGATTTTTTAATAAACCAAACAAAAACGTTAACAACATAATAATACTTATCAACGCAACACAACGAGAAGCATTAAAGGCTGCAAGCAAATGTAATTAAACTATCGACATCAAATCAATGAACTGATTAAACAAAAACCTTTGTTGCTGTTAATTTGCCATTAATAATTATAAAAGGATTTCAACACATCCAGGCTTAATTTGAAAAACAAAGATATACGGAGATAATTAATGCACACAGGCACTCATACGAACATACTAAAAGTGATTTAAAAATGCACAGTGGGGCAGAATCAAAATATTTTGGATATTATTCAGCTACTTGTAAAGGGGAAGGCTACTTGTTTTAAAATTTGCAGTGAGCATAGCAGAGAAGTATCTTAGCTTAAGTTCTGAAGCTTGGTACCATTCACTTTCCAGGGGTGGCGCTATGTGGTTTCAAATTTGAGTACCTCGCACCTGAAAATATTACTAATACTCGTCATTTCTTAAATTTTTGTCTGGTTTAAAAATTATATATTGCTTTTGCTTTTGCCTTTAAAAAGAGTACAAAAATTAATCATTTGCCATCTGAAAACTTTCAGTAATAAGGGATTTTTTCTATTTAACTGGTTTAGCTTAATTTATTTCAGAAACGATTATTTTTTATAGCTTTGTTTGTCTCTTAAAGAGCTCTTAAAATTTTAGCTCTAAAGATAAACATATTTAAGTGTCATATAGGAGTCACACAGTATACCATTTTAAAGCATGCTCAGACATATCTCCCTTGGTGGGTTCTCCTAAGAGTCTTTTTTTCGGAGTGCTCATTTAATAGCTGGCTGGGCTATGAGCAGCAGAACAATCGTGATAAATTTTAAAATCATGTGATGTCTAATTTCTTTCCGTATTACTTGACATATATAATATGTATATTCTTTCATATATTTGCTTTCATACTATCACAGGTATTCGATAAATCTTTATACTCAGTATTATATCTTTTATCTTTATACTCAGTATTATAGTGTGATAATTTGGGACTTTTTAAATTAATAATCGTCTTATTTATAACTGCCATTCCTTAATTAGCGCGTAAAGCACAACGCCATCTTACGTCGGGCTTTTACGCTGCAATGACGTACCTAAATAAGAGCGTCAACTTTGTATCTTTTACAGTAATGTTAACTCATTTTATTTTATAAAACCCGCTGTATAAGAATTAGGAAGAGATAAAACCTCTAAATTGCCTTGAAAATAACTAAATTTTCATTACTTTTCAGCCATAACAAAACAAAACAAACCAACAAGCAGCCAACTTCACTTCCTAACGCACTGTCAAAATTGGATTTTCCAATTGCTAACCGTTGACGCCGTGCTATTTAGGAATGCTTCATACATTTTGTGTGTGCAGGAGAAATTTTAACAAATATCTTGCGCTTTACGTGCTAATTTAGAGATGACAGTTAGTCAAAAAGGATATGATCTTTGAAATTTTCCAAAATATTAAAAATCTTGCCCTAAAAAATTAACAAACAAAATTTCAGTTTTTCAACATTTTCACCAATCAGGATTTGAAACGTGGATGTTATAAATGAATTAAAATTTACTTTTTTTGTTCCTTTTAAATTTAATTTCTGAAAATTCATGCATACATTTGCGTTAGAAATTTTTAGAAATTAATTAAAAAGGAACCTGAGCCGAAAAAAGTAAATTTTATTTTACAATTTTTTTTTTTAAACATGACGAGGGAGGGTATCGAAGAATTAAAAACTTTAATATTAAACAGATTAAAACTCCATTATTTTAAAACATATTTTGCAGAGTTAAGCATTATTTTGTAGGTATTTGTTAGCTCTCAGACTCAACTCTAGACCATTTATAATCAGACTAAAAATTAAAAAATACCAAGTATTAGCAAAATATTTAAGTGCGAGACCACATAGCGGCACTCCTGGAAGGAGTATGGTATGCACCTTCAAAACTTAAGGCTCTTTACTAATTTGTTATGCTTATGTAAAATTATAGGCCAATCGGCCCACCCATTTACAATTGCCTGAGTTATTTCCGAAATATTTTGATTGTGCCCCACTGTGCAATGTGTAAATGGAAAATGTTTGAAATTTATGCATTTGACTTGTTATATTATGTTACGTATCTGTTTACTTTGTGTTTATTAAGAGATAATTTTAAAACTATACAATATTTTAATAATTTTGTATTTATTTTTTGTATTTATATTTTCTTGAAGAATTAGTGAAGTTCAATTAAATTTTTGTAAGAATAACAAATTTCGGGCGAAGTAAAAATCGAAATTGTAGAATATTTTTAAATGAACTCTTACACACAGAAAAATGATTGGTAAAAATTCAATTGATATGTTCATAATTTAATTACAAGTATAATAAATGGTTTTTATTATTAATAAATTATAATATTGATTTATTTTTTATATTAAAAGCTAACAAATGCTATTTTCCACTAAATATTGGTTGTAACACCTCTTAAAAAAGTTAACCTGACCAATTTGTGTCTTTACTAGAATCTATTCTGTTAGACGGAAAATGCAACCAAACTTTTTTCAGCACATTATTACTGAAAACAAAATTCTGTTAATTAGAATCATAAAAATCGATTATGTCTTCTGAAATCGAAAATTTTTTGACATAATAAATATAAAATTTGTATATATTATACAAAGAACCAACAATATTTTAGTTTAAAATTACAAAGATGGAAAGTGGTAAAAAGTTCTCAAATATTGTTAAATAGTAAGTTAAAAATTATCTCACAATGGCACTTGTAAATAAATATAATTTTAAAATTGATTTTTATTATTAATAATTTATTGTCTTGATTTATTTTTTATATTAAAAGCTAACAAATGAAAAGAGAAAATGAATAAAATCAACTAATTTATTATTAATTCGCCTTTAGTTCATCTATATTTTAATTTCTAAATTTAATAAGAAAGGATAATAAATAAAAAAAAATTTATTAATTAAAACAACAAGTATAAGTGCTATATTCGGCTTATATACCCTTCATCATCTATCTAAATCTAATTAAGTGAAGTAACTCTAATAAAAAAACTAAATATTGGTCTGACAGAGAATTAAAAAGTAATAAAATTGGTACTGCATTTATATAATTTTACATAAAAATGACTTCGGCTCTTAATGGGTTGAGCATTTTTTAAAAATTTTAGTATCTGCTTAAAGATCTCTTTAAAAGCTTTAAAATGATACCCACATTGATATTTTAAAAAATTTTTAAATTTCAGAAGCCTGTAATTCGGAAAATATGGGCGAGCGCCAATATTTTCACTTGATGTTTTTTTTCTTATTTTTTAATTCTATATCGCCCCATATATTTATTTTTTTTGATTGGAGTTACTTTATTGTTCCAAATGACATGAAAAAATTAGAGGTAGGCCTGGTATTTTGCCCGATGCGTCTAAGAACATGGACCGATCTTGTTGAATTCTACTATCCCGTCTTTCGACACTTTATCTGATTGATAGGCGTATTCAGTTTTTGTTGAAATCAAGTTTGCAAAGGCAATACGAATAATACAGATAACACGGACGTAGAGACAGACATCGCTCAATTAACTTCGCAATGCGTAAGAACTCAGAATATATATATTTTCCACTGGAAACATTTGTCACTAGATATCCAGAATATAATGCAGCAATATTTCGATCGCTAAACCTGTCATCAGCAGTCTTTGCATGTATTTCCCTTAGAGTTTGTACATTATTAGACATCATCTTTTTTAACAAATATTTTTTTTTAATTAGAGCACAAGTCAAGCCAGAGATCAACACACAAAATCAAAGCTTTTTTCGTTGTTCTCTTTATTAATTATCACATAAATATCTTCTTGCTCGAATGCCATTTTTGTTTTGTAACATAATTTTTTTCAAACGACAGTAGATTTTATTTCAGTTTCATACTGATGGTTGTGAATGAAGTATGAAAGCGCGTTGCTTTGCCAGTAATTTAAATATTTTCAATTGAATTATTTCTCTTGACGGATGTAGCGATCTATAAAACACTGCATTATATCCTGGTTATGATTAATTTCCTTTTTTTAACCGACTTCAAAAAAAGATGGAGGTTATCAATGCGACTGAATGTTGCTTTTTTATATTTGTGCCTCCAGAACTCAATCATTTCTGATCCGATTTTGTAATTTTTTTTGTAATTTGATAGATTAAGCTAACAGATTGCTGCCGTTTTAAAAACCGTTCGTAATCTTAAAAATTAAAGGGTGTCTCCATACAACATATATTTTTTTTAAGTGTTTCATGAGCTGTAAAGGGCACTTCTTTAAAATTTAAAATGACTGCGTATTACTATAGCTCCCAATAGCAAAAAGTAATAAAAAAATTAATTTATGAATTATAGGGTGCCCCCATAAGTGACATAAATTGATTCATAAAGGCCTATTTTTTGAACCGTTATATACAAACGCTTATAAATTGGACAGAATGTCGATTGCTATGGCCGTTATAGTAACAAGTATTAATATTAAAAACTACAAAATTAAAGGGTGCCCCAATATTTTATTTAATTTGATGTATATGGCCATACTTTTTAACAGTTGTAGACATACGCTTAAAACTTACAGCGGACCTGTATTGGTAAACCGCACAACAACAAGTATAAAATTTGAATTTGGAAAGGGTGTCCCAATAGAATGTAGCCGAACTTTTGAACCGTTATAGCCAGAGAGACCTGTATTTCTAAGCCCGCTATATAAACGAGTTTGGAAATTAAAGGATGCCCCTGTAAATGCTGTAATTTGAAGTATATTGCCAAAATATTGATCAGTTGTACAAGTATAAAGTTTGGAGAGATAGGGGTGTCCCAATAGTTAATGTAATCTAATGTGTGTGGCCATACTCTTGAACCGTTTTAGCCCGACAGATGAAATCTCTTTTAAAGTCAGTTTTTTTGCAACAATTATTTTTTACTTACACAAACTACAATGTACGTTTACTTAAGCCAGATAATAAACATTCATTTGTCATTATGAAAATTTATTATTCGGAATCTTTTAAAATTTAATTTACTTTATTCGTGCTTGATTCCTTCTATTTGAGCAGTAGTGAAATGGCCATATGAATATGCTTTCCCCGCAGTAACACATTTCATTTTTTAGTTTAGTTTAAAATAATAAATATTTCATCAGAATATCATTAAATATTTATATTTGAAGGAATCAAGCACGAATAAAGTAAATTAAATCATTCATTTGGATAGAAAAACTATTACTTTTTTTCTTGACTCTTTGTAAACCTGCTACTTAATTTTTCAATTAATTTTTTTATTAATTGATAACAAATATCTTTATAACAATGAAATTTAACAGCTTGAAATTGGTTTAAGTTGTGCACTAAAAAAATTATTGATAAGACTGTGAGAATAACACTAAATCATACGAGCACTACTTTATACAGTGTATAATAGATGATGGCTGGAGTTAAACTCCATTTATTTTGTAATCGAGTGTTATTTGGTAGTCAATAAATATTAAAGAGAATGGTTTTGTTTCATTCTACTGTATTTTGTATACAAAAAGATAAAAAAGAATAAAAAAATTAATTATTATAAGTAACTCCAAGTCTAATGCTTGGCGTTACTTAATAACCGAGCTATAGAAGGTCATCTAGGGGTAAATTCAGGTAAAAGAGAAGAGAAAATGGGATTGTGGAGTGAAAGAAAATTTATTTTAGTATAGTATGACTAACGAGTACTCTCGCTTCGTTACGGAATGGCCCATAAATATGATGATAATTTAGTTTTAAATTCAGTAAAATTAATAATTACCTTTAATTATCAAATATATTAAAATTTAAATAAACAAATATTTTTATCTTTCAATTTTACTTTCTACAGGTTTTAGTTAAATAATTTTCTACCATTGATTTAGTAAATATTTCTGTTTCTAATATTGTCTTATAGTGGAAGTAAAAAATTATTTCTAGTTTTAAAGTTTAGAAAAATATGCCAAAATTTAAATCATTGTCAAACTTTAAGAGCTTTAAACTATTAAAATTATATCTAAAGATAAAAATTGTGGCAAACCTAAAATTAAAAGAAATACGCCATTTACACCATGAAATTTTTTTATGAAACTAGCACGAAATTTTAGTTTGGTGGTGAAGCAAGAGGGGTAAGCAAAATAGCATAGCTTCAGTTTTAAGGGGATACTTATATTGGTTATGTTATCTTTAAAATATGGAATATCTCTGCAACTTATAAAGAGATTTGAAAAAAGTTGCATTAAACAAATGGCACAGTGTAAACGTGGACAAAGAATTAAAATTTATTTTTATATACAATTGTCGGCAAATTATTATTTTTAAAGAAATAAAGTTAAGTTTTGTAAAATTAAACAAAAGCCAGTTAAAAAGAAGGGTTGAGTCTCTCACTTTCGCTGCAAACGACTTGTCTTACCAGTCACGAGATAAAGATTATTAGGCAACGCTATAACAGTTGTAATTAGTGAGATTTCCGAAACCAGATTTAATGATATTTAAGGTTGTCCAACAGCTGCAGAGTTGACCTAATATCGTCCTCAGTGTTACTTTCCTAATCTGATGAGAGGTTCTTGTTTTGTCTTGTAGCGTCCCTGTGACTCTACTTAACTGTTTATGAAAATCAAAAAAATCGCCTAAATGAAATAAAGAATTAAAACGCTTAAAAAAGTTCAATAACTTGAAATCGACGCTCAAGAAATTTGTAGGAAGGTAAGCAGGTTTGAGTGTGAATATAGTCTTTTAGATACAAATTTACCAGGCAGATTCAGTGTAGTGCGAAGTAAAGGAAAACTAATCAGCGTAGCGGACAGTAGAGAAGATGATTAGGATTGTTGATTTGTTGATTTGGTGCTGGTAGGTCGATCGGTTAAAAGTGATGCAAAACGACTCTTTATGGCGTTACAAGTGACGTTGCGTTGAATTTGCAAATAGATAATTTGGCGACTGTTTGAACTCACGGCGAGCATGCAATAATGCGTTCTAAAAACTTTGTGCGCTGTAACAATACCGCACATAATGAACAAATTTTTCAAAAGTTGGTGCGACGACTTAAAGCCCTGCCAACAAAGTCAAGGCAGTCATTTAAATCATCTGTATTCCCAAACAAGATGGCTGTTGAGGTTTCAATTAATTTCCTGGCTGATCATTCACTACATCCAACATTTTTTATATCTATCACTTTAGCTCTTAAACTTTAAAAGGATTCAATGTGTGGTTATTAAGCCTTTTGTAGTCCTTGATACAGTGCATTTGGCCAATAATTTTTCAATTTCATTTTTAATATTTCAATAAAGCAATTATTTTTAAATTTCTTCTGATCTCTCTGAAGGTGACCTTTGGCATAAAACTGTTGCTCTTTAAAATTTTATTATTCAACTTAAAAATACATCGTCAGTAGTTAGTTATTAATTACAAAATATTGTCAAATATTTTTTTGTTTAAATTCACAGCCAAATTCATTTTATATTTTCTCCTGAAATTCATGCTAACAAGTTTAACTGTAGTATTTTTAAGATACAATTTCAGTATTTGTCATGTGATGTGCCCAGCCATGCTGATGTGTATGAATACTTAACCATTTAGCACTTACTGACCATCACATACACGTACAAATTGGCAAATTCTGCCTGACTGCACAATTATGCAATTTAATTGCAAAATGCACAGAAAAAACCTTTTTTTTGGACAAATACGTGTCACAAATTAAATGCATTTAAGTTGTAAAATTTTCGGCAATAAATTTTTTATGATGTTTTTAGGGAATTAATGAAAATAAATAAAATGAATTGATAATATGAAATTTTACTTCATTTTTCAAGTAGCAAAATGCTTCTAAATGTCAAGAAAAAAGTTTGTATCGCGAAATAATTTTGCTTGCTTTTAAAGAAGCATTTTTCTTTGTCTTTTAACTAACTGAAGCGTAAAATTTCTTAAATGTAAATAAATAATATTTAAAAAAATAAAAAAAAAAAAACTGTACAAAATTTTTTCAACAGTGGAAATAATAAAAAGAAAGGATGCCAGATTTAGACGTTTTAACTCGCCTGTAACTAAAAATTGTAAATAATAATTCTTGCGAAAAAACCCGACTTTAAAACAGATTTCATCTGTCTGCCTATAACAGCCCAAGTGTATGACCACATAAATTAGGTTACATTAACTATTGGGACACACTTATATCTCCAAACTTTACACTTTTTCAACTGTTAATAGTTTGCAGCACCTATAGGGTCACTCTTTAATTTCCAAGTTCAAATTATACACTTGCTGTTGTAGTAGATTTAGCAATCAGGTTCTGTGTAAATTTAACTGTCTGTCTGTAACGGTTGAACAGTTTGCCCATATACATCAGATTGTATCAACTAATTAATTTATAATAGAACATTTTTATACTTCTTATCATACCAACCATATACAACGGTTCAAAAAATACGGAACAAATTGCATTAATTTTGGGAACACCCTTTAATTTCTAAATTCAAAATATAAGCTTCTTGTTATAGCGGACTTAGCAAAACATGTCCCTTGTAATTCTCAGCTGTCTGTCTATAACGGTTCAAAAGTCCGACGACATACACCTTATTATATCAACTATTGGGACACCCGTTTATTTCCAAATCCAAATTTTATACTTGTTGTTATAGAAGAGTTAGTAATACAGGTTCTTTTTAAATTTCAATCGTCTATCTACAACTGTTTAAAAGTATGGCCATACACCAAATTAAATAAACTATTGGTGCACCCCTTAATTTATAATTTTAAATATTATCAGCTGTTTGTCTATAACGGTTCAAAAGAAAGGTCTATATAAGTAAATCTACAATAATAATGGGACACCCTTTAATTTCTAAATTCAAATTATAAACTCGTTGAAATAGCGGATTTAGAAATACAGGTCCCTTTTAAATTACAGCGTTCTGTCTAAAACGGTTCAAAAGTTTGGCAACATACACAAAATTACATTAACTATTGGAACACCCTTTAACTTCCAAATCCAAATTTTATACTATTTGTTATAGCGGATTTAGCAATACAGGTTAGTTGTAAATTTCTGTCGACAACTGTTTAAAAGTATGACCATATACATCAAATTTGATTAACTATTGGCGCACCCTTTAATATATAATTTGTAATATTAATACTTGTTACTATAACCACAGCAATCGACATTCTGTCCAATTTGTAAGCGTTTGTCCATAACGGTTCAAAAGATATTCCCATATAAGTAAATTTATATCAATCATGGGTGCACCCTTTAATTTTTAGATTTATTTTTGTATAATTTGTTGTTTTTGGGAGCCATAGTAATACGCAGAAATTTTCAATTTTACAGAACCGCCCTTTACAGTTCATAATACACGTAAAAAAGATGTATATTGTATGGTGACACCCTTTAATTTTGAAGGTTATGAGCTGTTTTTAAAACGGGACCAATCTGTAAGCATAATCTATCATATAACCAAAAATTTTCAAAATCTGATCAGAAATGACTGAGTTCTGGACTTCTTTTTTTGAAGTCGGTTAAAAATGGTGTGGCAACATTAAGCAAAACAACGGACAGAAAAGTTTCGTGTCAACAGTAATAGCGTGTGTGTTGTTGATGAGTGTTGTTAACAAAATTATACACAGCTGAGTAAAATAAAAAATAAAAAAAAAAATAATCTATGGCGTGTCTTATTTTCCAATTAAAAGAAGTCAAAATGTGACTAACAACAATATGTTTAAAGTCGGAGAAAGAGAAAAAATATTGAATTTTCTCTTGTTTTCTTTTGCTTTCTCATCATTAATTCATTTCTACGAATTTATTTATTTTCGTTTCTACTATTCAGTGATTTGGGTTAAATACACAATCCAGAATTGACAGACAATTTATAAATAATTTCTATAAAGTTTACTTACGGTTCTTCAAGGACATTAAGAAAACTGACCTTGAGGTAATGAATAAATATCATAATTAAATAAAAAAAAAAAAAAAAAAAAACAAACTGTCTGGGATAAATTTAGTTTAAATTTGAAATGAGTAACTGACAAAAAAAAACTTAATGAAGCAGTTGTATCTTCAAATTTTATTTTATTTAGTCTTATTTCAATTTATTATTTTTTAATACAGTTTTTAGTTTCAGATTCATTTTCGTAGCCTTCATCACAAAAAGTGGAATATAGGTATATATCATTCCGTTTGTAATTTCTACACTATTTATTTTCGATCCCCTAAAGTATATATATTCTGTGTTTATTCGATTGAGCGATGTCCGTCTGTTCGTCCGAGTTCGGGTGAAAATCAACTTTGCTAAGGCATTAAATGAGATATAGAAAACTTTAATACACCAATCCATAATTTAAAAAATTTTGCTATTGGAAATCAGCGAGATCGGTCCATGTCCTTCGAGGCAGCGAGCAAAACGTCACGACTGTCTCTAATTTTTCCACATAATTTGAAACAAATCTAGTTTATTAAAGTAACTCCATTAAAAAAACAAATATATGGGTGAGAATTAAAAAAATTAGAAAAAAAAAACATCAAGTGAAAAAATAAGCGCTCGCCCATATTTTCTGTGTTATGGGCCTCTGAATTTAAATTTTTTTTAAAATATCAATATGGGTATCATTTGAAAGCTTTTGAAGAGATCTTTAAGAAAATGCTAATTTTTATGTTAAATTAAATTAAATATAGTACTTAATTTTTATTTTTTTATTTTTCAACTCTCTGTCACCCCAATATTTTTGTTATGATTGGAGTTACTTTACTAAACTAGATTTTGTTATTTTCAAATGTTCTAATATACACTGATGATGTAAAAATGTTGCATAGCTATAACAACTTTGACAACTTCCTTCAATAGAATCTAGACAGCTTTTTGTTTGGTGCAAGAAGAACTTAATGGAGTTAAATTTAAACAAGTGCAAACATATGCACTTTTCCAACAGAATTGACACATGCAAACATCGTTCTTTTTTGAGGGTTATCAGTTGGATATTGTTAAATCGATTCTTGATTTGGGTATTTTATTATATGCTTAAATAAACTTTATTCAATATATTACTATGTTATCAAATAAAGCCCGTAGGGTAGATACTTGCTTTCATCAAACGATGGGCCAAGGAACTCACTCATATTTACATCATCAAGTAGCTTTATACATCTTTAGTAAGGCTAATTTTAACATATGGGTCCATTGTTTGGGACCCACAGTATATCGTGCACAGTAATAAAATTGAGACTGTTTAAAAACAATTTCTGTTCTTTTGATTACAAAATGTGTACCGAAATAGTTTTTCAAATTTACCATCATATAAAACCAGACTTGCAGAAATTGGACTACCGTCTCTACAAAGCCAAAGAACTATGCTTAATCTCACGTTTTTAATTAAATTGATGCAGATGTTTGTTCGAACTTCCTTCTGAAAAACTTATACTTCAACATTCCTGTATATCCAACCGGAAATTTTAAACCCATTTACATTCAATTTGTTCGCCAAAGATGACCCCTTAAGAAGAAAAGATATATGTATATCAGTCTGTAAGAGTTTTTTTTTAAATAGATTCAGATAATAAAAAAAAAATTAAAAATATGGATAAGGTTATATAAAATTCGGCCTAGCCAAATATAACACTCTTACTTGTGGAGGTTAATTTTGCAATAAATTATTAATAATGAAAAAAGTTAATTAAATGCAATATTTAGAATTTGGTTTAGCGATAATTCGAAACTGCAAAAATTGATATTAAGATTTTTTTCAATTTAATTATCCATATGAGATACATTTATATTTTTAAATTTTAAAATTTAATTTACTTTATTCGTACTTGATGCCTTTAAATATAAATATTTCATGATATTCTCATGAAATATTTATTACTTTAACTTAAACTAAAAAATGAAATGTATTACTGCGGGGAAAGCATATCCACATGGCCATTTCGCTACTGCTCAAATAGCTCATCAGTGGATTTTACCCAAATTTTATATAGAAAACTAGAAAGTCTTATATCAAAAGCCAAATTGATTAAGTGTAGGAACACAACACACAACGGTAACGATATTTTCATACAAATTTGACATAAGTTATCGTTCAACGACAATGCCGCTGAGATAAAATATATTTTATTTTCTTGTTGGTTTTCATTATTCTCTCACATAGTCTCTCACTCTCCTAACAATATTGCCAGAAATATAAGTATTTTATAAGCATTTGAATTCACAATAATAGCAAAGGCACATTATTTATATAAAAATAGAATGTCTCATCTTAAGTCAGTCATCATTTATTCTTCGTCCCGCTCTTCAATCTGTGTGAAGGTTTTGAAAAGACCTATTGAATCCCTTACAAGGTTAACCAGTCCAATAGACTCTAATGCCATGGACATGTTAAATGTACTTAATATTCTTTACGTTTCATCGGTTTTTTTTTATAGAATTTATCTAACTCATTTAAATGCAATAAAATATTTTAACAAAATATTTTTGAAAACAAACACAAAGCTGAAATGAAAATAAATATTGTTAATGCCGTCAGAGAATCGTCGTTATTTTGTTTACTTACTCTCAGCAACGATAAAACGTTCCGTTACCGTCGTCTGTTGTGTTTCTACACTAAATGAGAACTCCATTGAATCAGTAAGACAAAAGACAACAACAACTCAAAAATGTTTTATACAGCAAACATTCAGTAACTATTTTTATTTTTTCTTTCATTTTTCTACATAAGAGATCCCATTGGGAACCATTCATATGTATTTGAAAGATTCAATGAAAAATTAAAAATAAAAATTGAAAACAATTTTTATTAATAAGCAATGTGCACATGCAAATATATCAATTTGAAAGTTAATATTATTCGGAATCTCTTTAAATTTATAAAAAAAAATTATTTACAAATTTTCATGCTAAATTTTAAAGTAAACAGGAAAATTTAGATACTAGTAGAAAATATTGGATTGTTTTATTCTTCGCTACATCCATTATCAGCATTGTAAGTATTTAAGTTGTACCTATTAAAGGCCCGTTCACACTATTATTTTAGTCTTAAGACTATAAGAAAGAAATCTGAGCAGAATTGTTGTGATTGTTAAAAAATTCAACGTAACATACATTTTGTTTCTACACTATCACACTTCAAGTCGAATGAAAATTCCCAGAAAACCATAGAAATCCAAAAGGTAATTTTACTCACTAATTTCTCGTTGTTTTGGCCTTAAAACATAGTACAAAAAAATTTCATTTGCCTTTCGAAAACTTTCAGAAATGTGGAATTTTTTCTACTAAACTGGTTGAGCTTATTTTTTTTCAGAAATTACATTTTTTTAAAAAGCTTTTTTGTCTCTTAAAGAGTTTGTAAATTTATAGCTCTTAAAATATGCATACTTGGGTGTCATATAGGAATCATGTAGTGAGCCGTTTTAAGGCATGTTTAGAAATATCTCCTTAGCTTGTTTCTTCTAAAAGTCTTTTTTCAGATTGCTCATTTAATGATTGACTGGGTTATGGGCAACAAAACAACCCTGATGAAATGAAAAATCATAGTGTTTAGAAAAATTTCCAAAAATGAATTTGTATTATGGGACGTCGAACTCCTTTCCAAGTAACTTGACATTTACATTATATTATCGTTCACACTATCACACTTTTTCTTAATACTTCAGTATTTGACAAATTTTTATACTCAGTATTATAGTACTTTTCAGCGTATTAACGATATTTAATTAATTTAAATAAAAATACTCATACGCCATCAATACATTTTATTTGGCAAGCGACAAGAAGGATTCAAACATTTCTGTTCAATTAGTTATTCGAACAAGATTTTATCAGTTAATAATAATTTTCTTGCAACAAATCAAAAAAAGTAATTAAAATATACCTGAATTTCCACCGAATTAAAGTTTTTCATTTGTTATAAAAAAAAAATAATTCGATTAATAATTTCAAAAATTACAATATAAAAAATTTTTATTTATTTATTATTTAGCTTATAATTACAATTACAAATTATAAGATAAATTTAAATACAAAATAAGAGCAATAGCAACTTAGGCCTTCAGCTCATACATAATTTATATGTATATAAAATATTGTTTAACATTATTCTATTTTCAATATAAACATATAAAGGTTTCAATTAAACTTCATTATAAAAATTGTAATTTTTTAGGAATTTAGTTAATAGGAGTATGTTTTGCATATGTTTTGCATATTTTTGAATTTCTTGAAGTTGCGTTAAAATAATTTAATTATCAAAGTCACAAACAAGTTTGGGCATTTGAAGGAGATAAAGTTGTAATTAATATTAATTAAGTTTTTCTTTCCGTTTAACTTCAATTAAATCTATTGAATAGAACAAAAAAAAAAAAAAAAAAAAAATCGTCACTCTAACAAGCTCAATCTCCTACGAAGTATTAAAATATTAACAAAGTGCTTTTTAGAATTTAGTTTTGAATTAATTATTAAATCTACCATTAAACTTGAAAGAAATATTAAAAAAAAATTTTTTATAAATAAAGCAGAATTTCAAAACTTTTCTGTAATACTTAAATTTAAATAATCTCAAAAATTTAAGTGGCTGAACATGTTCTTCTTTATCATAAAAAAATGTGAGTCACTTTATTTAATAAAGTAAATAATAATAGAAAATTGAATGAAAAAAGAATGTAGACAAAAACATGATAATATTTCATTTCGTTGTAGACAAACGATAAAATTGTCGTCTTTGTTAAAGTCACTTTTGTTTAAACTCATAAAATATATGAAAGATTTTTAAGTGAATAATCCTGTATGAATATTAGGGCGGCTTAAATAAACATAAAAAGTTTGAATATTCTCTAAGAAGATTGTTGCTGCACAGTTTGTAAAAACTTGCAAGTCAATATTAAATACAAACACCTACAATTTACTGCGCAAAATATCACAACGAAAATCCTTTTTTCAAAATAACTCTTTTTGAATTAGAACTTAAAATTTATATAAATTTCTTTAAGTAAAACTTAAGAAAACACTAAATAGTAAAAAAGAAGAGGAAAACCAAAAACTTGAGTTTTTTATTATTTCCAAGATCTTAAACTTATTTATTTTTTAAATCTTTCGCTGAAATAAATCCTTTGTTATTCCAGGAGAACAATGTACACTATTTATTAAGTTCAAATAAAATTACAAAAAAATAAAGTCTGTGTTAATGTATACAATTGTATATCATTATTTGTTTCTTTCAATGTAATCAATTAAGATCTATTTAATATTTTTAATTCTTCGAATTATTTACACTGGGCAACAGCATTTCTGGTGATTGGGTTATATTAAATGATATTGAAATTGGGCCAATTTTTAATGTTAATCTTTCTGACTAAAAATACTTAAATTTGCAATGTGGACTTGATATTTTAAGCACTTTCGAATTATTTATAAATATTTTATATTTTATTTTTATATAAATATTTTTATATTTTATATAAATATTTTTATATTTTTTATATTTTATAAAAATATTTTTTCTTGTTGTTCTTTTTTTGATAGCTCACTCTCTTCTTTTTATCTTACATCCAAGCATATAAAAATCAATCGGTAGTTGTTTCAAATGTTGAGCATGGCCAAACAAATTTTGAACAAATCAAATTGTAAAAAATGAATTCTTGTGTCAATACCCAATAAAAAAAATTTTAGTGAAGGTAATCGACTGTGGAATTAAGCATTTTTGGCGGAAGGACTTTCCAACTAGATTAACAACGTAATGATTTTAACAAGACATGAGAATTTTATAATCAATTACTGAAAACTGATAACATTAATAATTGTAGGAAATAATGATGATTATTAGTACGTTTTTTAAGGTATTCTCTTTTAACTTAAAGAACTAATTCAATCACTACTTCCTTTATTTGCGAACTGATGTAATGTGTTTTATAAGCGAGTAACAAAATATGGCAACCACAAAAGTAAGTTATTATATTGCAAGTACTTTTTAAGCCAATTTCTAATTTTTTTTTGGGATCTCTATTATACTGTCCTTACAATAATTCGATTTCAACAGCCGCTGATCTTTGATTTGGCCGTTACTCTGAAAACCATTCAGCTTGTCGCCAATTTGTTCATTTTGCGAGTATCAGCTTAAGCTTCAGGTGTTTGTTACGAAAGAATATTGGGCATGATTTCCTTGTTTAATGCATCGTCATGGTGGTTCATCATTTGCGTTGCAGAAATTATTACTTCTCTTATTCCTCCAATATATATTTTTTAATAAAAAATCATCATACTCGTTTAGTTAGAGAAAGAAGGATAATATATTTTATAAATAAAAATTTATTGTTGCGAAATAACAAATTAATTGACATTTTCTAAGCAATATTTATTATTGTGAGCTTCTACACGAAGTGTTCAGTTTTTTTTATTGATATTATTTTTATCAATATTTATTGCTTTATCCACCAAATTTATTGGTTTATTGGATGTTAAGGCATTTTTGTTTCTCTATTACGCTGTTTTAATTAAGAAAAAAAAAAAAAAAACTGACCCTTGTAAGCTCGTTGACATATTTTTTTTATACTCCGTCTGGCATTAAGGAAGAAAATTAAAAGGATATTTTATTGCTTTTTTTAATACTTGCGAATTCGTGTGACAAAGGTTTCTTAAATTTTTTTTACGAATGAATATTGGCCATTAAATTTTTGTGTTGTTATACTAAATATAGCAGCAACAAATACTACAAATTTACATAAAGTAAATTTGGTTATTAATTATCTAAGTTTGTCTAAACAAATATTAGACATTAAAAAATTATTAAGAATTTTTATAAGTTTCAAATCAATGCCATGAAATGTAACATAGCTAATCATAAGTACAAAGCAAAATCAATGTTGAGTAGCACACACTGCAAATTTAGTACTTTCCAATTGTCAAATAAAAACATCTTCGTTTTTTCTTTAAAAAAGAGAAACCGAGGGTTCCTGAAAACAAAATGAATTCACTTCCTTTTTACTACTTGCCTTTTCAACAACTCGTGTAGCAACTAAACATTGGTTCTGCTTACATATTTTATTCCTGAAAAATTCAACATTTATACAAATTTTATAAAAATCTAGACATTTATTATTGAAAATTGCACTTAGCATGGTAAGCAACCAAATTTCTGAATTGTACAATAAATTTACATAATTACACATGTACATACATATATTGAAAAGGAACTAATTGCCTTTATATTTTATCTTTACTCAACCTATAATAATTATTCAACATTTGCCCTATTCACAAGCCCCCTAGTACGTGCTAAGTGCTAACAAAATACAACGGTGCTAGCTGTGTTGTTGGTAATTTTCATGCAAACATGCGATACAACACTTAGTACTTTTTTTCATATGTTTTTCAAACGTTGTATTTGTTTAAATGTTTTATGTTTAAATGAATTATTATTTTTGTGTTCATGTGTGAATTATATTAAATTAAATTGAATTAAAAGATATTTTTATTAGTTTTATTTATTTAATTTTTTGATTTGACTGATTTATTAGAAAGTTGAAGTTGTAAGTTGCCAATATAAAAACTGATCTTTAAGATTTAATATTGTTTTAATGACTCGATTTCTAATATTTTGTATGGTAGCGCCATCACCTAAAAAAGAGATGCTACCTTACGAACACAAGCACCATTTCCTGAAGATCCCAAGCAGTAAAGTACAATTTTAAGATGCAAGTCAATGCGTAGTTGGAGCCTTTCGCCAATTGTGTGAAAAACATCGTCATTTTTTTATAAGGTTGAATATATAGGCAAATTCCTCTGGCCGTAGTCGTATCATATGAAGAAATCTGTTTTCATCAAAATATCTTACAACCCGATTATGCCATAATGATGATTTTGGTAGCCCTAAATGTATAATTCTGCGACTGGAGAGCAAGTACATTAGGTTCATCCTAAAATGTCTTGAATTTCATCCTCACACAAAAAATTTATTAATTTACTTTTTTCTGTTTTCTCCCCCATTTGGCTTATAAATAACAAATGATAAATAGCACTTTTCTTCTTCTTATTTACTTTTTGACGTATGAAGTACAATTTACAATGGCACACTGATACAATGGTTGTTCACAAAGAAGTAAACAAAAGGTAGTATGCAATACTACCTACACCTTAGCAGAGCTTGTGAATACGGCAATTGAATAATTATTGTTCTACTTTTCAACCCTAATTATTGAGGAATTTTTCTAAGAACTTTCAAACAACCATCGGATTTGCAAGAAAGAGTCTCTGGTGTCCACCATATACCAGCCCTAATACAAATCTCTCAATAATTCCCAATTTTATACAAAGTTAAAGTAAATTAATTTTGTGTCACAAAAATTTATCTTTTTTTATACCCTTCACCACAAAAAGTAGAAAAATAGTATAACTAAATTTTTAATTCTGTTTGTAGTTGCTACAATATCCACTTCCGATCCCATAAGGTATATATATTTTGAGTTCTTATGCATAGCGAAGTCGATGTCCGTCTGTCCGTTGAAATGTTGAAATCAAGTTTGCCAAGGCACTAGATTAGCTAGAGAAAATTTAAATACGCCAATCGATCAGACATAGCGTCAGAGGAAGTGATATTGAAAATCAGCTAGATTGGTCCATGTCCTTCGAGGCAGCACGCAAAACACCACGCCTTTCTCTAATTTTTTCATGTCATTTGGAACAATGAAGTATCTCCAATCAAAAAAAAACAAAAAACAAATATATGGGGCGATAGAGAATTAAACAATAAGAAAAAAACTTCAAGTGAAAAAAGTGGCGCTCGCCATATTTTCCGAGTTACGGGGCTCTGTAATTATCATATTTTTTAAAATATCAATATGGGTATCGTTTTAAAGCTTTTGAAGAGATCTTTAAGGAAATACTAATAATTAAAAAAATGCCTAACCCATTAAGAGCTGATGGTATTATTATGTAAAATTATAAATGAATGAAATTTGACTTTATTTTCGGCTTTATGGTTCTTTTTAATTTAATTTCGAAACATTATTAAAAAGAAAAATTATTTATAAGTGTTTGCGGACGTTTTCTAAAGAAAAGAAGAAAAATTAGAAATAAAATTAAAAAGATCGATGGTTCAAATCCTGGTTGAGAAGAAATTAAAACAAACGCTAAGCACCGCGTATTTACATTCATACTTAACTCATAACAGTCAATATAATACTGAAACAGCGTCTATAATGTTGTGAGCAAACAAGTATGAATAACTAAAAATAAAAAGTTGCATTTCGTGGCTATCCAATGGCTAGCACAAAAAACAACAACAAATGTACAAGACGAGTTACAAAGAGAACGACAAAGAAAAGCTTTAAGTTGTGTGTGAACTTCGTCTCATCAAATTAACATTAAGATTAGTTGGTTAAATAGATGATGTTTACGATGTACATAACATAAGGTAGATAGATGCAAAGTATGCTGATGAAGGATGTGGCGTTCCAGAAAATGCTGCATTTCATTCTGCTGGCGTTTAATTTTTCTTGTTTTCTTTGAAAAACGTCCGCATACATTTGTAAATAATTTTTCTTTCTAAAAATGTTTAAAATTTAAGTTAAAAAGAAACATAAAGCCAAAATACAGTAAAATTTCATTCATTTATAAGATCGATGGTTCAAATCCTGGTTGGGAAAAAAATAAAAATGTAGAATTATATATACGCAGTATCAATTTTTTTTAATTCTATATCACCCCATTACTTACTTTTTTGACTGAAGTTACTTTACTAAACTAAATATTCATTGATGGTAAAGGGCATATAAGATTCGCCAAACCCAAATATAGCACTTTTACCTGTTGCTTATTAGAATTGAAAATAATACATTTTTTAAATAAGTTTTGTTCCAAGAATTTTTTGCTGCTGTAATATAGTGATATAAGTTTGATTTTTATGTGACCAATAATTAAGCAAAGGAAATCTTAATAGACACCTTCTGTTATATGTTAGGAATCAATTTTCTGCTTGAGGCCATATGAGTCAAATTACGTCAGCTACTTCAATTTTCAAGTTAACTTTTTTTGATTACTTTCTGTGTTTGGAAGCTATAGAGTGTGACCTGCTATGGGTGTTCATTACGATTCCATAGAGATATAAAAATTATATGTCTTGTATGGGTATACCCTTAAATTTTTAAATTTTAAACCTTTTTTTAATTGAATCCAATCTCTAGGCATTCCCTTTAAACTAAAAAAAAATTTCAAAATCTGATTATTAATGGCTGAGTTTGTTGCATTGCCCTTTTTTTGTTTGCTGCTGTATAATAAACCAAGTCAAAGCAAACCTCCTGCTGCGATATAAAATAAAATCTTTAAGTGAAATATAAACTAAATTCCATGTAATGATGGCAGCCTTGAATATTCAAAAATCACCCGTCCCAATTGTATAGCTCTTGACACGCCTTCTACTTATTTTATAATCATCAATTGTTTATATACACATTTTCTTAACTTAAATAAATTACTTTTATTATTTATTCAAAACCTTGGACAAGTTTTTAACGCCGGATATTAATTTTTGTTTGCTATATTTTACTTTGTTAACAAAATATAAGAAATTGAATTTGCATAAACTATTTCTTGGTATTTAAACTGCATCACTTAAGCCATAATTGAATTGCAGAAATACAAATTATAAAATAGTTTCATTGAAAGTAAATTATTTTGAGTGACATTTATATAGAGCTTTCTCGCTTAGATGCGGCTTGTTGTTGACAGTTTTTATGATGGTTTTTGCAGACTTTCTTTTGTTAATGTTTATAGAGTTTTTTTTCTTTTCATTTTTTTAAGCGATAAAATCATTATGGAAGTGACACAAATTGTTTTTTGTTTAGGCAAAGAGTATGTATTCATTGATATCCGCTGGTTTATAGAAGCAAAAATTAAAGTTATTAAAGAAATCTCTCTCGTTTTTTTTTGTTCATTTAAATTGGCTGATTAAAATTAGCTGTTTAAAGTTTACTCTACACATCAATTAAAAATAGTATTTACTTCTAAATAAAAATATAAAAATTCATGAACTTAAGCCTAATTAAACTCAGTTAAGAAGTTAAGAAGTTGGTAATTTTAGTTGTTTCCATTTCTTTTTTGTTATATTTCATAATTCTTACTTTGTTATTTTAATATTGCTGTATACTTTTTCATGTTTTTTTTTTTCAATTTTCCTTTGCACACAACACAAATCAACATCAAAAATGGCGACGACAAACTAAACGGCAACATCAAAATCAATCGTTCTGAGAAAATACCAAAAATATGTTGACAGTTATCGATTAATGACAATATTGACAACGGGAATATCGATTTGCAACAAACGAAGAAAGACGACGTCGTCTTGTGTTGACGACGCCAAACAGAATATGGGTGAATATGAATTTGGTTATGCTCTTCTTTCTTGTGCACCCTACAAATCGTCACGATTATTTTTATTTTTTTTTTTAGCAGCGAATATAATTTTTATTTTTCTTCTTTCATAAGCATCATCCGCGCTGTTTTCTGCTTATAATTAAACTTTTAATTTTTTAAAATTATTATTTGCAATGTTTGATATTATAAAAAATGATTTTAGTAATTCGGCTTAAGTTTATTTTTAATTTACAATTAAATTTTTTTTTTTATTTAAATGGAAAAAACTGTGTACAAATGTTCTTCGTCAAATTGAAGTAATTTCTGCTTTATAAGTAAGTAATTTTCTAAAGTTTGTTAGTTGTCTACTTGTCCTACTTGTCTCCTATTTAACACCCCATTTTATCATAAATTTTTGGTTCAATGCTAAAATAATAATAACAATTCATAACAAAAACTAATTTTTCATACTTCTTACAAGGTAATAGACATTAATAAAAAATAGTTTTAATAGATCTTTGAAAGTGGCAATTTCAACACAAACCTTTATCTTAATAAATTGGTTCCAAAAAGGTTTTAAAAACGGCGCGTAATTTCTAATGACGCACCATCTCAGTCAGTCATATATACATGCACATGTGTATGTATATTTTACTTAACTTGAGAAAAGGCCTAGCGAAAAATCCTAATAATATTAAAACAAAATTGTTATTTATTATTTTCGACATCAAGGGGAAAACAAATAAGAAATTAACAAAAAAAAAAAAAAAAAAAATAACAATAATTTATTGTAAATTTGATTTATTATATTCGAAAAATATTTACAGATAGTAAATATAATTCTACTTTAATTGATACGTATGTTGAGTAAACCTTTTCTGTTTCTTTTAATTCATATAATTCAATACAAATATTTAATAAACAATAAATAATGAAAAGCAAAGAAAGTAAAACAAACAACAAAAATAACAGGAAATAAAATGTTTGCCATGAGTTCTAGTGTCTAGTTACATAAACCTTTTCTATTTTCTTAAAGTTTTTTTTTAAAGAGTTATGTCTCTTTTATTATGATTATCCACCCTTATACTATGTTTACACGGAGCCCAATATTCTTGCTTCGCTCTCTTTTCATGATTCACAGCTCAATCACGACCGAATCAACGTGCTTCGCCATATAAAATTTTGAGAGCGAAGCATTTTGTTTTGAGACGATTCAGCTTGAATCTACTTGCGAAGCATGAAAAATTTCTGTCTTCCCTAATTTTTATCGCAAGTTTATCTGAACTAGCTGTATATAAATGTAAACAAAAAAAGTAAACCAATATTAAAAGTGCTGTGTAAATATGTGTTAATATAAAAACAAATAATTTAAAATTTTATTAATTACAAACACTAAAATTGAAACGAAAAACAAAATTTTAGAACAGCAGTCAATGTGAAGCATGAAGTATGTGTCGTGGAAACGGCATGCTTCGCAATCATGATTCAGAGAGCGAAGCAAGTGCTTCACATTGCCGTGTAAACATGCTATTATTCTAAATGTAGTTATCGTAGGAGAACGATATCGTTTTATGTAGAATGATTTAAATTGAAGTTTCTGTTGTGGTTATCGATATGTCGCTTGACTTGTATTTGGAATTATGTACAGATAAATATAAAAGTGACTTTTTATTGAGCCGACACTGACCATAATTTCGAAGTTTTTTGTAACAGCTTTAAGTGTATTGAATTAAAAATATAAATACTTTCAAAATTTACAAAAAAGAATTTAACAAACATCCCGGTTAGCATTTTTTTTAATTATTGATCATATTCGAGTCTTTTTTGACTCTTCTACACGACTAAAATAATCGTTTATGCGCTCGTTTTAGAGTCGAAAATGATTGTTTTGTCGAGAGAAAATGGTACCCTAGCCGCGACTCTTCTGAACGAGTCCCTTATGACTCGCGTTTTCGACTCTTTTTCGATACTGTTTTCAATCGTACTTTTAATCAAATACAAAACGTTCTCGAGTCATTTTTTGATCATATTACTAGGCGTATGCGAGTTTTTTTTGTATCATTTTATACGGACATTTCTAATTGTCTGTTCTCAAACCTAAACATGGCAAATAATATTTTGCTTATTTTTTATTACATTCGATAGCATGTTATTTCTTATTTTCTTAAAATACATCTTTCTAAATTGGAAAACAAAAAATTTATTTAAAAAAGTGTATTTTACATTTCATCTCTGTTTTTTTATGAATTGACATATTTTTATGGAAATTAAAAAAAATATATAAAATAGTTGAATTATTTTTTCATCGTTAAATATGTATGTCTCTAAAATAATTCTAAAAACACTCGAATTTCAAGTATTTGCCTTTTGTACTTTTTGCTTTTGTTGAACAAGTCGCTTATTTTGCGTTTGTCGGAATTACATTCGAGTCTCCTGTTAAACGCACATTTTAATTATCAGTTTGAAGTCATCTTGGATAGTCTTAAAAGACTCACTTTGGTGATTTTTGTAAAAACAATATTCCAAACGCTAACTGGGATACTTAGCTTAAGAGCCCTAGAAAAACTTCTTAATAATATTAAAGCAAACTTTTTTATTTATTATTTACGACATCAAGGGGAAAACAAATAAGAAATTACCAAAACAAAAAAAAAAAAATAACAATAACAATAGTTTATTATAAATTTTATTCATTGTATTCAAAAAAATATTTACATATAATAAATATAATTCTACTTTAGTTAATACGTATTTTAGTGAACAGTGAAAATATTTAATAAACAATAAATAATGAAAAGCAAAGAAAGAAAAACAAACAACAAAAATAACAGGAAATAAAATGTTTGCCATCAGTTCTGATATCTATTTACACAAACCTGTTGTATTTCTTTAAAATATTTTTTTTAAAGAGTTATTTCTAAGTAAACTATTCACTCTTATTCTAGTGGTAGTCATCGAAGGAGAACGATGTCATTTTATATAGAATGATTTCAATTAATATTTCCGTTGTGGTTAGGAATATTAGTCAAACTATGTCGGTAGACTTTTATTTGGAATTCTATGGGGATAATTATAAAAGTGACTTTATACGAGTCGACACTGACCAAAAATTCGAAGTTTTTTGTAACAGCTTTAAGTGTATTGAATAAAAAATATAAATACTTTTAAAAATTTAAAAAAATTTATTTTGGCATATGAGTTATATAATTTGGTTTAAGTTAATTTTTTTTTAATTTCAAAAAATTTCAAAAAAGAAATAGACATGTAAAAGTCGTGTGTGTTTTTAAATTTTTAAATCATAAATTTTTTTTATATGTGACCAATCTATAACCATTACCTTTTAATTAAAGTTTAAAATGTGTTTAACAATGACTTAGTTTTGGGACCATAAAAATATAAAAGAAAAAAATTAATGAATTTATAACTATTTCCTTTTTTTGGTCGGTTAAAGTTAATTGCAAACAGATATCTAAAAAATTTTCATGAAAGATACAAAATTTTTTCAATAAATGAATATAAATTGATTTTCGGCTTGAGCACTTTTTTATACCCTTCACTACAAAAAGCGGAAAAAGTTATAACTTAGCTTGTCACTCCGTTTGTAGTTTCTACAATATCCGTTTCTGACCCCATAAACTATATATATATATTGCTGCGTTTTTCCCTTTTTAGACAAACGTACGGATTTTTTTGATTGCAAATACCACTGTGGCTCATTATAAATTCTGTATTCTTACTTTGTGGCTTTATTTGGCTATACTTCTTGATTCTACGGTTTTTGTGAGTTGTATGGTCTCGTATTTACCGAACATGCGTTATTATTACAAACGCAGCTATCCACGCTACACTACTGTCTCACTCCGGCGAGACATGAATTACCCGATGCTTTGTTTAGTAACCTTAACCATCCACAGACATCTACACTACTCCTTTTATCCAAGCCAGTCATCCCCTTTAATCCATTAGCCACAACTCACGTCTGCCAAACACTGTTGTTATGCTGTTATACTTCCCTGCGCTAATCGCTACCGTTCTTACTTTTTATTATTATAAAGAGCGTCTTGACAATTATCTGTTACTCTTATGTGAAATTAGACGTCTCCACTAAATTATCTGTCCTGGCTTCGCAGAATAATTGTCTTTTGATTCTCCGGAGGTTTTTGCTGCTGCTTCTTAATTTTTAATTGCATTACAACAATTATTATTTTCCCTTGCACGCATGTTCGGAGATGGGCTCGAACTCACCATCTTTTGTTTTACAGCAAACACCTCTACCAACACAGCCATTGAAGTTGCTCATGTTTTGTTAGCTAATTGTGGTATTATTCTACATACACACCTTTAGTGGAAGTAACTTATTCATCACACCCATACGTACAGCAACACAGGGGTTGACAGATCTTATTTTTGTATCAATATTCTGAGTTCTAATGTATAGCGAAGTCGATTGAGCGAAATCCGTCTGTCCGTCCGTTCAACAAAAATTTAAATACACCAATCGATCACAGTTTCGAAAGAGGTCCTATTGGAAATCAGCAAAATCGGTCCATGTCCTTAGACGCAGCGGGCAAAACAGCAAGTCTACCACTAATTTTTGCATATTATTTGGAATAATGAAGTAACTCCAATAAAAAAAACATAAAAAACAAATACATGGGGCGATAGAGAATTAAAAGTTAAGAAAAAAAATATCAAACAAGAAAATCGGAGCTCGGCCAAATTTTTCGAGTTACGGGCCTTTGAAATTTTTTATTTTTTTAAATATCAAAGTGGGTATCATTTAAAAGCTTCTGCAGAGATTTTTAAGGAAATAATAATTTTTAAAAAAATACTTAACACATTAAGAGCAGATGAAATTTTGTAGTACAGATTTTTTTCTTATTTTTTTATACACTGGCAACCCAATATAAGTACGAAAAATGCAATCTTTGGAAAACGTCCGTGTACATTTGTAAATAATTTTTCTTTCTAAAAATCGTTAGAAATTAAAATAAAAAAATAAATATAAGAAAAAAATCAACTTTAATTCATTTATAATATCCACAATTCAATTCCCAATTTCATAAAAAACAAAAATAAATTATAAAATATAAAAAAAAAACCCGGTTTGTTTAAATTTCGACAGCTGTAAGGTAGATAAACCCGGCTTGAAAATATGGACGATTACTTTTGGTCCTATTAATGTTGATTTTCATGAAGTGAAAATTTTGATTCTATACAAACTTTGTTTTTAATATTTTATATTGAGAATAAATAAATTATTAAAATAAATAACAAAGAGAAATTGAAATGTGTTTCTATTAAATTTTTTAATCCCAATTCTCTAACTACAAACTCATTTACTAAGGTCATGAGGAGCCAACTAAAAGAGTTCTCGTATGTAATGCAATTAAAAAACTTATTTATGATGAGCTACATATTGTGCAGATTATATGAAAAAAAAATATTTTTTTTTTTAACAAAGGCATTAATAAGCTTTTGTGTCACCTTTGACTCATCACAGTTATGTGTTATTAATATGTTGATGTCTTAAGTCCGTTAGATCTTAAAAAGAGTGTAACTGCCAAACGGACTGTCATGCTCTGCTCACTTTTAAATATTTATGATGTGTTTACTTGGGAAAGTCATTTTGAATAGTTCGACGTTGAAAGTCAGACTTTAATTCGCGCAAGTTATAGACGTAAAACTGTTTTCATGGATGAGGCTCATGTTTGGCTTAACGTCTTTCTTTAATAAAGATGGAGTAAATCGACATCAGACCCTACAAACTCCAATGTTGTTTTTTATATGAAATTGGAGATCGCCTTACGATCAATGGAGATTACTACCACACTATAATCAATGAGTCCCGAAATCTCGTAAAGTCTGTGCTTAATGGTGATGAGCCAGCAGCAATAGAGTCATTGGAGGCTGAAATTGGACTTCCAGAATGCGTTTCGTCGAAAACTGCTGCAATGGCCATATTTACGAAATAATTTTTGAATGTTAGTGAACTGTAATGATCTTCTTTTGTACATTTTAAAATTTTATCAGTTACAAATATTTTTTAAAAGCAATTTTGTTGCAATATTTTAAGCGGCTCTTGGCTGAAAATGCCACTTGAACAAAAAAGTGCATATACCAATTTGCTTTTAATTTTTTATGAAGTTTAACGTTTCCAGTAACAGGGAAAATCAATGAGTTATTCCTGCCACCACCTGGTACATGATTTCCCCAGGAATATAATTTTATTTTTCATTAAATGTAAACTTAATTGTTTCATTTTATTTATTACAATTTCCATTTAAAATAATTAGCTCATTTAATTTTTACTATTCTTTTTGTTATACATTTTCCAGAATAAAATTATTGTTCAATCATTTATTTAAAGCAACAATAAAATGTTCATTAACAATTAAATGTCCATGTTTTATTTTTAAACTGACATTAGCACTGTTTGCTTGTCTGTCAATTATAAACATGCAAAAATATAATCAATATTAGCTGGAAATAAAGTACAACAAAATAGAAAAATGTTTTACAGATCAAATACAGATATGAGAATTATAAACTAAAAATACTAAAAATAAAGAGAAAATTATGACGACAACAAACACACGCGAAAAATTAAATTTTTATGAATTTTTTTTAAAGAATTTAATTGAAAAAATTCGTTCAAGGGCAAGAGGACTTTCGGCAGAAAATAAATATTTTACTTTATGAACTAAAAACATGACATGTATTACTTGTTAAAAAAATGCTGGTATTGATGATGTTTTCTTTTCATCATTCTATAACACCACCGATTCAAAATTCCGTTAAATACGTAAATATATTTTCTTTAAATTGTAAAAAATAATCCAAAAACTTACATTTTAACCATAATTTTTTTTATTTACTTATTAAAAATCATTGTACTTATTAAAGATCATTTAAGCTGGATTTTTTAAAAGTGGTCTAAGTCCATTTTTCGTATATTGGCATATTAAACTGCTTGCGTTTGAATTAATTTAATAATATTGGCCTCTTTAATCAACTCGAGAGATTTGAAAAAATAAACGAGTTTTTTTAGCTTCTCATGGAGTTATATGCTTTTAAAAATAACATATTAAAAGAAATAAACACAGGAGCAGATTTAAGTCCATGCTTCCGTAGATATTATCTTTATTGAAAGCAATAGTTAAAATGAAGACATTTAATTTTATTAAGTTAATTGAGTTTGTTCTGCCAGTAAATATTATAGTGTTGCTTTAACTTTCGGTGAAAACCGTAGTCTCTGGCTGTATACTTGGTACGTTTGGCGAGCGCTTTCGATGTGATAATATAATTTTCAAGGCACGTGTTTGTTAGTACTGAAGAGATAGTGTTAAGAATAAAAGGTGGTGGGTTAGGTAGATTGCCTGATATTGGTCATGTTTATTGGGGTAAATAGTCTAATATTTGCGCCTTTTATTATTGGATAGATAAGTGTGACCATCTGTGGGTGTTTTTCGTTTGTAAGAGTGTTGGAATAATTTTAGTAATAATGTCTCTATTAAACGTTCGTGTTTTGTAAATTTCCATGTTTTTAAGAATGTCTAGTCTTCGTCCTTTTTTACTTAAGTGTAATACTGTCATATATTCATCTATTTCCCTTTCTATATTCCTTGTTTCGTGTCCATGTGTGTTAAGCTGTATTGAGAAATTGGAGTCTTCCCTTTTCCTTTTGTATGATCGTATGTGTTCTTTAAACATTGTGTTTAATGTTCGTCCAGTTTGTCCGATGTATGTATGGTTGCTGGTGCAAGTTAATCTGTATACTCCGCTGGTACTAAATTTATCAGTTGTTTCTGTTGATATTTGGCGATTGTTGCGTAGAGTGTTGCTCGTTTTTTATGATGTGTGTAAACCTTCTTTCTGGAAAAGGTTAGTTAATCTATATATTTCTGGTCCTGTGTAAGTAAAGATGTGTTGTCGTGTTGTATCGATTGTTTCCTTGTCTTCTTTCTTCTTGTTTTTTTGGTGTTGTATTGTCTGAGTAGTTTGTCGAGTAGTTTATTTTTCAGCTATATTAAATATATAAAATTAAAATTACTTCGGTAACAGTCAGCATATTGAAGTATTTATGGTGAATAAGTAGTCTTGACAGTTTTATAAAGGTTAATTTTGCTGGGATTTTTTTTCTCCATTTAAAAAAAAAAAAATTTATTTAAATCCAGCATTTTCTTGCACACCAAAATATATAAAATATTTTTTGTAACGTTCATTCCTTTTGAATCTCATCCAGCATATTTTGAACCAGTTTAGAATTTCTCTAGCCGGTTTTTTCTGTTTGATATTGCCTGTTCAAGAGATTTTGTTGAGACAAATTCTTCTCTTTTCATTTCATACAGAATTAACCTTTTTTTGGCATTATAATAGTCTTATGCAGTGTAGAATTGCTCCTATAACTTTAATGATGTTTGTGAATGGACTTATTTCACTTAAAAATATATTTGTGTGATGGAATTGTACAGCAAAACTGCTTTTGTTTATTTTATGTAAATATAGAACTCTATTATAATTTTGATTGAATTTATGGAGAGAAGGTGTCTATAGCTCATTAAAATTACTGTTAAATTAATTTTTTTAAGTGGAATTAACCACTATCAAAAAACCAGCTCATGTGAAAATGACATCAAGCATAAAACCACCACCGTAGCGGCACTTGATGAAGACCATTTGTGACGTCCAATTTTGTTATTTTTTCGAATATTGGTAGCCTTATGCCCCAAATAACACGAACAATGTTGACCTCCAAGGAGTAAATTGTTGCTGGTTTATCAGCATGATCTAGAAATTTTCAAAAGTTTCACAGTGGTTTGAAAGTGATTTATTTTTTTACATAATGTAATTGCACAGAGGCAAAGTAGAGAATGGAGCTGTAAACGTTTGGCCCCTTGGATATAGGGGGATTTTTAGGTAGGCGGCAAAAGTTGGTTTCCTTGGGCATATAATTTTATGAGTGTGTCATAGTTAGACCTTGAAAATATCTACAAAGATGTTTTTCAAAATTAAAAATTAATAATACAGACATGTCACAAATTCCGATCGGCATGGTTTGAATTCCGTATTTTCAATTCCGATCGATTTTGCTTATTTCTAAAAAAAATGCTTAATCTCCACCTTTTCATTTAAATGTGGCAATATTGCGCACACCAAAGTAAACAATGAGGCTAATCTAATTTAGGACACGCAATAAAAGTCAACAAAAAAGTTGCAAATAATGAAATTTTAAAGAATCTAAATTCCACTTTAAAATTTAAAAGTGGTTTCATTCCGAAGAAATTTTTCGTTTTCCAACGAACCAAATTACGGATTTAAAAGCACTTTCGATCGGAATTGAGTTCTGTGACATGCCTGGTTATATGTGTATGATTTACGGTATGTCGCTTTTGCCATATAGAGTAGTAAAATAAATCATGTTTTTTGTTATAATTTAAATCATGAAAAATTTTTGTGGTGCCAGTTACGTTAGTTCTTCAGCAAGAAGGATAAGGGCATAACAACTTTTCCAATTATTACCACGATATAACACAGAGTTTTACTGTTTTTGCAACTTTTTTTTTTAATAGAAAACTTTTTACAATGCAGTAAAATGTTCTATTTCTACTACAAATGAAGACGTTAAATAGTTTGAGTCATAAACTTTACAAGTGTTAGAATTGATATAAAATTTAACACACAGATAATAGGCGTAAAGACGAATAGCAAATTTAACTACAAAACTATTTTCAGTAAAAATAGCATTCGTATTTAACTCAATGTCAATGACACTAAACTAAAATGTACTTAGAGCTTCATAAAATTCGTAATAAAATACTCGTAACATGTTTTTATTTAATACTTTTGTAATTTGTTTTTTCTTTTTTTTTTGTTGTTTGTTTGTATTACTGCTTTATAACTGTTTAATGGCAGTGGTGCTGAAACGAATAAATGTGTAACTGTATTTGTTATTTTGCATTAAGGGTAAATGTACTTTTAAATCACATATCGTCTCCTGCATGACTCACAGAAGGAACTTAAATTTTTAAAAATTTGTATAAAAATGTGAAGGGAGTAACTTTACACAAAAAAGCATTTAATTTATTAATAATTTTAATTGTTTTCAGATTGAAGTTTAATTAAATGTTTAATTGACGCAATTATAAAAATAACTGAAAAATGAAAATGAAACTTTCTAATTAAATATCTCATTAAATCGATTATTTATTTAGTTAGAAAACAAAAAACGTAAATTCTAATTAATTGAATCAATTAAAAATTTAATAAAATTGTAATGCGGAAACAAATGAAAGCTTTAATTAATGAAAAAAAAACTATTTTCTGTATTTAATTATTTTAAGGTCGAATAATTCAATTATTCATTTCTAGGGACTTCTACTTAATTTTCTAATTAATGCTATTTACGTCTGTTGATCATTTCAGTGACGATATGTTTACATTTAAACTCTCTAATGCCTCATGAAATAAATACGTTTTATATTAAAAAAGTGAATTTAGTTTTAAAAAATTTCACCATTTTATTATTCAAGCTTTTATTTCTTTAATTTAAACTAAAACAATAATTTGCTACTCATTTCCATGGCATCAAAGGGAAATGATAAATATTAATTAAAAGAAATGCAACAAAAAATATAAAAACGTGTTTGAACCAGTTTTTATGAACTAAATTTCTCAAGTTGTACTCAGCGTAATACTAGAAATATAATATTTTTCTGTGACCAAAATTAATTACAAACAAACGACTAAACCAACTTTAGATAATTTCTTTTGTTATTTATCAGACAGTCGCCCTTTTAAGATGTCTTAAAATTACAACTAAATAAGTAATTTTATAGTGGCTTAAGTTCATGTATACCATAAATTTCAAATTTATTAAAAATAAAAAATTATTTATTTGTTATTGCTTATTTATATATTAAACTATTTATTCCCGAGCCGCTTCTTTACTCCCATGAGAATAATTGTACCACGACCACTCTTCAATGCAAGTCTTCGTCGCGGCAATGTAGAATAATTTTTTAAAATTTTTTTTTCATGCAAAAGATTTTAATTTTAACTGAAAGATTGCAAACCAATAATTAAAAAAATGTCAATGCTCGCACTTAAATGACAATAAATAAGCACATAGAAATTGAATAAGTCAAATTTCGCGAGCAAGCAGAGCCTTATACCGACGAAAAATATTTCTCATAAGAAAAAAAAAATACATTTTATATATGGAATACACATCATCATTAAAAAGCGCGAATAACGCACATTCGTGGAAATTTTTCGATATTTTATTTTTATAAACCATCATTAAAAGTAGATCTTTCCAACGCATGTTCTCGTTTGAAAATCGGTTGAGTGATTCTCGAGTTATAAAATCACAAACATAGGACAATTTATTTTTATATATGCACGCAGAAAAAAAGCATGGTTGTGATATGGTCACAATAACCATATAATGTTCTTTGTAAAAATGTATGGTTGCGGAGAACCAATTATAGTTGTTTTTACTAAAAACTTTGGCACGATAAACATTTTTTGTTAACTTTAAACGATTATATGGTTACTGTGCCCAAAAAATGCAACATGGTTGGTTTTACCTTAAAAAAATTTCAACCACAACCAAATAATAATGTTTGCGCTTAAAATATTATGTTCAAGTACTTGACAGTTTAGTTATTTTTTTTGGTAGATCAAATTTGAAATTGTGTTATATTGTTAAAGAAAGTAAAAAATAAAAATTTATGTACAAAACAAACAATTAAAAATAATATGCAAAATATGAAAACAAATAAAGAGGGAACCAAAACATTTAAAAAACTTGAAGTTAAATCTTTATTTTTGTGTTTGAAGCATAATTGTGAAATCATTTATTTGGGTTTATAAACTATATTTTTATATATCTGGTTCTTGTAGCCTATGATTTTAAGCAAATAATTGATTTTTTATGAATTTATTTTTTTAAATAATTTTTATGACAAACCGTAAATGATAGAGCTGCGTCGTTCGCGAACGAACGGGTTCAAATGACCGAATCAATCAAGTGAACGGAATGATCCGGTCATTTAAATCTGGTCTTTTCGTTCAATAGTGTACGGGTTAAATTGAACGGATGACTTAAATGAACGAAATCAGCCAGATATTTAACCGGCTCCTTTCGTTCAAATTGACCGATTGAACGAATTGTACGAACGAATTAGTCTTTGATAATTGACCGAAAAAGACCGGTCACTGAAACGAACGACTGGGCACATGTATAATAAATGAATAAAACAATAATTTGTTTTTTATATCAGGAAAATATTGCACTTACCAGACTATTTTATAATTTAATTATATAATATGACATATTCAGCCATATTATTATATTTTAATTTAATCATTACATTTTTATATTTGAACATAATTATGTTTATACTTTGGACAATAATATGGTTGAAAATGTAACAATACTATATTTTGTTAGCAACCATATAATGCAACCGTAGTATGTTGCTCTTAGATTATGGTTACCTTAACCATATTCTTTCTTTGCGTGTATAGACACCAGCAGGATGTAATGCAGCATTTTATGGATCGCTACCTCCGCCATCTACCTTTTTTATTTATTTAACCAAATAATGTAATAAATAGGAATATGATAAATTTTTATAATCAATCAGTATTAAAATGGTTAGTCGAAGTCCACACAAAAGCAAAGCTTTTTTTTTGCAATTTAATTTTTGAAATTTTTCATAAATAAAGTTTTTGACCACGCACTCTTACGAAAACAAATTTTTGCTCACGCATTCTTTTAGGGGTTCTCACCAAAAGAAATCTTTGCTGATAATTGCTACAGCACTCTAATGCGTGACAATTTAGATACACTCCTTCTTTGGTCAACATTTTATTTTAAAAAATGACTAGACCGGAGCCAAATTCGGATGGTGCTTTTTGTAATAAACTAAATTAAATATACAGAGACCTGATTATAACTGCAACTGGTTATAATTTTCTCGGTTAGAGTAAGTAGATTTTTTTTATCTCATTTTGTGCAATTAATTTCCCCATTACAACTAAAAACATTTAAAATATTTCCTTGACTCAATATACCACTTGTGCTGGCATTTGCAAACAATTGGGCCTTTGAGCACCAGTCCATCAGATTTCTGAAGCCTTCCCTCCATAATGTGTAAGCCACTTTAAAAAGATGAAGCAGTCGTTTCCTAGTTGATTCCATGTTCCAAAAGTCACACTATGTGACGGTTATACGACTAAAATAATACCAGAATTAGCATCATTAAACTTCATCGTCTAAACCTTTGGGCATATATTCTTTTATCTCTGTTTTTAAATATTACACGTCCTTTTCTCCAATTTCGATTTAACTCTATGGGGAATTTTATAAAAGGCTTTCTACCACAAATTAGGAATGTTGCTTGACTCCTCCACCAACATTTTGAAGCGATATTACCCTGAAGGTTAAGCTCCATAAGCATCATCTACTCAATCGTAAGTTTCTTCGTCTCCTTTAGTTTATACCGACAATACTTTCTGTTACTCTATTCTTATTTTTCACCAACGTCACAGCAGTATTTCTCTGGCTATACTTCTTGATCCTACCGGTCTTGTGAATCCTATGGTCTCGTATTTACAAAACATGCGTTATTATTACAAACACAGCCATCCACGCTACACTATTGTATTACTACGGCGAGACGTGAACTACTCGATGCCTTGTTTAGTTACCTTAACCATCTACAGACATCTCCACTGCTCCTTTTATCCAAGCCAGTCATACCCTTTATCCAATAGCCACAACTCACGTCTGCCATACACTGTTGTTATGCTGTTACACTTCCCTGCGCTAACCCCTACCGTTCTTACTTTTAATTATTATAAAGGGCTTCTTGATAATTATCTGTCACTCTTATATTGAATTGGACGTCTCCACTAAATTATCTGCCGTGGCTTCACACAATAATTGTCTTTTGCCACTCGGGAGGTTTTCACTGCTATTTTTTAATTTTTAATTGCATTATTACAATTGCTACTTTTCTTTGTACGCATATCCGAAGGTGGGCTCGAACTCATGATCTTCTGTTTTACAGCACGCACCTCTACCAATGCAGCCATCCAGGTTGCTCAGCTTTTGTTAGCTAATTGTGGTGTTATTCTATACATACACCATTAGTGAAAGTAACTTTATTCACCACTCTCATACTGTTAACAATAACAAGGATTGCCAGATCTTAATTATCGTAACAATATTTACTAAATATATAATTTGAATTTTAAAAACAAGAGAGTTCAAGAATCTCAAATCTCAAAGTTGAATCAATTAAGAATCTTTCTGGGATAAAATCACATGTTTTTTTATACAACTCTTTATGATTGATGGGTGATTAAAAACTAGAAGTTAAAACAAAAAGGAGCAAAAAATATTTGCATTTTTTCTTTTAGAATTAGAATTTTGTAAAAATAATATAAAAATAATATTGATTACTACAACTTGCATTAGAAAACAGTATTGGAAGACATATAAAAAAGATCAAGTGTAAATACTTGTATTCACATCCATTCCATTCACATTTCCAACTCAGTTTCAAATTGCATAAATAATTAAATATAAAAAAAAATTAAGGAAATAAAACAAATTTCGAAAGAAAGTATTGTTGAACAAACAACATGAAACATTAAAACAACAAGACAATTTAATATTTGATATTTACAAGTGAATGTTAAGCTTATCAACAACATGACCAAAATAACGAGTGTGTCGACAACAAGAAGTAGAAAAAAGTTGAATGCTATTGGAAATAATTTTTCATCTTTAATTTCCTCTAGAACTGTGTTTATTGTAAAAGTTTTGTGGAAACTTGAAATACACTATTACAATGATTTTAAAGGAAACTATTATTTACTCAGTTTTATAAAGAACAATCAATTTCAAAACCTTAAATTGAAAACTTAAGAAATTTCTTCTTTATCGGGGAAGTTTAAGAAAGGTAACCACCACTCCCTTGGGAAAATCATAGAAATGGTTAAAAGACAGCAACGTCGAAAGACCTAAATTACGTTCAGATGAAAACATAGAAATTATATAACAATATTTTTATTTTGTCTCTTGTCCATCCTGCAAAGAAATTGCTGATATTTATAGATAAGACCCGCCCGAAACACACAGCGTATAATAAAAAGTTGTGGCTTTTATTTTTATATATATAAAATTGTTCCAAGAGTGTTGTGGCACTAATTTGGTGGACACGTTCGTTATTTATGACTAAAATGGGCTGCAGCGATTTAAAAATTTTTAAACAGAGTTAGATATTTATTTAGAAATTTCAAGAGGGTACGAGTATGCTTATTTAAAATAATTCTATAAAAAGAAACCGACTTCCGAACAGATTTCATCTATCTGCCTATAACGGTTCAAGAGTATGGCCACACACATTTTGCCCTATAAAATTGTATGCGGAAGTTTTGCAAAGAATTCATTTGTTATAATATCGTAACAGCTCAAATAATAATTTTATAAAAATTTCATTAAATAAAATTATTTAAAGTATTTTAGTTAAATAATGACTAAATAAGATTTTACGTTGAATTATATTACCGATCATAATCACATGACAAAAAAAGCAAATTTAAAAATATAGTGCGACGATATTTTTAATATATTTTTCATATACTTTTAAGCTCAGTTAAAGATGGGCATCAGTTGGTAGTAAAATTTTTGTGTTTCCCATAAAGTATTAAAGCATATGGTCTGCCAAGTATTAAAAATTATGTAGGTCCAAGCAATTGAGCAGCATGATCCGTCCATGTCCTTCGAGGCAGCAGATAAAACGCCACGCCTACTTCTAACTTTTTCATGTCACTTGCAACAATAAAGTAACTCCTATCAAAAAATAAATATATGTGGCAATAAGGAATTAAAATGTAAGAAAAAAAAAACATCAACTGAAAAAATCGGCGCTCGCCCATATTTTCCGAGTTACGGGGCTCTGAAATTTTCAAATTTTTTTAAATATCACTAACTTCATTAAACTACATTTACATAGATGGTGAAGGATATATAAAATTCGGCATAGCCGAATATAGAGCTTTTACTTTTTTATACATAAATTTATTTCTTTTAAAACTTTTGGTAGTAAAAATTTACTGTGACAGTTTAAGGCTGTAAAACTTAACAAACTTACTAGTTTGGACTTTAGTGTGCAAATTGTAAAAACTCTATTGTCTATTGCAATTAAAAAAAGAAAATTTAATTCAAAAAGTCAAATGTATTAATACGTCTGAAAACACATTTTTTTTTTTGTTGAAAAGAGTTTAATGAAAATTTAAATTAGTTTTTATAGTTGATTGCTGTAGTAAACAGTAATTTATAATAATTCTTGGATTTCGAGTGAAATATAGAAGAGTTAATGTACCTTCAATTCTTTAATTGCATTGCTGTAGTCATCAATTAAAAAGATTGCAGGAAAAGCAAAAATCATTAAAAATTCCATTAAATTCTATTAAATATTTAAAGATTTTTATCAAATTTTAATCTAGACTTGCATAAACATGTTTTACTTTATAATAGCAACATGACAATCACTTGTTCTTTTAGCCTGGGCTGAAATGAAATATAAATGTTGTAAACTGAAAAAAAAACTCAATATTACTGAGTGCGTGTGTGTGTTTGTGTGTGAAATTATAAATTCCCTACAGTACTGGCTAATGTAGCATTTGTAAAAAAACATTTTTTTTGGCATTTTGAGTCACTACCGTACCCATGATCAATGTCGTTACCTTTACGACAAACCAATCTATAGCCGGACATTTGGCCAAAATTTAATTTTAAGAAATGTAAAAATTTAAGTACGCAGCTGGACAGATACGAAAATTCTGTATCGTATAGTGATATTTCAAGGCTTTTGCTTGAGATTTGTAGTTTTGGGACACTATTAAAGTCAGGAAAGTTTAATAAATCGCATGCATTTTTATTGACTTTGTACGATTTTGAGGGGTTTGCAATATCTTGTGACTAAACGAATAAAGATTTTGTTTTAATTTTTTTTTGAGAAACATTTTCTTTTAAATTTTTGTGATGAAAAATTTCGTTCGAAATTAAAAAAAAGGATTTTTTTGTTAAATTTTTTGTCAAAAAAAGTGAATAGGATCTTGAGAGTGATATCCATCGCGGTCGTAAAAATGTTGTATGTCACTATATAATTTACGATCTCTACTTTTATACTGTAGAAAAAAAAGTTGCGCGTTTTTGCGCCTAACCCACTATCTACTAGGATGAGACCCACTCAAAAAAAAGTTATTACCTTTCTTTTATGCTTTAACCTGTACTTAACGCTGAAGAGGATTCAAATTCAGAAGAGGTCTTTAAAGAATTAGACGAAGAAGCACCATGACACTCCTAATCATCTTAGTGCAAAGAAGAAGTTCTTTTAAATAAATTAATTGTAACAATTTTAAATAAAATTTACCGTTACAATCATAAGTCACAGGGACGTTTTTGGGGCTGGGATATAAATTAATTTCTATGGTCTTAAGGCGTATGTATTCCATTTCGTTTAATAATTACATTCTTTTTTCAAATAATATTTTATTTTACCGCCCAAAAAAGGGGCGGGGCAAAATTGGCATTTTGGAAACTCTTGAGTTCAACTTTAAGTCTTTAAACATTTCTTGACATTAAAAGTTGTAATTGCTAAACAAAATGGCTTGGAATTTAAAACAAAATTTGCAATTTTCAGAGATAGGATTAGCTCTGCTAAGGGGAACTTTTTATTCCTAGCTCCGATTTTTCTTGGTTTCAAGCGTTAATAGCCTATGACCATAATAGAATTTTCCGCCAAGTTTCGTTAATCAAGGTGCACTCAGTAAATTTTTAGAGCCAACAAAAACTAAAAAAAATAATGTCCGGCTAGATTGGCAAAATACCCCTGAGTGCGACGAAAGCAAACATTAACTTTTTGCAATAAGAAATTGACGATAATTTAATATTGAGAAATAGACCTGTCAATTGGCCATTCACGTCGTTTATTTCTTGTGAGGTAACGTAAACTTATTGGTTTATGCAACAGTTGACACCTTGTAACCCAACATTGTTCATGTTATTGATGACATACGGTCAGCAATTCTCAAAAAAGTTGACCAAAATTGGATGGTCAGAATATCCAAAATCATTTCTCAATGGTAATGCAATATATTTATCTTTCGAATAAAAATAAATTTTCGGTTAAAATTAAATTTTTTGTGTTAAAACCACACCCTTTACATATGGTAATGTTATCATGTGATAAGATTTTTCATTAAAGTTCGTTTTAAAAAATTTCCACGGTTCAAATCCTGATTGGGAAAAAAATAAAAAATTAAAATACAGGCAAGGCACAGCGTATTTGCAGTCAAACTTAACTTACAACAGTCAATATGATACTGGAACAGCATCTATAATATTGTGAGCAAGCAAGTATGAATAATTACAAATAAATATCGCATTCGTGTCCAGACCTTGGCTGAAACAAAAGCAAAAAACAAATGTACAAGACGAAATACAGAGAAAACAGTGAAGAAGCACTTTGGTTTGTGTGTGTAAACTTCTTCTAACCAAATTAATATTGATATGAATACTACTCGTAATCTTATTTACAAAGTTAGTTGATTAAATAGATGATGTTTACAATGTATACAACGAAGGTAGATATATGCTGAGAATGCTGATGAAGGATGTAGCGATCCAGAAAGTGCAGCATTACATTCTGCTATCGTCTAATTTTTCTTGTTTTCTTTGGAAAATGTTTGCATACATTTGTAAATAATTTTTTTGTACCAAAGCCGAAAATTATTCAATTTTAATTCAATTTTATAATATCCCTGGTTCGAATCCTGATTGGGAAAAAATTTTTAAATTTGATTTCTAAACTTTAGAAAAAAAAATTTAAAAATCGTAAAGTAATAAATTTTTTTACTTGGGTGGCATAATTCAGGTGAAAAATCATTTTATTTTAAAATTTGGTGAAAAGTTTCAGTTACACTTAAGTTTTAAATATATATAAATTAAGATTAAAGGAACTACTGGGAATTTTAAATTTTCAAACATATCGAAAAACATGATAAAAGAAAAATGACTTGTTTTGAGTCGTAAATGTATTTATGTTTTTTAAATTGCAAGTCACATGTGCACGTTGCATAATTTATTATCAATAATCTTTTAAGAAAATCTCTCTTTTACACACAGATGTAATCATAAATAAATTTACTTAATGTAAATACATCTTGTTCTTAATATAAAAATTTAAATTTAAAAAGAAATTAGTTGTTGTGTTTAATCTTAGTTTATTCTAACATAAATATTTTTATCTTTTAAATTAATTTATTAAAACAAATGAAGAAGATAAACCTAATTTTAACAGGTATTGGTTTTAAGGCACTAATTATGTAATTTTTAAAAATTACTATTTTGATATTAAGGCAATTGTTTTACTCTCTTAGAACTAAAACTAAAAAAAATCAAAAGCAAATAATCATTAACATTAAGATTATGAAATTGTGATTTTTATATTTGCTAAAACATTTACGTAATTTAGATATTACGTGTTTTATAACGAGTTCATTGGCTACTTTTTTTTGCTTTTGTTTTAAGGCTTGCAATGAAATAAACCTAATTATTCCTTTGCGTGTAAGGCAAAAATTTGATGTTCCATAATCGTAGTCGTTTTCAAATTAAATGAATTTTTTTATAATCACAATCAAAATCATTTATAAATAGTAAAAGTTGTCATGTTAGGTTAATGTCATAAACGATTTTGGTGGGTGGACTTTTATTAAACTTCAATAATCGAAGTATTATTATTTAAAATAGTTTCGCCAACAAATTTCTTTACACCACCAACAGTAAAAATTAAATTTTACACAGTTATTCGAATACGGTTTTAACAAATGTATTCATAAAGCTCAAAACAATCTTTGAATAATTTATATATCGCTGGTCTCATGTAGAAAGGCCCTAACTTGTATTTTTACATTTCACACAGATACATCTTGTCACAAAATTTGAAAGCAATAGTATCGAAAATAACGGTTTTCTAAGCATTTGTATTTTTAATATTACATTGTGATAAATACAGTTTCTATTATGTTTTTACCTTCTTCTGTAAAGTTACATATATACGAGTTAGGGCCTTTCTACATAAGAACAGCGATATGTATTTTATAACTGTTTATTTTATAGACAATTTATCATAAACAATTTTTGTTCACAATGTAAAACAAATTTCAAAGAAAAGTAAGAGTGCTATATTCGGCTATGCCAAGTCTTACATACCCATTACCATCTATTTAAGTAAAGTAACTCCAATCAAAAAAGCAAATATTGGTACTGCATTATATATAATTTTACACAAAAACGCCATTGGCTCTTAATGGGTTAAACATTTTTAAAAATTTTTAATGTTTGCTTAAAGTTCTCTTCAAAAGCTTTAAAATGATACCCACATTAATATTAAAAAAAAAAATTAAAATTTCAGAGCTCCGTAACTCGGAAAACATGGCCATGCGCCAATTTTTTCACTTGATGTTTTTTTTTCTAATTTTTTAATTCTCTATCACCTCATATATTTATTTTTTTGATTGCAGTTACTTTATTGTTCCAAATGACATGACAAAATTAAAGGTAGGCGTGGTAATGTGTCTGCTGCCTAGAAAGACAAGGACCGATTATGCTAATTTCCAATAGCACTTCTTTTTTGACACTATGTCTGTTCGATTGACATATTATTTTTTCTAGCTGATCTATTGCCTCGGAAAACTGGATTTCAACATTAACACGGACGAACAGACGTATAGACGGACATCGCTCAATCGACATCGCTATGCATAAGAAGTCATATATATATATATATATACATTATGGGGTCGGAAATAGATATTGTAGACATTACACATGAAATATTTTTATGGTGACGGGTATAAAAATAGGCAAACAAAAATTCTGCTGAAAGTCTATAAAAAACATTGTTCTCTTTTGGTTGTCGTAGCAAAAAAGTAAAAAAAAACAAGTAAAAAAATAAAAAGCTGCCAGATATTTTTATAATGGAGGAATCAAGACGTTCTAAAATGCCTATAAATAGAAATCGCAGTTACGAGCAGTATGACAGTATTAAGTACAACTTCGAAAGGAATAGTTGAGTGTCATATTAAATTCTATATTGTTTCACACTGTTTTGTTATCAACAAAAATATAAAAACTAGAGAAGTTAAATACCAGAGGCAAAAATTTAAGGTATAATTTATTTTGTAGATACTGATAGACCTAATCAGGGTCAAGAAAAGCTTGATCTTCTTAAAATAAACTCAATTTTTTAATATTATAAATATTTATGGCTTTATTGCAAATAACAAATTTTGCCACTATTTATGGAACGCGATTTCAATAATGAAATTGCTGCGGCTGGCTTTTTTGTAGCTTATCCTGTCAGCCTATATTAAAATATTTTCCTGATGGTTTCTGGTGGCATCTCAGAAAGGTCTCGGTCAATACTAGCGTTAAAGATGTGAATCGTTTATTGTTCATTCGCATAGCATCGCTAATTAAGGGAACCCTAAAAGAAAGGGGCTCAAGGAGTCATATTAAAGCTCTGCTGTGCTAACCGTTTTAAAATCCACACTAAACTGTCACTCTTGATGATATTCTCGGTTATCGAACACCAGACACCAATTTTTTTCACTTTTTTTGTTGACATATCTGTCGAGTAAAAAATTCGATACTTCGGCCAAAATCGAGATCCGATTTATATCGAATCGTAAGCGTCTATGAGCGTATGTTGTGTAGCTAGTTTATTCTAAAATTATTTTTATCATTTGTTGACACTAAACATATGAATGTTATAAAAGTATTTAATTTTTTTTTAATTTCTATTCGATATCGTAGAAGATGATTAGTTTGCTCGGCCCGTATCGAAATATTATTCGATACGATAGTACGCCCGAACTCGTATGTAGTAATTAGAACCTAGGATAACAATGGAATTGCAGCGAGTAGTACACCTTTCTGGCGGACACTCTGTATTTCTGTTGATTTAATGCCATCCTTAAATTAGCGCGTAAAGCGCAAAATTTCCGTCAAAATTTCTCATGTACACGGAAAATGTATGAACCATCCCTAAATAGCACGGTGTCAACGCTTAGCAATAGGAAAATCCAATTTTGACAGTGCGTTAGGAAACGAAGTTGGCTGCTTGTTGGATTGTTTTGTTTTATTATGGTTGAAAAGTAATGACAATTTAGTTATTTTCAAGGCAATCTAGCGGTTTTATCTCTTCTTTTTTCTTATACAGCGGGTTTTATAAAATAAAATGAGTTAACATTACTGTAAACGATGCAAAGTTGACGCTCTTATTTAGGTATGTTATTGCAGCGTAAAAGCCCGACATAAAAAGGAGTTGTGCTTTACTTTAATTTAGGGATGGCATATAGCCTGCAACAGCCAAAAATTTGCCGAAGTATTTCTTAAAAAAAAAGAAAAAAAGTGAAAGACGATGGTAATGGAACGATTTATCGTTACTGAGACTTAGTGAACAAAATAACGACGACTTTCTGACGGCCTTAATAATAATTATTTTCATTCCAGTTTTTTGTTTCTTTTCAAAAACATTTTATTACATTTAAATAATTCAGATAAATTATATTCAAAAATCGATGAAATGTAAAGAATGTTAAGTACATTTAACAATACATGACAATAGAGTCCATTGGACTGGTTAATCTTTCATTGAACTCTACGGGACTTTTCAAAACCTTCATACAGATTGAAGAAAGGGACAAAGCATAAATGATGACTGATGGGCTCATATTTTTCACCTTTTCAGTTATTTTTTCAATAAATTTTATTTTCACAAGAATGATAGAATACAAGATTACGCCATCCTGAAAACAAAAATTGAATTTTTTGCCCATATTGGTCAAATGACGTCACGAAACAGTCTGACATACAATATTTATGTAAACTGAACAGTGGAGCAATTTCTTATTTTTTCCCTTAAATAATTTTCAGATAAATTTTTATTTGTTATATTGCTTATTTTTATTTGTTATAGTCAAATATTAAAAAAATATATAAAATTAAATAACACTTAAAACACATATTTATACCATTTTAAATATAATATTAATTTGTTATTTTACTAAATTTTCTTTTTCGACTATTTACATTTTTATTAATTACCGCATTCCAGCTCATTTTCGTAATATTCTTTTTGCAATTCGTCTTCTATGCTGGGATTAATGGTATTAAGTATTTTACCTGCAAAAATTAGAAGAAAAACTAAGCTCTGTTATATAAAACTTTTAATTTAAACTTACCTGTTAAAAAATAATGCACATCTTCTAAATCAGGAGTATTATATACTTCTACATTTGCATTAGTGCTCAAGATCCCTTCTTTTTACCCCAAAAGATAACATCGAAGTCTATATTTAAATTCTTGAGGATCAGGGTGGTCGTGAAGGCCCCCTTAGATCTAATTATTCCAAAAAAAATTCTAAGACATCTTGATTTAGATGATACGTTAAAATATACTCAATATTATAACGATTCTTCAGTTCATATAAGTTTTAAAGCATTATTTGATTGAACAATGCCTGTTAAGTAAATAGATTACATTCTAATCAAAAATTTTAAATTAAATTGTATACCTTTTTGAAATGGAAAATGTAATCCTGCCAATTACACGCATACCAGACATCATTTTTGACATATTATTTAAAATTTCGTTTTGTATTTCTGGTGACAGACCGTATGCGTGTAATCTTTCCCTTGTATTTTATCTTGGCACTTTTGAATTCATGATATCAAACCAGTCATCTGTATATTAAAGGAATGAAATAATAATTGTTTTGTTATTTATGTTAAAAAAGAAAAAAACCTCACTAGTTTGAAAAATTGGCTACATTCACTCCAATTATCATTACTTAAATATCCTAAACTGGCTGCTCGAGTAATAGATTGAGCAACTGTATGTGAAAAAAGTTTGGTAGCCAGTTTAACCGTATGCCTTTCAGCTCCAGCAACATTTAAATTATGTGTTGATATTTTATGAGTTATCTTTAAGTCATTGCTTTGAAGTGATAAAAGATTTAAAATTATATCTTTTTTAACTTCTTTGTTGTTAATGATGAACCCACTGTCAACAAAATGGTTTCTTAACAGCTTGATCAATTTTATTTTTGTGTCGTCATACAGAAACCTGTTTAAAAGAATAATAGTTACTATATAATACAGGCTTACTTATATAAAAACACTAAGCCTTGTTAAAATTAACTTAAAGTTCGTTATATAGTTTTCTGTTTCCACCACCTAAATCACAAACTATTGCCACAATCATGAAACCACACTGTTTTATTGTCTTCATTATATCAAATAATATTTTTTTTTTGTCATTTGACAATCATAACCATAAAATATTGGTTGCTTCCATTTTGCCACTAAACCTATTGGAATAGAAAAACTTTTGTAAAAGTACTTTTAATTGTGGATGTATCTAAATCACCTCTCTGTTGGTTTGTCATAGTACTTTTTTACCTTCATTTCATCAAAACCTTTGGCTTCTTTGCATTTTTAGCATCCCATTCTTCTGGCACAATGTATCTCTAAAAACGATTATAAGTCAATTTTTGTGAACTTTTTAAAAGATAAAAAACCATTTAAATATATTTCCAAACTAAATTTGCTTATTATGATGTATTCAACCTTTCAAATTGTCTTAAAATCTAATTACAAACAGTTTGTGACCTCTACTCAAAATTACACTCTTGTTCATTAAGTGCGATACGTACATTTAGACTTCTAAATTTTTTATGTAAAGTTCCTTCCTTCTTTTGCGTCAGAGTTGGTTTCTTTCGTTTGCTCTTCATGTGATAGTGTTTCCGTTTCAGTTGTGATACCAATGACTTCTATAGTCGGGACTGCTCCCGGTTTCAATTTTAGAGTTGCTCTATTACTAAATCCTATGCGTAATTTTAAAATAAAGAACTCTAGAAATTAGAATACTTCTTACTTACCTATTTCATACTTTAAATTTCTTTCAAAATCGTCCTATTTGAAATGTAATAAGAAAATTCTTTCCCTATGTACCTTAATGGTATCCGGCCGATTGCAAAATTTTATCCAAAGCTAAATTAAGATTTATTACAAAACGCACAACAATAGTTTTTAACACAATTTCTCACTTAATTTTTTTCCATCGTTTTGCATGCATTTGCCCACTGCGCATTTCATGTTTACAATTTGCTTCAAATTTTCAAATCACTTTTTTTGCACTTATAGCTTTTAAATACACTTCACACTCGGTTTTTATAATAATAATTATTTTTTTACAGTATATTTTGTAAATTTAAACTCAAAATTCTTGATTTATAACGAAATCCGATAAATTAATTTTTTGAGAACTGTCAAAGTGATTTTTCTTGCAGGGTTACCAAAACGCACTTAACACACATAAACTTTTAAAAATTAAATTAGGAATTAATCTAGAACTTATTAATTTTTAAATGGTTTTTACCGAAGATACAGAAATACGTACAATTATAGATTACTATATTCCTAGAGATGGAATGCTCAACAGCTAATCACCCAAACAGACTTATAGCAGAGGTAGCAGGTAAAGGAAGAAACACACACAAACATATACGAACAAGAAAAAGGGAGAGGGATAAAAACGAGAGATTAGGTCAGTGCATTTTTTTGTTTTGTAAATACATTATAAATTTCATGTCTGGTGAAAAAATCTGAAAGCTCAATATATTGTTGATTGATTCCAAATTTATTCTATCCATTATATCTATAGTTCCTTCAAATTCAGCACACTACAGATTATTACATTCATATTCATCATTCAAATGTAAAATATTCTAATTATTAATTTGTTATTATTAATTTGTATTTTCAATACAAACACAGCCCTAAATCATTTGGAAATACATAGAATAGGCAACCCTTGCATGGGTTAAACTACGTCATCTAACGGGAAATCGTGCGCATAGCGTAATCTTGTATTCTATCATTCTTGTTATTTTCATATTTTTTACCTTTTTAATTATGTTTTTCATTTACGTATTTCATTTTTTTAGTTATTTTTAATCCTGAAATTTTATTCTATTTTTATTTAAACAGTCCGCCTTTGCTATTATTGTGAATTCAAATGCTTATAAAATACAAATATTTCTGGTAATATGTAGGAATATTATTAGGAGAGTGAGAGAATAAATGTAAGAGAAAAATGAAAACCGACAAGAAAATAAAATAAATTTTATCTCAGCGGCATTGTCGTTGGAAGATAACTTATGTCAAATTTGTATAAAAATATCGTTACCGTCGTGTATTGTGTTCCCACACTTACCCTGTATTTAAACGACTTTATTTTTATTGAAGAGTTTGTAAAAAATTTTTGTATTTGAAAAAAATGGAAAAGACAAGCGTTTGTATAATTGGATCTGGAAAATAGTAAATTTTTTTGCAAGAGAGTTTAATGACATTTAATTATTAAAATTTTTCTACTTAAGTGCCACAATTGTAAGCAAAATCGTAGCTGAAAATGCTATAAGACTGGAAAATATAGAAGATCGTGTCAACATGTTTGTTTATGAGGAAACGTACGAGGAGGAGAATTTAAGCACTTTGATTAATACGCTGCACATAAATCCAAAATATGCACCAGATATAAAGCTGCCAGAAAATTTGGTAACAAAGAAATCCAGATATTTTTGTTTTCTTCATTAAAATGAATTACAATTTTATAAATCTAATTGAAATATGCATTTAAGGTGGCTGTCACCGATTTGCGAGAGACTGCTAGAAATGCTGATGTTATCATTTTTATAATGCCTCACTATCTATTGCCAGATTTTTCTAGAGCCCTTTTTGGTGTTATAAAATCCACTACTTTGGCCGTATCGTTAACAAATAGTTTTATGGCAGATGAAGAAGGTGGCTTACAGCTGCCTTCTCGTACAGTTGTGCAATATTTAAAGGTGAATTAATCCTTTTTTCTTTTTTTTTAATAATAGTATTTAATTGATAACATTGCGTTGTTTGAAAGATACCTTGTGCAGCATTAGTGGGTGCCAATTTGGCTACTGCTTTGGCTTCGGAAAGCTATTGTGAGGCTACATTGGGCTGTCGTGATTTAGCTCATGCCCCGTTACTAGTAAGCATATTTAAGAGTGACAAGTTTCGTGTGACCCCAATATTTGATGTTGATTGTGTAGAAGTTCTTGGATATATGAAGGTAAGAAATTTGTCTAATATAATTTTGTTAAATTTTTGTGCTTTCATTTTTTGAGTTTCGTACCCAAAGAGTAAAAACGTCCTATGTCTGTCCGTCTGTCACAGTCCTCCATCTCTGTATTCTATAGCCGCTATAACAGATATTAAAAAACAAAAATACTAAAAATTAAAGGGTGACCAAAGGTGATATTTAAAAATTGTTATTTTTTGAAAATTAATAGGCAGACTGGCAAAATTTTCAAAGCAGAAAAAAACTATAAATTAAAGGGTATGCCAAAACTGACGATATTTTTACGTACTTTTTTTTAAACCGCAATAGGCAGACAGTTAAAGTTTAACTGCCGTATTCAAGAAATCTTAAAATAGATTTAAAATGTATTTTAGGACAAATTTGTATAGAAAATTTGTCATAAGACACATTTCAAAGTATTTATTTTTTCGCTAGAAAAACAACTACAAAAAATTAAAAATGAAACCATAACAAAAACTTAGAATGAGTTTGGCATTAGTGACGGAATTAACAGGCTGCCATTTAAAATCATTGTGTATTGTTGTTGTGATTCCTGACTATATTTTGTGACTATACTCGGTGTCAAATTTTGTGAAGAGCCTTGCAGAGATCCTGCTTAGTTTCGTCACTTATGCTAACTTCATGCTAAGTGTTTGTTATGCATACGGCAGTTTGAATTTAGACATACTATAAAAATGTCCACTATGCAAATAAGTATAAACCTTAAAATAAGAAATTAAAGGTGTTTTCATAGAGGCCGTAATTCTGACGACTAACAATCGGTGAAGTCTGTCATCATGTGTTTTAAACAAATTAATTTGCGCAGAGTAACAAAAATATAACAAATGAAATTGACAATAAAAAAAGTGTTGCTATAGAGCATTTGATTTTAACATATGCTGCCATATCTATTGAACCAAGGCATATCAATACCAGGTGATTGCAATGCAAATTCAATAATTTTCGCCGAAGCCCTAAATGTCAAATTTTATACATAAAAAATGTGTAATTTTTTTATATGATGTTTGACAAGGCGAATAAATTATAAGCTAATAGCGATGGCGAATTCGTTAATTTTCGCATAAAAAAATAGTATACAGATTTTTTATATATGGAGTTTGACAGTTTAGGTCAGGTAGGCATGCCGTGTTGCCACGGCCCACTTGGGTCCAATGATTGGTCCCTTTTTGTTTGACAGTTTGGTTATATCGAAAATTAATAAACTCGCCATCGCAAGGCGAATCAATTATAAGCTGGTAGCGATGGCGAAGTAATACAAGGTGGTCTCGATGGCGAATTCATTAATTTTGCCTTAAACGATAACTGTCAAACTCCATATAATAAATTGTTATACATATTTTTTATGTATGGAGCTTGACATTTAGCGTTTACGGCGAAATTAATGAATTCGGCATCGCGACCACCTTGTATTATTTCGCCATTCACCATATTAAAAAAAATTATACACATTATCATTATAGAGTTTGACATTTGGCGTGTTCGGCGAAATAAATGAATTTTCCATCGCGTCCATCTTGTAATTTATTCGCCTTGTCGCCATTACAACTACCTAGTATTGATTTGCCTTAAAATACACCGTAAAAGAAAGACATTTAATATTTTGACTCGCAAATAAAAAATAATATGTAAAATTTAAAATTAAACGAAGTCCCACAAATTGTACGGAAATCTTATATTTTGCAGCACATTTTATCTTTTGCTGCTGGGCTATTGGACGGTTTGGATTGTAACTTCAATACCAAATCAGCCTGTATACGTTTTGGTGTCTTGGAAATAATTCGTTTCATTGATGTTTTTTATCCCTTCAGTAAATTATCAACGTTGTTTAAAAGTTGTGGCCTAAGCGATATAATGGTTGCTTGTACCGGCAGTCGTAGTCGTCGATTAGCAGAAGCATTTGTAAGAAGGGATTTGCCTTTGGAGAGACTTGAATTGGAGATGTTTAACGGTGAGAAAGTATTGGGTCCTGTAATAACAAATTCTGTATTACTTATGATACAACAAAAAGGTTTGACAAAAAAGTAAGCAAAAGTAAAAACTATTTTTTTACCCTTCACCAAAGGTGGAAAGGGTATAATATATAAATTTGTCATTCCGTTTAATATTTCTACAATATTAATTTCCGACTGCATTTTATAATATTGATCCTATATGGTGTTTGGCATTTAACATTTGCGGCAAAAATTAATGAATTCGCCATTGCGACCACATAGTATTATTTCGCCATGGTAGTAGCCAAGGCGAATTAGTTAAAAGGTGACAGCGGTGGCGAATTTATTTATTATCGCCGGTATTCTAACTGTCAAACTCCATATATAAAAAAAATTATCTAACTGCTATACAGTTTTTTTATATATGGTGTTTGACAGTTAGGATACCGGCTAAAATGACTCAATTCGTTATCGCTAACACCTTATAATTAATTCGCTTTAGTAATAGCGACGGCGAATTCATTAATTTTCGCTTATAGCTGTACCGGCGAATACCTTATAACTGATTTGCCTTGCTCCATTCAGTAATTTTTTACCAGTATATTATAATTGTACAAATCAAGGCGAATTAATTTTATCATCTCTGCGGCCCATGACTCTTTCATGCAAATTTTTCTTATGTGTAAAGTGGCTGTCAAAAGTATATTATTTTATATTACAAAAGGTCTTTTATTTATATTCTTTAAAATAGAATTGTAATAAGACTTTAAAATCAATTAAAAAAACAAAGCTTTTTGAAAACGTAATGGTAAGAAAAAAGTGAAATAATTATGTTTTGAAGTTTCTCTTTTTGTTGTTGTATTGTTGTAGCGACGCTGCCACCTGGTACAAATGCCTTGGTACAAGTGATACAACTGACATCTTCAGAATATTCCTTTCAAAGAACGTTAAGCTTACTAAGAGTCTTGCTTATTATTTTTTTTAATAGAGTCTTTAATTAACGAAAGTGCAGGGCGGACTCCAAGGTGAGAAACAACTCAGGTTCACCCCAAATATCCTCATTATATCAAATTTATATATGCAAGTATGCCGGCAAAAAAAGTATATAAAAAAAATTGCCAAATTCTTTTGGTAAAGGGTATACAAAATTCGGCACAGCCGAATATAGTACTCTGGCTTGTTATTATTTATTTTAACCCTTTAGATTCCCCTTATTTACTGTAACTAACGATATTTGTAATTATCTCAAAGATCCTGATGAAATACTAGAATGCTTGCGTACAATGTCGGGTATCATGTAAGTTCCTAATGATAATAAAGTTTTTTAAATGTTAAGGCTGAGGCACATAAAATCCGTCATACGTTATACTTTGTCTATGTATGAGTGTTGTCACATCGTTTGCTGCTTCTTGTTTCATTTTCGCTCTTGCTGTGTTTTAAAATTTTTTTGCTCGCCAACAAAGTGCTCATTGTGTCAAATTCATCCGTCGTTACTTTCTTTTCAGTTTAATACGTTAAAGTATAATGTATGACGGATTCTATGTGCCCCGGCCTTTATTATTTCAAACATTTCTTTCTTCTTCTTTCTATTTGCAGTTATCATCCCGTACAAACGATTCCATTTTGAAAATATAAAAAAATGCAAGTTCTACAATCATTCTATTTATATTGAGAAACAATTCAATTAGAGTTTCAGAAATCATCTTTCATTTTCATCATCGTTCATCTTTCACAATTAAATCTAATAGTTTAACAATTTACATATGTATATTAATTCATTGGTAACAGGAATATCCTCGATTTGGAATTTATAGTTTATTTTCATTTACCAACTTTAAAAAAGGAAAAGGATATAAATTTGTTAGTATTCACTTTTTATGTTGAGGACCGCAAAAAAAAGTTCATAATAAATGATATAAAATTGACTTTGGCTTAAGTTCATCTTTTTATTTTTCTAAAAATGAACTGTATACTGTATAATAATTACAAAATTACCTGACGAATATAATGGTGGTGGATGATATAAAATTGTGTGAAGGTTGATCGGCGATGATGGATGCGGGTTGGAGAGAGTTTGCACGCCAGTTAAGCAATGCACACACCAATTAGCAATTTTAAAATTGCCTTTGAATTGAGAGATTTTAAATATTTATGTGGCAAAAATTAGAAAATTAAATAAAAACAAATGTTAAATTTCAGTTTCTAAATTGTAACGTTTTTATTAGTAAGCAGGAGATGTTCACCTTTTGGAAGTTTAATATAAAGTGAAGTAAGTCAGGATTTAGTAGTTGCTGTGCAAGTATTAACAAAATATAAAAATGGCCGCCGATAGCGGCGAAAAATTTTAACACAAGCTTGCCGGCTCTCTTTTATGATTCAGTAGTTATACAAATTCTTTTAAACTGAAAGTTAAAAAAAAGATGCAATTTAAATTTCAATTTTTTTTTTAATTTGAATGTAAATATGGCAGGGGTACATAACCACAGCGCTAGCGTATCCCACAAATTTTAAGATATATGTAAATAGTGTCTTCAGGAACTGCACATCGGCCTATACCTTCGTATAGGAAGTGATAATCCTGAACAGGATATTGAAGTATAAATGAATAACTATTTCTTGTTAATTATTTATTTATTTGAAAACACGATGGCATTTTTGTAAAATCCAGTTAAAAACACGTGCGCGTTGCGTCTTTCATCATAACCTCACTTTTATGAAAAAGGAAAATCTGCTCGCACACAGATGTTCCCCCTTCGATATAAAGTATAGAATTATGTAGTTCGTGAAGAAACTAGTTCAATTGAATTCAAATGTTGTGAGCAAACAAGTTAAATAATTAAAAAATAAAAAGTTGCATTTGTGGCTATCAAATTGCTAGCACAAAAAGCAACAACAAATGTACAAGACGAGTTGCAAAGAGAACGACAAAGAAAAAAGCTTAAAGTTGTGTGTGAACTTCGTCTCACCAAATTAACATTAAGATTAGTTGGTTAAATAGATGATGTTTACGATGTACATAACATAAGGTAGATAGATGCAAAAAATGCTGATGAAGGATGTGGCGGTCCAGAAAATGCTGCATTTCATTCTGATAGCGTCTAATTTTTCTTGTTTTCTTTGGAAAACGTCCGCATACATTTGTAAATAATTTTTCTTTCTAAAAATGTTTAGAAAATTAATTGAAAAGCACCAAAAAGCCGAAAATAAAGTAAAATTTCATTAATTTATAAAATAGATTATTATTTTTACTTTTAAAGGTTTACAAAAATAAAGTCATATAAAAGTGCACATATATTTAATCTTTAAATTGTTTTTCAGTTGCACAATTTTTACTAGTATGTGTGAATATGTTTTTTATTTCTGATAAATTTATCTCAGGACACTAAAAATTGTGTGACCTAAACAAATCAACTGGATTCGCTCAATGGTTTTCTGCTCACATATTGAGCATTTGAACTAAAAACAATTGAGCTCACTAAGTGAGCATGAACTAAATAAACGAACTAGTTTGTTCTAGTGAGCTGAGCTAAAAGGAGCGCTCACTTTAAGGAGCTGATAAACCCAACTCTAATAAAGGAATAAACTGAATTTTAAACTTTAAATTATGGCAAAATAATATAGGTGGTCTCGATGGCGAATTCATTAATTTTTGCCGTAAACGCTAAATGTCAAACACCATGCTTTAAATATTAGTAAGAAATAGGCTGACTTTGAAAACATCAGTTGCTTTGTATTCAAACAATGAATTGTATTTCATAATGCCGTGGCACTAAGTGTTTACAATGCATACCATTCCAAAATGTCACAGACAAGTATTAGAAACATTGCAACTGAACAACTAGCGCACCAGTTTTCGAATTGATTTGTTTCTTTGTTTCGCAACTTGGTATATGTACAAGACTTAAATACCGCAGCAAAACTGTATACAAACTTTGTATTAATACATATTGGAAGTCAGCCATAATTTCTTAGCCGTAAGGTCTTTATGCTAAATAAACATGGACTTGAGCTAAAATCAATTTCATTTCATTTTTAATTATAATAATTTAATTTCATAAAAAATTAAATTAAAAGTTCATAATTTTAAAAATTAAACGATAGACCACACAGGACTTTTACAAGTCTACTGAGCTGTAAGGGACACCCATAACAAGTGTTAAAGATGACATAATTTGTCTCTTATAGCATTATAGCTTGAACCGCTGAGATCAAACACTTGAAAGTACACAGGCAGTGTAGTTCTAGGTCTTAGTCTGTTTTTTTGCTATATGAGCAGTAGCGAAATGGCCATATGGATATGCTTTACCCGCGGTAATACATTTCAATTTTGTGATTTTAAATAATGACAATATCATGAAATATTTATATTTAAAATAATAAAGCACGATTAAAGTAAATTAACATTAACAAGAAAGAATGCTATATTCGGCTATGCCGAATTTTATATACTCTTTACCATTTATGTAAATATAGTTTAGTGAAGTAACTCCAATCAAAAAGCAAATATTTTTTTTTTTACATAAAAATGTAATCGGCGCTTAAAGGATTAAGTATTTAAAAAAATAGTATTTCTTTATCGCCCCATATATTTATTTATTTTTTGTTTGCCGTTACCTTATTGTTCCAAATGACTTGAACAAATTAGCGGTAGGCATAGTGTTTTGCCTGCTGCCTCGAAGGACATTGACCGATCACGCTGATTTCCAACAGCAACTCTTTCGACACCATATCTGTTCGATTGAACTATTTATTTATAAACAAACAGAATGACAAATTTACCCTTTTTCCACTTTTCGTGGTGAAGGGTATAAAAAGATTCCGAATAATAAATATAAGCAAACTGCATGTCGCTCTCAACAACTATTTTAGAACTGCTTCAGGTTTTACTTCGAACCACACCATTAAAGTTATTAAGAGTAGAAGCTGATTTTAAGGACTTTGAATCTCTTCTTGATAAAAGTTCAGTCGTTATGGCCTCAAAAGCTATTATAAACAGCAGTGATGGGTTGCATAGTACATTTTGGCGAAGCCTAGAGTTGATAGCGATACCGCCAACTGCTATAGGAAGAATAATCAATATTTTACTACAGTCTGCTGTCCTAACACCGGCTTAACCCATTCTTCTCTTTTTTCTGGCAATATTTTGATAATTGATGATAGTCTTTCGTTTAACAACAAAAACTCCACTGATTCTGCTTGCTTCAAAAAAATGAGGAGGGAGATTATAGCTAATGTTTCGCCTAATTTGCTTTTATTTACTGATGGCTCTTGTCATAATCAACTTGTTCAATGGTTGAAAGCAAGGATAACCTGGATTTTGATGTAATTTTTGAAAAACGGTTGCCGGACTGTGTTGGTGTTTTTGTAGCTAAAATATCTGCAATTAAGGATGCAGTGAGTTATGCGTTGCAACAAGGAAAAAATACCATCATATGCACTAACAGTCTAAATGCTATAAAGGCAATTCAAGTCAACCACAAGGGAATTTATGATGACATTATTAACTTTCCCGTTTTCAGTACTCAAATATTATTATTGTGGATCCCTGCGCACATTGGAATAGCTGGTAATGAGGTCGCGGATAGGGCCGCTAAGAATGCCCTAATTTAAATGGAATAACATTTATACCTTGCTTTCCCAAAGCTATTTCGAATCCTTTTTGGGCAATAAGAAAACAACAGTACCCGGAAACAAGAAGACCTAAGTATAGCGAAAATCATACACGTTCGCAGTGTATTATGTTAGGCCGTTTAAGGGTGGGAAAAACACTGTTCACTACGAAGCATTACTATGATAGGTCGAATCCGAGTGTATGCAGCTTTTGTAACGATATTCTAACTGTGCTGCACATCCTTACAGAATGCCCAGTTTCAGGAATTGGATTACCATTAAGTGATATTCTGGACTGCACTACTCACAAAAATCTTGCAAAAATATGGGTCAGCTTGCAACATCATGGTATCCGTGAAGTTTAGTCATTATCCATTTATCGATTATTTTTTATGTATTTTTCTAATTTTAGTATCTAACTTAAATCATTTAAATTTATATTTTGTCTAAATTGTATCTAAAATTTATTTTTCCTGTGCGCATATGGTCTAGCTACCCGGCGCCTTTACAGTATACTTTCTGAATTTAGTTTATAAAGTATGTATTAAATAAATAAATAAATAAATTTGTATATTGGATATTTTCAAAGTATCAAATTATAATAATAATGACTTCAGAAATAATAGTTTCAATAAATTTCGAAAAAATTTAAAAATAATTTTATTTATTTGTAATGTCTTATTTTTAATGTGTATTTCAATAGACAAAAAACAAAAGAGCAATTCTTAGCACCACTGAAAATAAAAAAGAAAAGACTTTGTACATTTATATTAACTGACATTTAGCTACATGCAACTGCTAATTATTATACTGTGCAAATTTTAGATAAAATATTTGTTAAAATTGTTAAACATTTTCCATAGAAAGCTAAAACACAAATTAAACCTTCTTGAAAAGTACGAGTGTTACATTTTTATTTTTAAATGAAACGTTTTACAAAATACTAAAGCCCAAGGGGTTAATTGCTGGTTATAAATAAAAAAAAAAACTACAACAACATGTATCGAGAAATATACAATAGCAGCTTAATTAAACAACCAACCCAGCACTTTAAAATTTAATACGATGAATTATAAAATCTAAGAGATAAAAAACGTACATAAACATGCGTCGATTTACAGAAAAAAAATTTAAAATTAAAACTGAAACTGAAAACAATCTCTCACCGTAATAAAAATAAGTGTTTCTGTAGAAAAGCAAGCTAAACATTAAAATTATTAAAAATCTTTATAAAGAATGTCAGTCTAGGCGTTCATTAGCTTTTTTTATAAAGCAAATACTTATTGCTCCACTGAACTACTCGAATTCTTATGTAAAGGCGTCTACAGAATTTTTATTTTCAATTGCATTTGCTAAATTCAAAAATAGAAGAAGCATGTGAATTTTAAGAAAATTAAGTGAAAAATAAGGGAGCAAATTTGTAAGTACAAGAAATATTTCAAATAACTAAAATAATTGTAAATTTAGTGAATACAGAGGATGGGTAAAAAAAATTTAACAAGGCCGTCCAGAATGGAATGGTAATTAACAAAAAGAAAATTGTACCCTCAAACTTATTTGTTGGTCCCATTAACGCCAAATTATTGAGGACTCATTGTGTAAAAATTACAATTCAAGAACAATATTTTTTATTAATAAACATAATCATATCAATAATAGGCATAATTACGAAATTTCTAAAACAAAAAATTGCGTTAAAACACTTGATAATAAATTGCTGAAACTAAAAATTGCGAGTCAATGCCTAACCTTATATCGCATTTACACTACATCGAAACCCACGAGATTTGATTTGAAATCTATTTCCAAATCTAGTTCGTTTACACCAAGGCGAATTAAATACAAGGTGGCCGCGCAGCTATAAAAGCAAAAACCTAATGTCATTTTGTTGTTGCAGATCACCACGTTGATGTCAAAAATAGCTGACTGAACAAGAGGAAGCCGAATCAAATTTATTCTTTTACCATCATTTGGTGCTTTAAATGAAGTTGTAACGGTTGGTTTGTTTCTCCTACATGTGCAGCAATAACTCAAGGCAGATTTATTTTACTAGGTAGTGTAGTCCGCCCAGCTGGTTTGTAGTTGGAAACGTCAAAAGTTGTTTGTATTTTCCTTTGTTTGTTTAGGAATTTAAAAAAACAATAACAACAAGCGTTTGAGAAACACAGAAAGCATTAGTTTTGAGAGCAATTATTGTTTTTTTCTCTTTGTGTTTTTGACGTTTCCAACGCACAAAGCAACAATTAAAAGGCATCTTGTTTTTGTCAATGTTGTATTTGTTGTAGAGCCGCTACTACCTAGTAAAATAAATCTGTCTTGCAATAACTCATATTTCATTTTTAGGTTTTGAAATTTAATTTTAATTTTTTTAATTTTTTAAATTATTAAAAAATTTTTTACTTTTAAAATTATTTTAGAATTTTGACATCAATGTCGAACAGGTAGCTATTAGGACCACCTGTAAATAAATGCATCTTAGTTTACACTGTATATTTTAGACACTAGCTCACCAGCTAGATTTTACAACATTCTAAATCGAAAAAATGGGCATTTAAAATTTTTTTTACATTATTTTTAAAATTTACACATCATTAATTTTATCTTTTGTTTATATTTTTATTTTATTAACATATTTTATAAATTTCCTTTTATTGTTTTGAAAAACTATAAATTTTCCTAGATTTTGGGTAAAGTTTAACAAAATCTAGTGACGAAGTAGATTTTGTTTTGTATGGGAAATCTATTTAAAATCAACTAGATTTGGATTGAATTCTCAATAGTACTAGATTTCGGTATAATGTAAATGGACTGTTACTGTGAAAGCAAAAGTACAGTGGATTCAATCGCATAATACAGTGCGCATAAAAAAACGTTACGCTTTCTGGTTTTATTTAGGTACTGCTACTACAAGTAAAGGTACATTTAGCCGATCGTAAATGTAGAAATGTAAATGTAGATGTGTCAGCTAATCATTTTTGTTATACGAAGAGCTATGCAAATGCTTAGCCGACTGAAATGACACTTAGTCGTAACGTTTCAACCTGCTGAAAATAGAATTTCAATACGAGGTTATGTGACAGATGTAAACAGTGATGGTAAATATTATCATTAATTGAATTGAAGTACAAACCCCCTTTTCAATTGTTTATTTGTCCTTTTTTACTTAAACTTTTAAGTTGTTAAATTTTATTACACACAATATAATTTTAAAGAAATTATGAAGTTTTCTTTTCTAAATTATCCTGAAGCCACAGGCTCAAGTTTTCCTGTTAAGTTTTTCACACATACTGCATGTTAAAATTCATTTAAATTAATAGCTGTGACGTAGGCTGTACGCAACTTGAAAGCAAATTGCTTTTAGGATAGCAAAAACTTATGGCGGCATAATACGGAACGAAAGAGAATTATGAACAGCTGTTTTTTTGAACGTAACCTGAAACCGTATTTTGACGTAATGTTTTGTAAAATTGTTAGGCTTAGTATAACTTATATATAATATAAGACGATAGAGATATATAAGACGATAGAGAATTAAACAAGTAGAGTGCTATATTCGGCTATGTCCAATCAAAAAAGCAAGTATTGGGGTGACAGAGAAGTAAAAAATACTACAAAATTTGGCACTGCATATACATAATTTTACATCAAAATGACATCGGCTCTTCGGGGGTAAGTATTTTTTACAAATTTTCGTATTTCCCTAAAGATCTCTTCAAAAACTTTAAAATGACACCCCTATTGATATTTAAAAAAAAATTAAATTTCAGAGGCCCGTAACACGGAAAATAAGGGCGACTGTTTTCTGCTTTTTTTAGTTCTCAATCGCCCATATATTTTCTTCTTTTTTATGGGGTCGGAATAAATAAATATTTTACAAATTACAAACGGATTGACAAACTTAGTTATACCGTTTTTCCAGTTTTTGTGGTAAAGGGTATAAAAATAAGAAAAAAACATCAAGTGAAAAAATTGGCGCTCTCCCACATTTCCGAGTTATTGGCCTCTTAACTTTTCATACAAAATTACGGTTGCGCACCATATTTTTAAAAATATCAATATGATAATTATTTAAAAGTTTTTGATGAGATCTTTAAGGAAATACTTGAATTTTTTAAAAATGCTTAACCCATTAAGATATTTTGATTGGAGTTACTTCACTAAACTACATTTACATAGATGGTGAAGGGTATAAAAGATTCGGCATAGCCGAGTTAAGCACTCTTACTGCCATTCCTAAATTAGCGCGTAAAGCGCAAGATAACTGTCAAAATTTCTCATGTACATACAAAATGTGTGAAGCATCCCTAAATAGCACGGCGTCAACGCTTAGCAATTGGAAAATCCAATTTTGACAGTGCGTTAGGAAGTGAAGTTGGCCGCTTGTTGGTCTGTTTTGTTTTGTTATGGTTGAAAAGTAATGACAATTTAGTTATTTTCAAGTCAATCTAGCGGTTTAATCTCTTCTTTATTCTTATACAGCGGGTTTTATAAAATAAAATGAGTTAACATTACTGTTAACGACACAAAGTTAACGCTGTTATTTAGGGATGACATACCAGCGCAAAAGCTATGAATTACATTGCTTTGCGTCTTACGCGCTAATTTAGGGATGGCAGTTACTTGTTGTAAAAAATTATTACAAATTATTTAAATATTTGTGTAAACCTGTGTTTTGTACATTTTATTATAATTATTTTTTCTTTATTTTAGTTTATTTCATTTGCTTAAAAAAGAAAAATGGAAAAAATTAGTATTTGCGTTATTGGTTCAGGAAAATGGTAAGCATTCCTTTTTTTCTTTTGGGTGTTAATCATATTTTCTTAAAGTGTCTGTATTTTGATAAAGGGCGTCTGCATTAACTAAAATTGTTGCTGAAAATGTTGTTAATCTAGAAGAGATTGATAATGAAGTGAAAAGTTATATTTTTGATGAACCGTTTGTAAAAAAAGAACCCAAAGGCTTAATTCATTTTTTTCGCGCAAAACAAAAATATGTATCGTACGTTGAAATGCCAGAAAATGTGGTAAAAAAGAACACATATAAAATTGTTGACATTAATTTTATAAAATTAAAAAAAAAAAAATCGAATTTGTTGTTGCAGCATTCTGTTACTGATGTGGTAGCTGCTGCTAGATATGCTGATGTAATTATTTTCGTTATGCTTCACTATTTGTTGCCAGACGTTTGTAGAACACTTTTGGGTAAAATAAAACCTAATGCTTTGGCCATATCATTGATAAAAGGTCTTTTTCCTAATGACGATGGCAGTTTACAATTAACTTCTCATACGGTTACAAAACATTTAAAAGTAATTATTTGTTTTTTTTTTTTTTTTTTTTTTTTTTTGGTAACAATCTAAACATAATTAATGAAAAATTGTTTTATTTATTAAAGATTCCTTGTGCGGTTTTAGTGGGTGCAAATTTGGAGAAAGTTTTAACTTTGAATAACTACTGTGAGGTAACCATTGGGTGTCGTGATGCTAAAAATTCTAAATTGTTCGAGAGCATATTTAAGAAACACAATTTTCGTGTGACCGTCATAGATGATGCTGATTGTGTAGAAGTGTGCGCATTTCTAAGGGTATACAATTTATCTTAAAGGATTTCAAGGAAACGCTTTTGTTTTTTCTCTCACTCTCTTTTTTTCTCTCTTTTAAAGAATATTGTATCTTTTGCTGTTGGCTTATTGGATGGCTTAGATTGCAACAGTAATACCAAATCAGCTTGTATGCGTTATGGTTTATTGGAAATGCTTCATTTTATTGATGTTTTTTATCCGGGCAGCAAACTGTCGACATTTTTCGAAAGTTGTGGTTTCTCTGATTTAATGAATGTTTGTTGGGGCAGCCGTGGACGCCGTTTGGCTGAAGCATTTGTCAAAATTAATCTCCCCATTGATAGACTTGAAACCGAAATACTGGGCGGTGAAAAGCTGGTGGGTCCCCTGGTAGCAAAATGTGTGTCAGTCATGTTGAACCATAAAGGTTTGGAACAGGAGTAAGTTGAATTATAATGAAATTTACAATTTTTTAATCTAGTAAAAAAATACGTGAATTAAAGCCTGATTTAAGAAACATTAACTTGTTTATTGCTCTAAATTAATTTCACTGATTATTAGTTTCAAAATTTTAATTATACATGGTTGTCATAGAAATCAATATTGTCAGAATTGGTTTTAAAACCTTTGGTGTCATAGAAACCAATGTTATTGGTTTTATGTTCGAACTAGAATTAATGTCGGTTTTAGGTGTCACAGAAACGAATGTTATCGGTTTTTTATTGGACAAAAACCAAGCAGCTAACAGTTGTCAGTTTTCATTCATTCATTTTGGCGCGCTTTAGTTTTTATTTTCTTGCAGCGGGACATTTTTTACAAATGTAAGTAAATTAATTTAATTTAATATTTGCTTTATGAAAACAAAAATTTTTGCATTTACCTATTTATTTTCTAGGGGAAAACATAAAAACAATACACAAAATACCATAGTCATGGAAAAATATCCGGTTTTAGCTAAAGGCTTCACGAAACGCGACAAACCAACAGTGAATGCCCTGTGGGAAGAACTGGCTGATTCACTGAATAGTGCCGGGCCACCATAACTTGATGTAAATGGGTGGAAAAAGGTAAACAAAATTTTTTCCACAGAACAAATTATATTGTTATATGAAATGTGTTTTTATTTTTACAGAAATGTACTGAGTCGCAGAGCTCAAAATAAGACAGAGTCTAGGGCAACTGACGGTAGAGCATTTGCAAAGCATAACCTGACAACAACAGAAGAGGCCATATCACGGCTATGTGGCATTTCGCTGTTGGTGGAAGGGGTTTGCGTGGTAGCAGTTGGTCTCAACGGAAATGTAGATGCTGCATGTGAGAAAGAAGTGCGCTCTACATTCGTCTCGTCTCTCACCTTTTCTGAGCATTCATCTTCTAATTACAAAAATGCTACAAAAGCTAATGTCATTTTATTTCATTTACAAGCACTTATCAACTTTTGTCAATTATTTTCACAAAAAAATTTATTACATTCGAAATTAACAAAACCAACTTGGTTTCGTGACACGTGTTGGTTTTCAAAACCGACAATTAGCAAAACCAATATTAGTTTCTCTGACAACCCTGATAAACTCTTATTAATTTTTCAGAATAATGCTTTCAGATTTAAAAATAAAATAAGACATTTATCTAAAATTTTTATTTATTTAATTCACTTTATTCGTGCTTGATTCCTTCAAATATAAATATTTCATGATATTCTCATGAAATATTTATTATTTTAAACTAAACTACAAAATGTTATGTATTACTGCGGGGAAAGCATATCCATATGGCCATTTCACTACTGCTCAAATAGCTCATCAGTGGATGAAATGGCCATATGGATATGGTTTCCCCGCAGTAATACATTTCATTTTGTAGTTTAGTTTAAAATAATAAATATTTCATGAGAATATCATAAAATATTTATATTTGAAGGAATCAAGCACGAATAAAGTAAATTAATTAAATTTTACAAGATTCCGAATAATAAATTTTCATTTTGATTTTTATTTATTTATTTTTTTTTCTTGAAGGTTTCCTTTATTTACCACAGTCCACAAAATATGTGAATACATTTTGAAGCCAGAAGATATATTGAACTGCATACGTAACATACCGGATATTATGTAAGTAAAGAATGACTGTAAAATAAAGCTTCTAAAAATAACATGGCTTCTTTAACTTTACCTTTGTCTTTTCCTTTTCATTTATCATTTAAAGTTATCATTCCACAAATACGTTTCCCTTGTGAAAATTAATAGTTTGCAGTTTTTGACTTAAGATTTTCTAAAATATTGAAGTATTTTTTATTTGTGACAATTATAAAAATAAAATAAAATTTTTGTTTGGAAAATAAACGTACGCATCAATCAACCAATAATTATTGAGAACCAAGGATGGTAAGTGAAAAATAAAAATTCCACTAATCAGATTTTTGAAGTTAAAATTATTTTCTCACATTTTTTTAACACAATTTTATACCCTTCACCACAACAGGTTGAAAAAGGGTATATCTAAGTTTGTCATTCCTTATGTAATTTCTCTAGTATCCATTTCCGACCCCATAGAGTCTATATATTCTGAGTTCTTATGCATAGCGAAGTCTATTGAGTGATGTCCGTCTGTCCGTCCATGTTAGTGTTAAAATCAAGTCAATCGATCACATATAGTGTCAAAAGATGTGCTATTGGAAATCAGCATGATCGGTCCATGCCTTGCAAGGCAGCAGGCAAAAACCACGCCTACCTTTAATTTTTTCATGTCACTTGGAACAATAAAGTAACTATCATCAAAAAAATATATATATGGGACGATAAAGAATTAAAAAAATAAGAAAAAAACATCAAGTGAAAAAATTGGCGCTCACCCATATTTTCCAAGTTACAGGGCTCTGAAATTAATTTTTTTTTTAAATATCAATATGGGTATCATTTTAAAGCATTTGAAGAGATCTGTAAGGAAATACAACATTTTTTTAAAAATGCTTAACCCATTAAGAGTCGATGCCACTTTTATGTGAAATTATATGTATGCAGTACCAAAATTTTTTTTATTTTTTTAATTCTCTATCACCCCAATATTTACTTTTTTGATTGTAGTTACTTCACTAAACTAGATTTACATACATGGTGAAGGGTATATAAGATTAAGCATAGCTGAATAAAGCACTCTTACTTCTTGGTATTATGTTAATCATAAAACGTCCACAAAGGAATTTTCAGCTGTGAGATAAGACTACGAAAATGTTCGTAAGTGCATTACGGCGCTGTAATCATTAAATAAAACTTTTTAAAATTTGTCATACCCAGCTGTATAATAAAAACTTTTAAAATATAAAATACAAACAAAAAAATCGCCGTTTCAATAAAAGGCGTTTTAAAACGCTTACTTTTGCTTGTCTGATGCAGAGAGGTCGTGCATTTAGGAACAGATCCTTTTTGGAAATGCATTTAAACTTAATTTCAACAGCGAAAAGAAATATAATTTTCACCTAATAATACAGGCCTGTTCTGAAATCCACACGAAATTTTCACTTCAAATTTTTCAAAGCATTGTTTTTGTAAAGAATAATTTTATAGCAACAATGCTTTGAAAAATTTGAAGTAAAAATTTCGTGTGGAATTCTGAACATGGCTGATAACCTTGTTTTTAAAATTCAGTAGTCCATCAGGGATTACAAATGCACTATATTTATCTGCATACTAATAACTTATTAAAAAGTCAATGTTAATGTAAATGAATAGACAAGGAAATTTGTTGTATTTTTAGAATATTACTAATTTTACAGATTAGTTTTACACACATTACATAAATAATCCAGATAATAGTTTAGTATCATATAATGTATCAAGAGAGAAGATTTATTATCGCTAATAAGGCCAGCAGTTGATTAACATTCCAACTCTTAGCGCATAAAAAATATAATCAAACAAAGCGAAGATATCTAAAATAATACTTGCAAAAAAACTGTTTTCAAAATAGATTTTAGCTGTTTGTCTATGACGGACCCTACCCCCCCCCGCCCCGAAGGCACAAAGATTATGTGCTGATCTAACCACGGTGACGACGAGGGTCCTCGGGGGTATAGGGGGAACCAGTCCCCCGGTGTGCAGGCACTGAAGCGGAATAGACAGTTGGGTACTGTAAGTTGGGTATGGCTGTAAGTAAAACAGTTTGATTATTTTTAACATTAATAAAGGCTCAAATCAAAATAATACATTTTTTATGAAAATATACGACTCATACCTATTTCAACTTTTGTATTAATTCGAAATAATACCTTTTTGTTGAAATAAAGGTAATCACTACATTATCATGAATATGGTCTCAAAAGTGGTTTTCGAGATGAAAGAGTAAACGGAATACGTTGAAATTTTTACAGTAGATAGATATTGATGTTGTAAGCTGATTTCTTGAAAAAAGTGATATTTCAAAAATTTTGAGTTAATACCCTATTGTTGATCAACTGCGATATAATATTCTGACTTCTTATGCATAGCGAAGTCGATTGAGCGATGGCTGTCTGTCCATCCGTGTTAGTGTTGAAATTTCACAAAAAAAGTTAATATGTCAAGCGATTAAATATAGTGTCGAACGAATTGCTATTGGAAATCAGCATGATTCGTCCATGTACTTCGAGCCATGTACTTGTAGGCGGGGCAAAACACCATGCCTACCTCGAATTTTTTCATCTCATTTGGAACAAAGAGTAACTACAATCAAAAAAATATATTGGATGATAGAAAATTAAAAAATAAGAAAAAAACATCAAGTGAAAAAATTGGCGCTCGCCCATATTTTTCAAGTTGCGAGGTTCTGAAATTTTAAAATTTTTCGAAATATCAATATCGGTATCATTTTAAAGCTTTTGAAGAGATCTTTAAGGAAATACTAAATTGTTTTTTTAAATTCTTAACCCATTAAGAGTCGATGCCACTTTTATGTAAAACTATATATTTCAGTACCAAGTTTTTTTTTAATTTTTAATTCTCTGTCACCCCAATATTTGCTTTTTGGATTCGAGTTATTTCACTACATAGACGGTGAAGGCTATATAAAATTTGGCATAGCCGAATATAGCACTCTTACTTGTTTGTATTTTGTTTAGCAAAAAACTTCCACAAAGGAATTTTCGACTGAGAGACAAGACATCGAAAATGTTTGTAAAAGCATTATGCCGCTGTATCAGTAAAAAAAACTTTTAAAAATTTATCAGTGGCACAGCTATTTAACAAAGATTTGTTAAATATAAAATACAAACAAAAAAAAATTGCCGCTTTAATAAAAGGCGTTTTAAAACGCTTACTTTTGCTTATCAGATGCAGAGAAATCGTTTATTTAAGAACAGACCGGTTATGAAAATGCATTAAATCTTAATTTCAACAGCGAAAAGAAATATAAATTTTCAACTAATAATAATCTTATTTTTAAAGTTCAGTAGGCCATCAGGGATTACAAATGCAGTATATTTATCTGCATACTAATGACTTATTAAAAAGTTAATGTAAATGTAAATGAATAGACAAGTTAACTTGTTGTATTTTTAGGACATTGCTAATCTTATAGATTAGTTTTACAGACATTACATAAATTATCCAGATAATAGTTAAGCATCATATACCTCATCAAGAGAGAAGAGTTATTATCGCTAATAAGGCCAGCAGTTGATTAACATTCCAACTCTTAGCGCATAAAAAATATAATCAAACAAAGCGAAGATATCTAAAATAATACTTGCAAAAAAACTGTTTTCAAAATAGATTTTAGCTGTTTGTCTATGACGGACCCCCCGAAGGCACAAAGATTCTGTGCTGATCTAACCACGGTGCCGACGAGGGTCCTCGGGGGTATAGGGGGAACCAGTCCCCCGGTGTGCAGGCACTGAAGCGGAATAGACAGTTGGGTACTGTCGGAGGTTTTTACCAGTCTCCTTTTTTAATAATAAAACGATGAATAATAATAAAACTTAAAAAAACCGGCACCACGGAAGCCGTTAGCCCATACAGAGAGCCGCCAATCTCTGTAGCTGGTTATTGGTGAGGTCCCTTCGGGGTACACGTGGTGGATGTGGTTAATTTGTCTATCTCTGCAGGTCTGGCGTGGAATAGACTGAAGTGTGCTGTTGCACACTCAACAGAGGAGTTTATGATAGGCTTCGACCCCTTACCAAGGGGTAGATTCATGGTCCTGCAAGCCATGGTCTTAAAATTTCACAGAATTAGTGGTTTGGCCACCGTCTGATAAGGGCTTACTGCCAGGTAGACATGTGCCCGGTCGTTCGTTTCAGTGACCGGTCTTTTTCGGTCAATTATCAAAGACTGATTTGTTCGTTCAATTCGTTCAATCGGTCAATATTAACGAAAGGAGTCGGTTAAATATCTGGCTTACTTCGTTCAATTAAGTCATCCGTTCAATTTAACCCGTGCACTATTGAACGAAAAGACCGGATTTAAATGACCGGATCATTCCGTTCGCTTGATCGATTCGGTCAATTTAACCCGTTCGTTCGCGAACGACACAGCTCTACTGCCAGGTACAGACGTTAATCTATTCACTTATCCTGTCTATGAGGGTTCAAAAGTTTGCCCTCATACATCAGGTTACATCAACTATTCGGACACCCTTTAATTTATAATATCAACTGTTAATACTTCCTTTTAAACCAGACAAAGTAGTGGTAATTCTTTCTAATTTTAAAGCGTTTGTATATAACGGATCAAAAGATAGAGCCGTATAGGTTAAATTACATCAAATATGGGAAAACCCTTTAATTTCTGAATTAAAATTGTATACATGTTCTTATAGCGGTTATGGCAATACAGATTTCTTGTTAATTTTAGCTGTCTGTCTATAATGGTTTAAATTTTTGGTCACATATATCAATTTACATTAATTATTAGGATACCCTTTAATTTCCAAATCCTTATTTTATACTTGTTGTTATAGCGGGCAGACTCCTTGTAAATTTCAATCATCTGTCTACAATTGTTTAGAGAGTATGGCAACATAAACTAAATTAAATTAAATTCACTATTGGGGCACCCTTTAATTTATAAATATTTTCAATATTTATACGTGTTAATATAACTGTCATTTTAATCGGCATTCTGTCTAATTATCAAGCGTTTTAATGATAGGCCCATATGGGTCAATTTATGTCACCTACGGGGACACCCTTTAATTTTTAGATACGAGTCTTCATCTACGCTACGCTCTACAGCAGCAATTAATTTTTTTTATATGCAGCTGTAAGACGTCTTCTTAGATGCGAATTTTTATTTGATATAAACGTTGTAAAAAACCTTCTAAGTTAATCGAATAAATGGTTCTAATTGACGATTAGGTTCACCGTAAAATAAATGCAGTGCGCAATACTTATTTCAAACAGAAACATGATTTTCAAAATAAATTTGCACAGTATAAACCCCTTGTTCAGGCGTCAGAATATTCGTGTTAAAATGCCAAACCGAACTGAACGTAATTCACTTGACAGTGTGACGAAATGTCCACCAATTAAAAAAATGTCACCATCTTGAAATTCTATACGTCTATAAAAGATACCCTTCAAAAAAAACTATTATCCTTAAAAATTATTAGCTCTTAGTTCCAGATATTAGATAATTCGCGGGACTCAGTAACACAGTAAAATGGCTACAATGCCCAATAAGTCTTATATTTCGTATTTGTTTGCAGTAGAATTTTAAAAAATATTTATAAATTCAGTAAATGTCTCAGCTTTTTCAACAAAACTTTTATAGAGATGAAATTTTTGGTTTGTTAAAAATTATGGTTTTGTTAAAATGCTCGCATTGAAAAATAAAAACAAACTCTTAATCATTAAGATTAAACTTTAAAATTCTAAACGTCGTTAAATTACTTTTCAAGCAATAAAACTTTTCTATTTTTAATTAGTACAAATCTTTTTTACTTATTTATATTGAAGAAAAAAAAATACATTTACAACTTCCAAACATCACCAACAAACAGACGACATCATTGATTTATTTTGTCGCCGTTTGGCTGGAAGGAATTCAATTCAATCAAGATGTAACAATTTCTTAATAAACCCACAGCAAATAAAGGAGACAATAAATTCCAATAACTTTTATATTCTGCTTAAAAAATAATAAAAAGAAAATAAATGTTACACAGCCCAGACAAATTAATTATTGTTTGAAAAATTATTTCTTTCTTTTCTTTATTTTTTCCTATTTATTTCTTTATCCTTAAAGTTAAGCTCTTTTCTAACACTAATTTGATTGGACAATAGAAGGGAAAATTAAAGGTTTAAGATTCAACAAGTATAAAGATTTTTTTATATTTTTTTGTTCCTTTAAGTAAAATGCTTTATAACAGAAAATAAATCTGTAAGTTGCTTTAAGCAGACTTTAACTAAAGAAGAAATTAAAATAATCTAGTTATAGAAATTTGTAAAACAAAACAGTTCCTTTTGTTTAACATACTAAAGTTATCAGGCCTGTTCTGAAAATCACGTGAATTCAAATCACGAACGGTTTTAAAATCACGCAGACGATTTTGTGATGTTCTGCAAATCACGTGATTTTTTCGTCCTGCTTTTTATTTTTCGAAAACAGGAAAAAGCGGCCATTTTTAAATTTGTGTTGTGTTTAATTAATTTTTTTTGTTGCATTTTTGTTGTATTGGCAATTTAGTAAGTTTCATTTACTTATTGGAACTGACCATTTGGCGTTAAATAAAAATTAAAAATATTTTTTTTTTATTTTTTTTTAACTATCATCAATATATTTAAAATATTTACAGTAATTACGTTTTTCGAGATCCTACTTAATTAAGTATTACAACAAGTATAAACTTAATTTATTGTGTAAAAATATCTATAATTTAGTATTTACATTAACGCAGTGTTAGGAAAAAAAAGATAGAGAAAAACCTAGTAAGTAATCTCATAAATATTTAATAGGACGATCAGTTACCGAGATAAATGAGTTTTAAGTTTTCCATGTAAAAAAATCAATTTTTGAGGATAAAATGAAATTTTTTTTCCAACATTGAATTTTTTATTTTTTTAATTTTTATAGTGATAACAGATTAAAGCCCTTTTTCTCCTATGACGCTAAGTTACCGAGATAAATGAGTTTTAAGTTGTTCATGTAAAAAAATCAATTTTTGGGGATAAAATGAAATTTTTTTGGTCCAACATTGAATTTTTTATTTTTTTAATTTTTATAGTGATGACAGATTAAAGCTCTTTTTCTCCTAGGACGCTTAGTTACCGAGATAAATGAGTTTAAAGTTTTCCATGTAAAAAAAATAAATTTTTGGGGATAAAATGAAATTTTTTGGTCCAACATTGAATTTTTTAATTTTTTTAATTTTTATAGTGATAACAGATTAAAGCCCTTTTTCTCCTATGACGCTAAGTTACCGAGATAAATGAGTTTTAAGTTGTTCATGTAAAAAAAATCAATTTTTGGGGATAAAATGAAATTTTTTTGGTCCAACATTGAATTTTTTATTTTTTTAATTTTTATAGTGATGACAGATTAAAGCTCTTTTTCTCCTAGGACGCTTAGTTGCCGAGATAAATGAGTTTTAAGTTTTCCATGTGAAAAAAATCAATTTTTGGGGATAAAATGAAATTTTTTGGTCCAACATTGAATTTTTTTTATTTTTTTAATTTTTATAGTGATAACAGATTAAAGCCCTTTTTCTCCTAGGACGCTTAGTTACCGAGATAAATGAGTTTTAAGTTTTCCATGGAAAAAAAATCGATTTTTGGGGATAAAATGAAATTTTTTAGTCCAACATTGAATTTTTTTATTTTTTTAATTTTTATAGTGATAACAGATTAAAGCCCTTTTTCTCCTAGGACGCTTAGTTACCGAGATAAATGAGTTTTAAGTTTTCCATGTAAAAAAAATCAATTTTTGGGGATAAAATGAAATTTTTTGGTCTAACATTGAATTTTTTTTATTTTTTTAATTTTTATAGTGATAACAGATTAAAGCCCTTTTTCTCCTAGGACGCTTACTTACAGAGATAAATGAGTTTTAAGTTTTCTATGTAAAGAAAATCAATGTTTGGGGATAAAATGAAATTTTTTGGTCCAACATTGATTTTTTTTATTTTTTTAATTTTAATAGTGATAACAGATTAAAGCCCTTTTTCTCTTAGGACGCTTAGTTACCGAGATAAATGAGTTTTAAGTTTTCCATGTAAAAAAAACCAATTTTTGGGGATAGAATGAAATTTTTTGGTCCAACATTGAATTTTTTTATTTTTTTAATTTTTATAGTGATAACAGATTAAAGCCCTTTTTCTCCTAGGACGCTTAGTTACCGATATAAATGAGTTTTAAGTTTTCCATGTAAAAAAAATCAATTTTTGGGGATAAAATGAAATTTTTTGGTCCAACATTGAATTTTTTTATTTTTTTAATTTTTATAGTGATAACAGATTAAAGCCCTTTTTCTCCTAGGACGCTTAGTTACCGATATAAATGAGTTTTAAGTTTTCCATGTAAAAAAAATCAATTTTTGGGGATAGAATGAAATTTTTTGGTCCAACATTGAATTTTTTTATTTTTTTAATTTTTATAGTGATAACAGATTAAAGCCCTTTTTCTCCTAGGACGCTTAGTTACCGATATAAATGAGTTTTAAGTTTTCCATGTAAAAAAAATCAATTTTTGGGGATAAAATGAAATTTTTTGGTCCAACATTGAATTTTTTTTATTTTTTTAGTTTTTATAGTGATAACAGATTAAAGCCCTTTTTCTCCTAGGACGCTTAGTTACGGAGATAAATGAGTTTTAAGTTTTCCATGTAAAAAAAATCAATTTTTGGGGATAAAATGAAATTTTTTAGTCCAACATTGAATTTTTTTATTTTTTTATTTTTATAGTGATAACAGATTAAAGCCCTTTTTCTCCTAGGACGCTTAGTTACCGAGATAAATGAGTTTTAAGTTTTCCATGTAAAAAAAATCAATTTTTGGGGATAAAATAAAATTTTTTGGTCCAACATTGAATTTTTTTATTTTTTTAATTTTTATAGTGATAACAGATTAAAGCCCTTTTTCTCCTAGGACGCTTAGTTACCGAGATAAATGAGTTTTAAGTTTTGCATGTAAAAAAAATCAATTTTTGGGGATAAAATGAAATTTTTTGGTCCAACATTGAATTTTTTTAATTTTTTAATTTTTATAGTGATAACAGATTAAAGCCCTTTTTCTCCTAGAATGCTTAGTTACCGAGATAAATGAGTTTTAAGTTTTCTATGTAAAAAAAATCAATTTTTGGGGATAAAATGAAATTTTTTGGTCCAACATTGAATTTTTTTATTTTTTTTAATTTTTATAGTGATAACAGATTAAAGCCCTTTTTCTCCTAGGACGCTTAGTTACCGAGATAAATGAGTTTTAAGTTTTCCATGTAAAAAAAATCAATTTTTGGGGATAAAATGAAATTTTTTGGTCCAACATTGTATTTTTTTTTTTTAATTTTTATAGTGATAACAGATTAAAGCCCTTTTTCTCCTAGAACGTTTAGTTACCGAGATAAATGAGTTTTAAGTTTTCCATGTAAAAAAATCAATTTTTGGGGATAAAATGAAATTTTTTGGTCCAACATTGAATTTCTTTATTTTTTTAATTTTTATAGTGATAACAGATTAAAGCCCTTTTTCTCCTAGGACGCTTAGTTACGGAGATAAATGAGTTTTAAGTTTTCCATGTAAAAAAAATCAATTTTTGGGGATAAAATGAAATTTTTTGGTCCAACATTGTATTTTTTTTTTTTTATTTTTATAGTGATAACAGATTAAAGCCCTTTTTCTCCTAGAACGCTTAGTTACCGAGATAAATGAGTTTTAAGTTTTCCATGTAAAAAAAATCAATTTTTGGGGATCAAATGAAATTTTTTGGTCCAACATTGAATTTTTTTATTTTTTTAATTTTTATAGTGATAACAGATTAAAGCCCTTTTTCTCCTAGGACGCCTAGTTACCGAGATAAATGAGTTTTAAGTTTTCCATGTAAAAAAAATCAATTTTTGGGGATAAAATGAAATTTTTTGGTCCAACATTGTATTTTTTTTTTTTAATTTTTATAGTGATAACAGATTAAAGCCCTTTTTCTCCTAGAACGCTTAGTTACCGAGATAAATGAGTTTTAAGTTTTCCATGTAAAAAAAATCAATTTTTGGGGATAAAATGAAATTTTTTGGTCCAACATTGAATTTTTTTATTTTTTTAATTTTTATAGTGATAACAGATTAAAGCCCTTTTTCTTCTAGGACGCTTAGTTACCGAGATAAATGAGTTTTAAGTTTTCCATGTAAAAAAAATCAATTTTTGGTGATAAAATGAAATTTTTTGGTCCAACATTGAATTTTTTTAATTTTTTAATTTTTATAGTGATAACAGATTAAAGCCCTTTTTCTCCTAGGACGCTTAGTTACCGAGATAAATGAGTTTTAAGTTTTCCATGTAAAAAAAAATCAATTTTTGGGGATAAAATGAAATTTTTTGGTCCAACATTGAATTTTTTTATTTTTTTTAATTTTTATAGTTATAACAGATTAAAGCCCTTTTTCCCCTAGGACGCTTAGTTACCGAGATAAATGAGTTTTAAGTTTTCCATGTAAAAAAAAATCAATTTTTGGGGATAAAATGAAATTTTTTGGTCCAACATTGAATTTTTTTTTTAATTTTTATAGTGATAACAGATTAAAGCCCTTTTTCTCCTAGGACGCTTAGTTACCGAGATAAATGAGTTTTAAGTTTTCCATGTAAAAAAAATCAATTTTTGGGGATAAAATGAAATTTTTTGGTCCAACATTGAATTTTTTTATTTTTTTAATTTTTATAGTGATAACAGATTAAAGCCCTTTTTCTCCTAGGACGCTTAGTTACCGAGATAAATGAGTTTTAAGTTTTGCATGTAAAAAAAATCAATTTTTGGGGATAAAATGAAATTTTTTGGTCCAACATTGAATTTTTTTAATTTTTTAATTTTTATAGTGATAACAGATTAAAGCCCTTTTTCTCCTAGGACGCTTAGTTACCGAGATAAATGAGTTTTAAGTTTTGCATGTAAAAAAAATCAATTTTTGGGGATAAAATGAAATTTTTTGGTCCAACATTGAATTTTTTTAATTTTTTAATTTTTATAGTGATAACAGATTAAAGCCCTTTTTCTCCTAGGACGCTTAGTTACCGAGATAAATGAGTTTTAAGTTTTCCATGTAAAAAAAATCAATTTTTGGGGATAAAATAAAATTTTTTGGTCCAACATTGAATTTTTTATTTTTTTAATTTTTATAGTGATAACAGATTAAAGCCCTTTTTCTCCTAGGACGCTTAGTTACCGAGATAAATGAGTTTTAAGTTTTCCATGTAAAAAAAATCAATTTTTGGGGATAAAATAAAATTTTTTGGTCCAACATTGAATTTTTTTATGTTTTTAATTTTTATAGTGATAACAGATTAAAGCCCTTTTTCTCCTAGAATGCTTAGTTACCGAGATAAATGAGTTTTAAGTTTTCTATGTAAAAAAAATCAATTTTTGGGGATAAAATGAAATTTTTTGGTCCAAAATTGAATTTTTTTATTTTTTTTAATTTTTATAGTGATAACAGATTAAAGCCCTTTTTCACCTAGGACGCTTAGTTACCGAGATAAATGAGTTTTAAGTTTTCCATGTAAAAAAAATCAATTTTTGGGGATAAAATGAAATTTTTTGGTCCAACATTGTATTTTTTTTTTTTAAATTTTTATAGTGATAACAGATTAAAGCCCTTTTTCTCCTAGAACGTTTAGTTACCGAGATAAATGAGTTTTAAGTTTTCCATGTAAAAAAATCAATTTTTGGGGATAAAATGAAATTTTTTGGTCCAACATTGATTTTCTTTATTTTTTTAATTTTTATAGTGATAACAGATTAAAGCCCTTTTTCTCCTAGGACGCTTAGTTACGGAGATAAATGAGTTTTAAGTTTTCCATGTAAAAAAAATCAATTTTTGGGGATAAAATGAAATTTTTTGGTCCAACATTGAATTTTTTTATTTTTTTAATTTTTATAGTGATAACAGATTAAAGCCCTTTTTCTTCTAGGACGCTTAGTTACCGAGATAAATGAGTTTTAAGTTTTCCATGTAAAAAAAAATCAATTTTTGGGGATAAAATGAAATTTTTTGGTCCAACATTGAATTTTTTTATTTTTTTTAATTTTTATAGTGATAACAGATTAAAGCCCTTTTTCTCCTAGGACGCTTAGTTACCGAGATAAATGAGTTTTAAGTTTTCCATGTAAAAAAAAATCAATTTTTGGGGATCAAATGAAATTTTTTGGTCCAACATTGAATTTTTTTATTTTTTTAATTTTTATAGTGATAACAGATTAAAGCCCTTTTTCTCCTAGGACGCCTAGTTACCGAGATAAATGAGTTTTAAGTTTTCCATGTAAAAAAAATCAATTTTTGGGGATAAAATGAAATTTTTTGGTCCAACATTGTATTTTTTTTTTTAATTTTTATAGTGATAACAGATTAAAGCCCTTTTTCTCCTAGAACGCTTAGTTACCGAGATAAATGAGTTTTAAGTTTTCCATGTAAAAAAAATCAATTTTTGGGGATAAAATGAAATTTTTTGGTCCAACATTGAATTTTTTTATTTTTTTAATTTTTATAGTGATAACAGATTAAAGCCCTTTTTCTTCTAGGACGCTTAGTTACCGAGATAAATGAGTTTTAAGTTTTCCATGTAAAAAAAATCAATTTTTGGGGATAAAATGAAATTTTTTGGTCCAACATTGAATTTTTTTATTTTTTTTAATTTTTATAGTGATAACAGATTAAAGCCCTTTTTCTCCTAGGACGCTTAGTTACCGAGAAAAATGAGTTTTAAGTTTTCCATGTAAAAAAAATCAATTTTTGGGGATCAAATGAAATTTTTTGGTTCAACATTGAATTTTTTTATTTCTTTAATTTTTATAGTGATAACAGATTAAAGCCCTTTTTCTCCTAGGACGCTTAGTTACCGAGATAAATGAGTTTTAAGTTTTCCATGTAAAAAAAATCAATTTTTGGGGATAAAATGAAATTTTTTGGTCCAACATTGAATTTTTTTATTTTTTTAATTTTTATAGTGATAACAGATTAAAGCCCTTTTTCTCCTAGGACGCTTAGTTACGGAGATAAATGAGTTTTAAGTTTTCCATGTAAAAAAAATCAATTTTTGGGGATAAAATGAAATTTTTTGGCCTAACATTGAATTTTTTTTATTTTTTTTTTTAGTTTTTATAGTGATAACAGATTAAAGCCCTTTTTCTCCTAGGACGCTTAGTTACCGAGATAAATGAGTTTTAAGTTTTCCATGCAAAAAAAATCAATTTTTGGGGATAAAATGAAATTTTTTGCTCCAACATTGAATTTTTTTATTTTTTAATTTTTATAGTGATAACAGATTAAAGCCCTTTTTCTCCTAGGACGCTTAGTTACCGAGATAAATGAGTTTTAAGTTTTCCATGCAAAAAAAATCAATTTTTGGGGATAAAATGAAATTTTTTGGTCCAACATTGAATTTTTTTATTTTTTAATTTTTATAGTGATAACAGATTAAAGCCCTTTTTCTCCTAGGACGCTTAGTTACCGAGATAAATGAGTTTTAAGTTTTCCATGTAAAAAAAATCAATTTTTGGGGATAAAATGAAATTTTTTGGTCCAACATTGAATATTTTTATTTTTTTAATTTTTATAGTGATAACAGATTAAAGCCCTTTTTCTCCTAGGACGCCTAGTTACCGAGATAAATGAGTTTTAAGTTTTCCATGTAAAAAAAATCAATTTTTGGGGATAAAATGAAATTTTTTGGTCCAACATTGTATTTTTTTTTTAATTTTTATAGTGATAACAGATTAAAGCCCTTTTTCTCCTAGAACGCTTAGTTACCGAGATAAATGAGTTTTAAGTTTTCCATGTAAAAAAAATCAATTTTTGGGGATAAAATGAAATTTTTTGGTCCAACATTGAATTTTTTTATTTTTTTAATTTTTATAGTGATAACAGATTAAAGCCCTTTTTCTTCTAGGACGCTTAGTTACCGAGATAAATGAGTTTTAAGTTTTCCATGTAAAAAAAATCAATTTTTGGGGATAAAATGAAATTTTTTGGTCCAACATTGAATTTTTTTATTTTTTTTAATTTTTATAGTGATAACAGATTAAAGCCCTTTTTCTCCTAGGACGCTTAGTTACCGAGATAAATGAGTTTTAAGTTTTCCATGTAAAAAAAAATCAATTTTTGGGGATAAAATGAAATTTTTTGGCCTAACATTGAATTTTTTTTATTTTTTTTTTTTAGTTTTTATAGTGATAACAGATTAAAGCCCTTTTTCTCCTAGGACGCTTAGTTACCGAGATAAATGAGTTTTAAGTTTTCCATGCAAAAAAAATCAATTTTTGGGGATAAAATGAAATTTTTTGCTCCAACATTGAATTTTTTTATTTTTTAATTTTTATAGTGATAACAGATTAAAGCCCTTTTTCTCCTAGGACGCTTAGTTACCGAGATAAATGAGTTTTAAGTTTTCCATGTAAAAAAAATCAATTTTTGGGGATAAAATGAAATTTTTTGGTCCAACATTGAATTTTTTTATTTTTTTAATTTTTATAGTGATAACAGATTAAAGCCCTTTTTCTCCTAGGACGCTTAGTTACCGATATAAATGAGTTTTAAGTTTTCCATGTAAAAAAAATCAATTTTTGGGGATAAAATGAAATTTTTTAGTCCAACATTGAATTTTTTTATTTTTTTAATTTTTATAGTGATAACAGATTAAAGCCCTTTTTCTCTTAGGACGCTTAGTTACGGAGATAAATGAGTTTTAAGTTTTCCATGTAAAAAAAATCAATTTTTGGGGATAAAATGAAATTTTTTGGCCTAACATTGAATTTTTTTTATTTTTTTTTTTAGTTTTTATAGTGATAACAGATTAAAGCCCTTTTTCTCCTAGGACGCTTAGTTACCGAGATAAATGAGTTTTAAGTTTTCCATGCAAAAAAAATCAATTTTTGGGGATAAAATGAAATTTTTTGCTCCAACATTGAATTTTTTTATTTTTTAATTTTTATAGTGATAACAGATTAAAGCCCTTTTTCTCTTAGGACGCTTAGTTACCGAGATAAATGAGTTTTAAGTTTTCCATGTAAAAAAAACCAATTTTTGGGGATAGAATGAAATTTTTTGGTCCAACATTGAATTTTTTTATTTTTTTAATTTTTATAGTGATAACAGATTAAAGCCCTTTTTCTCCTAGGACGCTTAGTTACCGATATAAATGAGTTTTAAGTTTTCCATGTAAAAAAAATCAATTTTTGGGGATAAAATGAAATTTTTTAGTCCAACATTGAATTTTTTTATTTTTTTAATTTTTATAGTGATAACAGATTAAAGCCCTTTTTCTCCTAGGACGCTTAGTTACGGAGATAAATGAGTTTTAAGTTTTCCATGTAAAAAAAATCAATTTTTGGGGATAGAATGAAATTTTTTAGTCCAACATTGAATTTTTTTATTTTTTTAATTTTTATAGTGATAACAGATTAAAGCCCGTTTTCTCCTAGGACGCTTAGTTACCGAGATAAATGAGTTTTAAGTTTTCCATGTAAAAAAAATCAATTTTTGGGGATAAAATGAAATTTTTTGGTCCAACATTGAATTTTTTTATTTTTTTAATTTTTATAGTGATAACAGATTAAAGCCCGTTTTCTCCTAGGACGCTTAGTTACCGAGATAAATGAGTTTTAAGTTTTCCATGTAAAAAAAATCAATTTTTGGGGATAAAATGAAATTTTTTGGTCCAACATTGAATTTTTTTATTTTTTTAATTTTTATAGTGATAACAGATTAAAGCCCTTTTTCTCCTAGGACGCTTAGTTACCGAGATAAATGAGTTTTAAGTTTTCCATGTAAAAAAAATCAATTTTTGGGGATAAAATGAAATTTTTTGGTCCAACATTGAATTTTTTTTATTTTTTTTAATTTTTATAGTGATAACAGATTAAAGCCCTTTTTCTCCTAGGACGCTTAGTTACCGAGATAAATGAGTTTTAAGTTTTCCATGTAAAAAAAATCAATTTTTGGGGATAAAATAAAATTTTTTGGTCCAACATTGAATTTTTTTATTTTTTTAATTTTTATAGTGATAACAGATTAAAGCCCTTTTTCTCCTAGGACGCTTAGTTACGGAGATAAATGAGTTTTAAGTTTTCCATGTAAAAAAAATCAATTTTTGGGGATAAAATGAAATTTTTTGGTCCAACATTGAATTTTTTTATTTTTTTAATTTTTATAGTGATAACAGATTAAAGCCCTTTTTCTCCTAGGACGCTTAGTTACCGAGATAAATGAGTTTTAAGTTTTCCATGTAAAAAAAATCAATTTTTGGGGATAAAATGAAATTTTTTGGTCCAACATTGAATTTTTTTTATTTTTTTTAGTTTTTATAGTGATAACAGATTAAAGCCCTTTTTCTCCTAGGACGCTTAGTTACCGAGATAAATGAGTTTTAAGTTTTCCATGTAAAAAAAATCAATTTTTGGGGATAAAATAAAATTTTTTGGTCCAACATTGAATTTTTTTATTTTTTTTTTAGTTTTTATAGTGATAACAGATTAAAGCCCTTTTTCTCCTAGGACGCTTAGTTACCGAGATAAATGAGTTTTAAGTTTTCCATGTAAAAAAAATCAATTTTTGGGGATAAAATGAAATTTTTTGGTCCAACATTGAATTTTTTTTATTTTTTTTAGTTTTTATAGTGATAACAGATTAAAGCCCTTTTTCTCCTAGGACGCTTAGTTACCGAGATAAATGAGTTTTAAGTTTTCCATGTAAAAAAAATCAATTTTTGGGGATAAAATGAAATTTTTTGGTCCAACATTGAATTTTTTTATTTTTTTAATTTTTATAGTGATAACAGATTAAAGCCCTTTTTCTCCTAGGACGCTTAGTTACCGAGATAAATGAGTTTTAAGTTTTCCATGTAAAAAAAATCAATTTTTGGGGATAAAATGAAATTTTTTGGTCCAACATTGAATTTTTTTATTTTTTTAATTTTTATAGTGATAACAGATTAAAGCCCGTTTTCTCCTAGGACGCTTAGTTACCGAGATAAATGAGTTTTAAGTTTTCCATGTAAAAAAAATCAATTTTTGGGGATAAAATGAAATTTTTTGGTCCAACATTGAATTTTTTTATTTTTTTAATTTTTATAGTGATAACAGATTAAAGCCCGTTTTCTCCTAGGACGCTTAGTTACCGAGATAAATGAGTTTTAAGTTTTCCATGTAAAAAAAATCAATTTTTGGGGATAAAATGAAATTTTTTGGTCCAACATTGAATTTTTTTATTTTTTTAATTTTTATAGTGATAACAGATTAAAGCCCTTTTTCTCCTAGGACGCTTAGTTACCGAGATAAATGAGTTTTAAGTTTTCCATGTAAAAAAAATCAATTTTTGGGGATAAAATGAAATTTTTTGGTCCAACATTGAATTTTTTTATTTTTTTAATTTTTATAGTGATAACAGATTAAAGCCCGTTTTCTCCTAGGACGCTTAGTTACCGAGATAAATGAGTTTTAAGTTTTCCATGTAAAAAAAATCAATTTTTGGGGATAAAATGAAATTTTTTGGTCCAACATGAGTTTTAAGTTTTCCATGTAAAAAATATCAATTTTTGGGGATAAAATAAAATTTTTTGGTCCAACATTGAATTTTTTTATTTTTTTAATTTTTATAGTGATAACAGATTAAAGCCCTTTTTCTCCTAGGACGCTTAGTTACGGAGATAAATGAGTTTTAAGTTTTCCATGTAAAAAAAATCAATTTTTGGGGATAAAATGAAATTTTTTGGTCCAACATTGAATTTTTTTATTTTTTTAATTTTTATAGTGATAACAGATTAAAGCCCTTTTTCTCCTAGGACGCTTAGTTACCGAGATAAATGAGTTTTAAGTTTTCCATGTAAAAAAAATCAATTTTTGGGGATAAAATGAAATTTTTTGGTCCAACATTGAATTTTTTTTATTTTTTTTAGTTTTTATAGTGATAACAGATTAAAGCCCTTTTTCTCCTAGGACGCTTAGTTACCGAGATAAATGAGTTTTAAGTTTTCCATGTAAAAAAAATCAATTTTTGGGGATAAAATAAAATTTTTTGGTCCAACATTGAATTTTTTTATTTTTTTTTAGTTTTTATAGTGATAACAGATTAAAGCCCTTTTTCTCCTAGGACGCTTAGTTACGGAGATAAATGAGTTTTAAGTTTTCCATGTAAAAAAAATCAATTTTTGGGGATAAAATGAAATTTTTTGGTCCAACATTGAATTTTTTTATTTTTTTAATTTTTATAGTGATAACAGATTAAAGCCCTTTTTCTCCTAGGACGCTTAGTTACCGAGATAAATGAGTTTTAAGTTTTCCATGTAAAAAAAATCAATTTTTGGGGATAAAATGAAATTTTTTGGTCCAACATTGAATTTTTTTATTTTTTTAATTTTTATAGTGATAACAGATTAAAGCCCTTTTTCTCCTAGGGCGCTTAGTTACCGAGATAAATGAGTTTTAAGTTTTCCATGTAAAAAAAATCAATTTTTGGGGATAAAATGAAATTTTTTGGTTTAACATTGAATTTTTTTTATTTTTTTTAGTTTTTATAGTGATAACAGATTAAAGCCCTTTTTCTCCTAGGACGCTTAGTTACCGATATAAATGAGTTTTAAGTTTTCCATGTAAAAAAAATCAATTTTTGGGGATAAAATGAAATTTTTTAGTCCAACATTGAATTTTTTTATTTTTTTAATTTTTATAGTGATAACAGATTAAAGCCCTTTTTCTCCTAGGACGCTTAGTTACGGAGATAAATGAGTTTTAAGTTTTCCATGTAAAAAAAAATCAATTTTTGGGGATAAAATGAAATTTTTTGGTCTAACATTGAATTTTTTTTATTTTTTTTTTTAGTTTTTATAGTGATAACAGATTAAAGCCCTTTTTCTCCTAGGACGCTTAGTTACCGAGATAAATGAGTTTTAAGTTTTCCATGCAAAAAAAATCAATTTTTGGGGATAAAATGAAATTTTTTGCTCCAACATTGAATTTTTTTATTTTTTAATTTTTATAGTGATAACAGATTAAAGCCCTTTTTCTCTTAGGACGCTTAGTTACCGAGATAAATGAGTTTTAAGTTTTCCATGTAAAAAAAAACAATTTTTGGGGATAGAATGAAATTTTTTGGTCCAACATTGAATTTTTTTATTTTTTTAATTTTTATAGTGATAACAGATTAAAGCCCTTTTTCTCCTAGGACGCTTAGTTACCGATATAAATGAGTTTTAAGTTTTCCATGTAAAAAAAATCAATTTTTGGGGATAAAATGAAATTTTTTAGTCCAACATTGAATTTTTTTATTTTTTTAATTTTTATAGTGATAACAGATTAAAGCCCTTTTTCTCCTAGGACGCTTAGTTACGGAGATAAATGAGTTTTAAGTTTTCCATGTAAAAAAAATCAATTTTTGGGGATAGAATGAAATTTTTTAGTCCAACATTGAATTTTTTTATTTTTTTAATTTTTATAGTGATAACAGATTAAAGCCCTTTTTCTCCTAGGACGCTTAGTTACCGAGATAAATGAGTTTTAAGTTTTCCATGTAAAAAAAATCAATTTTTGGGGATAAAATGAAATTTTTTGGTCCAACATTGAATTTTTTTATTTTTTTAATTTTTATAGTGATAACATATTAAAGACCGTTTTCTCCTAGGACGCTTAGTTACCGAGATAAATGAGTTTTATGTTTTCCATGTAAAAAAAATCAATTTTTGGGGATAAAATGAAATTTTTTGGTCCAACATTGAATTTTTTTATTTTTTTAATTTTTATAGTGATAACAGATTAAAGCCCTTTTTCTCCTAGGACGCTTAGTTACCGAGATAAATGAGTTTTAAGTTTTCCATGTAAAAAAAATCAATTTTTGGGGATAAAATGAAATTTTTTGGTCCAACATTGAATTTTTTTTATTTTTTTAATTTTTATAGTGATAACAGATTAAAGCCCTTTTTCTCCTAGGACGCTTAGTTACCGAGATAAATGAGTTTTAAGTTTTCCATGTAAAAAAAATCAATTTTTGGGGATAAAATGAAATTTTTTGGTCCAACATTGAATTTTTTTATTTTTTTAATTTTTATAGTGATAACAGATTAAAGCCCTTTTTCTCCTAGGACGCTTAGTTATGGAGATAAATGAGTTTTAAGTTTTCCATGTAAAAAAAATCAATTTTTGGGGATAAAATGAAATTTTTTGGTCCAACATTGAATTTTTTTATTTTTTTAATTTTTATAGTGATAACAGATTAAAGCCCTTTTTCTCCTAGGACGCTTAGTTACCGAGATAAATGAGTTTTAAGTTTTCCATGTAAAAAAAATCAATTTTTGGGGATAAAATGAAATTTTTTGGTCCAACATTGAATTTTTTTTACTTTTTTAATTTTTATAGTGATAACAGATTAAAGCCCGTTTTCTCCTAGGACGCTTAGTTACCGAGATAAATGAGTTTTAAGTTTTCCATGTAAAAAAAATCAATTTTTGGGGATAAAATGAAATTTTTTGGTCCAACATTGAATTTTTTTATTTTTTTAATTTTTATAGTGATAACAGATTAAAGCCCTTTTTCTCCTAGGACGCTTAGTTATGGAGATAAATGAGTTTTAAGTTTTCCATGTAAAAAAAATCAATTTTTGGGGATAAAATGAAATTTTTTGGTCCAACATTGAATTTTTTTATTTTTTTAATTTTTATAGTGATAACAGATTAAAGCCCTTTTTCTCCTAGGACGCTTAGTTACCGAGATAAATGAGTTTTAAGTTTTCCATGTAAAAAAAATCAATTTTTGGGGATAAAATGAAATTTTTTGGTCCAACATTGAATTTTTTTTATTTTTTTAATTTTTATAGTGATAACAGATTAAAGCCCGTTTTCTCCTAGGACGCTTAGTTACCGAGATAAATGAGTTTTAAGTTTTCCATGTAAAAAAAATCAATTTTTGGGGATAAAATGAAATTTTTTGGTCCAACATTGAATTTTTTTATTTTTTTAATTTTTATAGTGATAACAGATTAAAGCCCTTTTTCTCCTAGGACGCTTAGTTACGGAGATAAATGAGTTTTAAGTTTTCCATGTAAAAAAAATCAATTTTTGGGGATAAAATGAAATTTTTTGGTCCAACATTGAATTTTTTTAATTTTTATAGTGATAACAGATTAAAGCCCTTTTTCTCCTAGGACGCTTAGTTACCGAGATAAATGAGTTTTAAGTTTTCCATGTAAAAAAAATCAATTTTTGGGGATAAAATGAAATTTTTTGGTCCAACATTGAATTTTTTTTATTTTTTTTAGTTTTTATAGTGATAACAGATTAAAGCCCTTTTTCTCCTAGGACGCTTAGTTACCGAGATAAATGAGTTTTAAGTTTTCCATGTAAAAAAAATCAATTTTTGGGGATAAAATAAAATTTTTTGGTCCAACATTGAATTTTTTTTATTTTTTTTTAGTTTTTATAGTGATAACAGATTAAAGCCCTTTTTCTCCTAGGACGCTTAGTTACCGAGATAAATGAGTTTTAAGTTTTCCATGTAAAAAAAATCAATTTTTGGGGATAAAATGAAATTTTTTGGTCCAACATTGAATTTTTTTAATTTTTATAGTGATAACAGATTAAAGCCCTTTTTCTCCTAGGACGCTTAGTTACCGAGATAAATGAGTTTTAAGTTTTCCATGTAAAAAAAATCAATTTTTGGGGATAAAATAAAATTTTTTGGTCCAACATTGAATTTTTTTATTTTTTTAATTTTTATAGTGATAACAGATTAAAGCCCTTTTTCTCCTAGGACGCTTAGTTACCGAGATAAATGAGTTTTAAGTTTTCCATGTAAAAAAAATCAATTTTTGGGGATAAAATGAAATTTTTTGGTCCAACATTGAATTTTTTTATTTTTTTAATTTTTATAGTGATAACAGATTAAAGCCCTTTTTCTCCTAGGACGCTTAGTTACCGAGATAAATGAGTTTTAAGTTTTCCATGTAAAAAAAATCAATTTTTGGGGATAAAATGAAATTTTTTGGTCCAACATTGAATTTTTTTTATTTTTTTTAGTTTTTATAGTGATAACAGATTAAAGCCCTTTTTCTCCTAGGACGCTTAGTTACCGAGATAAATGAGTTTTAAATTTTCCATGTAAAAAAAAATCAATTTTTGGGGATAAAATAAAATTTTTTGGTCCAACATTGAATTTTTTTATTTTTTTAATTTTTATAGTGATTACAGATTAAAGCCCTTTTTCTCCTAGGACGCTTAGTTACGGAGATAAATGAGTTTTAAGTTTTCCATGTAAAAAAAATCAATTTTTGGGGATAAAATGAAATTTTTTGGTCCAACATTGAATTTTTTTATTTTTTTAATTTTTATAGTGATAACAGATTAAAGCCCTTTTTCTCCTAGGACGCTTAGTTACCGAGATAAATGAGTTTTAAGTTTTCCATGTAAAAAAATCAATTTTTGGGGATAAAATGAAATTTTTTGGTCCAACATTGAATTTTTTTATTTTTTTAATTTTAATAGTGATAACAGATTAAAGCCCCTTTTCTCCTAGAACGCTTAGTTATCGAGATAAATGAGTTTTAAGTTTTCCATGTAAAAAAATCAATTTTTGGGGATAAAATGAAATTTTTTGGTCCAACATTGAATTTTTTTAATTACTAATTTTTAAAGTGATAACAGATTAAAGCCCTTTTTCTCCTAGGACGCTTAATTACCGAGATAAATGAGTTTTAAGTTTTCCATGTAAAAAAAATAAATTTTTGGGGATAAAATGAAATTTTTTTTTCCAACATTGAATTTTTTTATTTTTTTAATTTTTATAGTGATAACAGATTAAAGCCCTTTTTCTCCTAGGATGCTTAGTTAACGAGATAAATAAGTTTTAGGTATTCCATGCAAAAAAAATAAATTTTTGGGGATAAAATGAAATTTTTTGGTCCAACATTGAATTTTTTTATTTTTTTAATTTTTATAGTGATAACAGATTAAAGCCCTTTTTCTCCTAGGACGCTTAGTTACCGAGATAAATGAGTTTTAAGTTTTCCATGTAAAAAAAAAATCAATTTTTGGGGATAAAATTAAATTTTTTGGTCCAACATTGAATTTTTTTATTATTTTAATTTTTATAGTGATAACAAATTAAAGCCCTTTTTCTCCTAGAACGCTTAGTTACCGAGATAAATGAGTTTTAAGTTTTTCATGTAAAAAAAAACAATTTTTGGGGATAAAATGAAATTTTTTGGTCCAACATTGAATTTTTTTATTTTTTTAATTTTTATAGTGATAACAGATTAAAGCCCTTTTTCTCCTAGGACGCTTAGTTACCGAGATAAATGAGTTTTAAGTTTTCGATGTAAAAAAAATCAATTTTTGGGGATAAAATTAAATTTTTTGGTCCAACATTGAATTTTTTATTTTTTTAATTTTTATAGTGATAACAGATTAAAGCCCTTTTTCTCCTAGGACGCCTAGTTACCGAGATAAATGAGTTTTAAGTTTTCCATGTAAAAAAATGAATTTTTGGGGATAAAATGAAATTTTTTGTTCCAACATTGAATTTTTTTATTTTTTAAATTTTTATAGTGATAACAGATTAAAGCCCTTTTTCTCTTAGGACGCTTAGTTACCGAGATAAATGAGTTTTAAGTTTTTCATGTAAAAAAATCAATTTTTGGGGATAAAATGAAATTTTTTGGTCCAACATTGAATTTTTTTTTTAATTTTTATAGTGATAACAGATTAAAGCCCTTTTTCTCCTAGGACGCTTAGTTACCGAGATAAATGAGTTTTAAGTTTTGCATGTAAAAAAAATCAATTTTTGGGGATAAAATGAAATTTTTTGGTCCAACATTGAATATTTTTATTTTTTTAATTTTTATAGTGATAACAGATTAAAGCCCTTTTTCTCCTAGGACGCTTAGTTACCGAGATAAATGAGTTTTAAGTTTTGCATGTAAAAAAAATCAATTTTTGGGGATAAAATGAAATTTTTTTGTCCAACATTGAATTTTTTTATTTTTAAAATTTTTATAGTGATAACAGATTAAAGCCCTTTTTCTCCTAGGACGCTTAGTTACCGAGATAAATGAGTTTTAAGTTTTCCATGTAAAAAAAATAAATTTTTGGGGATAAAATGTGTTTAAGCGCCAACGCAGAATGCGTTGTAAACACTCTTTTGCCCTTTTTTTGCTTCTGTGTAAAAAAAAGAGAGAAACAGAAAACAAAAAAAGGGCAAAAGAACGCGCGGTAGAATTTAGTGTTAGTTGCGTTGTGATTTTAAAGGCCGGGGCACATAGAATCCGTCATACGTTGTACTTTGACATATTTGCCTGAAGTTAAAGTAACGACGGATGAGGTTGGCACAATGAGTACTTTGCTGACGGATTTTAAATCAGCTGTTAATCTTTTCATTAGTGTTGCCAGGGAAAGACAGAAAAAATATGTTTTTTTTCAATAAAAGTTACATTTTGAAATTTTTCTTTAAGAAAATAGTAAATTAATGTAATTTGTGTAAAATTAAGGCGAGTTAAATATAAGGTGGCCGCACGGCTAAAAAAAAACAAAAACTCAATGTAATTTTGTTGTTGCACAGCACCATGTTGATGTCAAAAGTGGTTGGCTGAGCAGAAGGAAGCCGAATTTAATTTATCCTTTTCTCATCATTCGATACTTTAAATAAAGTTGTACCAGTTAGTTTCTTTTTTTAAAATTATTTGAAAATTATATAATTTCTAAACTATTTTAAAATTTTGAACACGTCGAACATAAACAAAAATTAGCTGGGCTATTAAGACCACCAGTAAATTAATACGCCTTAGCATAAAATATAGTAATATGACAGGGAAAATAACAAGACAAATTCATTTACCGAACAAAAACAAAAAAAAAAAAAACAAAAAAAAAGAATAACGTATGAAATAAAATTTCATGCCGATGCTACTCATGAGAATTTATATTAGGACCCAATACTAATACTTCGGTATGAAAAAAGTGCATGCTCACCGTTTAATAAAATTATTTAAAGTACATAATTCAGCACTTCGTGAAGGAAATTAAAGAGTAGTTTTTTTCTAAATCGAGATATTGCTACGATTTTCAAATTTTTCAAGCGGAATAACTAAAGTTGCTATCATTTTTTGCAAGTTTGAACAGAACGCACGAAATGCAGCTCATACTATTTCCCGGTTGGGAAAAAATTGTTGTTTCTAAACTTGAAACAAGAACATTTCGTTTATTCAAACTAATTTTTTTAATGGGATTTTGATTGCATTTGAGGTAACCTTTGTAATTAAAACCGAATTGATATGTTAAGAAAGGTAGATATGTTAAGTGATATTTTTACATCAAATAATGAAACAAGTAATTTTTCACTGATATTACTTTATTTCGTGTTTGTATCAAAAGTTGCGAAAATTTGACCTAATATAACAAAAATTTTATAGAATAAATAAATTTTCAAAAGTTACAAAAATGTTAAAATTGTAACCAAACGGCAATACTGCTTTTAATGTATGTACAAAAAAAATATGTGCAAAGGGAGAGTAAAGAGCACAGCAAGACAACAAAGAAGAAGAAGAAGCAATTGATATGTGTCAAAGTATTCAATAAACCCCAAAAGTTAAAGGTTGCTCAACTCTCATAGAGGGAGTTTACATTAAGGGCATTGTATCAGCTACAAAAGTCATGATGCAGAAATTTGTTGGCAAGAGGTGTAGAGAAGCTTACGGGGTAGCAAAAGTAGCACGAAATGAATATTCATGACTCTTTTTAGTTTTTTCTCTCATTTTTCGCTCATTCCTGTTACTCTCTTTCGTTTTTTGCAGTTCTATCTTGAGCGGTGTTACCAAATAGCTGTTTTTTTTTCTATATTGTTAAAAAATTGTTGAAAAAATAGTACATTTAGTTTACGGCAACATTTGAAAAATTGGTTGATAAAAGATCATAAAATTCTCTCACTTGCTACAAAAGAGTCATAATGTAAACGCTTGATGACTTACGGAGATGCTCCAAAATAAAAAACAATAAAAGAGTCAGCTACAATGCCCTTAATGTAAAACCACTCATACTTTGTGTTGACGGAGACGTACTGATTGTAACAACACTCATAAGAAAACATGTATTTTAACAGATTTGTCAGTTGAAAAAGTTGAAGTTTAACGTATGACGGATTCTATGTGCCCCGGTCTTAAGACTGTTAAGTCATAGTATACGGATAGAATTAAAAAAGACTACTTGGGATTTTTTTGTGACAATTAAAGCTATTATGCCTGTTTCATCCTGTAAATAATAGTGTGAACTTAAAAAAAATTGTTTTCTTTATTTAATTTTAATTAAAAGTGAATATAAATCTAAACTACAAAAATAAATTTCTGTGATATTTATTGTAAAAAAGTGAAACTTCTTTTAAAAGGTCATCATCTCTACTGGTCTTCTTTTGTTACCAAAACGTTTTCAACTTTTTAACTTGATGTGGATTAATTTTTGCAAATATTTAAAATTTAAGTGAAATTGATAAACTTTATAAATTTAATAAGATAAAATCCGCCAAGCCGCTAAAACAAATCTTTCAGAGTTTTATACATAAAATCAGCGGCAAACCGGACTTTGGTCCTTGGATATTGAAAGGCTAAAGCAACGAAAAATATATCGCAATCCACAAGGAACAAAACTTCATTAACAAACCATCAAAATCAAAGGGACAGCAGTAACACTAATTGGATAGAGAGCGGAGCAGCCATTTCAAGGCATCAATCGACATCATCGTGGCCGAGAGAAAACCAGCAGAGGACACCACTCATCACGTCTTCATCAAAACCTCGGGTAAGTCGTACGTATCTCTCCCCACAACTCTGTGGGACGACCCCACCCACATCTACGTGGAAGAATCCCCCCTGATCCCCCACATTTTTTGGTCCTTCGAGCCGGATCCAACCCGGTACCCCAAAAACCCCTAAAACTTTCCTCCATAAGGAGAAAAAACCCCACCGGATTCCCATTCCGGACCCCATATATATACATTTATATATATAAATAAAGTTTTCCTCCATATAAAGGAGAACAAAACCCCATACCCCCACCCGTGTTTCCATATAGGAAAATCCCAAGCATTACGTGCTGGGCCCCACATTAAAAAAAAATAATAATAATAACCCTTTTGAAAAAACAGCGTTGACTGTACCCTTTTTCAAATTTGCATAATAATTTGCAAAAACCATTATTAGCGGTACTTGCGTTTTTTTTGCATTTCCAACGGTTTCTTATTTTTCGATTTCTTGTGCACCTGCAAAAATAAGAAACCGCGAAATTTATATACATATATGTGCTTATCAGCGTTGCCGCTTTGGTCCAATCGGACCAAACTTGGTAGTTTTTCGTTTTAAAAAAAAAATTTGGTAGTTTGGTTGGTTTGTTGCATTTTTTTAAATTTTTGGTAGGTTTTCCTCCTGTAGCAATTTTTTAGCAGTAGTAAATTTTTTACCTTAAAAATTCAGAATATAAAATATAAAAATGTAACTTTGAATTAAATAAACAATAACTGTGTTTTACCACTGTTTTAAAAAACTGTTTTAGGTGTAATAAAAACATCTCTGCTTTTTTGCGTAAAGATGATTAAAGCTGTAGCCATCTATGGTTTAAGAAACGCGAACAATATTATGAAATTGAAATTAACAATATTTTTGAGTAAAGGCTTATTTACAAGTGTTTGTATTAAAAAAATTAACAGACAAAATGGAAAAGTAAGTGAACTTTTTTAAATGTATATATGTACCTAATAATTACATAAATATTTACTAATATTGCATGTAAAGAAACAGTAAAAAAAAAAATTTAGAACCGAATGGTTGAGCGAATTTGATTGGCTCCAGGAAAGGGATGGGTGTTCATTCTGCATAGTATGATCTAAAACTATTTTAAATCATAACATCCATCTTAAAAATCACCAAAAGATAAATTTCCACCTCAACAATTACGGAAAAAAAACCAAGTGAGTATAACAGACTTTATGTGCAAGAAACGCATTTTTAAATTTTTGGTAGGCTGTGAACGATTTTGGTAGGATTTTTGAAAATTATTGGTAGGAAGTCAATTTCTTGTGTGGCAACGCTGGTGCTTATGATTGTTGGCATGCGCACATACATATATATACATACGTACACACCAAATTTGCTCAAGGTTAAATCAAGGAGTTGTTAAAATAGCAAAATTGAAAAAGCAAATTTGTATGTACATATTTCTGTACCCACATTTGTGAAGAAAAAAGAAGTTACAAACATACATAAATACAAACAGCAGAGAAGTTTCTTTGGCCGTCGCAAATTCGCTGCCGGCAGAGAAAAAGAATAAAGACAATATTCTTATGTGTGGTTGTATGCACACATCTTCATTTGCTTGTATTTTGAGAGCACATATTTGTTAAAAATATAGAGATCACTTTTGTGACGTCACCACCAAAAAAATTACTAAAGCAGAATACGCAAGCGTAAAGTCAAAAAAAATTGTTGTTCTACTGACCTACATTAATATACGCATGAATATAATAATAACTAATGTGTACATGCATAAGCAGAAACATTTATGCAACCGTATGTAAATATATAACAAGCTTATGTATTAGGAATACAAGTAATTTTGGTGGTTGAAAATAAGAAAACAAATACCAAGTACAGTAGCGGACAAATATTGTGACTCTTTGAATTTTCTTGGTCATTAAAATATATGAAAGCTGAAAACTAATAACGTGGTTGATTTAAATTAAATTAAATTTCATAAATAATTTTGATAAGTTTAATTTTGAATCAAATTAAATTATTAAATTAAATAATATTTCTCGAAATCTTGATAGAACTTGGAGAAAAAGGAAAATTTGAAATTTAGTAACCCCTGTTTTAATAAATAAAATAAATTAAACGCAAAAAAGTAAATCAGGCGTTAACTATTTTATTTGGTATTTATCAACCATTTATTATAAAAAATATAAAACTTCAAACACAACTGTATTTATTTATTTAAAAAAAAAAACAAATATTTGCAAATTTTATGGACGTCGACAAAATCTGCTCTTCACTGTCACTTGTTCTTTTTGACGAAACATAACGGGCAATCGTATACGAGGGTCACCCCAAACAGAAACGGGTACAAGTATACGAGGGTCAACCTAAACAGTTTAGGCACATAAAAACGAGGCGCAACCAAAAAAAAAATATATTTTGCTTATATTTTATATTTTAATTTTTTTTATCAATTATTTGATCTTGTCTTGTTGGCGAGAATTCCCCCTACTGTTTATACTCAACAATCGATCAGTTTTTTTTACATCGCGAATTATCAACATTCGATCAATTTTTATATCGCGAAGTATCTAGTCTTTTCCTTGGTAACTAAAGTACCCCCCACTTACGCATTTGAGGATAAAATGGCATCAATTAAATCATTAATCCGTGTCTCTGATCGCATCACGAAGCTTTTAGTTCATATGGATGAGAGCTCGGTTGAAGACAAGTCGATTCACGCGTGGGATGTCCTGAAAACAGAAGCTATACGGTTATGGGACGCTTTTGCGTCGCTATACGACGACGCTATCGAAAAATTTGATCCCGTGAAAGATGACATCGATATCGACACTTTGGAAAAACGTTTTTTTTCAACTTTTGAGGTTTATACCAAAATGATCGCCAAAATAAATGAAGCCATCGAGACTCTGCGCAACAAGAAAAAGCGACATCTTGCTCGAGAGGAACAGGCAACTCAACACCCCCTCATATCAGTACCCCCCTGCGATACAGAGATCTTCCACGGTGACTATAAGTCATGGCCAACGTTCCGTGATATGTTCACGGCCCTCTATAAGAACAATAATCGCCTATTCCCGGTGGAAAAGATGTTCCACTTACTCAAGAAGACACAAGGAGAAGCGAGAGACCTGTTGAAAACTTGCCCCATAACGAACGATGGGTTCGAGATGGGATGGCAACACCTGGTACAAAGGTACGAAAATAAGCGCGTTTTGGTGAACGCGCAATTAAAATGTTTATTCAATATTTCCCCCCTTCCTAAAGAGACTGGGCCCAACATTCGGCGTTTGCAACGCACAATTAATGATTGCGTTACGAATTTCACACTGTTAGGAATCGACACCAAAAATTGGGACCCCATTTTTATTTATATTTGTTCCACCTGTCTACCCGATACCACGCTCAATTTGTGGGAACACTCTTTGCCCCACAGCACAGAGTTGCCAGCCTGGAAACAAATGGATGCGTTCCTGACATCTCGGTTCCAGTCATTAGAATCAGTTGCAGATATCCGCTCAACCTTTGCACACTAGAATATTTCAAACGCGCCTAAAGTTTCGAATTACAAAAAACCGCATTCAAATGAGAAAAAACTTAACAGTTTTAATACCAGCGTGTTAGTCGACAAATACAAAAAATGTCCTTTGTGTCCCCACTCACATCCCATTAGATTTTGTTCAGTGTTTCTTGGCATGTCTCTTGAAAATCGATACAATATAGTTAAAAAACATAAACTTTGTACATATTGTCTCGCTACCTCCCATGAGCGTAGACAATGTAAAAGCAAATTTGTGTGCAGTGCTTGTGGACAAAGCCACCATTCGCTACTGCACCGCCATAACGCAACTCAGCCTCAAATATACGTAACCCTGCAGCACCCCAAGCTGCTTCCGTTATATCTACCCCTAGTCCCCATGAAAATAATATTTGCTCACATAACCCCCGCACAATACGAATATACCCCCTATTGTTGCTCCATCACATAGAGGTAACTACTTTACCCGCGGGGCTCCGCCCCCAACTAGTACTCACCCCCCTCTAGATGCAACACCCTCTACTTCTCGTGAAGCGGCTGAAAAAACGCTGCAATCGTACTCAACCCAGGTACAAACAACTACCCCCTCTATTATACTGGGCACCGCCCTAGTAGATATTTATAATCATGATTTTAAATGCACTATTCGTGCCTTAATCGACTCTGCGTCTGAAGCGTCGTTTATTTCGAGGCGACTGCAAAGAAAACTCCACATCAACACTCAGTCATCTCATGCTGAGGTCCATGGGATAAATGACTCATTAACTGCAACATCAACTCACATGTGTCAAGTGCGCATAGGGTCTCCAATCAACCCTGCAATAAATATGTGTATTGACGCCTTTATCGTCAATAAGTTAACAGATCAACTACCGTATTACCCAGTATCCGCTCTCAAGGATGCGAACTTCTCACGCCTACAAATGGCTGATAAGTATAGGCAAAATTGCACTGAGGTAGACCTACTACTCGGAGGAGATGTCTACCCCAAGATAATTAAAAACGGCGTACAATGGGACTCTAACCAATCCTTGGTTGCCCAAAATACCATTTTTGGCTGGATACTCACCGGCAAAATGCACACCCCCCAAAACCGTGTTACGATTCGTTCATTTTTCAATGAACTTTCAATGAATGAAGCGCCAACGCAGAATGCGTTGTAAACACTCTTTTGCCCTTTTTTGCTTCTGTGTAAAAAAAAAAGAGAGAAACAGAAAACAAAAAAAGGGCAAAAGAACGCGCGGTAGAATTTAAGGCCCAACTATAATGTGCATAACACAACTTAAGCAAGCTTATACAACTGTGCAAATACATTAAATTGTATGTGGTAAACTATAATGTACATAAGATAACTTTTCGTCAAGTTTCGTTAAATTTCATTTCCTTATGCAAGGTACGAAACTGATCGCACTTTCCGTACGGAAACAGCTGATTTTGCTTTGTCTTATACATTGATAAGGAAAAACTTTAACTAAGACCTAAATTGTTAAATTTGTAATTTTTAGTTTAATAGAAAATGTAGAAAAAACAACATTTTTCTTTATGGTTAATTTTTTACAAATATAATATATTTAAATTAAATTTGTATTTATACACACATATGTATACGATATAAGCGATGAACATCGTTGCATTTTTTAGTACGGTTGGCCACAGACAGAAAATAACTTGTAATAATTTTTTTTAACTTTTTCTCAGAACATGAACCAAAATATGTAAATGGGTATGTAAATGTTATTAAATATATAATATATCATCTTTAAAACCTTTTCGTTTTAAAATTTTGTTCATTTATATCGAAATTATTTTTGGCAAAAGTACGAATCAAACATAAATGTGCAACTGTGGCAAATAAGTTACCAAATTTATGTAAGTACATTATAGCCACATAAATTACTTTAATAAGTTACCTAAGCATTTGACAGGCTTTTCGTTGGATTTTTGACATAAGCTAAAGCTAGCTTATGCACATTATAGTTGGGCCTTTAGTGTTAGTTGCGTTGTGATTTTAAGACTGTTAAGTCATAGTATACGGATAGAATTAAAAAAGACTACTTGGGATTTTTTTGTGACAATTAAAGCTATTATGCCTGTTTCATCCTGTAAACAATAGTGTGAACTTAAAAAAAATTGTTTTCTTTATTTAATTTTAATAAAAAGTGAATATAAATCTAAACTACAAAAATAAATTTCTGTGATATTTATTGTAAAAAAGTGAAACTTCTTTTAAAAGGTCATCATCTCTACTGGTCTTCTTTTGTTACCAAAACGTTTTCAACTTTTTAACTTGATGTGGATTAATTTTTGCAAATATTTAAAATTTAAGTGAAATTGATAAACTTTCTGGCTATCTTAAGAAAGAGAAAAGAGAACCACAAAACTTAAAAACGTGTTAAAGCCTTTTTTTCAAGTGTTTGAAAAGCATATAAATTTAATAAGATAAAATCCGCCAAGCCGCTAAAACAAATCTTTCAGAGTTTTATACATAAAATCAGTGGCAAACCGGACTTTGGTCCTTGGATATTGAAAGGCTAAAGCAACGACAAATATATCGGAATCCACAAGGAACAAAACTTCATTAACAAACCATCAAAATCAAAGGGACAGCAGTAACACTAATTGGATAGAGAGCGGAGCAGCCATTTCAAGGCATCAATCGACATCATCGTGGCCGAGAGAAAACCAGCAGAGGACACCACTCATCACGTCTTCACCAAAACCTCGGGTAAGTCATACGTATCTCTCCCCACAACTCTGTGGGACGACCCCACCCACATCTACGTGGAAGAATCCCCCCTGATCCCCCACAAAATGATATTTTGTGGTCCAACATTGAATTTTCTTATTTTTTTCATTTTTATAGTGATAACAGATTAAAGCCCTTTTTCTCCTAGGACGCTTAATTATCGAGATAAATGAGTTTTAAGTTTTCCATGTAAAAAAAATCAATCAATCAATTTTTGGGGATAAAATGAAATTTTTTGGACCAACATTGAATTTTTTTATTTTTTTAATTTTTATAGTGATAACAGATTAAAGCCCTTTTTCTCCTAGGACGCTTAGTTACCGAGATAAATGAGGTTTAAGTTTTCCATGTAAAAAAATCAATTTTTGGGGATAAAATGAAATTTTTTGGTCCAACATTAAATTTCTTTATTTTTATAGTGATAACAGATTTTTTGGTCCAACATTAAATTTCTTTATATTTTTTTATTTTTATAGTGATAACAGATTAAAGCCCTTTTTCTCCTAGGACGCTTAGTTACGGAGATAAATGAGTTTTAAGTTTTCCATGTAAAAAAAATAAATTTTTGGGGATAAAATGAAATTTTTTGGTCCAACATTGAATTTTTTTATTTTTTTTATTTTTATAGTGATAACAGATTAAAGCTCTTTTTTCCTAGGACGCTTAGTTACCGAGATAAATGAGTTTTAAGTTTTCCATGTAAAAAAATCAAATTTTGGGGATAAAATGATATTTTTTGGTCACACATTGAATTTTTTTATTTTTTTTATTTTTATAGTGATAACAGATTAAAGCCCTTTTTCTCCTAGGACGCTTAGTTACCGAGATAAATGAGTTTTAAATTTTCCATGTAAAAAAAATCAATTTTTGGGGATAAAATGAAATTTTTTTGTCCAACCTTGAATTTATTTAATAAATTAAATAAAATAAATTTTTATAGTGAAAACAGATTAAAGCCCTTTTTCTCTAGGACGCTTAGTTACTGAGATAAATGAGTTTTAAGTTTTCCATGTAAAAAAAATCAATTTTTGGGGATAAAATGAAATTTTTTGGTCCAACATTGAATTTTTTTATTTTTTTAATTTTTATAGTGATAACAGATTAAAGCCCTTTTTCTCCTAGGACGCTTAGTTACCGAGATAAATGAGTTTTAAGTTTTCCATGCAAAAAAAATCAATTTTTGGGGATAAAATTAAATTTTTTGGTCCAACATTGAATTTTTTTATTTTTTTAATTTTTATAGTGATAACAGATTAAAGCCCTTTTTCTCCTAGGACGCTTAGTTACCGAGATAAATGAGTTTTAAGTTTTCCATGTAAAAAAAATCAATTTTTGGGGATAAAATTAAATTTTTTGGTCCAACATTGAATTTTTTTATTTTTTTGAATTTTTATAGTGATAACAGATTAAAGCCCTTTTTCTCCTAGAACGCTTAGTTACCGAGATAAATGAGTTTTAAGTTTTCCATGTAAAAAAAATCAATTTTTGGGGATAAAATGAAATTTTATGGTCCAACATTGAATTTTTTTATTTTTTTAATTTTTATAGTGATAACAGATTAAAGCCCTTTTTCTCCTAGGACGCTTAGTTACCGAGATAAATGAGTTTTAAGTTTTCCATGTAACAAAAAATCAATTTTTGGGGATAAAATGAAATTGTTTGGTCCAACATTGAATTTTTTTATTTTTTTAATTTTTATAGTGATAACAGGTTGAAGCCCTTTTTCTCCTAGGACGCTTAGTTACCGAGATAAATGAGTTTTAAGTTTTCCATGCAAAAAAAATCAATTTTTGGGGATAAAGTGAAATTTTTTGGTCCAACATTGATTTTTTTTATTTTTTTAATTTTTATAGTGATAACAGATTAAAGCCCTTTGTGTCCTAGAACGCTTAGTGACCGAGATAAATGAGTTTTAAGTTTTCCATGTAAAAAAATCAATTTTTGGGGATAAAATGAAATTTTTTGGTCCAACATTGAATTTTTTTATTTTTTTAATTTTTATAGTGATAACAGATTAAAGCCCTTTTTCTCCTAGGACGCTTAGTTACCGAGATAAATGAGTTTTAAGTTTTCCATGTAAAAAAATCAATTTTTGGGGATAAAATGAAATTTTTTGGTCCAACATTGAATTTTTTAATTTTTTTAATTTTTATAGTGATAACAGATTAAAGCCCTTTTTCTCCTAGGACGCTTAGTTACCGAGATAAATCAGTTTTAAGTTTTCCATGTAAAAAAAATCATTTTTTGGGGATAAAATGAAATTTTTTGGTCCAACATTGAATTTTTTTAATTTGTATAGTGATAACAGATTAAAGCCCTTTTTCTCCTAGGACGCTTAGTTACCTAGATAAATGAGTTTTAAGTTTTCCATGTAAAAAAAATCAATTTTTGGGGATAAAATGAAATTTTTTGGTCCAACATTGAATTTTTGTATTTTTTTAATTTTTATAGTGAAAACAGATTAAAGCCCTTTTTCTCTAGGACGCTTAGTTACTGAGATAAATGAGTTTTAAGTTTTCCATGTAAAAAAAATCAATTTTTGGGGATAAAATGAAATTTTTTGGTCCAACATTGAATTTTTTTATTTTTTTAATTTTTATAGTGATAACAGATTAAAGGCCTTTTTCTCCTAGGACGCTTAGTTACCGAGATAAATGAGTTTTAAGTTTTCCATGTAAAAAAAATCAATTTTTGGGGATAAAATGAAATTTTTTGGTCCAACATTGAATTTTTTAATTTTTTTAATTTTTATAGTGATAACAGATTAAAGCCCTTTTTCTCCTAGGACGCTTAGTTACCGAGATAAATCAGTTTTAAGTTTTCCATGTAAAAAAAATCAATTTTTGGGGATAAAATGAAATTTTTTGGTCCAACATTGAATTTTTTTAATTTGTATAGTGATAACAGATTAAAGCCCTTTTTATCCTAGGACGCTTAGTTACCGAGATAAATGAGTTTTAAGTTTTCCATGTAAAAAAAATCAATTTTTGGGGATAAAATGAAATTTTTTGGTCCAACATTGAATTTTTGTATTTTTTTAATTTTTATAGTGAAAACAGATTGAAGCCCTTTTTCTCTAGGACGCTTAGTTACTGAGATAAATGAGTTTTAAGTTTTCCATGTAAAAAAATCAATTTTTGGGGATAAAATGAAATTTTTAGGTCCAACATTGAATTTTTTTATTTTTTTAATTTTTATAGTGATAACAGATTAAAGCCCTTTTTCTCCTAGGACGCTTAGTTACCGAGATAAATGAGTTTTAAGTTTTCCATGTAAAAAAATCAATTTTTGGGGATAAAATGAAATTTTTTGGTCCAACATTGAATTTTTTAATTTTTTTAATTTTTATAGTGATAACAGATTAAAGCCCTTTTTCTCCTAGGACGCTTAGTTACCGAGATAAATCAGTTTTAAGTTTTCCATGTAAAAAAAATCATTTTTTGGGGATAAAATGAAATTTTTTGGTCCAACATTGAATTTTTTTAATTTGTATAGTGATAACAGATTAAAGCCCTTTTTCTCCTAGGACGCTTAATTACCGAGATAAATGAGTTTTAAGTTTTCCATGTAAAAAAAATCAATTTTTGGGGATAAAATGAAATTTTTTGGTCCAACATTGAATTTTTGTATTTTTTAAATTTTTATAGTGAAAACAGATTAAAGCCCTTTTTCTCTAGGACGCTTAGTTACTGAGATAAATGAGTTTTAAGTTTTCCATGTAAAAAAAATCAATTTTTGGGGATAAAATGAAATTTTTAGGTCCAACATTGAATTTTTTTATTTTTTTAATTTTTATAGTGATAACAGATTAAAGGCCTTTTTCTCCTAGGACGCTTAGTTACCGAGATAAATGAGTTTTAAGTTTTCCATGTAAAAAAAATCAATTTTTGGGGATAAAATGAAATTTTTTGGTCCAACATTGAATTTTTTTATTTTTTTAATTTTTATAGTGATAACAGATTAAAGCCCTTTTTCTCCTAGGACGCTTAGTTACCGAGATAAATGAGTTTTAAGTTTTCCATGTAAAAAAAATCAATTTTTGGGGATAAAATGAAATTTTTTGGTCCAACATTGAATTTTTTTATTTTTTTAATTTTTATAGTGATAACATATTAAAGCCCTTTTTCTACTAGGACGCTTAGTTACCGAGATAAATGAGTTTTAAGTTTTCCATGTAAAAGAAATCAATTTTTGGGGATAAAATGAAATTTTTTGGTCCAACATTGAATTTTTTTATTTTTTAAATTTTTATAGTGATAACAGATTAAAGCCCTTTTTCTCCTAGGACGCTTAGTTACCGAGATAAATGAGTTTTAAGTTTTCCATGTAAAAAAAATCAATTTTTGGGGATAAAATGAAATTTTTTGGTCCAACATTGAATTTTTTAATTTTTTTAATTTTTATAGTGATAACAGATTAAAGCCATTTTTCTCCTAGGACGCTTAATTACCGAGATAAATGAGTTTTAAGTTTTCCATGTAAAAAAAATAAATTTTTGGGGATAAAATGAAATTTTTTGGTCCAACATTGAATTTTTTTATTTTTTTAATTTTTATAGTGATAACAGATTAAAGCCCTTTCTCTCCTAGGACGCTTCGTTACCGAGATAAATGAGTTTTAAGTTTTCCATGTAAAAAAAAAATCAATTTTTGGGGATAAAATGAAGTTTTTTGGTCCAACATTGAATTTTTTTATTTTTTAATTTTTAAAGTGATAACAGATTAAAGCCCTTTTTCTCCTAGGACGCTTAGTTACCGAGATAAATCAGTTTTAAGTTTTCCATGTAAAAAAATCATTTTTTGGGGATAAAATGAAAATTTTTGGTCCAACATTGAATTTTTTTATTTTTTTAATTTTTATAGTGATAACAGATTAAAGCCCTTTCTCTCCTAGAACGTTTAGTTACCGAGATAAATGAGTTTTAAGTTTTCCATGTAAAAAAAATCATTTTTTGGGGATAAAATGAAATTTTTTGGTCCAACATTGAATTTTTTTAATTTTTAAAGTGATAACAGATTAAAGCCCTTTTTCTCCTAGGACGCTTAGTTACCGAGATAAATGAGTTTTAAGTTTTCCATGTAAAAAAAATCAATTTTTGGGGATAAAATGAAATTTTTTGGTCCAACATTGAATTTTTTTATTTTTTTAATTTTTATAGTGATAACAGATTAAAGCCCTTTCTCTCCTAGGACGCTTCGTTACCGAGATAAATGAGTTTTAAGTTTTCCATGTAAAAAAAATCAATTTTTGGGGATAAAATGAAATTTTTTGGTCCAACATTGAATTTTTTTAATTTTTATGGTGATAACAGATTAAAGCCCTTTTTCTCCTAGGACGCTTAGTTACCGAGATAAATGAGTTTTAAGTTTTCCATGTAAAAAAAATCAATTTTTGGGGATAAAATGAAATTTTTTGGTCCAACATTGAATTTTTTTATTTTTTTAATTTTTATAGTGATAACAGATTAAAGCCCTTTTTCTCCTAGGACGCTTAGTTACCGAGATAAATGAGTTTTAAGTTTTCCATGTAAAAAAAATCAATTTTTGGGGATAAAGTGAAATTTTTTGGTCCAACATTGAATTTTTTTATTTTTTTAATTTTTATAGTGATAACAGATTAAAGCCCTTTTTCTCCTAGGACGCTTAGTTACCGAGATAAATGAGTTTTAAGTTTTCCATGTAAAAAAAATCAATTTTTGGGGATAAAATGAAATTTTTTGGTCCAACATTGAATTTTTTTATTTTTTAAATTTTTATAGTGATAACAGATTAAAGCCCTTTTTCTCCTAGGACGCTTAGTTACCGAGATAAATGAGTTTTAAGTTTTCCATGTAAAAAAAATTAATTTTTGGGGATAAAGTGAAATTTTTTGGTCCAACATTGAATTTTTTTATTTTTTTAATTTTTATAGTGATAACAGATTAAAGCCCTTTTTCTCCTAGGACGCTTAGTTACCGAGATAAATGAGTTTTAAGTTTTCCATGTAAAAAAAATCAATTTTTGGGGATAAAGTGAAATTTTTTGGTCCAACATTGAATTTTTTTATTTTTTTAATTTTTATAGTGATAACAGATTAAAGCCCTTTTTCTCCTAGGACGCTTAGTTACCGAGATAAATGAGTTTTAAGTTTTCCATGTAAAAAAAATCAATTTTTGGGGATAAAATGAAATTTTTTGGTCCAACATTGAATTTTTTTATTTTTTTAATTTTTATAGTGATAACAGATTAAAGCCCTTTCTCTCCTAGGACGCTTCGTTACCGAGATAAATGAGTTTTAAGTTTTCCATGTAAAAAAAATCAATTTTTGGGGATAAAGTGAAATTTTTTGGTCCAACATTGAATTTTTTTATTTTTTTAATTTTTATAGTGATAACAGATTGAAGCCCTTTTTCTCCTAGGACGCTTAGTTACCGAGATAAATGAGTTTTAAGTTTTCCATGTAAAAAAAATCAATTTTTGGGGATAAAATGAAATTTTTTGGTCCAACATTGAATTTTTTTATTTTTTTAATTTTTATAGTGATAACAGATTAAAGCCCTTTTTCTCCTATTACGCTTAGTTACCGAGATAAATGATTTTTAAATTTTCCATGTAAAAAAAATCAATTTTTGGGGATAAAATGAAATTTTTTGGTCCAACATTGAATTTTTTTATTTTTTAAATTTTTATAGTGATAACAGATTAAAGCCCTTTTTCTCCTAGGACGCTTAGTTACCGAGATAAATGAGTTTTAAGTTTTCCATGTAAAAAAAATCAATTTTTGGGGATAAAGTGAAATTTTTTGGTCCAACATTGAATTTTGTTATTTTTTTAATTTTTATAGTGATAACAGATTAAAGCCCTTTTTCTCCTAGGACGCTTAGTTACCGAGATAAATGAGTTTTAAGTTTTCCATGTAAAAAAAATAAATTTTTGGGGATAAAGTGAAATTTTTTGGTCCAACATTGAATTTTTTTATTTTTTTAATTTTTATAGTGATAACAGATTAAAGCCCTTTTTCTCCTAGGACGCTTAGTTACCGAGATAAATGAGTTTTAAGTTTTCCATGTAAAAAAAATCAATTTTTGGGGATAAAATGAAATTTTTTGGTCCAACATTGAATTTTTTTATTTTTTTAATTTTTATAGTGATAACAGATTAAAGCCCTTTTTCTCCTAGGACGCTTAGTTACCGAGATAAATGAGTTTTAAGTTTTCCATGTAAAAAAAATCAATTTTTGGGGATAAAATGAAATTTTTTGGTCCAACATTGAATTTTTTTATTTTTTTAATTTTTATAGTGATAACAGATTAAAGCCCTTTCTCTCCTAGGACGCTTCGTTACCGAGATAAATGAGTTTTAAGTTTTCCATGTAAAAAAAATCAATTTTTGGGGATAAAGTGAAATTTTTTGGTCCAACATTGAATTTTTTTATTTTTTTAATTGTTATAGTGATAACAGATTAAAGCCCTTTTTCTCCTAGGACGCTTAGTTACCGAGATAAATGAGTTTTAAGTTTTCCATGTAAAAAAAATCAATTTTTGGGGATAAAATGAAATTTTTTGGTCCAACATTGAATTTTTTTATTTTTTTAATTTTTATAGTGATAACAGATTAAAGCCCTTTTTCTCCTATTACGCTTAGTTACCGAGATAAATGATTTTTAAATTTTCCATGTAAAAAAAATCAATTTTTGGGGATAAAATGAAATTTTTTGGTCCAACATTGAATTTTTTTATTTTTTAAATTTTTATAGTGATAACAGATTAAAGCCCTTTTTCTCCTAGGACGCTTAGTTACCGAGATAAATGAGTTTTAAGTTTTCCATGTAAAAAAAATCAATTTTTGGGGATAAAGTGAAATTTTTTGGTCCAACATTGAATTTTTTTATTTTTTTAATTTTTATAGTGATAACAGATTAAAGCCCTTTTCCTCCTAGGACGCTTAGTTACCGAGATAAATGAGTTTTAAGTTTTCCATGTAAAAAAAATCAATTTTTGGGGATAAAGTGAAATTTTTTGGTCCAACATTGAATTTTTTTATTTTTTTAATTTTTATAGTGATAACAGATTAAAGCCCTTTTTCTCCTAGGACGCTTAGTTACCGAGATAAATGAGTTTTAAGTTTTCCATGTAAAAAAAATCAATTTTTGGGGATAAAGTGAAATTTTTTGGTCCAACATTGAATTTTTTTATTTTTTTAATTTTTATAGTGATAACAGATTAAAGCCCTTTTTCTCCTAGGACGCTTAGTTACCGAGATAAATGAGTTTTAAGTTTTCCATGTAAAAAAAATCAATTTTTGGGGATAAAATGAAATTTTTTGGTCCAACATTGAATTTTTTTATTTTTTTAATTTTTATAGTGATAACAGATTAAAGCCCTTTTTCTCCTATTACGCTTAGTTACCGAGATAAATGATTTTTAAGTTTTCCATGTAAAAAAAATCAATTTTTGGGGATAAAATGAAATTTTTTGGTCCAACATTGAATTTTTTTATTTTTTAAATTTTTATAGTGATAACAGATTAAAGCCCTTTTTCTCCTAGGATGCTTAGTTACCGAGATAAATGAGTTTTAAGTTTTCCATGTAAAAAAAATCAATTTTTGGGGATAAAATGAAATTGTTTGGTCCAACATTGAATTTTTTTATTTTTTTAATTTTTATAGTGATAACAGATTAAAGCCCTTTTTCTCCTAGGACGCTTAGTTACCGAGATAAATGAGTTTTAAGTTTTCCATGTAAAAAAAATAAATTTTTGGGGATAAAGTGAAATTTTTTGGTCCAACATTGAATTTTTTTATTTTTTAAATTTTTATAGTGATAACAGATTAAAGCCCTTTTTCTCCTAGGACGCTTAGTTACCGAGATAAATGAGTTTTAAGTTTTCCATGTAAAAAAAATCAATTTTTGGGGATAAAGTGAAATTTTTTGGTCCAACATTGAATTTTTTTATTTTTTTAATTTTTATAGTGATAACAGATTAAAGCCCTTTTTCTCCTAGGACGCTTAGTTACCGAGATAAATGAGTTTTAAGTTTTCCATGTAAAAAAAATCAATTTTTGGGGATAAAGTGAAATTTTTTGGTCCAACATTGAATTTTTTTATTTTTTTAATTTTTATAGTGATAACAGATTAAAGCCCTTTTTCTCCTAGGACGCTTAGTTACCGAGATAAATGAGTTTTAAGTTTTCCATGTAAAAAAAATAAATTTTTGGGGATAAAATGAAATTTTTTGGTCCAACATTGAATTTTTTTATTTTTTAAATTTTTATAGTGATAACAGATTAAAGCCCTTTTTCTCCTAGGACGCTTAGTTACCGAGATAAATGAGTTTTAAGTTTTCCATGTAAAAAAAATCATTTTTTGGGGATAAAATGAAATTTTTTGGTCCAACATTGAATTTTTTTAATTTTTATAGTGATAACAGATTAAAGCCCTTTTTCTCCTAGGACGCTTAGTTACCGAGATAAATGAGTTTTAAGTTTTCCATGTAAAAAAAAATCAATTTTTGGGGATAAAATGAAATTTTTTGGTCCAACATTGAATTTTTTTATTTTTTTAATTTTTATAGTGATAACAGATTAAAGCCCTTTCTCTCCTAGGACGCTTCGTTACCGAGATAAATGAGTTTTAAGTTTTCCATGTAAAAAAAATCAATTTTTGGGGATAAAGTGAAATTTTTTGGTCCAACATTGAATTTTTTTATTTTTTTAATTTTTATAGTGATAACAGATTAAAGCCCTTTTTCTCCTAGGACGCTTAGTTACCGAGATAAATGAGTTTTAAGTTTTCCATGTAAAAAAAATCAATTTTTGGGGATAAAATGAAATTTTTTGGTCCAACATTGAATTTTTTTATTTTTTTAATTTTTATAGTGATAACAGATTAAAGCCCTTTTTCTCCTATTACGCTTAGTTACCGAGATAAATGATTTTTAAATTTTCCATGTAAAAAAATCAATTTTTGGGGATAAAATGAAATTTTTTGGTCCAGCATTGAATTTTTTTATTTTTAAATTTTTATAGTGATAACAGATTAAAGCCCTTTTTCTCCTAGGACGCTTAGTTACCGAGATAAATGAGTTTTAAGTTTTCCATGTAAAAAAAATCAATTTTTGGGGATAAAGTGAAATTTTTTGGTCCAACATTGAATTTTTTTATTTTTTTAATTTTTATAGTGATAACAGATTAAAGCCCTTTTTCTCCTAGGACGCTTAGTTACCGAGATAAATGAGTTTTAAGTTTTCCATGTAAAAAAAATCAATTTTTGGGGATAAAGTGAAATTTTTTGGTCCAACATTGAATTTTTTTATTTTTTTAATTTTTATAGTGATAACAGATTAAAGCCCTTTTTCTCCTAGGACGCTTAGTTACCGAGATAAATGAGTTTTAAGTTTTCCATGTAAAAAAAATCAATTTTTGGGGATAAAATGAAATTTTTTGGTCCAACATTGAATTTTTTTATTTTTTAAATTTTTATAGTGATAACAGATTAAAGCCCTTTTTCTCCTAGGACGCTTAGTTACCGAGATAAATGAGTTTTAAGTTTTCCATGTAAAAAAAATCAATTTTTGGGGATAAAATGAAATTTTTTGGTCCAACATTGAATTTTTTTATTTTTTTAATTTTTATAGTGATAACAGATTAAAGCCCTTTTTCTCCTAGGACGCTTAGTTACCGAGATAAATGAGTTTTAAGTTTTCCATGTAAAAAAAATCAATTTTTGGGGATAAAGTGAAATTTTTTGGTCCAACATTGAATTTTTTTATTTTTTTAATTTTTATAGTGATAACAGATTAAAGCCCTTTTTCTCCTAAGACGCTTAGTTACCGAGATAAATGAGTTTTAAGTTTTCCATGTAAAAAAAATCAATTTTTGGGGATAAAATGAAATTTTTTGGTCCAACATTGAATTTTTTTATTTTTTTAATTTTTATAGTGATAACAGATTAAAGCCCTTTTTCTCCTAGGACGCTTAGTTACCGAGATAAATGAGTTTTAAGTTTTCCATGTAAAAAAAATCAATTTTTGGGGATAAAGTGAAATTTTTTGGTCCAACATTGAATTTTTTTATTTTTTTAATTTTTATAGTGATAACAGATTAAAGCCCTTTTTCTCCTAGGACGCTTAGTTACCGAGATAAATGAGTTTTAAGTTTTCCATGTAAAAAAAATCAATTTTTGGGGATAAAGTGAAATTTTTTGGTCCAACATTGAATTTTTTTATTTTTTTAATTTTTATAGTGATAACAGATTAAAGCCCTTTTTCTCCTAGGACGCTTAGTTACCGAGATAAATGAGTTTTAAGTTTTCCATGTAAAAAAAATCAATTTTTGGGGATAAAATGAAATTTTTTGGTCCAACATTGAATTTTTTTATTTTTTTAATTTTTATAGTGATAACAGATTAAAGCCCTTTTTCTCCTATTACGCTTAGTTACCGAGATAAATGATTTTTAAATTTTCCATGTAAAAAAAATCAATTTTTGGGGATAAAATGAAATTTTTTGGTCCAACATTGAATTTTTTTATTTTTTAAATTTTTATAGTGATAACAGATTAAAGCCCTTTTTCTCCTAGGACGCTTAGTTACCGAGATAAATGAGTTTTAAGTTTTCCATGTAAAAAAAATCAATTTTTGGGGATAAAATGAAATTGTTTGGTCCAACATTGAATTTTTTTATTTTTTTAATTTTTATAGTGATAACAGATTAAAAATTAAAACCAAAAAAATAAAATTAGTTTTTATTTTTTTTATTTTATTTAATTTTAAATTCAAATGTTTTCATTTGAATTCCAAACGTAAACTAAATATAAAATTATTATTTGAAAACATAAATCAATTTCTTATGATATAATGATAAATAAAAATATTTTACAAACAAGCATTTTATGAACAAGTATAAACAATAAAATAGGGTTCTCATACAAGTGTACATATAATACATTTGTGTAAACAAGCTACACATATAACTCCCCCATCATTAGATTGACGCTCCGAGGAAATTATACATAGCATTTAATACAATTAATACAATTATTTAATATAATATCTAACAATATTTAAAAATATTCTCTTTTTTTACAATTATAAATTCAAAATCATAATAACAAGAATCCTTTCTATTTACGTACGTATGACGTTCAATAAAATTAAAATTAAATTTACTATAATCTAAAATCTATAATTTTTTCTTTCTTTTAATATCTGACTTATAATATTTATGACCTGTTTGAGTTATTACATGATCACTGTCAAACTTCTTTACTTTGATTTTTCGAAATTTAGCATGATTTTTTCCACCTCTTTTACTCCTTATGTACACCTCCCCAGTTTGAATCTCACAGTCTTCACGATTGTGATTTAAATTTATTATTGATTTCTCCTTTGACTTTAAAATTCTTTCTCTAATTTTTGGATAGTCCTCAGATTTTATTAAACCATTTTGAAAGTCTGTAGGCTTACATTTTGTGGTAGAATGTATTGTGTTGTTATAAAACATAATTACTTTACAAATTTTTTCCTCAACCGTATCACTATCTCGTCCAGGGTCGTGTCTTAGTAATCGAATATGTTCGTTTAATGTGTTATGCAGACGTTCTACATCTGCGTTTGAAGTATGGTTATTACTTGAAGTAAAATGTACTTCAATTTGATTTTGTCTCAAAAATTCAATTAATGGTAATGCCTTAAAACCTAACTCATTGTCAGTTACGATTTTATCGACTTTACCCACAATGCTTAAATATTGAATCAGAGCTCTTTTAAATTCCACCCAAGACCTATTCTGAATTTTAATTGCTTGTGCAAACTTAGAAAATTTATCTATTATTGTTAAAAATAATGTTTTATCAAGGCTATAAAAAACATCTATATGTACTAGTTGACCAGGCTTACTAGGGGTTTCAGTTAACTTAAAAATTTGCTTAACTGGATTACGGTCATACTTTTCTATATTGCAAATATGACAATTATTTATAAATTGTCGAATTCTTAATTTTAATTTCGGATGATATATTTTCTTTCTTAATTGTTCAAAATTTTCATTGATACCGCGATGGTTATTCCTACTATGTTCATTTTTTATAAGTTCAAGAAGATCACTCTCATCCAAAATATCATCAAGGCAATTACTACACTTCGCAATTTTTAGGCAGGAGCCCTCTGAAAAATATTTTAAAACAGTTTCTTTAAAAATATCATAGATTAAATTATCTTTGAATAAAACAGCGTTAACTTTTGTTGGATGAAAATGATTTCTTACAATATTTACTATATCATTTTCACTAAAACTATTCGCAGTTATTATTTTCCTAGAATTTCTAAAGAATGAATGATTCGTTACTGTAATAGAAGCAGAATCAGATTTTTCCAGAATAAATTGATTCTTGTAAACATTTATTGGAGAACTAGTTACAGATATAACACATGATCGAGATTGATGAATTAAATTCACCTCAGGTTCAATACGAGATAATGCATCCGCATTCCCATTCTTTATACCATGTTTATATAAAATTTCGTAATCAAATTCTTCCAACTTTAATCTCCATCGTATTAATTTCGAATTTGGCTCTTTAATCGAAAAAAGCCATTGAAGAGGCTGATGATCTGTTTGAATAACAAACTTCCTCCCAAATAAATATGGACGAAAATATGTTACAGCCCACACCACAGCCAGCAGCTCTTTTTCCACTGTACTGTAGTTTATTTCATGCTCGTTGAGCGTTCTGCTCGCATAGCAAATAGGATGATCGTCTTGCGATAGCACAGCTCCCAAGGCGAAGTTGCTTGCATCCGTATTCAAAACAAACTTTTTATTGAAATCAGGGTACACTAAAATTGGGTCATTTGTTAAAAGCATTTTTAAAATTCTAAAACTCTCTATGTAATCGGGATCATTTATATTTATTTTAGCATCTTTTTTAAGATATTTAGTAATCGGCCTCGCAATCCGTGAATAATCTTTTATAAATTTACGATAATACCCACTTAGTCCCAAAAATTGTTTAATTTGTTTCTGAGTTTTTGGTAATGGGTAATTTAGAACACATTGAATTTTTTTTGGATTTGGTTTTATACCGTCTTGTGTTACTACATGACCTAAAAATTCAGTCTCCCGTTTTAAAAACTCACACTTATCTATTTGAATTTTTAAATTTGCATTTCTTAATTTATCAAACACAAGTCGAAGTGAATTTATATGTTCCTGAAGGGACGTCGAGTAAATAATTATATCATCTATATAAACTAAACAAATTTTATTCACCAATTCACCTAAAATATTATTCATAAGTCTTTGGAAAGTAGCTGGTGCTGTCTTCAGTCCAAAAGGCATTCTTAAAAATTCATAGTGACCACCTTCAACTGAGAATGCCGTTTTATGAATATCCTTTTCATCTATTTCAACCTGATGAAATCCTTTTGCTAGATCCAAAATAGTAAAATACATACATCTACCAAGCTTGTCCAAAATTTCTTCAATATTTGGAATAGGAAAACGATCATCTACCGTCTTTTCATTAAGTTTTCTATAATCAACAACTAATCGCCACTTTTTTTCCCCACTAACACCCACCTTTTTTGGAACGATCCATATAGGAGCAGAATAAGGTGATTTCGATGGTCTTATTATCTTACTATTCAGCATTTCCTGAATTTGTTTTCTGACCTCATCCTTATGTACATACGGATATCTGTAGGTTTTTGAAAATACAGGAATATCATCTTTTGTAATAATTCTGTGCTTAATTGCATTTGTAAAAGATAAATTAGAATTTGTTCTATAAAACAAATCAGAATAATCATTCAAAATAAGCTTTAAATTATTTCTTTCTTCCTTATTTAAATGGTCCATTCTAATTTGATCAAATAAGGAAAACTCACAAATATTCTTCTGCATTGAAATATCACTTACCAAGTGATAGTTTTCGGAAGTAACAGGCCAGGAATCCTTTTCACTAATATACATTACATTTGGACATTCAGCAACTGTTTCTAATTCAACCTTAAAATTTTCAACATTAAAAACCCCTTCACTAAAAATTATTTCTCCAATATCATTACGATGTTCCTTGATGTGAACAAGCCCACATTCAACATTAGTAATTAATTTAACTCTCCGTGTTTTCGGGAATAATAAAGGTACAGTTTTATTATTTATTATAAGTTGACTATTACAATAATTGATAACAGCATTATAAGTTCGCAATATATCATTTCCAATAATTCCATCATAATATTCATGTACTTTACATTCTATTAAATTTATTTTATTATTTACATCACCTAGTTCAGAAAACATTGGCACTTGATAAATTTTGTCTGAAAATATCTCACTTTGAACGGTTTTTAACACAACTCCTGTTGAATTGATCCTCCATTTTGGATTACACAAACCCGGATTTACAAGTGAATGAGTCGCTCCAGTATCCACTATAAACTTAAGAGTTCCTTTTAATATTATATATGGTAATTCTCCAGAGAGGCTGGAAAACGAAAATTTTCTGTTACCACATTTTCAGCTGCAAAATTTTGATTGAAACCACCTAAAGAATTTCTGCGTAACATTTTTCGCGAAACTGGCACTTTACGTAAATTACTTACAGTGTTACAATTTTGAACCATATTAACATCCATTGGTTCAGGACTTTCTTGCGTCGGAAAACAATTCGGATTAAAATTATAGTTATAACTTTCCCTATTACGATTATGACTGTTATTATTACTAAAACTGTTACTACCTTGTTGATAATTATTATTTGTATAAGATTTGTTAGGATTGTACTGTTTGCTCTTGTGAAACGGTTTATTGTTATAACTGATATTCTGGTGTTTGTTTGGATTGAATTGTGAATTACCACGAATATTTTGAAACCCTTTATTGTCACCATTACTATTTGTACCTAAATAACACTTACTTCTATTACCAGAATTACTTTCATATCTTCCACTTCCATAGTTAGCATATCCCGATGTAAAAAGGATATTCATAGCACTCTCAAGAGTATCAGGATTCCTACATGCCAAAATGGTCTTCATGGGTTCTGGCATTTTTTGTTTAAAAATATCAAGAGAAGTTCTCAAATTATTTCTAGCGATTTGTTCACTATTTTCATCAACTCCGAAAACTGAAGCTACCTTATTATTTAAACTTCGTAGTTTATCTTTAATATTATTGTAAAAATCAACAACATTCGTTCGAAAAACCACAGAACGAAGTTCATCATATAACTCTTCTACACTTCGATTTTCCCCAAAATAATTAATCAAAACTGTTTTTATCTCCGACCAAGAATGCACATGAAAATTAATTTCTATTGCCTCCTTGGCTTTACCCTTAATTCTGCTTTTAATCAAATCCAGAAATAAAAGCTGAGAAGGAGCATCATATTGAACAAAGAGGGGATTTATTTTATCTACAAGTGAGATAAATGTATATAAATCCTTTTTATCTCCGAAAAATTCTGGTAACCGTTCCAGAAATTTAACAGGATCTAAGGTATGCGCCATTTTTAAATAATCAATAAATATTATAATTCTTTTAGATCAAAAGAAAGAAAAAAAAAATTTTGATTTAATATAAGAGAAGAACAACACACGCACGTAAAAACATAAAAAGAATACAATATTTAAAATATACAAATTCTATGAAAATATTTACATTGAAAATAAAAACAATTACAAAAACAAGAAATAACAGTTTTTTTTTTTACTCAAATGCTGATATGATGACCTCTTCTTCCTTTTCTTCTTCTCTCCACCTCCTTTTCTTTCTTCTTCTAGTAAAGTCTTCAAGCAATAGAATTCTCTCTTGCAAGACACAATCACAAGCACTTAAAAGTTCTTTATCGACTGAATGCTTTCATATAGATATAGTTGACTATGCTTTTGCATCAATGTTTTTCTCCTTTTTTTTTTTTTAATTACGTACTTCAAACTGTTTGTTTTCACGTATTATATTTTAATTTAAAGTTTATTTCTTTCACCATCCATTATTTTGATGTACTCAATTGGTATCACTGTTTTTTGTTTCATTTTACACATTCATTAATAATGATTATAATAATTGTTTGTTGGGTGCACTATGATGTTTTTATTAATTGTTTGTTAGGTACACTAAAAACTATTAATTTTAAAACGTCAGCATAAATTTTAATTACTGTTCTGAAATCTGCTTAAATTTTTTTTTTTTTACTAAATTATTTTTTATTTTTCACAGATCTTTACGATTGTTCAGTGAATTTGTTTTTACTGCACTTAAAATTTTTTTAATTTATTTTTCATATAATGCTTCTTATTTTGTTTTAAATCTTTACATCTTCTGATGTTTTGTTTTTAATGATGTAATTTCTTTAATTACCTGTTTTTTTTTAAGTTTTTTTTTTTTTTTTTTTTTTTTTTTTTTTTTTTGCATCAAACAATGTATATGGTTTTGTTTTTTATTTAAGTTTTTTTTCCTATTTATTCAAAACCACTAACAATCGGTTGAGATATAATCTTGATTTCTTGATGTTTACTTAAATTCCTTCGTTATTTCGTTTATTTTTATTGTAAAATTTGAACATAGTTCTTTTAATTAATTGTTTTAATTTTTTTTACATTATATAGTTTAATCATTGTTTTTATTCACTTCATATTGTTTTTCAGTTTTTGTTTTTTTTTTTTTAAATTCTAGTTTGAATGTTCATTATTTTTTTATTTTCATATATAGTTTT